>JAWZSL010000018.1:13614056-14214056 GCA_034769285.1 Lutjanus argentimaculatus
CAGGTACTATTCGGGGCGGGGTTTAGCAATTGCTGGTCACTCACTGACTTTTTCATCATTGATCATAGTGTGCTCTAATAATTGTCTTTGTCTCTAATTCTCATGGCTAAAATACACTATAACCATTCTATAATGCATTATAATCCCTGCTATAATGTATTATAACATAACTATAATGCATCAGTAAATGATTGCAATGCATTACAGCTATTTTTTTTTTTGATAACTGCTTCATCATTTTAAAAAGAATGTCAAAATTATCTCATTTCAGCTTCTCAAGTGTGAACATATTCTGGTTTCTTTCATCTATGACAGTAAACTGGTTAACAGGAAGCAGAGATCAACATTTTTCACCATTTTTCAGAACATTTTATGGATCAAACAACCAACTGATTAATCAAGAAACTAACTGACAGATGAATCAATTATGAAAATAATCATTACTTTCAGCCCTACATTAACCAAATAAATAAATTTTCACTTTCCTTGAAACAAACAATGCAAAGTAACTTTAGTAACATAGTTTTTTCAGATCCAAAGCTCAGATAGTGGCCAGACGTCACTGCATGTAAACTACTTGTTGAGAACGAGGCTCAGAGCTCCATTATCAGACATAACATCACTGCTGTGGTTATGAACATAAATAACTCCAGTAGCAGACCAGTTCTTTACAAAGAGTCTCAGTAAAGCACCAGATGTACAACAGCTGAATTTGTAATCAGATGGTTCTGACTCGTGGTGACGGCTGTGTTGGACCGTTTGATGTGTTAATCTCTTGGTAATTAGACTGAGACAGCCAGCCAGACGAGATTCATCGTCATCGACCACTTTGATTCTGCATCAGCCACATCCTCCTCTCAAAGGGCCCACAGACAAATGCAGACGCGTGTGAATCTATCAAGTTTGTCTGGTTGTAAAGTTACTGAAGTAGGAAGCTAATCTAGTTAGCCAGACATGCTGACATCACAGTTTGATGTTAAGAGCAGCTGAAGTCAAGAGAATTAATCCATTCCACAAGTGTGCGTTTTCATGTTTTTGAGAGGACAACAGAAAAGACGGCCACCATCCAGACTCATGAAATCTGAGCATTCTCTCCTCAGAGCTGATTGAGACCTTCAAATTAAGAAATAAAGCTTGACAGCATCTTCTTACGGTTACTAACTTATGAATGGACATGTTACTATTTGGGACGGTTAGCAGAGGGTCAAAACTAGTCAAAATCACTGAACTTTTTCCATCACTAGACAAGTGTGCTAAATAATTGTCTTTGTCTCTAATTCATCGTGCTATAAGACACAATAACCATTCTATAATGCATTATAATCAAATGCTGATAAGTATTGTAATATAAAATGCATCAGTAAATGATTATACAGTATTACAGCTAATGTTTTTTATAACCGCTAAATGATCTGTTTCAGCTATCCAAATTGAACATATTCTGGTTTCTTCATCTATGACAGTAAAGTTGATATAATAGAAACAGTGATCAACATTTTCACCATTTTCCAAAACATTTTATGGACCAAACAACTAATTGATCACTCAAGACCCTAACCCTAACCCTAACTGACAGATTAATTCATTACTTTCAGCCCTACATTAACCAAATAAATAAATTTCACAGTGTTTTGTTTGTTGTTCTTGCATAGATTTGACTCTTATTTTCACTTTCCTTGAAACAAACAATGAAAAAGATAAAATCGGCCCAAATATCAAATGTTTTTATTTATTATGTTTCATAGTTTTTTCAGATCCAAAGCTCAGATAGTGGCCAGACGTCACTGTATGTAAAACTACTTGTTGAGAACGAGGCTCAGAGCTCCATTATCAGACATAACATCACTGCTGTGGTTATGAACATAAATAACTCCAGTAGACGGACCAGTTCTTTACAAAGAGCCTCAGTAAAGCACCAGATGTACAACAGCTGAGTTTGTAATCAGATGGTTCTGACTCAGTGTGACGGCTGTGTTGGTGTTGGACCGTTTGATGTGTTAATCTCTTGGTAATGGCTCCACCTGCCTGTTCTCAACAGATTCAACAACTCTACAACTTTTCAACTTACACTCTTACAGCAGTCATCACATTGGGCCTCATGCAAGAACATTTTTGTATTCTTATCTTAAATTTCTCTTACTTTTTTTCATATGAAGGGCTCGTACGAACACGTCACGTCAGATTCATCGTATCTGAGTGCACATGATTGAGATTTGTAAATTAGCATAATCAATGTGCCAATAATACCATACAAGGCTGCGTTTCCTGCTCTGAATGAGGAAGTGTTCATTTATGAAAATGGCATCAAAGAGTAAAAAGAAAAAGAAGAGTTTGGTGTTTGACGTCCTGCTGTCAAGATCCATAAAGGAAAATCATGCATTTTAACAGCATCAGCAGTGGAATTAAAAGACCCAATAAAGAAAATAAACTGGACAAGCGAGTGCTGTTAATGCCATAGTACTAGAGGGTTGGACTGAAATAAAGAAGAAATGTCTCGATATGAAAGTGACTTCAAAGAAAAAACATGACTCGCCACAGCAAAGAGACTGCAGCAGGAGGAGAGGGTGAAGAGTTTCCATCACAGAGAAAGAGGACAGAAGAAGTGAGGATGTTTTCCTGGACAGAAACTTCAAAAACCTGCATGTGCAGATATACAGTCAATACACCTGACAGCAGGTGATAATAGATCATTGAATGAATGATGAGAGGCTTTATGTGTCAATTTACAATTTTATTATAATTTGAATATAGTCAAACAAGATAATTATTAAGTGTAATTTATTTTTCAAACTCAAAATGTCTTCAGGCTAATGAAATATACAGTCATTAGTGCTGGAGCCGCAGTATCGAGTAAAAGCAAACTGATCAGAAAAATAACATCTGGGCAGACGTTTAGCTCAGTGGGTAGAGCGTCCGACCCATGTATGGAGGCTGTTAGTCCTCTGCAGCGGCCACTGGTTCGACTCCCGCCTTCGGCCCTTTGCTGTGTGTCATCCCCTCTCTCTCTGCCCCGTTTCCTGTCTACTCTCTGGCTGTCCTCTCAATAAAGGCAAAAAATGGCCAAAAAAATAACTTAAAAAAAAAAGAAAAATGAATATCTGAACAAACATCAGCATGATAAGAACTATCTAAAATGACAGAAATCATCTTTGCAAAAAATTTATTTGATGTTTTCTATTAACACTGGGAGGCAGAATTTATGACCTGTACTACAACCGGCCACCAGAGGGCGACAGAGATGCTTTGGTTTCACTTTTGGAGATCCTGTCCACCTTTACACTGATATATGTTATTAAATAAAATGCTTTTAGCTCCGTCCAACAATAATATGATGCCAAAATGTGTTCTTTCTAAACTCTAAAAGAAAGGGAGTGTTGAAGATGCATCCATCCATGCATCTAACCCTAACCCTTCACCAAGGAACAGCTGGACAAACTAAGAAACTTTACGGAACAGAAAACACAATTAATCTGTTATTAATTCACTATTAAATAAGTCTGCATCCGTTTTGATAATTGATTTATAACTCTCAGTCATAAAAAAAATATAGCTAAAAAATATATAAAAACTCTCTGATTACAGCTTCTTAAATGTAACTTTTTTCTGGTGTCTTTACTCCTCTCTGACAGTTAACGGAATATTTTTAAAGTTGTCGACAAAACAAGACATTTGAGGACGTCATCTTGAGCTTTGATCAACATCTCTCTCTTTTTTTTTTTTTTTTACCATTTTCCATGGACCAAACAGCTAATCAATTAATTGAGAAAATAATCAACAAGATTAATCGATGATGAAAATAATAATTACTCACTTACTTACTTCCAGTCCTAAAAACACTATACTAGGCTAAACAATTTCACCATGTTTTATACTGAGGTAATCCAAAAGTACAGAAAGTAATCAAGTTACATTACCTTAATATTGTGATACTTGGATTACATTACTGACTGCATTTTTTAACAGGTAATTTGTGACTGTACTGGAGTACATTTCTAAAGTATCCTGCCCAGCCCTGCTAATAAAGTTGAAGTCTTAGATCTTATACTTCTACTACTAGATAGAAAGAAGAAAGAAACAAACAAACAAAGGAAGTAACAAGGAAAAACAAGGAAAGAAAGAAAATATTCAGAAGCTGTTTGCTTACAGTGAAGGTAAAGCAGTTGACCTTGCAGTTTTAATTGTCAGGCTACTGAAAACAAACTTTCCCTCCAGGGGTCAATCGATATTCACGTTGAAACAACAGGGGGCGCTGTGGTTCTTGGTTCCAGTTGGACACTACTCACGAGGCGTAGAATGCTATCTGATGGCACCCCGTGTCTCACCAGTTCATCTTTGAGCTGGAGGAGAAAAACACATCATGGTGCTGAGATGTGGTCACTGTTTTTCTCAGATATAAATAATGGTTCTGTGTAAAGTAGGAGAACAGGCCAAAGCTTAATAGTTCACTGACAAATCAGAGTCTTCTTCAAAAGTCAAATTGACAGACATATAATTAAATTTCACCTTTAATCGCTGTCTTGCGGGACTGACCACATTCTGTGAATGCATGTCAAGTTAATGACATCTGACAACTTTGAAATATGTTTGATTGTAATTTGCTGCCGTCTAAATCCCTGTTCAAAGCAAAGCAAACAAAGCAAGTTTCCTCATTCCATGAATTTAAACCAGCTGAATCATAACAAGACTCTTTTACCATCAGCAGGAGATAATTGTTGCAGAGTTTCCACAGCTATGCACAGCACTAGGGTGGAGCTAGAAGGAACTACAGACTGAATCACCACAACACTACACTAAAAACAACAGTCACCTCCAGGAAGACAACTGGTAGTTGATTTGTATTAAGCAGGCAGGGGAAACCATTAGGACCTTCACATCAGCATTTCAAATGTTACATTTAAATATATATATTTGATTTCTTTTATTTAATCATTAGACTATACCTCAAATCCTCCATCCCTCTCCTCGACCCCGTCATCCCTTGACCCTTTCATCCCTCAACCCCTTCATCCCTCCCGTCAACCCCTTCATCCCTCAAACCCCTCCTCCCTCTCCTCAACCCCTTCATCCCTCTCCCCAACCCCTTCATCCCTCAAACCCCTCATCCCTCTCCTTGACCCTTCATCCCTCTCCTCAACCCCTACAACTCTCTCCTTGACCACTTCATCCCTCAACCCCATCATTTCTCAATCCAGTCGTCCCTCTCCTCGACCCCTTCATCCCTCTACTCGACCCCTGCCTTCCTTGAATCCCTCATCCCTCTCCTCGACCACTTCATCCCTCAACCCCTTCATACCTCTCCTGGACCCCCCCCAATCTCTCTGCTTGACCCCTTCAACCCTCGACCCTTTCATCCTTTGACCCCTTCATCCCTCAAACCCCTCATCCCTCTCTTCAACCCCTTCATCCCTCTCCTCTACCCCTACATCTCACTCCTTGACCCCTTTATATCCCTTGACTCCGTCAGCACCTTTCTTGACCCCTTCATCCCTCAAACCCCTATCATCCACTCTCCTCAACCCCTACATCTCTCTCCTTGACCCCTTTCATCCCTCAACCCCTATTATTCTCTCAATCCAGTCATCCCTATCCTCCACCCCTTTCCATCCCTCTACTCGACCCCTTCCTTCCTTGAATCCCTACACCCAATCATCTCAACCACTCCTCGACCCCTTCATCCTCTCCTGACCCATCCTTCCTTGAAATCCCTCACCCCTCTCCTCAACCCTTCATCCCTCGACCCCTTCATCCCTCTCCTGGACCCCTACATCTCTCTCCTTGACCCCTTCAACCATCGACCCTTTCATCCTTTGACCCCTTCATCCCTCAACCCCGTTATCCCTCTCCTCAACCCCTTCATCCCTCTCCTGACCCCTACATCTCTCTCCTTGACCTTTCAACCTCAACCCTTTCATCCTTCAACCCCTCATCCCTCTCTTCAACCCCTTCATCCTCTCCTCAACTACTACATCTCTCTCCTTGACCACTTCATCCCTCGACCCCACCATCTCTTGACCCTATCAGCCCTTCTTGACCCCCATCATCCCTCTCCTCAACCCTTCATTCCTCAACCCCATCATCTCTCATTCCAGTCATCCCTCTCCTCGACCCCTTCATCCCTCGACCCCTTCATCTCCTGACTCATTCATCCCTTGACCCCTTCATCCCTCAACCCCTTCATCTCTTGACTCCTTCATCCCTCAAACCCCCCAAATTCTGTGTGATTTATCCCTTTATTCAGCTGCTACCTCTCCTGTTCTCCAGTTGATCTGCTCCAGTAAAGGACCATCGGAGATCTGAGGTTCATATTGGTATTGTGTCAGATGCATTTACCCTCTGATCAAATAAGAAGAGACTGACCTGTTGAATGAGAGTACTCCTGATGTTTTCCTCAGTCAGTGGAGACGAAGAAGAAATCCTCATTCTCAGACCTATGACAACTATAAACACATTGAAACAACATTACAATGCAGGACAGACTGAATAATACAGCACAGAGTCTCTTTTAGATGAGCAGTGATTAGTAGTAATTGTATCAACGGTTGCTTTTCGACTTGTTAAAAATCCAAGCCAACATATCCATGGCCACTACGGGCAACAGGAATTTTTGGGGGGTGGACCTTCCCTTTAATAAATCACTACTAGTCAGTCCTGTTAATTAAATATTAAAGGTCATGCCATATATCACAGAGCTCCGATTATGTCCATTAAGAAATGATTAGGAATCACTATTGTCACACTCACTTTGGTTTGAGCTGTCAAAAGGTGTTGGCGAGAGTGTGGTGTCCTCAGGTGTAGTAAAGATTGTAGTAATGTTTGTTGTGGCCTCTGGTGTCGTTGTCGACGTGACAGTGGTTGTACTTGGTGTTGTACTTGTGGTGGTGGTGGTTGTAGTCAGTGGAGTAGTCGTAGACAGGGTGGTAACTGTAGTCTGTTTGGTCATTGTTGGTGCAGTGGTGTTAATAATGGGTGGTGATGAGTCTGTAAACAGAAGTAAATATAAAAGATAGATAACAAGTAAACTTGATCAAACCTGGAAATGAGCAATGAATTTAAAGCATTAAAAAAACAAGAAAGATTTAAAAACTCACCAACACTCACAATGACACAACCGTAGCTCTGAGTGATACTTGACTGAACTGCGGAAGTGAAAGCCCAAATTATTAAAATACTTCACTTTTTACAGTTCAATTTGTACATATTGTTAATATTTTACTGTTCGATTAGTATATACAGTTGCAGCCACCTAGAATTTCCCTCTGGTCCCTGACAGATCCATGGCAGGTCCCTGCTAGGCCCCACCCTTGTCCTTGGCTGTAATGAGATTCCCCCTTGATGATGTAGTGAATGTGACCCCGCCTTGTAACCACCCCTAGTTTTGTTAACTTTTTAGCTGGCTAGCAAACAGTATAGTTTGGCTAAGAAATTACAGCACTCAATTTGATTTTTTATAATTTATTTTATTTTAATTTGGGGGTCATGCAGCTCCATACTGATAAAAGTGTTTAATTTTGTTAGCTAGTAAACAATATAACGTTTCGTGAACTTTTTAGCGAGTTAGCACACAGAATAACTTTTTTTTTCAATTACTGTAATCACCCTGGAGATATGAGATTTCATTTAACTTTCGTCAAGAAGAGATGAGCGTATTTCTAAAAACGTTAAACTATTCCTTAAAGGTCTAATATCCAAGACCACACAGATGCAAACTAGCCTTTAGCTAACTCTGGTGCATTTTGAAATAAATAAACTCCTTTCTTTCATTATACTTATGACTGAAAACCCTTTGCCATAAGAAACACACTTATACACTAGTTAATTATACAGTTATATCGATTTTAATATTAGGTATTTATATAGTTTTTTCATGTACGTTGCTATGAGGTAATGTTTATGAGTGACTGACTTGGAAACTGCCTGGACAACAAAACAGATGGGGTAGGCTTTCTCCATCTTGGTTCTCAGATGGGCGTCCATCTCAGGATGAACCGCCCTGCTCCTGATGTTTGTCTCGTTTGTGTTGTACGGCCCACTGAACAGCAGCTCAGAGATCCTTTAACAGACAAAAGAAGAAAAGGCTCGGCAAGTTAATTAGAATCTACAAAACCAAAAGCAAAGCTGTTTTTTGTGATGGCATGACTGAAATTTTTCTGCAGGTGGATGGAAATTATTTTTTTCTCACTTTTTTTCTTTAATAGTATTTTCGTCATGGAAGTTCTTGTACGGTTGATTGTTTAGTGAGTCACATGTGCAGCTGATTTTTTTTTTTTTTTTTTTTTTTCTTTCTTTAAAGTCGTCAAACCAGTATCAGCTAACTCTAAGGCTGGGTTGCACCTACAAGGATTAATTTTTAAACCCAGTTAAATCATGGTTAAACTTTAATTTGTGTTGCATCAACTTTAAAACTAGCTTAAATTAAGAAAGATTAAATTTTGATCTCTCTTCACACCTCAGTTTAGTTTTTACTCGATATCAGTGATTCCCAAACTGTGGGCTGCAGCCCACCGCTGGGATTTAAACGGACTGATTGCACAGCAGACGTCTTAATTTGTTAGAGCAGGAAAAACACAGGTGATTAAGTAATTATGGTGTTCAGTTCCATTAGGTGCCCCAGTGACAGTGACAGGACCTCCCCTCGGTGGAACGCAGGAGTCATTAACACACCTGAGAGTTTTGTGGTATGACATGTCAAAACGTCAGCTGTGCCACCAGTCCATTGTGGGTTATTCTTAATTTATTTGATCTAGTTTAACAGGTGTTACAAGTTATTCTGTGACCTATCTTATTGTTAACAGGAAACAAACCTTATGTCTTATTATTGGTACGTACCAAGTCTCATGTGTTGATCAGACTTGTGATTAAAGTCTGTTTGGGTGGGCCACAAAAAATTTTTCAGATCTCAAATTGGACCGTGACATTCTTGAGTTTGGGAATAGCTGCTCTGAACAACTGCTCAAAACTTTAAAGTGATATTCCACCGCAGAGTAATAGTCCACCAAATATGTACTCACCACTATGCGATGTGAAGATGGGTGAAGATCTTCAGTTCACAAAACAATCCTGGAGTTTCAGCAGAAAACAGGGTTGCAGCCAAATCCAGTACAATGGCAGTGAATGGAGACCACGGATAAAACGTTAAAAAAAGAACACAAAACAAACACAAAATGTCTCCATCCTGCTCGTCAGGTGTACATGGCGTCGATCTCGTGAGACTTCGTATATCTCTTAATGGATGAACGTGTGAAAATATCGTGAGATCGACGCCATGTTTACATGCTACCTGCTACATGCTACAGTTGACATTTAGGCTAAAAACATGGCGTAAATGGTGTCTTTTGTGGTTGAATTTTAAAGTCATGGCTCGTGGACACTTGGATTACACCACACGAGCAGGATGGAGACATTTTGTGTTTGTTTTGTGTTCTTTTTTTAACGTTTTATCCGTGGTCTCCATTCACTGCCATTGTACTGGATTTGGCTGCAACCCTGTTTTCTGCTGAAACTCAAAGATTGTTTTGTGAACTGAAGATCTTCACTCCATCATCACATCGGCATGGGGTGAGTACATATTGAGTGGATTATCATGCATGAGGTGGAATATCCTTTTAAACTCCAATTTAAAACGCGTTCCAGTACTAACTTTAAACTTACACTTGAAGTGGTTTAACTTTTAAAAATGGCTGCCTTTTTGAGATGGTTTCAGAAACATAATTCTCTGCTGAGCCATCATGAGTAGGCTAACAAACCAACTTTTTAATAGCTAGCAAACAGAATAACAGTTTTGTTACATTTTGACTAGATAGCAAACAAAGTAAAGTTTTGGTAATTTTTTTTAGCTAGCTAGCAAACAAAAAATTGGGTGTGGAGCGCTGTACACTTCTTGCAGTCACCATCATGTCTACATAACGTAAGAGGCGGGGCTACCAAACTTGTGAAAATGGCGGCCCAGGTGCCCGAGGAAGCAGCAGTGGTTACTATAGTGGCTGCAGTGACCACGGAATTTTTCAGATATAAGTCATGCCTGTATTTTTATCAATAATCACAAGTATACTGTTGTCAGATTGAGGTCAAAAATCCATTAACTTGATCAACTTTGTAAAGATTTGGTACAGCGAATTAAATATAAAGCAACATATTGGTGGGTTTTCAGCTGGTAGGAGGAGGGAGGGTTAGCCCGTTGTGACAGAGATTATGGCGTCTTTTTAACCTCCTTTAATTATTGACTGGGGGCAAACAAAAGCAAATAAAATCAGTATGTTCATGCTGAAAGAAGTGAAATTGAACACAAATTAATAAACAAGCCAGTAGGTGTTTTGGCAGGTGGCAGTAAAGCTCCACCCAGCTTCAGTTCACCAAAAACAAGAAGCTGCGGCCGGCATTTCCAGTAAGGGAACAACAGCCATCCTCAATTTGAGACAGCACTACCCAGTCGAAATCCACGCACTAAGCAATTTAGTACACAGTGTGCAAAGTAAACTACATGACAGCGTTCTAATGGAAGTATCCGAATGGAAACACGTCTCATGTATTTTTTGGTTAACTTTTTAGCTAGGTAACAAACAATGTATCATTTTGACAATTCTATTTTTGTCCACTGTAATTTGTTTTCCTCCAAGTTGCTCTGATTGGTTGTAGGTTTATACAATTGGCATTTTGAGACATTTTAGTCCGCACCCATTGATCACAGCCTTGGAAATTGAAGTTCCAGAATAGTAATCATTAGTGAATAAGTAAATGCCAGCAATACCAGACTTCTCACCTTGTGAAACTAATACTGAAACAACATGGTGCAAAATCTTTAAGTGCTATTGTGCATATATCCTAACAGAGCTCTACACTTGGTTCTCCTGTACTCGTTGCAGACTTGACAAACCTGTACTGTGCGTGCGTGTTGGAGTTACACAACATCAGATTCTTTGTGCACCTGAAACCGTTTGTGTACATGACTTTTTTCTCCAAACCTGAGAAAGTGGTGCAGGGCATTATTAATCCCTCATATCCAAGTTCTTTGAAATTTGCTTTGCTTTTGACTTACGTGGAGTTATTTGCTTCTGCATCGATGCTGATTTCCAGGGTCTGATTAACAGGAGCGTAGAGCCGAGCTCCGTTGGCTGGGGTTGGAGGCAGAAACTTTGGTAGAAACAGTCCCTCTGTGCAGGACGGCACCACGGGATCCACTGGACCAATAAAGAAAAATAAATATTTCACCCACACTGACGTTTTCCAAGGAAAACCCTCGGTGGGTTCTAGATGCAATATTTTGGATGTCAAAAGGGTTTTCTAAGGATGACAAGCCGGTTGGTCCGTCCATCCATTTATCTAGTTTGATAAAACTTAACAGAATTATAATGACTACCAAACATTTTCCATCACTGAGGATCAACACAACCTTCAGGTCCAGGCTGCCAAAGCAACAAATCTTACCCCTTATAGCAAACTGGACGGGTATTTTACTGATGGCGTCGCTGGTAGTTTTCACCTCCTGCAAACCGTTAGTTTGAGTCAGGGTGATATTCTGTCTGGGAAAGTCCTCAATCACCATCTGTACAGCGTATGCACCCTGATTACTGCTGTTGGTGGAGCCGAATGACAGAGAACAAGACTGCAAGAGAACGAGAAGGAACATGAGGTCAAAATAACCAAAGAATTTTCTGTCAGTGGGTGAAATGAACGACTGTAGATTCAATCTGGAACAGATCTTAGTCTGAAAAGCTATACTCTTAGAAATAAGGGTTTCAAAACAGTTTATCCTGAGAGGCTGAGGTTCCACCAAGAACCATCTGCTTCTGAGGAACCCTTTTTTGGAGAGAGGACATGCCCTGCGTTCTTTGTAAGACTGTGGGTTCAGTTAAGAACCATTTACCCTTTTTGGAAGGAAGAAATCTTCAGGGACTGTTGAAATCTTTAAAGAATTGTTTTGTCAAGGGTTCTTTGTACCATAATATAACAAGGTTCTCGGTGGAACCCCCTAGGTGGGTTCTAGATAAAAACCTTGAAATATCAAAATGTTCTTTATAGAACCCCTTGAGTGTGTTCTGTAACAAAACAAAGGTTCTCAATAGTACCCCCAGGTTTTGTTTTAAATAAAACCACTTGGAATATAAAAAGGGTCGCAGTAGAACCTCCTAAGCGCATTCTCAATAAAACCCTTGAAATATAAAAATTGTTCTCGGTTGAATCCCCAGACTGTGCTCTTGATAAAACCCTTGGAGTATAAATAGGTTCTGGATAGAACCTCCTGGGTGGGTTTGAGAAAAAAAAAAACCCTTGAAATATAAAAAGGTTCCCTGTAGAACCTCAGATAAATATAGTTTATAATTGGAACATGAAAAGGTTCTCAATAGAATCCTCGGGGTGGGTCCTAGATGTAACCCTCAGGATATCAAAAAGGTTCTTGTTAGAACCCCATAGATGGGTTCTTGCTAGCACCCTTAGAAGGTGGAAAGGCTCTCAGTGGAACCCTCTGGGTTGGTTCTAAAAAAAGATTCTTGGTTGTTAGTGCCCTTAGAAGGTAGAAATGATCTGGACATAACCCCCACAGAGGGTTCTGGGTGGAACCATTGCACAATAGAAGGGTTCTCTGTAGAACCTCTCATAGAGGGTTCTGGGTGAAACCTTTCACAGATGATTCTAAGTGAACCCTTTATGCTGGGTTGTAGGCAGAACAGAACAAAACAGGGTTCTCATTTGGGGACAAGCCGAAGAACCCTTCTAGTTCTAGTTAGCACCTTTATTTCTAAAAGTGTATTTTTTCTATTGTATTATGTGTCTTTTCTCTCTTTTTTTCTTTGTTTCTTTCTTTCTCCACCATATTTTGATTGTGCAGCACTTCAGACAGCTGTTGTAGTCTTTAAATGTGCTTTATAAATAAATTAGGATCGGATTTGGATTAAATAAAAAGTTTCTTTCACGTGGACTTTGGTGACTCACTGATGAGAGGGTGAGAACAGACGGCTGTGTGCAGGGGGAGTCGCACTCTGACAGCGATAGATTTGCATATCTGCATTTAACCTCGTCTCCGTCAGGATCAAACGCCAACAGGCTGAAATTTCTCTCACAGTTTGAAGGAACTCTGAAAGACAGAAAGAGAGACTGATGAGGTATTTTGTCATTGCAAAACCCCCTGCTGTAGTTTCCATGTAAGTCAGGTGTGAGTCAGACAGGTAAGAGTTGACTTGTCTTCTCTAAACAATGGTATCTATTTATGCAAAACGCCAGTCTAGTAAACTGCATTCTGCATGTAACCTGACACTTCTTCCTCAATGTTTTTTTTCTTTCTCACAAAAGCATTTTTATACGTTTTATATTTATCATTATACATTTTTACACAGTAAATATGGTGGGAAATTAATTTAAAATGGTTTAAAAAGCTGGACGGGCTCTTTGGAGCCTCAGGAGGTGATAACAGTGCTGATAATAATGACACACTTAGTAACAGAAATTCAGAAACAGTGAGTATGCTTACCTTACAGCTGGCAGTACAGTGGTCTGGGGTGATCTGTTGGCTTGGCCGGTGTCAGAACGGTTCCTCAGCTCCACCAGAGTCACAGCTCTCCACAGTATGATGTCATGCGTGTTAAATATCCAGTTACCACCACTCAACCTTCAGTGGGAAAGTCAGTTTTTATTGTGTGTATTAGGATGTAAAAAAAAGTAACTATATTCTATTACAGTTACAGAAAAACAAATCATATTGCAATCACATTTAGTAAAAATGTTTATTATTATTAGGATTAAAATTTTAGAATACACTTTGATATAAAAAAAAACAATATACATGCAGACCAACCACTAATGTTAGCTACACCTTTTTAAAAGGTAATCAGTTATTGTATCAGAATACCTTTTTTAAGAAACCGTCTCAACCCTGCGTACACCAGAATATTCAACATAGACGAACGGCAGAAAACAAAACAACAAAAGGAGTTGGTCGACCCAGGTTGTTGTTGAGGGAAGTGAGATTTTGAGGCTTTTGAGGGGGGGATCACGGTTTGGGTTAAAATGGCAACATAAAGCTCTGAAGGCTAACTTTTCACAGCTGCATCAAGGTTCTGCTGGGTACCGAGCTAGCCTGACTGTTATTGGAGCACAGAGGGAAAGGGGGCGGGGCTTATGCCACAACTCAAATATACATAAAGGGATTTCAATCAATTCAATTCATCAAGTTCAGTTTAACTATTTTGTAAAAGGAGGTTTTGATTTTCTCACCCTACAATGACATTTTTGGCCCTCAGTTAAAAGTTTTTTTGTGTCGTCACGATAAACTCACAACAGCTGAAACGGAGCATTGCTGGGAACCAGTCGAATCATGATTCCCTCTTCCTGACACCAATCTCCGCCGCTCTCCGAGTCTACCACGTGATGCGTTGAGCTCTCAGTCCCACAATTCCCACTAAGGCAGGTCCATGTGTCACTTAAGCAGGTGTGAAAGTTCTGCTTATCACGAAGGACCACCTGCAATATTATAATAAAGACGTGTTACGGCATTAATGACAACATCCATGATACAAAAAAGTTATTTATTGTGCTGATAAATAATTAGATGCTTCTTTTAAAGGCATACATTTGTCTGTGATCCTGCTGACATACAAGACTCTGTGTTTACATTATATTTAGAAAATACAGAGAATCTCCTTTCTTGCATTGTTCTTAGGACTTATAAAAACTTAAAATACAGGATTTACCACACTTTCTACTGTATTACCAACATCCTAGAAAGACTGACATTGAATTTCCAAAAAATTGAATAAGTTTTATGAGAATGCAGAGGTGGAATGCAACTAAAAACATTTACGTACTGAGCTTAAGTGCAAATTTGTGGTATTTGTACTTTACTTCAGTATTTCTTTCTTTTCTTTTTCTCACTACATTTCAGAGTAAAATATTGTACTTTTTACTTCACTACATTTATTTGACATTATTACTTTACAGATTAAGATTTTTACACGTAAAATACATGAAGATCTTATAAGATATGATGCTTTGCTTATAAACTACTGTACCTAACAATGCATACAAGTAGAGCTTTTCATGTAAAAATGCCAAACATTTCATGGTTCCAGGTTCTCAGATGTGAGGATTTGCTACTTTTACTTTTAAATCTTTTAATAATTTAAATCTATTCTTGATAATTTTGAGGTTTGGACGACGAAAATATTGTGACAGTGTCAATATTTTCTGACATTTTACAAACCAAACAATCAATCCATTCAAACGATTACTTGAGAAAATAATAATAACAATTAATTCAGAAGGGAAATAACGGCTTGCAGTCAGATCAGCTTCACATTAACCAACTACAACAGTAAAATTGTGCTTTTAAGTTAAAGCATATAATCAGAGGTAGGAAGGAACATAGCATAAAAGATGTAACAAGACAAAAAAAAGATGTAACAAGATTTAAAACAACTTAACAAGATGAAAAACAACGTAAAAGACGTAACAAGACAAAAAAACAAGTTTAAAAGCAATGCAACAAGATAAAAAAAAACAATGTAAAAGATGTAACAAGACTAAAAAACAATGTATATGACATAACAAAAAAAAAACGACACAGACAAAAAAGATATAACGAGACATAAAAGACGTAACAAGACTAAAAACGCAAAATATCAGACAAAAAAGATGTAACAAGACAAACAATGTAAAATACTTGGCAAGACTTAAAAGGCATAACAAGCCGAAGAACAACATAAAAAAAAATACAAGATGTAAAAGACGCATCAAGACAAAAAACTAAACCTTTGTAAAAGGTGACTACTTTTTTACTTTTATATTTTGACTACATTTCAGAGCCTGTACTTTTACTCAAAGTAAATACGTTTTTTAACACAAGCATCATACTTTTTACTTAAGTAAAGAATGTGAGTACTTTTGCCGCCTCTGACGGTCAGTCAACAGTCAGTTTTCTGCAGTTTTACTTTTGATACTTTAAGTACACTGTCCTAATTATACTCAATGCTTTAACTCAATGAGATTTTTGATGTAGAACTTTTACTCGCAACAGAATGTTTTTTACATTGTGGTAGTATTTTTACTTGATTTTTGATTTATCTGATTTATTCACACATCAGAATAATAAATAGACCATTCAACAAATACATCACAAATAAAGATGTGTGAAAGGGACACCCCAAAGCTTTTAGGATGGGGCCCAAAGATCTGTAAATCTTGTAAAAGATCTGAGTGAAACTATACATACCGTGACAGATCCATCTGCGTTGGTGTTTTTAGGGTAGTAGGTCATCACTGTCCCATAAAAATGACTCGCCTGCGTGCTGCAGACCAGCAGCAGCAGCAGCAGCAGCAGAGACATGGTGGATGTGTTGTTGTCTCTTCACCAAGTCAGTCAATTTATACCAACACATGCTCCTCCAAAGACGGCCTCTTTGGCACATGCGCCCTTTTTCTATTTGATTGTCTGAGAAAAGACAGACTGTTTATTATGAATTCAAACTAAAAATAACCAGGAACCATGTCTGGTATGAGGAAACGTCTCTTGTGGCTGATAGAAGATAATGATCAGAGTTGTCTTGTCACTGAGTGCAGTGAATTCACTTGTTTTAATCATTAGTCAGTCATGCAGAGATGAGATTGATGTCTTGTTGTCTTTCATTCAAACCCTTCATCAATAATGCTATTTTTTTTTTCTAAAAAATCAACTGGATTATGTGATAATGCAGCTTATCTGATGAGTTTCCTTTGGAATTTGTGTCCCAACCGTGAACAACACACCTGCATGGGCGGACCCTTCTGTCAAACACCAGACATCACTGTCTCAGAACAAATCCGACAAGCGGATCATCTGGTTTTTAGAGCGTGTAGCAGAAAATGGCACTGTGCTAAAAGAAAAAAAAAAAAAAAATGCAAAGGCTGGCGTGTGAAATGAAAGTTTATCCAGAAAAGCCAGTTTCATTAGTAGATAGATAGATAGATAGATAGATATACTTTATTTCGGTGTCACTCCACAACACACTATAAAAATACAATACAGAGGTATATAAATACAGAGTTCAGTCAGATTACCCCCCTCCCTTTGACAAAATTAAGAAGTGTTGGGGACCACTCAAAAAGAGTTGTGAGACACCAACTAAAAAATCATAAAAAGATTGCATAAAAACGTACAATATGGTACCAAGGAGACAAAGCACAAACGGTTGTTTTATAAATTGGAACTCATAAAAAACAGTCTTCTATTTAGAATGAGACGGCAGGCTTTGGCACATTCGTTGATGCAATGTTTACCAGATAAAATTACACACAGTTTATTTGTATCATCAAGATCATTAAAATTAACAATATGCTTAGATAGTGTATGAAATAGTTCATCACGAATGTCCACATAGATGTCACAGTGTAAAAGAACATGGGCCTCTGATTCAATGGAGCCATTATTACATACAGTACAGTAACGTCTGTCCACTGGGGTGTTTGTATATCTACCAGTTTCTGTTGCTAAAGGAGCAACTCCACATCTGAATTTAGCAAAGGCACTTCGACACTGCCTTGATAATATATTTTGTACATAGGGCTCTGTCTCAAATGTATCCTTAAAAAAGCGGTAAGTGCGAAGTTTGTTACCCTCTGGTTTATTTATTAACTGTAACCATGATTCCTCGTCTGCCTTTGACACTGCCATATCAAAACACTTAAGGTCATTACTAGAATAAACCATATCTGTACGAGCAAGGTGAGATAAATTCATGGAGCTAAAAAATGTTTTAATCGTGTGCTGCATAATTTTTAACATTTGTCAAATGAACCGCCCACTGAAAAACACGTTTACTTAATCGGCTGTCAGGCATACCACAGAGTCTCTGCCAGTTTTTAAAGATACAGGACCACTGATTTTGCCATGGCGTTTTCCAACCCATATCACCTTGTATAGCAGCATTTGGGGTGTATTTACCCACACCTAAATAAAATCTGCATGCCCGGTTAAACACAGCATTAACACAAGAATAACTTTTGTAACCCCAGACAGCAGCAGCATATGTCAAAATAGGCAGAACCAGGGATTCAAACAATTTTGTATAACATTTAAAGGGAAAACCACCCATATATTTACATTTAGCTATGATTGAACCTAGAGCTCTATTCGCATGCAATGCTAAATGCTTAACAGTTTCATTATAGTCTAGAAATTCTGTTAACATCAAACCCAGGTATTTGTACTCTTTGGCTGTTTCCAAAGAAAACGAGCCACAGGAGAAACTAAACTCAGACAGGGGCATTGATGGATTTCTAAAATGCACCACCTTGGTTTTTTCAGGATTCACGTTCAATTTCCAGGCCTGACACCAGCTATGAGCGACATTGAGCACCTCCTGAAGCCCCTCCTCAGTTTCAGAAATCAAAACGATGTCATCTGCATATAACAGTATGGATATTTTTTCATCATCAATAGAAACACCTTTGCCCAGGGCCTTAATAGCTAAAGACAGATCATTTATATACATGGCAAACAGGATAGGAGATAAAAATGCACCCTTGTTTAACTCCAATATCGACTGGGAACCAATCTGTGAAACATCCATTAACCCGAACACAGCATTTGACGTTCTCATACAAGGCAATAAGACAATTCAAAATGTTGCCATGTAAGCCTAATGCAGACAGCTTATTCCAGAGCATGTTTCGGTCTATATGATCAAAAGCTTTAGAAAAATCAACAAAAGAACAAAAAGTAGCTCTCTTCAACTTTTTCCTTGTGCCTATGATTGTAGTTAAGGTAGCAATATGATCAAGGCAGCTCCGTTTCTTTCTAAACTCATTTTGCTCATCTGCTATAATATCATTAACCTCCGCCCATTCTGCAATACGATTATACAGCACAGAACAAAACAGTTTATATACAGAAGATGTTAAAGTAATTCCCCGGTAGTTGAGAGGTATTCTGTTATCTTTTGCCCCAGCTTTGGGGACAGGGTTAATAATACCATATTTCCAGAGCTCTGGCACCACACCATTTGAAAAACAATAATTAAAAAACCTATATAAAACATACAGCGTGTTACCATTTTTTAATACATCAACTGGCACCCTGTCATATCCATAAGCTTTACCTTATAGCTGCTTGCAAAACCCCTATAACCTCATGCTCTGTAATCTGCTGGTTCAGAAGGAATCCTGGTTGTTATGTGCATATGCGGTAACTCTAACTGTGGTACAGGGGTCACTGTGGTTGTTAGATCGAAACAGGCTAGCAAACTCACCTCTCCAGAACTCTAAAACAGCATATCTATCGGACTGTACAGACCCATCAGGTCTCAGAACCTCCCAGGGGATCTCACGGTGACGTTCACTGCCAACACTGAGCTGATTAACCTGCTGCCAAAAGGCCCTAGGGTCGTTACTCACTAGTTCTAGGATATTTTCCTGCTGTACTGTCCAATACCGTCTTTTAGCAGCTTGGACTGAACGGTCAAACTGCTTCTGTATGTCCTTCATTACAGCTTTAGCCTGCACCTTTACTGGACCTTCTCTGCTGAGCATAGAGCCTTCCATAAAGAGGAGTGTTGCTCTGTCCACCAGATTTTTTTACTCCTTCTCTTTTTATTAAAGTGGCCATGTTGAATAATGACATCTTTGTGGGGTATCTGTTCTCGCATCTCCTTTTTTACAATGTCACAGAACTGAGTATACACAGCATCCACAGCAAGCTGGCTGGCTGCAGAGGCCCCTAACTGTGCTACACAGTCCCCCAATGCTGTTTGACATGTGACACTTGATAGAAAATGGTCAGGAATGCTGGATAAATGAAAAGCAGTGAACGAGACCAAATCTTCGTTCCTTTGGTTGGTAAACAGGGAAGGAGATGTTAGTCTAGCAGGAAAGGCCATAGAACATGTTAGGCAAGAGTGGTCAGGGATAGCTCTGGATGTATCAATAGTGGAGACACAGCCTGCCTGTGTGAGGAGATCCTTACTCCTAATTACACTAAAATCACTAAACCAGTGCAGAATTTCATAAGGCACTAATATGTAGTCAACCACAGACAGCCCCTTAGATGACACACATGTAAAATCATTATTATGGTAATTTCTCCCATTTAGAATACAACAATTTGCACTGATAAGAAACTGAACAAGTAGTTCCCCATATGAGTTAGATAAGACATCCACTATATTTCTTTCTTCTATTGCGTCCACCCCCTCAATGTAATCCTGTACATTTGCGCAACGGCTGTTAAAATCGCCCATAATGCAAAAGGGACCAAGTAGTATGTCTGCCAAGTAACAGCGTCTGGAAACTTTTTAAGGTGTCAAAAACTGAATGTATGAGATATTATTACATTGTTTTCTTCTTGTTACGTCTCTTTTGCCATTTTCATCTTGTTATGTCTTGTTATATAATTTTCCTTTAGTTTAGTTTTTCGTCTTGTTACGTCTTTTTACGTCGTTTTTATCTTATGTCGTTTACGTTATTTTCATCTTGTTAAGTCATTTACGTTATTTTTGTCCTTTATGTGTTATTACATTGTTTACATCTTCTTACACTTTTTATGTCATTTTTTGCTCTTGTTACGTAGTTTTATTTTGTTATGTCATTTTATGTCATTATGTCTTTTGCCATAGTTTTTGTCTTGTTATGTCTTTTTATGTAGTTTTCATCTTTCGTCTTGTTATGTCTTTTATTTCATTTTTGTGTTGTTATGACATTTATGTAATTTTTGTCTGTTATGTATTATTACATTGTTTTTGTCATTTTCATCTTGTTATGTCTTGTTATGTCATTTTCCTTTTGTTAGGTAGTTTTACATGTTTTTTACATTCTTTTGGCCTTTTATGTATATTACATTGTTGTCATCTTCTTACACCTCTTACATCATTTTTATCTTGTTACATCTTTTTTTGCCATTTTCATCTTGTTATGTCTTGTTATACAATCTTCGTTGTGTTATGTCTTGTTGCGTCATTTTCTCTTTTTACATAGTTTTTGTCTTGTTAAGTCTTTTTACGTAGTTTTGGTCTTGTTACGTCCTTTCACATTGTTTTTGTCAAGCCTTTTTTGCAAATGTAAGGGGTAAAATGTACACATATTTGTGTTAAAATGTAAAAAGTAAAAAGTTGTCAGAAAAAGAAATACTAAAATAAAATACAGATACCTTCAAAACTCTACTTAAGTACAGTAACAAAGTGTTTGTTCTTACTTCCTATCTCTGCTGTGCTGCTGTGAGTTTCATGGCCCAGCTGGCTCACAGTCGTGCTGCTCTGATCCGCAGAAAGACAGAAGAAAATGTAAAACAGCTCCAGGTCACTCTGTGTGGTTTTAGAGGATCAATAAAACACATGATCATTTTATGAGTCCAATAATTGGACACTAAGGTTGGACAGAAACATTATTTGTCTTATAATAAATTGTGGAATACATTATAAATACATGGTGTTGCAATATGCACAAAGAAAAAAAAAATCTCTTTTGGCAAAACACACTTAATACAATTTCTACTATATTTCAAAGACAAATAAATTGTGACTTTAATAGTGACCCAAGACCGACTATATGTGAAAGTAAGCTACGTTTTACAACAGTATCTGTGTTTGGAAAATCTCTGTTTAGCCCTAGATATCCCATTTGTATGCACTCATCTTGGCAGAATTATACAAATAAAGTTATATTTAAAATAGATTTATATGTTTAATCATTTGAAAGTTGTTTTAAATGTAGGTTTCCATCATATTAGTTGAGCACAGATTTAGTTGAGCACCAAAGGGTATTTTATATTACTTGAGTTCTTTTATTATTTTAAAAAGTGTCTATTAATTTAAATATATGTGTGCATTTAACTATTGGAAAGTTATTTTAAATATATCGTTTCTATCATATTAGTTGAGTACAGATTTATATCTTGTTCTTTTTATTTAAAAGGTATATTTAAATATATGTGTGCATTTAACTATTGGAAAGTTATTTTAAATATACGTTTCTATCATATTAGTTGAGTACAGATTTATATCTTGTACTTCTTGATAAAAAGGTATATTTAAACTATATATTTATACTATTAGTTTAATTTGTATCTTGAGCTTCTTGTCGTCGTCCAGCAGGTGGCGCATTTGTTTAATTTAACATAAACTGCGCTCCGCGGCCTTGACCGTCAAACAGTCCAACAGCGCCTCTGAACCCGCCCCCTCCGCACCGAGCTCGTTGATTGGTCGAGCCCGCTGTCCACCACAGCCGTGATGACTCAGACCGCGGTCATCGTGACTGATGTTTTTGTTATTTCTCTTCCGCCTTCGCTGCCTCTCTGGCCGTGTCATGTGGACGTCAAACACCCAAACCGACAGGCTCCGGGGTTGAAATCCGCTCAGCGACTCTTCCAGGAATCTCTGCCGGGGGGTCCGAGCGCTCTCCGCCGCGGCACAGACTCCTCCTGACGGCGCCGGGGGCGCGCGGTGAGAGCGATGGCGGACGGGGAACGGTCACCGCTGCTGTCCGAGCAGCACGACGGGACCAACGGCTTCTCTCCCGGGGGCAGCTCGCATGGATATCCGCCAAAACCACAGAGTACGTCAGCTGTTATGTTTGTCACCCAGAGCCGTGCAGACGTATTAATGTGTTTTAAAACAGAAAAATAAACTGTTTTAGTTTGAGTTCAGGCTGGAGGAAAAGACAATGTTAGCTAGCTAGCAGTTTGGCTAACGTTAGCTGTCGATAATTGAATTAAACTGAAAGACAGACGAGAATTGACGTTCAGACACACTTGATGTTGATTAATAAAGTTCATCAACATGTTTAATAAGACACAATGCAGAGATTAGCGGCATCAAATGGACGCACGCCGGAATAATTCATGTGAAACTGAAAGTTTGTTGAATAAAAATGAACTGAACTCAGTTTGTTTTGGTGGTTTGACACGAGGTCAAAGTTCAGGCTCACTATCTGCTGTGACAACAGTTTGAATGTGAGTAGTCAGTACGTTTATCTTAGTTTGTGAATTAATGGATAAAAAAGAACGTGAACTGATCAGCAGAACAGAGGGAATCAATATCAGATGATCTTTCTTGTCTTTGTGCTCAGTTACAATGAAATAATGCATTTAGAAATTATAATCATTAAAATAAGGAAGTCAAAACAAACAGTTTCTCACAATAAAAATGGCTTAAGTGAAAATTACAATTTGAGAAACTTATTGCTCAAAGCACAAGTTACTTTCATTTTAATATTTTAGGGGTACTGCAATTCATAATGGCATTAAGATTGAAATTGTAATACAATATGATAACTGCTTTCTAAAACAGGCCACCAGCTGCAAGATAAGATAAAACTGTGCAGGATTTTCCCCAAAATAATCCCTCTCAATCATCACCCACGGCCCAACGGAAGTGTGTAGCGGTGCCTGCACCTACGGCTGCACAATTAATCAAAATGTTTTTGATAAAAGGGAAAATATGTGATGAAGTAGTGTACTGTAGTGCTGCAAGATACTCAGACCCCAGCAAATGTCGCATCTGATTTTTTTTTTTCACTCAAAATGAAAACTGTGATGTGAAAGTTATCATTTGCATTAATCATGAATCAATTTCATGATCTTTTTTTCCATGTCTTTCAAACCTAGACTATTCTTTGTCTATGGACACCAGATAGGTCTTAAATTGCATTCATAATGGTGTTAAAAAGGTCTTAAAACGTCTTAAATTGAATTTGTTGAAACCAGCAGAAGCTATTTCATCATCTGTTTCCTTATCTCATTGTCAACTGAATACCTTTTTGGTCTTGTAAACAGACAAAATGAGGAATTATAAGACGTCACATTGTGCTCGGAGATCATGTGAAGGGATTTTTCACTCTAGATCAAAAGAAGAAGAATTGACAGATGAGTCAATGGTGAAAATAACGAGCCCACATTCAGTTTCATGTACTTGCCGGAGACGATATGTCTGACTGCTTATTTGGTCTTTACTCTTAATCTCTGCTTTATCTCGTCCCTCTTGTTTTTTCTGTCTTCTGTGTTGTTTCTTCAATCCTCTTTTTCACACTTCTTTCTCTTCCTGTGTTACTCTTGATGAAGTTTGGTCTCTGGGTGTAGTACTCACTGATAATGCCACGTTATCTGATAGCATTATTATACAGTTTTGGCTGACTAATACACGGCTCATTGTAACAGAGAGTTTGAAGAGGAACTACCAGTTTCAATGACCGTATCATTATCATGGCTGCTATAAAAACAGACTGTTTGTTTGCGCTCCCACTGTGTGTCTTGATATGCAGAGTGAATTGATAAAACTGGTGAACAAAGCATTACAGTTGATATTTTGTGAGTCCGTACACACTTTTCTGGGACTGACCAGAGTGTGGAAGTAACACAGAGTTTCAAAAAATGTCAAGTACAGAAAGCTGCCATTAAATGTGTGGTCAGATATCAAAATTAACTGAGACGGTAAAACACCCATATCTTGACATACACTCTTTTGTGATCAGTTTAGTGAAGATGACAGTTAAAACAATAGTTAGACAAGAGCTGCAGCAGTTGTGTGCACATCTGTATACCTGCAATATTGAATTCTAGTTTTATTTAAAAATAAATCAAGTTTCATGCATATAAGACAAAAACATTGTGTGAATTTATGAAAATAATTTGTTCAACCAAAAGGCGAGTAATACTGCATAGGGATGTATGATTAAATCAGGGCTATTTGTTACTCCGATATTGAAATTATATCCGATAAATATCAACTGTAATAATATCTGATTTGAACTGAAGAAGCTTCTTGGATGAGAAGCGAAACGTCTTCAAGAACTCTATCAAGTCCAGTTGCCTACACAAACCTTGCTACAAATACCATGACCTGGATGACTGAGAACCTTCACAGACATGGAGGAAGATTTGTATTTCATGTTTATATTTTTGGTATGTAAAGTATCTATGGTATGGACTGACAGTAAAGTGTAACTAAACTGTCTCGCTCTCTCCAGGTTTGGTGCCGTTCCCCAGCTCGTCGGCGCCAGGTGAGCCTCCGCCCCCCTACTCGCCTCAGGGCAGCCCCGACAGCAGCAGCGCTCCGGTCATCAGCTGTCGGGTCTGTCAGAGCGCCATTTCTGTGGAGGGCAAGACGCACCAGCACGTGGTGAAGTGCAGCATCTGCAACGAGGCTACGGTGAGTCACACAGAGGTGGATTCATGAAGCAGACGCTCTGTAGGTGAAGAGAACTGGACAAATATTCTTTCTCACAGCTCTCAGACAGGGTTAACCAAGCAGAAAATGGTGGAACCAAACATTTTGTCCCACTTGTCCACCTTTTTTTCCAGTGCATCTGTGTTACAATGTGCTGTTAAGAAGGCTTGGACGGTATCTATTTTGTCAAACCGTCTTACCTTTCCGGACATTCACTGGGATATAAGGTATTTAACCTTATATATTATTTGTGTTAAAAATAAACAAACAAAAAAGCAAAAACTGGGCTGCTGGTGATAGAAGTCGTTACAGCATGTTTGACACGGTCGAGTCCACAGTTCTGTGTCTAATGTGCAGTTAACCTACTTAGACAAGTCTTGCCTACGGTTATAAATATGAATAATGAGACTTTGCTGTGGCCATGGAGACATGGACATGGAGACATCAGTGGACTAAATGGAGATTATGTCCAGGTTGGTGGTTACAGACGGGCAAAAATGGACTAAAATCATGTGACTAAGAAAGTGCTTTTATAGATGGGAAGAGTCGTTTCAAGATCAAGTTCTGTGTAGAGCTGCAACGATTGATCGATTCTTAAACTAAGCAGCAACTATTTTGATGATCAGTTATTTAGTTTGAGTAATTTTTTTCTTCCTTTTTATTTTCTGGTTTCGTTTTCTCCTAAATGTCAGTAAACTGAATATTTTGGGTTGTAGGTAAAACAAGATAGTGTTTCCCTTTTTTTTTTTTTTTCCTGGGGACCAACTTTTTATAAACACAAACCACTGTGACCAGAGTTTGTGCATAAATGAACGCTCCTGACCATTTTCACTGCCATTTCTGCATAACTCTGTTTTATCTTGACACTTAATTGAAAACTTATACACATGTTAAAACTCATTAAATCTCTTGTTTTTATTTCCTCTTATCGGAAAAACTAGGCATTTAACCTACAACATAAATGAGATGAAGTGCATTTAGACAGAATTAACTGTTTTTTTCTCAGTAAAACAATAGACATGTTTTAAATGCTTTATAAATGGTGGACTGAAGATAGAAATCTTAAGTTTGCAGAATTTCCTCCATAGTCTTTTATATATTTGGGGACCCAAATAAATTCTCCTGTGACCCACCTGTGGGTCCCGACCCAGTTTTTGGAAATGACATGAACGAGACATTTGCGGACGTCACGTTTTGGGAAGTAATTATTTTCTGACATTTAAAAAAAAAAGAAACAGGAGGAGACCTATAGAGCAGAAATAACAAGTCAGTTATTTCTTTTCAAATAATTATTCTCTTGGCTAATTTGCCTGTTTTAATAAGTTAATTTAGTTTTAGATAACTTTATTCGCAACTGCGGTATTGAAAATCGTACCTTCAGGAGTTGTAAATATCCTGGTGCACCGTGATCCGCCCAAGCCTTTTGTCAAGCTTCTCTGTACCCGCCAATAAAAACAAGCTGCAGCAGTATAGCTGTTCAAAATGAAAAATACTGACTCTGTTTCTTTAAAAAATATTTTAAAAACAAACATATTTTCAATATTTTTCTCATTTTGTCAGTTGGGATTCAAAGATACTCATATTTAATATGATGATAAACAGGAAAAAACTGGGATATCTGCATATTCGAGAGGCAGAAAACAAGAAAAATTAATTTAGGATTAATCAATTATCAAATTTGAATTGAATTGAATTTGATTGTTTAACTTACCACTTCCCCAGAGAGGCAAGTGAGTTGTCAGATTTACTTACCATCATTGTATTTTACTTAATCTTGATTGTCCAGATTAGTATTGTATGTTTATACATTAGTTCTATTCAGTTGTTTTTGATGCTGCAGAAATTCAGGTTTTGTAACATTTTTCTAACTTTAAAAGCTCAATTGTGGACATTAAATCACGTAACTTAACACATAAAAAAGAGAGATCTTAGAAATGTTTTTACAGATCTTAAAGCATCTTAAGGTTGATGATAAGTGCAGTCAGAAGTCATAAAATACCACACTAATGTACTGAGTGTCACATTTCACCAACCAGACATTAAGAGTGTCTTGAACTTCCTGCCTCAGGAAGTCTGTCCATCGTCTCAGCTGAGAAAGATTTCTGCTGATGAGATCAAAATTGAACCACTGAGAACTTTCTTAGAAACCCAAAATGAGGAAATTCGTGGACACAGAAACTGAAGAAGTGCTGTGTTTTAGGTTTCTTATTCTTGTCTCCTTTGTGTCCCCGTAGCCAATAAAGAACGCTCCTGTTGGAAAGAAGTACGTCCGCTGTCCATGCAACTGTCTGCTAATCTGCAAAGTCACGTCGCAGAGGATCGCCTGTCCGAGACCGTACTGGTGAGACAGAGAGACAGTGTGGGATTATTTTTCACCCGTCTCAGTTTTGGCTCGTAGTTGAACCATCTGTGCAGAAGAGGCCATTCAGCTAAATACAGTCATGGATGAGTTGGTGTTCAGCAGCTGCTGTTGTTTTGAAATCATTCTTCTTGTACAGCTGGTCTGAGGAATTCTTTTAATAGATTTATATCTTTATTATTTGAGCTGCACCAGAAGGTTGTTTTTTAAAAATTAAGACATCTTATCAGCCTGAATCTCACTGAAGCAACAACAGAGGAGAGCTGTTACCAACATTAATTAAAACTGTTCAGATTCTCACTGGTTTCAAACTGACAAAATGAATCATGTGTGCAAAAAAAGATGGTTCGGATTCTTTGAAGTGGGTTTGTATGACCTTCTTATCCACAGTCAGTGTATTAGCTACAGTAGATGGCCGTCGGCATGCCCCCGGTTTGGAGAAGCAGCAGGAGTACTGGTGTAGGAAGCTAAACAATATACCTCTGCAGAGAGGGTCAGCAGCTAAATGTATTTTAGACACCTAAAAAAACAGTTTAAGTGTACGCTATATTTAGAATATTTTCACCACTTTACTTTAAAATCAGACAGACTTTTCTGATGGCAAACGGCTGTTATATAAGCCAAATATTGTTCTTACCAAAGCCACCAGACTCCATTGACAAAAACAGTAATTTAACTTCACAGGAGCATGAGCATTGCTGGTCTGCTGCTGCCGTCGTTTTGTTTGAAGATTTTTAGATGTCCAGGTTAAGAAAAGTGTATCCATTAAGAGGCATTAGGCTAAACACATAAAAGGTAGTTGTCTGTTTTAGTCGATTGATATCAGCAGATCCTCGAGGTCGCAGTATCGGACATGAAAAAGTGGTATCGAGCCATCCCACAATAACAAAACTAACTAACCGATCGGGCAGCAGGTGACCAGTAATTCCTGTCTTTTGCAAAGTGAAACTACTGTTTTTGTCAAAGGCGTTTGATTGGTGTTTAGAGAGAGATTTTTCACATATATAAGACATTTCAGAGATAATGACGAGACATGAAGGGTTATAAATCTCTGACAGGATATTTACTAGAGAGAAGATGTCTTTACCGATCCAAAAACAATATATTTTCTCATGACTTACTTTGAGAAAAGTACATACATTTTCTGCATATATACAGCTTTCTTCTCTTTTTTTTTTTTTTTAGGCCCTTTTGGCCTCTTGAGGGCAGCGGAAACAAGCTGTAAACATCACATTGATATTTGTCACTACTAAAAGAATATATTTCATGGCAAAAAACTTGTCAGCAAACAGTTGCTTATTTATCTGGCGAATTAAGTCGCATATTAACTCTCTTTTAGCTCTGTGTTTGGTCTCCACCATCTCCTGATGGAAATGGGCTGGTGTGGCCAGTTGGAAAATTTTTACATATTGCCCATCCCTAAGTGTACAGTGGATTTATTAGAGCTTTTTTCCCTCAAAACATCTTTGTGCTTTTGAAAATGACACTAAGCGCAGTGAGAGTGAACCAAAACAAATAACGTGAAAGCCGGAAAATCCAAAACGATCAGCTTAAAGGCACTAAAACATTCAGTAGAGCTCAGTGGAACTGTAGAGTTGGGTTAATAATTCTCTGTGGGTTTGTTATTACACACCTTTCACATTATAGTAGTCTTGAGATGCCTTGTTGACATAAAATTATGAGCAACAATAGAAGCCCAAATTCTCAGATGTTGTCTCCACACAATATATATTCAATACAGTCTAAAACTGACATGCTTAACACAAGTATTGAGGATCAATACCCAACATTAGAGAAAAGGGAAATCACGTCAGGATGCAGTAAATTGAAAACATGTAAAAATCAGTATACATTTTGTGATCTGAATTTACGGGACATTCAAATGTAAACACCTTCTTTCTAAAATGTGTTTTCTGCCAGTAAACGCATCATCAACCTGGGACCAGTTCACATCGGCAGAGACAGTCCTGAACCGCAACATCAGCCCGTCGGGATCCGGGTCATCTGTGGACACTGCTCCAATACATTCCTGGTAGGAGACGGCGCCAGTCCCACTTTAGTTTTAATCACTTGGTCGTCTGCAGTTGTTAGAGGACGATTTGCTGATATTCAGACTCACGCTTCCTCTCTGTCTCTCTTCCAGTGGACGGAGTTTTCAGACCGGACTCTGGCCCGGTGTCCACACTGCCGAAAAGTGTAAGCATCTCAATCTTGTCTCGTGTCAAAAACCGCCCCACAAACACTTTATTTTCGACTATTAAATGTGCTCCTGTCTTTTATTTCCAGCTCCTCTATTGGCCGGCGGTACCCCAGGAGGAGGAGCCTGCTGTGCTTCCTGCTGTTCATCGTCCTCGCTGCCTCCACTGCAGGACTTGTGGTGAGTGTGTGTGAATATATTTGAGTATTGATAGTTAATAATTATTTAGAAGAGCTCCTCATGTTGTTCTCTCCTGACTAGATCCTCTCTTGTTGGTAAAACAAAGTGCAGTCTTGACTTTAGTTCAGATGTTTTCAGTATTTCAAGCTTTTCTGCATAAACCAAGAAACTGTCAGATGTTTTTAAGACATTGAATGATCCTGGTATCATGTTACCATCATTCGTGTTTGTTCACTACATATTTAGACAAAGACATTACTGTTGTTGGAAGTTTTGAGGGGACTTTGAACTATGGTGCATTTATTTCATACAGAGAATTTGAACACCCAGATAAAATCATGGGGTGTAAATGTGGTGCTCTAGGTAGCTACTGTAATAAGGAGCAACTCTGGACACATTAATTAGGTAATTAAAACTTGACTGATGTGTTTTTTTAGGGCTGATGCTAAAACCAATTACTTGAAATCGAGGAGACGATCACCGATATACTTGTGCAAGAAAAAATCTTTGTGCCAAAATTTAGAATAAATATTTTCTACTACTTTATACTTCCACTCCACTACATTTTGGGAGTCACCTGCAGAACAAGCTGCAGAGAGCAAGCCTCGTATTTTAGTTAAAGACAACAGTTTGGCTGTCTTTAAACTCCACAAACTACAAATTTCTTAACACAGATTAGATTAATTGATAATGTAATCGTTAGATCAGTTGTTTAACACTTAATCCAATTGATAACTTTAGTTGCTTTAGGGGGCGCCTGGGTAGCTCAGTTGGTAGAGTTTGCACCCCATTTACGGAGGCTGTGAGTCCTCTGCAGCAGCCATGGGTTCGACTCCCGCCCTTGGCCCTCCGCTGCGTGTCAATCCCCCACTCTCTCTCCCCCTTTCCTGTCATATCTTCAGCTGTCCCATCAATTAAAGGCATGAAAAGCACCAAAAAAACTTTAGATGCTTTTACAGATTAAGATTATTAACACAAAATCAAATTGTACTATCATGAACAATTGTTATAAATGAAGGCACCCAGCAGTATGTGAAATAACATAATGAACAGTCAGGTAGCGTTGTTGGCAGGACACTGAGTGAGACTACAGAGTGAACAATGAACAGGGAGAACCGGCTTCATCAGAACCAAAGTAGGGCATTGTTTAATTAATATATTTTATCTGTAATCAGATTTAAAAAAAATCTTTCCAATAACTGTAAAAATGCTGAATCTTGTTAGCAGTTGAGCGCTTCTTTTTACCGATTTAGACCCAAAGTTCACATCAAGAGGGCAGAGCCTTTTTTCCTTACATAAAAAAACAAGAACAGAAAACCAAAAAGAAAAGTACGACACTTAAGGACAACACGTACTCATTGTCGTGCGTCAGAACAGCCTTGCTTGCCGTTTTCTATGCAAGCTCACACGCACAACAGGGCTGATTTGTGTCAGTAGGTGCCACGTCAACTTCAGACAGGCAGCAAGTTTATTTGCTGCCTCAATTAGCTCATCCTGACTTCTCTACCCCGACTGTTTTGTCTGGACGACACAAGTGTTGTACTTTGTGAGCATCGAATGATGCAGTGCTTCTGTATGTTACGCCTGCAGGTGTGTTTTGCACTAAATGATCATTTTTGTTAAAGTCTGACAGTTTAGTGTCGCTAATATATGTTGTGTGAAAATATCAAGTATTTTAGAAAACACAAGCACAAATTTGGTGAAAGCCCTGGCATGAATTTATTATTATTTCTTAATCCTTTAATTCTCCCGTGGCTGCTCAGATTCTCTTCACGTTGGATGTGGCTGCTTCTGAAACATTCTCCATCTGTGTCTCTGTGTTCAGGTCGGTACGTGGAGGCCGGCACAGAACTCTAAAGGGATCTACGTTTCCTGGGTGCTGCTGATTCTGCTGATTCTGTTCACCATGGCGAGAACCATCTACTGGAGGTGTCTGAAGATCAGCGACCCCATATCCAACATCACGTAGAGAGAGAAAAAGGCAGAGGGCGAGAGAAAGGAAAGGAAGGAAGGAAGGAAGGTGAGAGGGCTAGTGGATGGAGAGAAGGAAGAATAGAGTTGAGACTGAGCTTTTTCTAAAATCAGAGAGAAAAAGAGAGGAAGAGATACAGAGGAGGGGTAAGGAGACAAAGAGTGACTGAAAGATGAATTGAAGATAGAAACAAAGTTCCTCATTCATTCCAAATTGTGAAAAGAAAAACTTGATAACTACAGCGTGGAGATTTTTTGTTGTCCCCAGTGTCTTCTGGAAAGAGATTTGAGAGACGAAAGCAGAAAAAAGCAGGTAGTTCAGGACAAAAAAGAGCAGGAAAAACCTTCAAACATTTGTTTTTGACCCAATAGTTTTCTTCTGTTTTTCCTTCTCTGCCCCAAAATGAAAAGGAATCAGTATTTCCTGTAGATAAATGAAATTATATCAAAATAGTAATGAGATTCAGGTAAATTGCCTTGATTTGTGTGGATCCATTGAGGGATGAATGCAGTAAAGGAGGAGTTTTAGCTAGCCTTTAAGTTATATACTCATACCAAATATGAGAAAAAACAATAATTAATCCTAATCAAAGAAACAAGATGCTTTTTTTTTCATGAGATTCAGTCCAACCTTTGACTTATTTTTCAACCTGGACCCTATTTTCCCTTATTTTTGTGTCTACATGACTAATTAGGACAACAATTCTTGAAATTAGTCCAGTACTGAGTCAAAATTTGTCCACTAAAAGTGCTTGTTGTTGTTTTTCTAAGTGTCTGACAACATTATGGAAAGAACAGCTGCAGAGAGAGTAAGATCATTTTTATTTGAGCAGAAACAGACTTTTTATCGCTCTCCGCAAAGACTCCATTTACAGAAATGACAGAATATTATCGTAAAACACACCTCACTCAAACTCGACAGAAACAAAATAAAACTCACCAAAATCATCTTGGCTCGTCTTTCCGCTGTCCCAACAATCACCAACTCTGGTTTGGTTTGAATAAACCTTTAATTCACTGAGTTAGATGTGAAAATATCGAGAGATGAACGAGAGGTTGGGGGTTGGGTCGGTTTCTGGTTTAGCTTGTTCTGTTGTACAAGATTAAACATGTTTGATTTTACGCTAATCAGCTCAACTGACTGTAATTATTATGCAGTGATCATGATGGATTATTTAAAGACAAAAAAGAACATCCACGTGAAATACAGCTGGTGTTTTGAAGTGTTTTACTGGTACACATTCGTCTTTTGTCGAGTGTCTGTAAAACGAACGATGAACATGTGATTTTGCAGTATTTTGTTATTTAAAAGCTTTTGTGTGAAGCAATCAGGAAATGTTTTCATCAGCAGTAACTTAACAGGACTACCATGCAGCTGAAAGTGAACATGAAACAGTTAAAAAAAAATGCAGATACCTTAAAGTACAAACAGCAACACAGGAAAGAAACTAAACCTCAAACCACAGAGATTCAGTTAGAAGCTACAAAAGTACTGAGAACACAAAGACACTGTGAAAAACGTCTTTCTCTCTGCTCTGTTACACACACGAGTTCAGTCTCAACTTTCCAGTGCACATCAGAAAAAAACAGAAAGGCAAATTCGTCTACTGTTAATGGAAAAAGGGTGAATCGCCTATTTTCAGTGGGTCTGTACAAGCTAATTGTGGTCTAAAAACGGTACGTACCTCAATGGGGCAGTTGCCTGGAGGGGTTACGTTGCTTTTGCCAGCTCCAACGGTTTCACTCAACACTGGAACAATTCCAAAAACTGTTGTCCCAATTAGTCACATTAAAAAAGTCACCCTTTAAGTCTAAATTCTGTGTCACTTAACTTCTTTTCTCTGGGTTTTCTGGGTCCAAACCGAATCGTTTTGTTCCAAACTACATTCTACATTACTGCTTGAAAAATGATAACAGCTAGAAAATAAACAACCTTCTCTTTAAAAGGAGTGTTTCGACATTTTGGGAAATGTGCATTTTCATTCATTCATTCATTCATTCTGCTGAGGGTTAGCTGAGAAGATTGACATGACTCTCAAATCTGCACAGTGAATATGCAGCTACAGCCAGCAGCTAGTTAGCTTAGCTTACATTTCATTTGTTTAATCCCTATAAAAAACAAGTTGTGCTTTTACAAGGTGTTATGTGCGGGATTATTTCTTGTTTGTAGGTTTTGTTACCTTCGAAGCCAAGCAAGCTGTTTTCCTCCCCATTTCCAGTCTTTATGCTAAGCTAAGCTAACAGTCCACTTGCTTTAAGAAGAGACTTTTCCCATTTGTGAAAAACTAATAAGAAATGGGTACAAAAATCTAATCTTTACTTTTTATGGTCAGCTGGAAACCCCAGCCTGTTTCCTCTTTTCCAGTCATTATGCTAAGCTAAGCTAACTGTCCACTTGCTTGAAGAAGAGACTTTTCCCAATTCTGAAAAGCTAATAAATGTTAAAAAAAAAAAACAAAAAAAACACTTTACTAAACATAATCATCACAGTCTCTTTCATGGTCAGATGGAAAAGCCAGACTAGCTATTACACCTGTTTTCCAGTCTTTATGCTAAGCTAAGCTAACATCCGTTGGCATTAAAAAGACTTTTCCCAGCTGTGAGAAGCTAATAAATGAAAAACGGCTTCTAAAATCTAGTCCTCAGAGGGTGTATTTCATCGTCACATGGAAAAGCCAGCTATTTCTTTCTTGTTTCCAGTCTTTAAGCTAAGCTAAGCTAAACTAACAATCCACTGGCTTTAGAGGGACTTTCCTCATTTGTGAAAAGCTAATAAGAAACAGCTTCTTAAATCGAATCCTTGCTCTTTCAGGCTCAGCTGGAAAAACCAAGCTAACTGTTTCCTCGTTTTGAATCGTTATGCTAAGCTAAGCTAACCGTCTGTGCCTGTAGAGGGACTCCCATCTGTGAAAAGCTAATAAATGGAAGAAACTGCTACTAAAACCTATTCCCCAGAGAGTCTATTTCACAGTCAGATATAAAAGCCAGGCTAGCTGTTTCCTCCTGTTTCCAGTCTTTATGCTAAGCTAAGCTATCCGGTGACTGTCTGTAGCTTCATATTTAATGCACAGACATGAGATCCATCTTCTCATCTAACTCTCAGCAAGAAAGCGAGTCAGTGTATTTCCCAAAAAGTCAAACTATTCCTTTAACAGATAATCCAGCGGTTGAATTAAAATTTTAGCTGATTTATTTTGTTGGGGATAAAAACTCTTTGATAAATCAATGTTTGTTTTTTCTTTGTTTTTGTTTTTTTGTTTTTTTTTCACCAACCATAAAGTACTGAAAACATCTTAATAACCACATAAAGTGCACATATCATATAAATACAGTTTTTTTTTACAAGGAACCACGTGAGTTTTATTTCTGGGGCATTGGTCATTAAATGGAAAATTTCAAAATAAGTTTACAGATGCACAGATTCAGGAAGGCTTTCCCTCAGTCTGAGTTTGTGTCATCAAACATGCTAATTTGACAGGATATTATTTCAAACAAGCTTGTAAAAAAAATACAGATAACATTCATAGTAAGGTGAAGGAAATGGAGGGTGTTCATGGGTAATTTATACATCAATAGACGGGCATAAGTTAAGTAAGTGGCATCATTTTCTTTACATTTTTTTGCAGTTAGTCTAGTAGCATGTCGGCGTGCAGGATCATCTCACACGGGGGTTTAGGGGCATTTGATTTAATTTACTTTAAATGATTCACATCAAAGAAACTTAAATGATAACTTCATCTAAACTTGACTGGAAATCAGCTTAAATATCACACGTGTGATTTCAGTAGTAAACTCAGCTGAATACCTTTTAACTGAAGTGCAGTTTTACCTGTTTGCATCACTGATATAAACCACTTGAAGCAGACACACACACGCACACATACACGGAATGATTTATTTATTTATCGTCTCTTTTTAACTCACGTTCATCATATCTGAATCAAACTGAAGTGAATGACACACTAGTTAAAACCTGTTCGTGTCTCTTTCTCTGTCAAAGTGTAAATATATTCAGTGGATGTTGATCATTTTGGACTGTACAGAATTATCAGAGCTGTTGCTTCCCTCTCGTGGCTGATTAATGTAAAGTACCCGCTGACTGTGAAACATGTTGCACTACATTGTACTGATGTACTACTGTATGTTTTTGTCAATATTATTCAGGTGGATGGATCGTTGTTTTTTTTTTGTATAATGTGAAACAAAGTAATACTTTTAACAAGGTCCTCCGACTCCAGTGTCTCTTTATTTGCAATTTTAGGTTTTATTTATTATTATTTTGTGATTGAATTAATACTAGTATTAATAGTATCAGTATTTTATGGGGTTGTTCTGTTACCAATGGATCCTAAAATATTGTATCAGTGAGTCCATGCACCTGTCAGATATCACTTAATATATTAGCCCTGAACCGGACCCTGTTACTTCCCAGCAGCGTCCCATACACAGTGTTTTTTTCCCCAGGATGGTGAAGTCTTGTTCTACAGCCAAGTTTCTCAAACTGTGTTACACAAGCTCCCTCTAGTGGTACGTGGAGGAATGTCAGAAATATTTTTTAAACACTACATAACACTAATGAATACTACAAAAGGCTACAGAATTTCAATTGTAAATACATAAAAGAGATAATTGAAATGTAATTTAAATTGAGGTTTTTTTCATGTATTTTTGTTTCAATATCAGCCTGCTACATAGTTAAATCATGCAGTACTCTCTCCACCAGTACTGTTACATTACAAGTAAAAGTACTAGTGTTAGAAAAATACCTTAGTAAAAGTACAAAGTACTCGTCTCAAAAACTACTCAGCCTATTTGTTATTTTGGTCCCATAATTTCTTGGTAAATAGGTGGTAATAACCAAGTAATATATTTGAAATTTCATGGTTAGTTATGTTTTAATTAGCAAGTACTATTTTCATGTAATGTAATTACCAGGTAACATGAAATTTGCAGTTAATTTCAAAAAAAGTTAAAATATGTGAAATGATAATTACCACCTAATTGCATAAAACCAACACTTGCAAATTATCACATACTTTCCATGAAATTTTGGGGTGATTATCAGGTAAATTCAGAGAAATTTAAAATACGCTGCTTTGTAATAACCACCAACTACATGAAAATGGTACTTGGTAATTATCACGTAATTAACTGTGAAGTTTGTGGGTGACTTCTAAGAAATTTAAAATGTATTATTGGTAATACCACATATATACCATGAAATTATGGGACCTGGAATTGAAGCGTTACCTCACTTTTTAACTGTTAATGTTTAACACATTATCAATAGACGACATTCAATCAAAGATGTTTCTGTTTCTCCAAATCTTCAGTCTAAGTTACTCCCAACTTCCTGCTCAGTGGTCACACTCACCTCTGTTCAGGGGAGCTGTTATGAAGTAAGTGTAATTTAGGAGAATATTTCGAGCAGTGTTGTTGAAAATGAAGTGGACAACGGTGAACCGAGCAAAAGTTAGTGGCTACTTAAATGGATAGTTCACCCAAAAATGAAAATTCAGTCATTATCTCCTCACCCTCATGCTGATTGAAGGTCAGGTTTTTAGTTTTTTAGTCCACAAAACACTGCTGGAGTTTCACAGGAAAACAGTGTTGCAGAATCTCCCAAACAATGGAAGTGAACGGTGTTTTCACACAGAAAAAACAACTGGAAAAAAAACAAAACATAAAAAAGCCTCCATTCTGCTCATCTGGTTTAATCCAAGTCTCCTGAAGTCCTGATAAACAGTTCAGACAGCGTGCATGTGAATGTGGCTCCACGCTAAGGATCTACAGTGAAGATTTAGACAAAAAACATGGTGTAAATAACTTTTTTTTAGATTCAAAAGTGACAGAAAGCGGAAACAAAATGTTCAGGATTCAAAATGAGCAAGATGTGAATAAAATATGAACTTTGTCTCCATCTTGTGGCGATTTACAGGAAGAACAATGTGTCCATGAGATCAAATACTGTATCAGTACTGTACATTCAATAATGTTGATGACATTATTCATATGTGAGCAGGTTGTTCTTGTTCTTTCTTAATGAGATTGCTGTAAACTATTATTGTTATTATTATTATTATTATTATTATTATTATTATTAGTGTCAGAGTTTGTGATGATGCAGTCAAGTTGTAGGATGGTAAAGTAAACACACACTGTGAGGTACAGACAAGTGTGACGATCAATCCAGCTCAATAAATAATAAAATTATCTATCATGAAGTTGGATAATAAATAAATGAAGTTGCACAACTCTTCTCCAGGATGCCATATTTTATTCCACAGTTGGTGACTTCCCCTTCATCAGGGTGGTTTGAGGTTGATTCAGGTTTCTTTACACACAATCACTTCATTTATATTGTGTTTTATAAAAGCTGGTTGTAAAGTGTTTTTATGTTTTGTATGGTCACATGACTATTTGACAGATGTATGAAAAGAAACTGGAAACGACCTCAAACAAAAATTATGAATAAAAATCATGTGAAGCAGCATCTTGGTAGAGTTGATTTAGAAAAAGAAAGTTAAACTAAATTGTGTCTGTCTGAAACAGGACATCATCATTTATCATTCATGTTACTGATCATGTATACACTACAAAAAAATGTCACGTTTCAGTAAATTTATCTTGTTCATTCATTTATTAGGACAAAGCACATTAATCAACATTTTATTAAAATACCAACTGGATGACATTCAATGACAGTCGCCTATAATATCATATTAAAAACATTTTTACCAAAGTATAAAACAACAGATCAAAAACTGAAGAGAATCAAAAATATCAAAAACTAAAACTGATGTCAAAATCAGCCCAAAAGTGAAACAATCAAATCATTCAATACAGTAGATTTATATAAAACTACTACACAATGTTGTTTGACCCAAAACAATTAATGATAATTAACAGCTTTAATTTGTAAAGTTTGTCTCCTGATGATCTGATACAGTTTCAGCATTTTGTTGACACCTTTAACATATTTTGGTTAAACATAACGTAAATACTTCATGACTGTGATTAGAAACAATGATTTATCTGTGCATGTTTTTACAGCGAGTTACATAAAAATATTTTTGCATAATCCATCAAAACAATTGAGACTCTTAAAGTTAAGAAGAAATAAAAACATGATCAAAGATGAAATAACTCATCAGAAGATCCAGAAATCTTACAGGCAACAACTGACGTCTGATGATGATAAAAGTTAAAGAATCACACAACTGGAAACAACATATTTGGTTTAGTTGATACAGTTTGTTACATTTTTAACCAATTTCATCATTTTCAAAATCTGTCAGAGTGAGAAAAAAAAAAACATTTCTGTGACCCTCAAAAACCAAATCAAATCTGCTTTAGATGTAAAATAATAAAAATAAAAGACAAACAGATCCAGGAATGCTGGCTCAGGTGTAAAAATGTGAGGATGAGTTTATATTCAAATAAACCCCAAATAATTATGACAGTAAGTTGGAACAATTAACTTTGATTCCTGAACATCACAGAGAAACATCAGTCTGACAGATTTTGATATCAGCAGTTTTAGCATCACCAGCTTCTCCAATATTGACATACGGGAAGAGTTTCTCAGTGAAAGTGTCTCTGTGAGTGTAGATGTGAGTCATGTCTTCAGGGTTGTAGAAGGACACCTCCCCTCTGTCATAGTCCAGCTGGACTCTGATCCTCTGGAGACTCTTCTTCACTTCGACAGTCTTATTAAGACCATTAGTGTATTTTCCATCACCATGCCATAAACACCAGACTCCATATTTTGGTGAGACAAATCTCTCTCCTTTCCTGTCAACTGACTCTTTAGCTAAACCTACAGTCCAGACAGGATGATCTCCCACCTCCACCTCCCAGCTGTGTTTCCCTGAGCTGAAGCCCTCAGAGCCCAGAACAGTGAAATACTTAGTGTTTCTCTCTGGATTGTCAGGAAGCTGCTGCTTTGTGTCTCCATGTGTCACACTGGTCAGATCATCAGACAGATGGAGCCAGCTGTTTGCAGTGTTTGGGTCCAGAATGACAGGAGTGAAGTGGACCTTGTCCTTCATCTTGTCCCAGACTCTGAAGGACAGGTTGCCCAGGTGTTTGGCCACATCTATCAGCGCTCCTGAGACCAGCTGTGGATCTGACACTGAGCTCTGGACTCTGGCTCTGGTTTGAGTGGGTTTATAACTGCTGATGAACGGCACGTTGTGTTTCTGCAGCTCTTCTTCAACAGCACAGATACTGTCTGACAGAGAGGAGATCTGATCCTGAATCTTCTTCATCTCTCTGCTGATAGTCTTCCCCTTCTGCTCCTCTTCCTCCCTCAGAGCTGCCAGTCTGGATTCCTCTTCCTCTTTGAGGAGCTGGTGGAGCTTGTTGAACTCTGCTCTGATCTGTCTCTCTGTGGACAACAACTGCTTCTTGGAGTGTTCAGTCATTTCATTGTATGTTTTCTCCACTTGTTTGTATTTGTCCCTCTTGTCCTGTAGAGACTTTAAGTCAGATTTCAGCTGCTCCTTCAGCTCTCTGACTGCTTGTTCTATAGGAACCACCTGGTGACTGTGGTGGAGAGAAAACTCACAGACAGTACAGACAGCTCTGTCTTCATCCTTACAGAACAATTTAGGCTCTTCTTGATGTTTACTACACACCACCTCCACCTTCTGGTCTCTTTTTTCTGTCTCATGTGATCCAGATTTCTGTCTTCCTGTAAAGGAGTCAGCCAGTTCCTTCAACTGAAAGTTCACATCTAGATGATCCTTTGAAGATCTTCTTTTACAAATGGGACAGTTTTTATTTTCAGTTTGTTCCCAGAATTTTTGCAGGCAGCTTGAACAGAAGCTGTGGTTGCATCTCAGAGACACAGGATCTGTGAAAGTCTCTGAGCACAAATGGCAGCTCAGGTAACTTTCTACAAGAGCTATTTTCTCAGCCATTTGTCTGTGTATCAAAATTGTCTTTCAAAAGTAAGACTCACCAAGTTACTGTCTCTTTCTTTGAGAGTTTAAAATCCTCCAAATGAGTTTTGTCCGGCAGAGATCTCATACCCTGTAATGGTGTCTCACCTCTGTTCAGCAATGTCAGATAACAAAATTAACCCGGTCCACGTGGGCCACATGCTTGTGTCTCTTCTGGCCCAGTATACAGCTGGTTCAAGGGGCCAAGTTTGTCCCATATACAGCATGACTTTCAGGTCAAACATTACCGACATGGCCCAGTGTGTTTATCAGAACAGAAAAAGGCTGTGATCCACTTGTGGTCCAGATACTGTCTCATTTTAATTCTAATAATTTGGCCCATCTCGAGCCCATACAATACATACAGATATCAAATTGAAAATCTGCTTTTGGCCCAGCTCTGGCCCATGCACTGTATGAAATGTTGCCATGGAGATTTTAAGTTCCACAATGTATTTTTGCATCTTTCATCAGTATTTCTGAAATGCTGAAACATGATACTCCAGGTTGCTGTTAATATTCTAGATAAACTGATCTTATCAATACAGTTTGACTGAACTGCAGTTGTTGAATGAAAACATTAAATGTTATAAAATGGCACTTGCCCCCTGCTTTGAATATTAACAAAATACACCGGGCATCATGTTTCAGCATTTCAGGAAAACTGATGAAAACTGATGCAAAAATACATTGTGGAACAGATGCTAGTGCAACACAAGTAAGACGTGGTGTGTGTGTGTGTGTGTGTGTGTGTGTGTGTGTGTGTGTGTGTGTGTGTGCACGAGTTTCTGTGAAAATTCAAAACATACATGAATACAGTATATTCAATAACTTTTAATTTGGGAAAGACATTGTTTTGTTCAACAAACAGTCAAACCCTAAAATAATTAACAATAAAAAACAAGTACAAGACTTTACAGCCGTGCTAGCAGATCTGTGAGGCTGCTTTCGAGGAAATGCTAATGCTAGCACACTAACATGCTCATAATGATGATGTTTAACATGCTGATGTTAAGCAGGAATCTTTACCATGTTCACCATCTTAGTCACTAGCAACATTTGCTAATTAGGTCATAACACAAAGTACAAGTGAGGCTTACGGGAATGTCATTAGTTTAGCTGGTATGTAGTCATAAACCAAATTACTAGACAAACTAAAAATGTGACCTGATGATGGCTGAAAGTTGAAAGATCACCAAAGTGATTATAATTCAACTGAACCAAATTTGACTGAAAACAAAACAACTGCTGCAGAGGTTCTCTCTCTCTCAAAAAAAACAAAAAAAAAAAAAAAAACAGAATGAGAACATCATAGTAGTGTCAGAAGAAAAGTTCGGATCACTGGAGTCATCGGGATTCATCCTGTGGAACCATGAACGTCTGTACAAAATGTCCTGACAATCCAATAAGTGTTGAAATATTTCAGTCTGGACAAAAGCAGTGGATCGACTGTTTGCTTGACATTACTATTCCTAAATCCACGCAAACCATCAATAAAACTGAGCCTCTTAGGACAAGAACTGCTGCTGTTTTGTGAATCAACAGTCAAACACATACAGTTAACAATAAAAACAAGGACTGGACTTTCCACCCGTGTTAGCAGCTCTGTGAGGCTGTACACAATGCTGCTTTAAAGGAAATGTGAATGGTGATACGCTAACATGCTTAAAATGACAGTTAACATGCTGATGAAGAAAAAACTGGGAGTGCTTCACAGGGTCAAAAAACAGTACTGTCAATGCAAAAGTTGGAAGAAAAAAAATCAGGTATCAGGAGCCCAAAAATAGATGAAAATAGATTTAAAAAAAACTGACTGTCCAACTTAGTAACCATAAAAATGCAAAGCGGTGGATGGCAGTCTGGAATAATCCAAGGCACTCTGAAGATAAATTAAAAATCCTTTATTAGATCATTGATATGCCGATTTCTGACGTGAGCGACTAAATTAAGACTATATGAATAAAAACTAGGAAGATACATGTTGTGTGGTTCATTAATTTTCACCCAGCTCCATAGTTGAACTTAGACTATAGCCCAACTCCACTTACTGCATTTACTTTATTGTATAATATAATTTTACATTTTAATAAATGTTATCAATATACATATTAAGTGTTCCATCATAAGTGCTACATTTGCAAAAATAGGATTTTAATAAAACTAAGCAAAAGTCATAGAAGTTGACATTTTTAAAGACTAACTGTGAAATGATGCAGGGGAACTGAAAGAATTTTTAGTCTATGCCAAGCTGTTTAAAGATTAATTGCAAACTTGCTGTCTTAAAGTTTTAGCAGAGAAAAATAATAAGAAGAAAGAATAATAGATAGGGAAGAACAATAATAGATAGGGAATTGATCTTCATTCAATACTCTTTATTATTTAATGTGTAAAACTGTAACTTTAGATGCTTAAATTGTAATATTTCTATTGATATACTACATTAGTAAGCCTCACTTTCCCATGTTATAATGTTAATATGATTTAGAAGTTGGTTAACCAGTTTTCTCTTTATGTTCTCACCACTGAGAACCTCTAGATTTCAGTGAGAGAGGGACAGAACACAAACAGCATCCAGCACATTTTACTCTGCTTTTCATTACACAGTACATGATCAGTGTTATTCCAAACCTTGCTGCTGTTGCATCTTCGAAAGTTTAAGATCGTTGTAAGCAGGCACATTCCCTTACTCATATTCTAATTTATAAATATAGTAGAACTATTTAATATTTTAGTGTTTGTGCTCAGTTTGTCCTATTTGCCACATTAGTGGGGCTCTAATGATGGTGATATTGGTCTGTGGGGCGTCACTTTGAGTCAGTGAAATACTTCATTGTGCAGAAATTCATGGTCTGCAGAGAATCAATCCTAAAGACTTTGGCGATCGTTTGACCTTTTATCTGTCGCAATCAATTTATCATCAACATTTCCACCTTTTAAACCAGTGGCTGAACTCTGAAGTCTTTACTGTACTTTGCTAACAGGCTAATCGTTAGCTTATTAACACACCAGCAGCGTATGAGTCGTGTAAAAACACACCTGTCATTTGTCAGATGTGTGATACAGGACCTCAATTTCAAAAGAGTTGCTATGGCGCATATTAATTTAATCACTGTGACAATTCTTTCCCTGAACTGGGCAATCAATATTACTTAAACACTTGACTGATGGTTATATAACGTACTGGTGAGAGTGTCTTCTGTCTTTATGTCCCTAAACTATGGGACTCATTTGTCTTTGGACATTAGATCAACAACAAGCTCTTTCTGTATTTTTAGAGAAAAGTAAAGACCTATCTTTAAAACCTGACTTTTAATTGTTAATTAGGAGTAATGTTACAACCTCAGTCTTTTAAGCTTTAATCACTGGGTTTTGATTTTTTCTATTATTCTGTTTCTTAGTGTTTCTTTTACTTAATTCTTGTGAACTGGCACCTCTCCATCCACCAGTCCACTCTGTACTTTCTGAGCTGGACTGGAACCAGCTACCCTCTGGTCCCTAAACCAAGTCCTTTACAGACTGAGCTCCTACTGTCCCTAAAAGTACATGTCAACAAAAAGAAGTAAAAATACTCTATGTATGTAGTATGACTATTGTTCGAGTTATTATTGTTGATGCATTTAAATGTAAGAGGTATTTTAATGTTGCAGAGGATTTACTTCATTTTACTTTTTATATTGATTTTAATCTGTAACAGTAATTTTATCAGTTCATTATGTGTTTTATATACAAACTTTAATCTGTGCAATGATTAATAAATACATGAATAAAGGGCAGGTCCTGGCAGTCAGTCTTAACTGTGCCATTTTTTGCAAACTCAGAAAACACACATAAAACACACAGATAACTGGTTGACTATTGTCTGTATAACATTGTTTTAAATCTAGTGTTTATATGATCTAAAGCTCAATTAGGTACTTAAACTGGTTGAGCTAAAGGATGTTTGAAAGTCCTCTTAGCAGAAAAATGCCAGTGTTGAAATGCATACATAAATAAACTAAATTAATGTAAAACACATTGATAATGAAAATGTTCATAAATGACATAAAGTGGAAATAAAATGTTCAGGATTCAAAATGAACGAGCTGTGAATAAAATATGAACTTTGTCTCCATCTTGTGGCGATTTACAGGAAGTGAAATGTGTCCATGAGATCAAATACTGTATCAGTACTGTATATTCAATAATGTTGATTATTCATATGTGAGCAGGTTGTTCTTAAAAATGCTCACTGACTCAAATAACTGACAAAAGTTAAAGAATCACACAACTGGAAACAATATATTTGGTTTTGTTAATACAGTTTGTTATATTGTTAACCAGTTTCATAATTTTAAAAATCTGCCATGATTCAAACGTGTATAAGACACAGTTCAATAAATAAATGATATGATAATGTATAGTTGTGGCATTTTGGAGATATGAAGTTATTGTTAATATGGTTTCAAATTTATTCTATTTTTTCTAATGTGATCACGACAGACACTGAAGTCAGAGCATAACTGTATTTGAAATGTCTTTCAAATGTGACTATTGTCATATGAAATGAAAATGACTTTTAAGTGAGAAAAAAAAAACATTTCTGTGACCCTCAAAACCAAATCAAATCTGCTTTAGATGTAAAATAAGAAAAATAAAAGACGAACAGATCCAGGAACGCTGGCTCAGGTGTAAAAATGTGAGGATGAGTTTATATTCAAATAAACCCCAAATAATTATGACACTAAGTTGGAACAATTAACTTTGATTCCTGAACATCACAGAGAAATTTCAGTCTGACAGATTTTGATATCAGCAGTTTTAGCATCACCAGCTTCTCCAATACCAAAGAGTGGGAAGAGTTTCTCAGTGAAAGTGTCTCTGTGAGTGTAGATGCGAGTCATGTCTTCAGGGTTGTAGAAGGACACCTCCCCTCTGTCATAGTCCAGCTGGACTCTGATCCTCTGGAGACTCTTCTTCACTTTAACAGTCTCATTAAGACCATTAGTGTATTTTCCATCGTGATGCAATAAACACCAGACTCCATATTTTGGTGAGACAAATCTCTCTCCTTTCCTGTCAACTGACTCTTTAACCAAACCTACATTCCAGACAGGATGATCTCCCACCTCCACCTCCCAGCTGTGTTTCCCTGAGCTGAAGCCCTCAGAGCCCAGAACAGTGACATACTTAGTGTTTCTCTCTGGATTGTCAGGAAGCTGTTGCTTTGTGCCTCCACGTCTCACACTGGTCAGATCATCAGACAGATGGAGCCAGTTGTTTGCAGTGTTTGGGTCCAGAATGACAGGAGTGAAGTGGACCTTGTCCTTCATCTTGTCCCAGACTCTGAAGGACAGGTTGCCCAGGTGTTTGGCCACATCTATCAGCGCTCCTGAGACCAGCTGTGGATCTGACAGTGAGCTCTGGACTCTGGCTCTGGTCTGAGTGGCTTTATAACTGCTGATGAACGGCACGTTGTGTTTCTGCAGCTCTTCTTCAACAGCACAGATACTGTCTGACAGAGAGGAGATCTGCCCCTGAATCTTCTTCATCTCTCTGCTGATAGTCTTCCCCTTCTGCTCCTCTTCCTCCCTCAGAGCTGCCAGTCTGGACTCCTCTTCCTCTTTGAGGAGCTGGTGGAGCTTGTTGAACTCTGCTCTGATCTGTCTCTCTGTGGACAACAGCTGCTTCTTGGAGTGTTGAATCATTTCAATGTATGTTTTCTCCACTTGTTTGTATTTGTCCCTCTTGTCCTGTAGAGACTTTAAGTCAGATTTCAGCTGCTCCTTCAGCTCTCTGACTGCAGTACAGACAGCTCTGTCTTCATCCTTACAGAACAATTTAGACCTTCTTGATGTTTACTACACACCACCTCCACCTTCTTGTCTCCCTTTTCTGTCTCATGTGATCCAGATTTCTGTCTTCCTGTAAAGGAATCAGCCAGTTCCTTCAACTGAAAGTTCACATCTGGATCCATTGAAGATTTTCTTTTGCAAATGGGACAGTTTTTATTTTCAGTTTGTTCCCAGTATTTCTGCAGGCAGTTTGAACAGAAGCTGTGGTTGCATCTCAGAGACACAGGATCTGTGAAAGTCTCTGAGCACAAATGGCAGCTCAGGTAACTTTCAAAAAGAGCTATTTTCTCAGCCATTTGTCTGTGTATCAAAATGTCCTTCAAAAGTAAGACTCACCGAGTTTCTGTCTCTTTCCTTGAGAGCTTAAAATCCTCAAAACGAGTTTTGTCTGGCAGAAATCTCACACCCTGTAATGGCGTCTCAGCTCTGTTCAGCAATGTAAAAAATATTCTTTCACATTCACTCACCTGTCACAGCAGGTTGCATAATGTGAAGGAAAAGCTGTGTGAATGTCATATCATGTTGTGACCAGCAGATGGTGCATGTTTTCAGTATATATTTCATTTTTCATTCACTACAGTACAGATGCACTGCATCTGCATCTGTAGGCAAACAAAGTTAAAAGAAAACATCTAAACATATTATTTATTTCTTTTTCTCTGTCATCATTTTTACCCTCTTTGTCCTGTTCAGGATCACAGGAGCAGTGAGTTTACTTCATCATGTTTTAAAGGTAAAAATATCACAACCTTCTTTTCTTGCAGCAGTTATTCTTCCAACAGTCCAGAAAAGACACTAAAATAATTCACTCATATCGACAAGAAGACAATGAGGCTTGAAATAATTTGTAACTCTTCCAACATCTGACAGCTTGTCTCTCATAACCATGAGGAAATGTTCTTTAAACTCTCACTAACATGTCTGTGTTTGGTCACCAGTTTCAATAAATACACTGAAATGTCAAAGCCGTGATTTAGAACAGTGGTTCTCAACCTGGGGGTCAGGACGGTCATAAGGGGGCCTTGAGATCATATCTGGGGGTCACCAAATGGTTGTGGGTGATAAAATAAAACACAAAGAGTTTGTCAGCTGTCATGTGTTACACAGTAATCACTGATCAGTCTCAGGCAGATGCAGGGGGTCACCAAGCTGATTATTCTGGGGTTCACGACTTGAAAAGCTTCAGAAACACTGATTTAGAACAAACAATAATACATTATATATTAGAAATGTGTTTATTTGCCACTTTGTGACACATAACATACACATATCACTGACAACCATTAAAATTAATAATTGAAATGAGGTTTTAGAACTAGATTCAGGAACAGGACCACACCTCTCTCTCCCAGACTCTCTCACCTGCATCTCGTTGATCAAACCACCTGCACCTCCTACAAACCCACATCACCTGTGTCTCATTAGTCACCAGCACCTCTCTATCACCTGTCCATACCTATATAAGGACGTCTAACCCTCTCAGGTTCAGGTTCCTACCCCTGCAACTCAATGACACACTGACCCCCTTCATCCCTCTAACCCCTGTCACCATCCAATAAACTACCTTTTATATTGAACATATGTTGTGGTTCATGTTAGTGTATTGCAGTGTGTGTGTAGTATAACTGAAATGAACTGTGTGTGGTTGTTTTCAGCTGGTGGAGTGATTTGTTTGGTTTATTCTCATAATGAATCAGACTCCAGCAGACTAACTAGTTACACGGCCCTGTGCAGCCGAGAAGAAGATTAAACTTCACCATCTACAGGAGGCTGCAGCCGACGGGTCTGTTGTGCCTCATTCTGCCTTAAACACGGGGCTCCATAAAATGTTGGGTTTATTACTTTTAGCTATCAATAATAATCAATATAGGATTTAATTTTCAATCCTCCTCAGGGGGCACCACTCTTCAAAAGAAGAGAAATGATAACTAATTAATAAAATATCAGTCTCAAAATGTCTTCAGATTACAGCAAGATATTAAATATCACTGTGGACTCACAGTTTGAAACTCTTGATATCGACCATCTACAGAATGTTTGTGTTAATTTTGATCACATTTTAAAGAAAACTTGCAAAGATACAGATGTTAATTAATTTTTCATATTTTGATAAAAACAGAGTGATTGACTTTTGAAATGACGACAGGTTACAGTGAGACAAACTTTTGTCAGAACTCAGCAGATGTGTTGAAGAAATTTCAGCTCTGTAGGACGTTCGGCTGAGTTTGGATTGTGAAAAGTCTAGAAATGTAGATTTGTTGTAATAAGTCACACCCACTTTAATCAGTCATTTCCAAAATTCATGCATCAGCTGAGTCATGACCTGACATCGTGCAGATCAGTTTTTGTATATTTTTGAATCCATTATGCCAATTACAAGAAATAAACTTTTAGCATTTGTGGCGCCCCCTAGAGGTGAAACATGATGCACTTTAGTGAACATGTCTTGATTTTCACTTTGATATCTTGTTGTATTCATGAGGGATTACAGATTTGAGAAAATGAGCTATTTTGATGAAAATTGATTGGCTTGTATAATCCAGACTGAGTGATCAATCAAAACTCCTTTGGTAACTTTTGATCAGCAAAGTCTGTAGATGATGCTGATTCATTTTCAGGATGATTGACCCAACAGTCTGGGAGGAGTTTGAAAAAATCTGATTGTGATAAGACTGAGAGAAAGTCAAAGAAGTTGACATTTTTAAAGACTAATTGAGAAATGATGCAGGAGAATTAAAAGATTAAAATGGTGAAAGAATTTTTAGTCTATGTCAAGCTGTTTAAAGATTAATTGCAAAAATGTAAACTTGTTTGTTACAGCGCCACCTTCAAGTCAACAGTGTGTACAAAAATTTGTGTTTATATCATGTGTACAAATGTTTTAAGCACAAATCTGTGATTCATCAATATTTTCTTACCTGAATTTGTTCGTACTCTGTGAACAAATTCAGAACTTCCTCAGACCATGTGTACAGAACAAATGATGACAGTCTGTCTAGAAAATGTTGAATCTCACCTTTGAACTAAATATAAAGCAAATCAAAACTGTATTATTATTATCATCATCATCATCATCATCATCACTGGATTAAAGTCCTTACTTGATGTCATCACCTACACCTTCATTTTTCTTTATTCCACAATAAAATCCTCCATCTCCACCTGTTTCCTTATTTTATTTCTGGTCTGTTTTTCTTTTGAACGCATCAACTTTGATGTCAAACCATTTCTTTTTCATCTGAGACACAGTCTGTTTCTCCTGGGACTCAACACAACATGCACCACTTCACTTATTACAGTCCAGTTAGTTTTTATTATGAGTCTCAGAGTGTCTTTTCTGTCCTCCTCGGACTCGGACAGTTCAGCGGTGTGTCTTCGGTACAGACTGAATGTGTTGAGGCGGCGCTCAGCGCTGGTAGAAAGCAGCTGAATCAGAGAAATAAAACGTTATTAGGGGCCGGGCAGCCTAAGCTGCCAGGACTCTATTGTAATCCTGCATGTTCTTCTTTCTCTTTCTTTCTTTCTTTCTTCTTCTTCTTCCGAGAAAATCCTACTTCCCATGCACAAAAAATGAACAAACTTTGCACAAAGGTCCAGTCCCATGTCAGATTGCCTCAGCTGCAAAAACAGGCCAGTAGTCCTGATGGTGGCGCTACAGCAAGCCTCTAAAGTTCAAAATTTTGAAAATTCATAACAAATCAACCATATGTGCTACAGATTTACAACTTTCACCACAATGTAGCCCCAATACTGAAGAAACTTTTGTACATTTAAACCTATTGCAAATTATGAAGTCCATCACTCTGTTTTTTTCAAAAACTGTAAAACTTATTAAACCTATCTCCTCCCACAATTTTTGCTCAATTGGCACCAAACTTGCTACAGAGCATCTTCAGACTGTCCTACACAAACGATCCACACAGATTTTTGATTTATGAAAAATTGAGCCTACAGTGCATCAAAATGTTTGACTGTAAACGGTATTATAAACATATACTTGCAAATTCTTGATAAATACATTTTCAATGTTCATGAAAAAAATGACAAAATTTTGGAGTCGTGGTAGATGATGTTTGGAAAATATCAGAATTTTATCTCAAAAACTGAATTTTTTACAGCATTTTGAATTTCACTCTCATGCAAACAATTGGAGTCAATGCAAAAATGTCATTTTTAAACATCAGTTTTTCACTTTTGGAGCCAATAAATCATTGTTAAAAACTAATGACCAACATCTCCATGCTGTCTAGATGCAATTTGTGTATTTTGGGATTTTTGTCTCAATAACTGAATTTTTGACAGCCATTTGAAATCTGCCTTTACATGCTAACAGCTGCTGTCTTGCACACAGGTGACTGGCTTAGTCAATTTGTGAAGCTACAAGTGGTGTTTCCATTTGCCAATTAGCTCAGTGAGACAGAGGATGGTTCTTGGTGTTGAAGGTTGTGAGTTCAAGCCTCAGCTTGTGCAACATTTCCATGAAATGAAAAGAAATCTACCCAAACTTTTCACAAAGGTCCAGTCCCATGCCAGATGTCCTCAACTGGAAACACAAGACAATAGTCCTGATGGTGGCGCTACAGCAAACCTCTAAATTTCAAACTTTGAAAATTCACAACAAATCAACCATATGTGCTACAGCTTTGGAACTTTCACTTTGAAATTTGCTTTTCCATGGCATGGATGGCTGCTGCCTGGCACCCTGATCCTTGGCTTAGTCAATTTGTGAAGCCACACATGAACTGTCACTTGCCAATTAGCTCAGTGAGATAAAAGACAGACTTCAGTGTCAGAAGTCGTGAGTTTGAGCCTCAGCTAAGGCAGGATGGACATTTCAAATGTGAGAGCCTTATGTTCAGATATCATGCTATGTGGATTAGAGACTGCTAAGATTTAAATAATTATGATTCAGGGAGTTTTGGGAAGAGACAAATACTCTTTATCAACACGTTTCCCTGTTATCCCTTGTCTCTTTTCCCTGTTTATTTGGCTTAGCTATCAGTCAATATGCAGAGTCTCTTGTGCCAGAAATTGTGAGTTCAAGCCTCAACTGATGTAAAATGCACATTAGAATGCCACCTTTTTTTCATCTTCCTACACTCTGCTTGTTGCTCAGAATTGACTAATTTTGCCTAAAATTGCCCGGCCCCGACCATTGCTGCGCAGCAGCTATAATTTCCTGATTGTTTCACAGAGATTAAACTCTAAACACAAACAAACACCCTCACACACCGCAGCAACACCTGATTCAGCCTGAACGTGAAGTTACAAGGACTTCATTGCTTCCTCCATGATACTTTTCTAACATGTTTCCTTATGGAGAAAAGGGGGCATGTCAGTGTTCAGATGACAGCCAGCAGGTACGAGCCTGACGTCAGTTTACAATGATTCTGATTCACTAACAAACACACGGTGGTGAGAACAAACTGAGCTGCTGCGCATGTTTCATCAATCAGACGGTGAATTTACATGAGAACTTATTCTGTTCGCACAGTCAGAACATTTCTACGAACATGTTGGTGAATGAGGCCTGTTGTTATTGTGTAGATTCAAAAGGGACAGAAAGCGGAAATAAAATGTGAACTTTGTCTCCATCTTGTGGCGATTTACGGGAAGAAAAATAAAAAAATCAGTACTGTACATTCAATAATGTTGATGACATTATTCATATGTGAGCAGGTTGTTCTTGTTCTTTCTTAATGAGATTGTTGTAAAATATTATTATAATTATTATTATTAATATTATTATTATTATTATTATTATTATTAGTGTCAGAGTTTGTGATGATGCAGTGAAGTTGTAGGATGGTAAACACACACTGTGAGGTACAGACAAGTGTGACGATCAATCCAGCTCAATAAATAATAAAATTATCTATCATGAAGTTGGATAATAAATAAATGAAGTTGCACAACTCTTCTCCAAGATGTCATGTTTTATTCCACAGTTGGTGACTTCCCCTTCATCAGGGTGGTTTGAGGTTGATTCAGGTTTCTTTACACACAATCACTTCATTTATATTGTGTTTTATAAAAGCTGGTTGTAAAGTGTTTTTATGTTTTGTATGGTCACATGACTATTTGACAGATGTATGAAAAGAAACTGGAAACAACCTCAAACACAAAAATTATGAATAAAAATCATGTGAAGCAGCATCTTGGTAGAGTTGATCTAGAAAAAAAAAAGTTAAACTAAATTGTGTCGTCTCAAGCAGAACATTGTCATTTATCATTCATGTTACTGATCATGTATACACTACAAAAAATGTGACTTTTCATTAAATTTATCTTGATCATTCATTTATTAGGACAAAACACATTCATCAACATTTTATTAAAATACCAACTGGATTACATTCAATAACAGTCGCCTATAATATCATATTAAAAACATTTTTACCAAAGTATAAAACAACAGATCAAAAACTGAAGAGAATCAAAAATATCAAAAACTAAAACTGTTGACAAAATCAGCTCAAAAGTGAAACAATCAAATCATTCAGTACAGTAGATATATATAAACTACTACACAATGTTGTTTGACCCAAAACAATTAATGATAATTAACAGCTTTAATTTGTAAAGTTTGTCTCCTGATGATCTGATACAGTTTCAGCATTTTGTTGACACCTTTAACATATTTTGGTTAAACATAACGTAAATACTTCATGACTGTGATTAAAAACAATGATTTATCTGTGCATGTTTTTACAGCGAGTTGCATAAAAATATTTTTGCATAATCCATCAAAACAATTCAGACTCTTAAAGTTAAGAAGAAATAAAAACATGATCAAAGATGAAATAACTCATCAGAAGATCCAGAAATCTTACAAACAACTGACATCTGATGATGATAAAAGTTAAAGAATCACACAACTGTAAACAACATATTTGGTTTAGTTGATACAGTTTGTTACATTTTTAACCAATTTCATCATTTTCAAAATCTGTCAGAGTGAGAAAAAAAAAAACATTTCTGTGACCCTCAAAACCAAATCAAATCTGCTTTAGATGTAAAAGTCAGCCAGTTCCTTCAACTGAAAGTTCACATCTAGATGATCCTTTGAAGATCTTCTTTTACAAATGGGACAGTTTTTATTTTTAGTTTGTTCCCAGAATTTTTGCAGGCAGCTTGAACAGAAGCTGTGGTTGCATCTCAGAGACACAGGATCTGTGAAAGTCTCTGAGCACAAATGGCAGCTCAGGTAACTTTCTACTTTAGATGTAAAATAATAAAAATAAAAGAAGCTGTGGTTGCATCTCAGAGACACAGGATCTGTGAAAGTCTCTGAGCACAAATGGCAGCTCAGGTAACTTTCTACTTTAGATGTAAAATAATAAAAATAAAAGAAGCTGTGGTTGCATCTCAGAGACACAGGATCTGTGAAAGTCTCTGAGCACAAATGGCAGCTCAGGTAACTTTCTACTTTAGATGTAAAATAATAAAAATAAAAGAAGCTGTGGTTGCATCTCAGAGACACAGGATCTGTGAAAGTCTCTGAGCACAAATGGCAGATGTAAAATAATAAAAATAAAAGACAAACAGATCCAGGAACGCTGGCTCGGGTGTAAAAATGTGAGGATGAGTTTAGAGTCAAATAAACTTCAAATAATTAAGACAGTAAGTTGGAACAATTAACTTTGATTCCTGAACATCACAGAGAAACATCAGTCTGACAGATTTTGATATCAGCAGTTTTAGCATCACCAGCTTCTCCAATATTGACATACGGGAAGAGTTTCTCAGTGAAAGTGTCTCTGTGAGTGTAGATGTGAGTCATGTCTTCAGTGTCGTAGAAGGACACCTCCCCTCTGTCATAGTCCAGCTGGACTCTGATCCTCTGGAGACTCTTCTTCACTTCGACAGTCTTATTAAGACCATTAGTGTATTTTCCATCACCATGCCATAAACACCAGACTCCATATTTTGGTGAGACAAATCTCTCTCCTTTCCTGTCAACTGACTCTTTAGCCAAACCTACAGTCCAGACAGGATGATCTCCCACCTCCACCTCCCAGCTGTGTTTCCCTGAGCTGAAGCCCTCAGAGCCCAGAACAGTGAAATACTTAGTGTTTCTCTCTGGATTGTCAGGAAGCTGCTGCTTTGTGTCTCCATGTGTCACACTGGTCAGATCATCAGACAGATGGAGCCAGCTGTTTGCAGTGTTTGGGTCCAGAATGACAGGAGTGAAGTGGACCTCGTCCTTCATCTTGTCCCACACTCTGAAGGACAGGTTGCCCAGGTGTTTGGCCACATCTATCAGCGCTCCTGAGACCAGCTGTGGATCTGACAGTGAGCTCTGGACTCTGGCTCTGGTCTGAGTGGCTTTATAACTGCTGATGAACGGCACGTTGTGTTTCTGCAGCTCTTCTTCAACAGCACAGATACTGTCTGACAGAGAGGAGATCTGATCCTGAATCATCTTCACCTCTCTGCTGATAGTCTTCCCCTTCTGCTCCTCTTCCTCCCTCAGAGCTGCCAGTCTGGACCCCTCTTCCTCTTTGAGGAGCTGGTGGAGCTTGTTGAACTCTGCTCTGATCTGTCTCTCTGTGGACAACAACTGCTTCTTGGAGTGTTGAATCATTTCATTGTATGTTTTCTCCACTTGTTTGTATTTGTTCCTCTTGTTCTGTAGAGACTTTAAGTCAGATTTCAGCTGCTCCTTCAGCTCACTGACTGCTTGTTCTATAGGAACCACCTGGTGACTGTGGTGGAGAGAAAACTCACAGACAGTACAGACAGCTCTGTCTTCATCCTTACAGAACAATTTAGGCTCTTCTTGATGTTTACTACACACCACCTCCACCTTCTGGTCTCCTTTTTCTGTCTCATGTGATCCAGATTTCTGTCTTCCTGTAAAGGAGTCAGCCAGTTCCTTCAACTGAAAGTTCACATCTAGATGATCCTTTGAAGATCTTCTTTTACAAATGGGACAGTTTTTATTTTTAGTTTGTTCCCAGAATTTTTGCAGGCAGCTTGAACAGAAGCTGTGGTTGCATCTCAGAGACACAGGATCTGTGAAAGTCTCTGAGCACAAATGGCAGCTCAGGTAACTTTCTACTTTAGATGTAAAATAATAAAAATAAAAGAAGCTGTGGTTGCATCTCAGAGACACAGGATCTGTGAAAGTCTCTGAGCACAAATGGCAGCTCAGGTAACTTTCTACTTTAGATGTAAAATAATAAAAATAAAAGAAGCTGTGGTTGCATCTCAGAGACACAGGATCTGTGAAAGTCTCTGAGCACAAATGGCAGCTCAGGTAACTTTCTACTTTAGATGTAAAATAATAAAAATAAAAGACAAACAGATCCAGGAACGCTGGCTCGGGTGTAAAAATGTGAGGATGAGTTTAGAGTCAAATAAACTTCAAATAATTAAGACAGTAAGTTGGAACAATTAACTTTGATTCCTGAACATCACAGAGAAACATCAGTCTGACAGATTTTGATATCAGCAGTTTTAGCATCACCAGCTTCTCCAATATTGACATACGGGAAGAGTTTCTCAGTGAAAGTGTCTCTGTGAGTGTAGATGTGAGTCATGTCTTCAGTGTCGTAGAAGGACACCTCCCCTCTGTCATAGTCCAGCTGGACTCTGATCCTCTGGAGACTCTTCTTCACTTCGACAGTCTTATTAAGACCATTAGTGTATTTTCCATCACCATGCCATAAACACCAGACTCCATATTTTGGTGAGACAAATCTCTCTCCTTTCCTGTCAACTGACTCTTTAGCCAAACCTACAGTCCAGACAGGATGATCTCCCACCTCCACCTCCCAGCTGTGTTTCCCTGAGCTGAAGCCCTCAGAGCCCAGAACAGTGAAATACTTAGTGTTTCTCTCTGGATTGTCAGGAAGCTGCTGCTTTGTGTCTCCATGTGTCACACTGGTCAGATCATCAGACAGATGGAGCCAGCTGTTTGCAGTGTTTGGGTCCAGAATGACAGGAGTGAAGTGGACCTCGTCCTTCATCTTGTCCCACACTCTGAAGGACAGGTTGCCCAGGTGTTTGGCCACATCTATCAGCGCTCCTGAGACCAGCTGTGGATCTGACAGTGAGCTCTGGACTCTGGCTCTGGTCTGAGTGGCTTTATAACTGCTGATGAACGGCACGTTGTGTTTCTGCAGCTCTTCTTCAACAGCACAGATACTGTCTGACAGAGAGGAGATCTGATCCTGAATCATCTTCACCTCTCTGCTGATAGTCTTCCCCTTCTGCTCCTCTTCCTCCCTCAGAGCTGCCAGTCTGGACTCCTCTTCCTCTTTGAGGAGCTGGTGGAGCTTGTTGAACTCTGCTCTGATCTGTCTCTCTGTGGACAACAACTGCTTCTTGGAGTGTTGAATCATTTCATTGTATGTTTTCTCCACTTGTTTGTATTTGTTCCTCTTGTTCTGTAGAAACTTTAAGTCAGATTTCAGCTGCTCCTTCAGCTCACTGACTGCTTGTTCTATAGGAACCACCTGGTGACTGTGGTGGAGAGAAAACTCACAGACAGTACAGACAGCTCTGTCTTCATCCTTACAGAACAATTTAGGCTCTTCTTGATGTTTACTACACACCACCTCCACCTTCTGGTCTCCTTTTTCTGTCTCATGTGATCCAGATTTCTGTCTTCCTGTAAAGGAGTCAGCCAGTTCCTTCAACTGAAAGTTCACATCTAGATGATCCTTTGAAGATCTTCTTTTACAAATGGGACAGTTTTTATTTTTAGTTTGTTCCCAGAATTTTTGCAGGCAGCTTGAACAGAAGCTGTGGTTGCATCTCAGAGACACAGGATCTGTGAAAGTCTCTGAGCACAAATGGCAGCTCAGGTAACTTTCTACAAGAGCTATTTTCTCAGCCATTTGTCTGTGTATCAAAATTGTCTTTCAAAAGTAAGACTCACCGAGTTACTGTCTCTTTCTTTGAGAGTTTAAAATCCTCCAAATGAGTTTTGTCTGGCAGAGATCTCATACCCTGTAATGGCGTCTCACCTCTGTTCAGCAATGTCAGATAACAAAATTAACCCAGTCCACGTGGGCTACATGCTTGTGTCTCTTCTGGCCCAGTATACAGCTGGTTCCAGGGGCCAAGTTTGTCCCATATACAGCATGACTTTCAGGTCAAACATTACCGACATGGCCCAGTGTGTTTATCAGAACAGAAAAAGGCTGTGATCCACTTGTGGTCCAGATACTGTCTCATTTTAATTCTAATAATTTGGCCCATCTCGAGCCCATACAATACATACAGATATCAAATTGAAAATCTGCTTTTGGCCCAGCTCTGGCCCATGCACTGTATGAAATGTTGCCATGGAGATTTTAAGTTCCACAATGTATTTTTGCATCTTTCATCAGTATTTCTGAAATGCTGAAACATGATACTCCAGGTTGCTGTTAATATTCTAGATAAACTGATCTTATCAATACAGTTTGACTGAACTGCAGTTGTTGAATGAAAACATTAAATGTTATAAAATGGCACTTGCCCCCTGCTTTGAATATTAACAAAATACACCGGGCATCATGTTTCAGCATTTCAGGAAAACTGATGAAAACTGATGCAAAAATACATTGTGGAACAGATGCTAGTGCAACACAAGTAAGACGTGGTGTGTGTGTGTGTGTGTGTGTGTGTGTGTGTGTGTGTGTGTGTGTGCACGAGTTTCTGTGAAAATTCAAAACATACATGAATACAGAATATTCAATAACTTTTAATTTGGGAAAGACATTGTTTTGTTCAACAAACAGTCAAACCCTAAAATAATTAACAATAAAAACAAGTACAAGACTTTACAGCCGTGCTAGCAGATCTGTGAGGCTGCTTTCGAGGAAATGCTAATGCTAGCACACTAACATGCTCATAATGATGATGTTTAACATGCTGATGTTAAGCAGGAATCTTTACCATGTTCACCATCTTAGTCACTAGCAACATTTGCTAATTAGGTCATAACACAAAGTACAAGTGAGGCTTACGGGAATGTCATTAGTTTAGCTGGTATGTAGTCATAAACCAAATTACTAGACAAACTAAAAATGTGACCTGATGATGGCTGAAAGTTGAAAGATCACCAAAGTGATTATAATTGAACTGAACCAAATTTGACTGAAAACAAAACAACTGCTGCAGAGGTTCTCTCTCTCTCAAAAAAAACAAACAAAAAAAAAAAAACAGAATGAGAACATCATAGTAGTGTCAGAAGAAAAGTTCGGATCACTGGAGTCATCGGGATTCATCCTGTGGAACCATGAACGTCTGTACAAAATGTCCTGACAATCCAATAAGTGTTGAAATATTTCAGTCTGGACAAAAGCAGTGGATCGACTGTTTGCTTGACATTACTATTCCTAAATCCACGCAAACCATCAATAAAACTGAGCCTCTTAGGACAAGAGCTGCTGCTGTTTTGTGAATCAACAGTCAAACACATACAGTTAACAATAAAAACGAGGACTGGACTTTCCACCCGTGTTAGCAGCTCTGTGAGGCTGTACACAATGCTGCTTTAAAGGAAATGTGAATGGTGACACGCTAACATGCTTAAAATGACAGTTAACATGCTGATGAAGAAAAAACTGGGAGTGCTTCACAGGGTCAAAAAACAGTACTGTCAATGCAAAAGTTGGAAGAAAAAAAATCAGGTATCAGGAGCCCAAAAATAGATGAAAATAGATTTTAAAAAAACTGACTGTCCAACTTAGTAACCATAAAAATGCAAAGCGGTGGATGGCAGTCTGGAATAATCCGAGGCACTCTGAAGATAAATTAAAAATCCTTTATTAGATCATTGATATGCCGATTTCTGACGTGAGCGACTAAATTAAGACTATATGAATAAAAACTAGGAAGATACATGTTGTGTGGTTCATTAATTTTCACCCAGCTCCATAGTTGAACTTAGACTATAGCCCAACTCCACTTACTGCATTTACTTTATTGTATAATATAATTTTACATTTTAATAAATGTTATCAATATACATATTAAGTGTTCCATCATAAGTGCTACATTTGCAAAAATAGGATTTTAATAAAACTAAGCAAAAGTCATAGAAGTTGACATTTTTAAAGACTAACTGTGAAATGATGCAGGGGAACTGAAAGAATTTTTAGTCTATGCCAAGCTGTTTAAAGATTAATTGCAAACTTGCTGTCTTAAAGTTTTAGCAGAGAAAAATAATAAGAAGAAAGAATAATAGATAGGGAAGAACAATAATAGATAGGGAATTGATCTTCATTCAATACTCTTTATTATTTAATGTGTAAAACTGTAATTTTAGATGCGTAAATTGTAATATTTCTATTGATATACTACATTAGTAAGCCTCACTTTCCCATGTTATAATGTTAATATGATTTAGAAGTTGGTTAACCAGTTTTCTCTTTATGTTCTCACCACTGAGAACCTCTAGATTTCAGTGAGAGAGGGACAGAACACAAACAGCATCCAGCACATTTTACTCTGCTTTTCATTACACAGTACATGATCAGTGTTATTCCAAACCTTGCTGCTGTTGCATCTTTGAAAGTTTAAGATCTTTGTAAGCAGGCACTTTCCCTTACTCATATTCTAATTTATAAATATAGTAGAACTATTTAATATTTTAGCGTTTGTGCTCAGTTTGTCCTACTTGCCACATTAGTGGGGCTCTAATGATGGTGATATTGGTCTGTGGGGCGTCACTTTGAGTCAGTGAAATACTTCATTGTGCAGAAATTCATGGTCTGCAGAGAATCAATCCTAAAGACTTTGGCGATCGTTTGACCTTTTATCTGTCGCAATCAATTTATCATCAACATTTCCACCTTTTAAACCAGTGGCTGAACTCTGAAGTCTTTACTGTACTTTGCTAACAGGCTAATCGTTAGCTTATTAACACACCAGCAGCGTATGAGTCATGTAAAAACACACCTGTCATTTGTCAGATGTGTGATACAGGACCTCAATTTCAAAAGAGTTGCTATGGCGCATATTAATTTAATCACTGTGACAATTCTTTCCCTGAACTGGGCAATCAATATTACTTAAACACTTGACTGATGGTTATATAACTTACTGGTGAGAGTGTCTTCTGTCTTTATGTCCCTAAACTATGGGACTCATTTGTCTTTGGACATTAGATCAACAACAAGCTCTCTCTGTATTTTAAGAGAAAAGTAAAGACCTATCTTTAAAACCTGACTTTTAATTGTTAATTAGGAGTAATGTTACAACCTCAGTCTTTTAAGCTTTAATCACTGGGTTTTGATTTTTCTATTATTCTGTTTCTTAGTGTTTCTTTTACTTAATTCTTGTGAACTGGCACCTCTCCATCCACCAGTCCACTCTGTACTGTCTGAGCTGGACTGGAACCAGCTACCCTCTGGTCCCTAAACCAAGTCCTTTACAGACTGAGCTCCTACTGTCCCTAAAAGTACATGTCAACAAAAAGAAGTAAAAATACTCTATGTATGTAGTATGACTATTGTTCGAGTTATTATTGTTGATGCATTCAAATGTAAGAGGTATTTTAATGTTGCAGAGGATTTACTTCATTTTACTTTTTATATTGATTTTAATCTGTAACAGTAATTTTATCAGTTCATTATGTGTTTTATATACAAACTTTAATCTGTGCAATGATTAATAAATACACGAATAAAAGGCAGGTCCTGGCAGTCAGTCTTAACTGTGCCATTTTTTGCAAACTCAGAAAACACACATAAAACACACAGATAACTGGTTGACTATTGTCTGTATAACATTGTTTTAAATCTAGTGTTTATATGATCTAAAGCTCAATTAGGTACTTAAACTGGTTGAGCTAAAGGATGTTTGAAAGTCCTCTTAGCAGAAAAATGCCAGTTTTTGAAATGCATACATAAATAAACTAAATGAATGTAAAACACATTGATAATGAATATGTTCATAAATGACATAAAGTGGAAATAAAATGTTCAGGATTCAAAATGAACGAGCTGTGAATAAAATATGAACTTTGTCTCCATCTTGTGGCGATTTACAGGAAGTGAAATGTGTCCATGAGATCAAATACTGTATCAGTACTTTACATTCAATAATGTCGATGACATTATTCATATGTGAGCAGGTTGTTCTTGAAAACTGCTCACTGACTCAAATAACTGACAAAAGTTAAAGAATCACACAACTGGAAACAATATATTTGGTTTTGTTAATACAGTTTGTTATATTGTTAACCAGTTTCATAATTTTAAAAATCTGCCATGATTCAAACGTGTATAAAACACAGTTCAATAAATAAATGATATGATAATGTATAGTTGTGGCATTTTGGAGATATGAAGTTATTGTTAATATGGTTTCAAATTTATTCTATTTTTTCTAATGTGATCACGACAGACACTGAAGTCAGAGCATAACTGTATTTGAAATGTCTTTCAAATGTGACTATTGTCATATGAAATGAAAATGACTTTTAAGTGAGAAAAAAAAAACATTTCTGTGACCCTCAAAACCAAATCAAATCTGCTTTAGATGTAAAATAAGAAAAATAAAAGACGAACAGATCCAGGAACGCTGGCTCAGGTGTAAAAATGTGAGGATGAGTTTATATTCAAATAAACCCCAAATAATTATGACACTAAGTTGGAACAATTAACTTTGATTCCTGAACATCACAGAGAAATTTCAGTCTGACAGATTTTGATATCAGCAGTTTTAGCATCACCAGCTTCTCCAATACCAAAGAGTGGGAAGAGTTTCTCAGTGAAAGTGTCTCTGTGAGTGTAGATGTGAGTCATGTCTTCAGGGTTGTAGAAGGACACCTCCCCTCTGTCATAGTCCAGCTGGACTCTGATCCTCTGGAGACTCTTCTTCACTTTAACAGTCTCATTAAGACCATTAGTGTATTTTCCATCATGATGCAATAAACACCAGACTCCATATTTTGGTGTGACATATCTCTCTCCTTTCCTGTCAACTGACTCTTTAACCAAACCTACATTCCAGACAGGATGATCTCCCACCTCCACCTCCCAGCTGTGTTTCCCTGAGCTGAAGCCCTCAGAGCCCAGAACAGTGACATACTTAGTGTTTCTCTCTGGATTGTCAGGAAGCTGTTGCTTTGTGCCTCCACGTCTCACACTGGTCAGATCATCAGACAGATGGAGCCAGTTGTTTGCAGTGTTTGGGTCCAGAATGACAGGAGTGAAGTGGACCTTGTCCTTCATCTTGTCCCAGACTCTGAAGGACAGGTTGCCCAGGTGTTTGGCCACATCTATCAGCGCTCCTGAGACCAGCTGTGGATCTGACACTGAGCTCTGGACTCTGGCTCTGGTTTGAGTGGGTTTATAACTGCTGATGAACGGCACGTTGTGTTTCTGCAGCTCTTCTTCAACAGCACAGATACTGTCTGACAGAGAGGAGATCTGCCCTGAATCTTCTTCATCTCTCTGCTGATAGTCTTCCCCTTCTGCTCCTCTTCCTCCCTCAGAGCTGCCAGTCTGGACTCCTCTTCCTCTTTGAGGAGCTGGTGGAGCTTGTTGAACTCTGCTCTGATCTGTCTCTCTGTGGACAACAGCTGCTTCTTGGAGTGTTCAGTCATTTCATTGTATGTTTTCTCCACTTGTTTGTATTTGTTCCTCTTGTCCTGTAGAGACTTTAAGTCAGATTTCAGCTGCTCCTTCAGCTCTCTGACTGCAGTACAGACAGCTCTGTCTTCATCCTTACAGAACAATTTAGACTCTTCTTGATGTTTACTACACACCACCTCCACCTTCTTGTCTCCCTTTTCTGTCTCATGTGATCCAGATTTCTGTCTTCCTGTAAAGGAATCAGCCAGTTCCTTCAACTGAGAGTTCACATCTGGATCCATTGAAGATTTTCTTTTGCAAATGGGACAGTTTTTATTTTCAGTTTGTTCCCAGTATTTCTGCAGGCAGTTTGAACAGAAGCTGTGGTTGCATCTCAGAGACACAGGATCTGTGAAAGTCTCTGAGCACAAATGGCAGCTCAGGTAACTTTCAAAAAGAGCTATTTTCTCAGCCATTTGTCTGTGTATCAAAATGTCCTTCAAAAGTAAGACTCACCGAGTTTCTGTCTCTTTCCTTGAGAGCTTAAAATCCTCAAAACGAGTTTTGTCTGGCAGAAATCTCACACCCTGTAATGGCGTCTCAGCTCTGTTCAGCAATGTAAAAAATATTCTTTCACATTCACTCACCTGTCACAGCAGGTTGCATAATGTGAAGGAAAAGCTGTGTGAATGTCATATCATGTTGTGACCAGCAGATGGTGCATGTTTTCAGTATATATTTCATTTTTCATTCACTACAGTACAGATGCACTGCATCTGCATCTGTAGGCAAACAAAGTTAAAAGAAAACATCTAAACATATTATTTATTTCTTTTTCTCTGTCATCATTTTTACCCTCTTTGTCCTGTTCAGGATCACAGGAGCAGTGAGTTTACTTCATCATGTTTTAAAGGTAAAAATATCACAACCTTCTTTTCTTGCAGCAGTTATTCTTCCAACAGTCCAGAAAAGACACTAAAATAATTCACTCATATCGACAAGAAGACAATGAGGCTTGAAATAATTTGTAACTCTTCCAACATCTGACAGCTTGTCTCTCATAACCATGAGGAAATGTTCTTTAAACTCTCACTAACATGTCTGTGTTTGGTCACCAGTTTCAATAAATACACTGAAATGTCAAAGCCGTGATTTAGAACAGTGGTTCTCAACCTGGGGGTCAGGACGGTCATAAGGGGGCCTTGAGATCATATCTGGGGGTCACCAAATGGTTGTGGGTGATAAAATAAAACACAAAGAGTTTGGCAGCTGTCATGTGTTACACAGTAATCACTGATCAGTCTCAGGCAGATGCAGGGGGTCACCAAGCTGATTATTCTGGGGTTCATGACTTGAAAAGCTTCAGAACCACTGATTTAGAACAAACAATAATACATTATATATTAAAAATGTGTTTATTTGCCACTTTGTGACACATAACATGCACATATTACTGACAACCATTAACATTAATTATTGAAATGAAGTTTTAGAACTAGATTCAGGAACAGGACCACACCTCTCTCTCCCAGACTCTCTCACCTGCATCTCGTTGATCAAACCACCTGCACCTCCTACAAACCCACATCACCTGTGTCTCATTAGTCACCAGCACCTCTCTATCACCTGTCCATACCTATATAAGGACGTCTAACCCTCTCAGGTTCAGGTTCCTACCCCTGCAACTCAATGACACACTGACCCCTTCATCCCTCTAACCCCTGTCACCATCCAATAAACTACCTTTTATATTGAACATATGTTGTGGTTCATGTTAGTGTATTGCAGTGTGTGTGTAGTATAACTGAAATGAACTGTGTGTGGTTGTTTTCAGCTGGTGGAGTGATTTGTTTGGTTTATTCTCATAATGAATCAGACTCCAGCAGACTAACTAGTTACACGGCCCTGTGCAGCCGAGAAGAAGATTAAACTTCACCATCTACAGGAGGCTGCAGCCGACGGGTCTGTTGTGCCTCATTCTGCCTTAAACACGAGGCTCCATAAAATGTTGGGTTTATTACTTTTAGCTATCAATAATAATCAATATAGGATTTAATTTTCAATCCTCCTCAGGGGGCACCACTCTTCAAAAGAAGAGAAAATGATAACTAATTAATAAAATATCAGTCTCAAAATGTCTTCAGATTACAGCAAGATATTAAATATCACTGTGGACTCACAGTTTGAAACTCTTGATATCGACCATCTACAGAATGTTTGTGTTAATTTTGATCACATTTTAAAGAAAACTTGCAAAGATACAGATGTTAATTAATTTTTCATATTTTGATAAAAACAGAGTGATTGACTTTTGAAATGACGACAGGTTACAGTGAGACAAACTTTTGTCAGAACTCAGCAGATGTGTTGAAGAAATTTCAGCTCTGTAGGACGTTCGGCTGATTTTTAGGAGTTTGGATTGTGAAAAGTCTAGAAATGTAGATTTGTTGTAATAAGTCACACCCACTTTAATCAGTCATTTCCAAAATTCATGCATCAGCTGAGTCATGACCTGACATCGTGCAGATCAGTTTTTGTATATTTTTGAATCCATTATGCCAATTACAAGAAATAAACTTTTAGCATTTGTGGCGCCCCCTAGAGGTGAAACATGATGCACTTTAGTGAACATGTCTTGATTTTCACTTTGATATCTCGTTGTATTCATGAGGGATTACAGATTTGAGAAAATGAGCTATTTTGATGAAAATTGATTGGCTTGTATAATCCAGACTGAGTGATCAATCAAAACTCCTTTGGTAACTTTTGATCAGCAAAGTCTGTAGATGATGCTGATTCATTTTCAGGATGATTGACCCAACAGTCTGGGAGGAGTTTGAAAAAATCTGATTGTGATAAGACTGAGAGAAAGTCAAAGAAGTTGACATTTTTAAAGACTAATTGAGAAATGATGCAGGAGAATTAAAAGATTAAAATGGTGAAAGAATTTTTAGTCTATGTCAAGCTGTTTAAAGATTAATTGCAAAAATGTAAACTTGTTTGTTACAGCGCCACCTTCAAGTCAACAGTGTGTACAAAAATTTGTGTTTATATCATGTGTACAAATGTTTTAAGCACAAATCTGTGATTCATCAATATTTTCTTACCTGAATTTGTTCGTACTCTGTGAACAAATTCAGAACTTCCTCAGACCATGTGTACAGAACAAATGATGACAGTCTGTCTAGAAAATGTTGAATCTCACCTTTGAACTAAATATAAAGCAAATCAAAACTGTATTATTATTTATCATCATCATCATCATCATCATCATCATCACTGGATTAAAGTCCTTACTTGATGTCATCACCTACACCTTCATTTTTCTTTATTCCACAATAAAATCCTCCATCTCCACCTGTTTCCTTATTTTATTTCTGGTCTGTTTTTCTTTTGAACGCATCAACTTTGATGTCAAAACCATTTCTTTTTCATCTGAGACACAGTCTGTTTCTCCTGGGACTCAACACAACATGCACCACTTCACTTATTACAGTCCAGTTAGTTTTTATTATGAGTCTCAGAGTGTCTTTTCTGTCCTCCTCGGACTCGGACAGTTCAGCGGTGTGTCTTCGGTACAGACTGAATGTGTTGAGGCGGCGCTCAGCGCTGGTAGAAAGCAGCTGAATCAGAGAAATAAAACGTTATTAGGGGCCGGGCAGCCTAAGCTGCCAGGACTCTATTGTAATCCTGCATGTTCTTCTTTCTCTTTCTTTCTTTCTTTCTTCTTCTTCTTCCGAGGAAATCCTACTTCCCATGCACGAAAAATGAACAAACTTTGCACAAAGGTCCAGTCCCATGTCAGATTGCCTCAGCTGCAAAAACAGGCCAATAGTCCTCATGGTGGCGCTACAGCAAGCCTCTAAAGTTCAAAATTTTGAAAATTCATAACAAATCAACCATATGTGCTACAGATTTACATCTTTCACCACAATGTAGCCCCAATACTGAAGAAACTTTTATACATTTAAACCTATTGCAAATTATGAAGTCCATCACTCTGTTTTTTTCAAAAACTGTAAAACTTATTAAACCTATCTCCTCCCACAATTTTTGCTCAATTGACACCAAACTTGCTACAGAGCATCTTCAGACTGTCCTACACAACGATCCACACAGATTTTTGATTTATCAAAAATTGAGCCTACAGTGCATCAAAATGTTTGACTGTAAACGGTATTATAAACATATACTTGCAAATTCTTGCTAAATACATTTTCAATGTTCATGAAAAAAAAAATGACAAAATTTTGGAGTCATGGTAAATGATGTTTGGAAAATATCAGAATTTTTATCTCAAAAAACTGAATTTTTTACAGCATTTTGAATTTCACTCTCATGCGAACAATTGGAGTCAATGCAAAAAATGTCATTTTTAAACATCAGTTTTTCACTTTTGGAGCCAATAAATCATTGTTAAAAACTAATGACCAACATCTCCATGCTGTCTAGATGCAATTTGTGTATTTGGGATTTTTTTTCTCAATAACTGAATTTTTGACAGCCATTTGAAATCTGCCTTTACATGCTAACAGCTGCTGTCTTGCACACAGGTGACTGGCTTAGTCAATTTGTGAAGCTACAAGTGGTGTTTCCATTTGCCAGTTAGTTCAGTGAGATAGAGGATGGTTCTTGGTGTTGAAGGTTGTGAGTTCAAGCCTCAGCTTGTGCAACATTTCCATATGAGAAATCTACCCAAACTTTTCACAAAGGTCCAGTCCCATGCCAGATGTCCTCAACTGGAAACACAAGACAATAGTCCTGATGGTGGCGCGTACAGCAAACCTCTAAATTTCAAAACTTTGAAAAATTCACAACAAATCAACCATATGTGCTACAGCTTTGGAACTTTCACTTTGAAATGTGCTTTTCCATGGCATGGATGGCTGCTGCCTGGCACCCTGATCCTTGGCTTAGTCAATTTGTGAAGCCACACATGAACTGTCACTTGCCAATTAGCTCAGTGAGATAAAAGATGGACTTCAGTGTCAGAAGTCGTGAATTCAAGCCTCAGCTAAGGCAGGATGGACTTTCAAATGTGAGAGCCTTATGTTCAGGTATCATGCTATGTGGATTAGAGACTGCTAAGATTTAAATAATTATGATTCAGGGAGTTTTGGGAAGAGACAAATACTCTTTATCAACACGTTTCCCTGTTATCCCTTGTCTCTTTTCCCTGTTTATTTGGCTTAGCTATCAGTCAATATGCAGAGTCTCTTGTGCCAGAAATTGTGAGTTCAAGCCTCAACTGATGTAAAATGCACATTAGAATGCCACCTTTTTTTCATCTTCCTACACTCTGCTTGTTGCTCAGAATTGACTAATTTTGCCTAAAATTGCCCGGCCCCGACCATTGCTGCGCAGCAGCTATAATTTCCTGATTGTTTCACAGAGATTAAACTCTAAACACAAACAAACAAACTCACACACCGCAGCAACACCTGATTCAGCCTGAACGTGAAGTTACAACGACTTCACCGCTTCCTCCGTGATGCTTTTCTATGTAAAACATGTTTCCTTATATGGAGAAAAGGGGGCGTGTCAGTGTTCAGATGACAGCCAGCAGGTACGAGCCTGACGTCAGTTTACAATGATTCTGATTCACTAACAAACACACGGTGGTGAGAACAAACTGAGCTGCTGCGCATGTTTCATCAATCAGACGGTGAATTTACATGAGAACTTATTCTGTTCGCACAGTCAGAACATTTCTACGAACATGTTGGTGAATGAGGCCTGTTGTTATTGTGTAGATTCAAAAGGGACAGAAAGCGGAAATAAAATGTGAACTTTGTCTCCATCTTGTGGTGATTTACGGGAAGAACAATCAAAAAATCAGTACTGTACATTCAATAATGTTGATGACATTCATTTGTGAGCAGGTTGTTCTTGTTCTTTCTTAATGAGATTGTTGTAAACTATTATTATAATTATAATTATAATTACAATTATAATTATAATTATAATAATAATAATAATAATTATTATTATTATTAGTGTCAGAGTTTGTGATGATGCAGTCAAGTTGTAGGATGGTAAACACACACTGTGAGGTACAGACAAGTGTGATGATCAATCCAGCTCAATAAATAATCAAAGTATTTATCATGAAGTTGGATAATAAATAAATGAAGTTGCACAACTCTTCTCCAAGATGCCATGTTTTATTCCACAGTTGGTGACTTCCCCTTCATCAGGGTGGTTTGAGGTTGATTCAGGTTTCTTTACACACAATCACTTCATTTATATTGTGTTTTATAAAAGCTGGTTGTAAAGTGTTTTTATGTTTTGTATGGTCACATGACTGTTTGACAGATGGAATTAAAAGAAACTTGAAACAACCTCAAACACAAAAACTTATGAATAAAAATCACGTGAAGCAGCATCTTGGTAGAATTAATTTAGAAAAAAAATTAAACTAAATTGTGTCTGTCTGAAACAGGACATTGTCATTTATCATTCATGTTACTGATCATGTATACACTACAAAAAATGTCACATTTCAGTAAATTTATCTTGTTCATTCATTTATTAGGACAAAACACATTAATCAACATTTTATTAAAATACCAACTGGATGACATTCAATGACAGTCGCCTATAATATCATATTAAAACATTTTTACCAAAGTATAAAACAACAGATCAAAAACTGAGGAGAATCAAAAATATCAAAAACTAAAACTGATGTCAAAAACAGCTCAAAAGTGAAACGATCAAATCATTCAGTACAGTAGATTTATATAAACTACTACACAATGTTGTTTGACCCAAAACAATTAATGATAATTAACAGCTTTAATTTGTAAAGTTTGTCTCCTGATGATCTGATACAGTTTCAGCATTTTGTTGTCACATTTTCTTGTGGCACAACTTCCACTCTAAAAATATTTTTTAAAAGCCAAGAAAAAAAGTAATCAAAGAATCAAAAGCAAAAGTTACCACCTTTAATATATTTTTGGCTAAACATAACATAACTACTTCATGACTCAAGATCTTCTGAATTTCAGATTAAAACAATGATTTATCTGTGCATGTTTTTACAGCGAGTTGCATAAAAATATTTTTGCATAATCCATCATAACTACTGAGACTCTCAAAAGTTAAAAAGAAATTAAAACATGATCAAAGGTCTAAAAAACTCATAGAAGATCCAGAAATCTTACAGGCAACAACTGACGTCTGATAAAAGTTAAAGAATCACACAACTGGAAACAACATATTTGGTTTAGTTGATACAGTTTGTTACATTTTTAACCAATTTCATAATTTTCTAAATCTTTCAGAGTGAGAAAATAAAAAAATTCTGTGGCCTTCAAAACCAAATCAAATCTGCTTTAGATGTAAAATAAGAAAAATAAAAGACAAACAGATCCAGGAACGCTGGCTCAGTGTTGAGGATGAGTTTATATTCAAATAAACCCCAAATAATTATGACACTAAGTTGGAACAATTAACTTTGATTCCTGAACATCACAGAGAAACATCAGTCTGACAGATTTTGATATCAGCAGTTTTAGCATCACCAGCTTTTCCAATTTCAAACACTGGGAAGAGTTTCTCAGTGAAAGTGTCTCTGTGAGTGTAGATGTGAGTCATGTCTTCAGGGTTGTAGAAGGACACCTCCCCTCTGTCATAGTCCAGCTGGACTCTGATCCTCTGGAGACTCTCCTTCACTTCAACAGTCTCACCAAGACTATTAATGTATTCTCCATCACCATGCCATAAACACCAGACTCCATATTTTGGTGTGGCAGATCTCTCTCCTTTCCTGTCAAATGACTCTTTAACCAAACCTACATTCCAGGCAGGATGATCTCCCACCTCCACCTCCCAGCTGTGTTTCCCTGAGCTGAAGCCCTCAGAGCCCAGAACAGTGAAATACTTAATGTTTCTCTCTGGATTGTCAGGAAGCTGCTGCTCTGTGTCTCCCAGTCTCACACTGGTCAGATCATCAGACAGATAGAGATCAGGAGCTGCAGTGTTTGGGTCCAGAATGACAGGAGTGAAGTGGACCTTGTCCTTCATCTTGTCCCAGACTCTGAAGGACAGGTTGCCCAGGTGTTTGGCCACATCTATCAGCGCTCCTGAGACCAGCTGTGGATCTGACAGTGAGCTCTGGACTCTGGCTCTGGTTTGAGTGGCTTTATAACTGCTGATGAAGGGCACGTTGTGTTTCTGCAGTTCTTCTTCAACAGCACAGATACTGTCTGACAGAGAGGAGATCTGATCCTGAATCTTCTTCATCTCTCTGCTGATAGTCTTCCCCTTCTGCTCCTCTTCCTCCCTCAGAGCTGCCAGTCTGGACTCCTCTTCCTCTTTGAGGAACTGGTGGAGCTTGTTGAACTCTGCTCTGATCTGTCTCTCTGTGGACAACAACTGCTTCTTGGAGTGTTGAATCATTTCAATGTATGTTTTCTCCACTCGTTTGTATTTGTTCCTCTTGTTCTGTAGAGACTTTAAGTCAGATTTCAGCTGCTCCTTCAGCTCTCTGACTGCTTGTTCTATAGGAACCACCTGGTGACTGTGGTGGAGAGAAAACTCACAGACAGGACAGACAGCTCTGTCATCAAATTTACAGAATAATTTAGGCTCTTCTTCATGTTTACTACACACCACCTCCACCACCTCTGTCTCATGTGATCCAGATTTCTGTCTTCCTGTAAAGGAATCAGCCAGTTCCTTCAACTGAAAGTTCACACCTATGTTATCCTTTGAAGATTTTCTTTTACAAATGGGACAGTTTTTATTTTCAGTTTGTTCCCAGAATTTTTGCAGGCAGCTTGAACAGAAGCTGTGGTTGCATCTCAGAGACACAGGATCTGTGAAAGTCTCTGAGCACAAATGGCAGCTCAGGAAACTTTCTAAAAGAGCTATTTTCTCAGCCATTTGTCTGTGTATCAAAATTGTCTTTCAAAAGTAAGACTCACCAGTTACTGTCTCTTTCTTTGAGAGCTTAAAATCCTCCAAATGAGTTTTTTCCAGCAGAAATCTCACACAGTGTAATGGCGTCTCACCTCTGTTCAGCAACGTATAAATCTTCTTTCACTTTCACTCACCTGTCCCAGCAGGTTGCATGATGTGGAGGAAAAGCTGTGTGAATGTCATGTCATGTTGTGACCAGCAGATGGTGCATGTTTTCAGTAAATAATTCATTTTTCATTCAGTACAGTACAGATGCACTGCATATGCATCTGTAGACAAAGTAAAAGGAAAACATCTAAACATTTCATTTATTTCTTTTTCTCTGTCATCATTTTTACCCTCTTTGTCCTGTTCAGGATCACAGGAGCAGTGAGTTTACCTCATCATGCAAGAATGATGAAGATCAACAACTGCAAAAGAAATAATAAATGACTTTTTTAAAATTTGAAAATAATACGTAAATGTTTCATCAGTGTCTTTATGTTTTGAAGGTAAAAAATATCACAATCTGATCAGACTGCACTTGTTGTAGATCTTCATTTGTTTCTTTTCTTGCAGAAATGTCAAAGCTGCAGTGACAGTGATTTGTTTAGCTGTGATTAAGAACAGCCTGCTGCCTGTCCCCAGCTGTCCTTGGTCCCACATTGCTGTAGACTTTGTCACCGGTCTCCCTCCATCTGAAGGCAAAACGGTCATCGTAACCATAATAGATTGTTTTTCCAAGGCTGCTTATTTCCTTGCTCTGCCTAAACTTCCCTCTTCCTTCTGCACTTCATCTGCTAGGCTGGCAGACCTCCTGGTGGACCACGTCCTTTGCCTGCATGGCATACCATCTGACAATGTGTCCAACAGGGGTCCTCAGTTCACCTCCCAAGTTTGGAAGGCTCTTTGAACTGCCCTGGGAGCCACTGTCAGCTTGTCTTCTGGGTACCATCCCCAAACCCATGGCCAGACAGAACGGGCCAATCAGGAGATGGAGGCTCCACTCTTCTGCACGTCTTCCTGGAGCTCCCAGCTACCATGGGTGGAATATGCGCATAACTTGTTGCCCAAGGCCTCCTCGGGTATGTCCCCCTCCTATCTGAGTTTTGGGTGTACGTCATATGTATTTGTGTATTTTTTTTAATTTTTTTTTTTTGGTTGTTTGTTTGTTTTTTTTTCCAACATTATGTAAATTATTTTTAACAAGCGAATGTACAGGTTTTGTTTTTGTTTTGGCTGTGCCACAGGGGCTCTTTTTTTTTCTCTTTCTTTGTTATGGCCTTGATCGATGAAATGGACCACTGAGCGATGCCTTCAGGGACTTTAATCTGTGCAGTATGCTTGTGGACTTTTGAATGGCACTTTTAAATATGCTGTGTTTTTGTGTCTGTGCTGTTTTGCTTTATGTATGTGTTCTGTGTTTTTCCTTCATTGTCATATATATATGTTTGTATTAATGCTGTATGCAACCTGTATTTTTACCTTTACGAAAAAGAATACTGGTTTTTGAAGAGCTGTGTTGAGCCTTTACAGATGATCCTATTTTGTTCCTATCAAATCCACTAACATTTGGGTGTAAAAACTATTTTTATTGTGCTGAAAAATACCACAAGTAAAACTTACTAGTATGTGATATTTATTGACCCTGGTTTTATTACAACTTGTAGACATGAATATCTTATTCCCTCTCTCTCTCTCTCTCCCCTCGACCTCCAGACTCTGCTGTTTCTCTCTCCTCTCTCTCTCTCCCCTCTCTCTCTCTCTGTCCCTGTCACTCTGTACCTCTCTCTATCTATCTCTCCCGCTCCAGCTCCTGGCTCAGAGGGACGGCTGTAGCGCCGTGTCAACGTTCCTCCTGATTCCCCTCTCAGTCTCTCGTGGCTCAAATCCTGAGCCACTAAGCCCTCAGCAATCCGAAACGCTCGAGTTCCGGAACCCCTTTGGTTTATGGAACACCCGGAATTCCGGATTACGGGAACATCAAAACAATGGGGAAGACTTGCTGACTTAATTTTGCATTTGTTTATTGTTTTTAACTTTTTATCCAGTATTAAAATCGGATGATTATGATCTATAACAAGCATCCTGTGAGGCGGATTGCTGACCTTAATTTTCCGGGACTTCAGGAGGATTAGTTACCTCAGGAATCTTTTCTTCTAAAATTACTTTTGGGCAAAACTTTTTTTCCTTAAGGAAAATTATACAATTATACAAACAAAATAGCAAGAAAAGTCTTAATATTTGGATTTATCTTTGGACATACTTCTGGAGCACAAAGTCAGACTGTGTGTGTGATTAAAGACCTTAAGAAAGTGCATATTGTACATTTGTCTGTGTGCGCATTTGTGTTTGTGCCCTGTATTTGTGTGTGCACTCTTGATCATGCTGGAAGAAAAAAAGTCCCGGGGTTCCCGGCAACAGGGCTCAGCGGACGCGGCAGCCCAAAAACATCGAAGATCAGCACCAGCGCCCGTAACTCGGCTGCGGGTAAAACCAACCACATCTCAAACAGCAAGCAAAGCCGTCAACCCTGCACGCCGGTGAGGACAAAAATCTTTGTGTTTTTGTCTGTGTGCAAAACAGTAACACAACAATGCATGCAACTCACTTTGACTTTGCTTTATTCATGGTCACACTGGAATACAGCAGGAGGTTATGAAGACCTAACAGGTCATTTTAGGTGATCAAAATGAAAAGAAAAAAACACTGCTGCCTATCACACATTTTGATGAGCAATTTAAAAAGATGCTTATTGAGTCAATCAGAGCTTTTGCAAATGTGACAAAAAGATTTGTGACATTCAGCCCTGCATCAGAGTCAGACTGAACATCTTACACATAAACAATTTAATCAGTTTACAAAATCAGTGCTTTTAATATTTTAAACTTAATGTTACAGAATAATTTCATAGTAAATATGTTCTTAATTTTCTTTCATTTTTTTCTAAAAGATGTGAGTTATCATACAATATTAAGAGACCCAGGCTATTGAAAGCAGGTTATGCTGCCAGACTAACATTTGCTAGCTACCTACGTACATATTTAGCTTAATGTTACAATCTTTCTCCCCGCCGATTTTTCCTCACTTTAACATGACACATGGATGATTAAATGTATGTATGGCTGGGTTCAATAGCCTGTGTCTGCAAACACTGTATGGCAAACATGCTTTATCTTTTTAGCAGTCAGACGGAAACAAAAAGCTTGCTGACATTTGCAAGCTAGGTAGCTTAGTTAGCAAACCCACCCCCCACCCCTTTTACTAGAAGGAGAACCCTCACCTTGAGTCAACATTTTCCTTATGTTTCTTATGAGGAGCTGTGTTGCCTAGCTAAAATTCACTAGCTAGCTAGTAAGCTAACATATTTAGCCATTGTTCCAAATTTTCCCCTGTCCCTGCCTGATAGTTAAATGTGTATTCCCTACAAAAAATATTATTAAAAAAAAAGATGACTCAGGGACAGAGAGGAACTTTTCTCCTTTTAGTAACTTGCTTTTTCGCAAGCTTTTTGTTACAGTCTGTCAGCTAAGATGATAACATGGAAGGCAGCATATCATACAGTATTTTGAGACTGTCCTCCAACAGAAAACAACCAGAGAGATCATTTTTGACAGCAGCTTTATACGACCTATACGTACGTTTCCCCTAACCCTAACCCCCAAAAATAGAAACACCATCGGGCTCGGCCTTGCCAGGGTTCGTACTCGGGTCTCCTGTTTTGGGGCAGGCACCCTCCCTGATGCGCAATGCCACTTTTCTATTGACTTCTGCTTTTCTTAATGCAGCCTGTTCTCCAACAGAAAACGACCAGAAACCCGACCAGAAACGCTCTACTGGGTCGTATGTCCACGTACGACCTATCTGGGCGTATGATTTGGAGGATATGTTGAGTATTTTGCAGACACAGGCTATTGAATCTTACGTATGTAAACTAATATGTTTAGCTACTGTTGCAGATTTTCCCCTGTCCAACAGATAAAAGTATGTTCCCTATAAGAAATGTGAGGGGAAAAAAAAAAGATGACTCAGGGACAGAGAGGAATTTTTCTCAATTTTTCTCAATAGACAAGCTAACTAGCAAATATTAGCCAGTCATTTGCTACCCTGTGCCTGCTAAAAAGATAACACAAAACGAAATTTGTCATACAATATTAGCAGGCACAGGCTCTTGACACCTAGAAACTAGTCAAAATTTGCTAGCTATCTATGTAAGCTAACATATTTAGCTATTGTTACAAATTTTCTCCTGTCCCTGCCCACCTATTTTTCCTCACTCTCATGATGCGTGTTTATTTAAATGCCTGTTCCCTATAAGTTAATACTAGGAACATGATAAAAATAGCTCGCTTAGGTGGGAGGAGAACTTTATACCCTGGAGAAACTGAAATGGAAAACAGTTTGAGACTTAACCAGCTAGCTTGCAAATGTTAGCTTGTGTCTGCTAAAAAAGATAAAACAAAAGCAATGTAATGTATTTAGACCATTTTACTTGCTTGAATTGGCAGTTGGATCTCACTTAGGGAGAGAAATTCAGTATATCTGTGTCAAAAACTTAATTTAATGGTGCAAATATGGTAAAATTAAGTAAAAGTAGAGGTTTGTGCGGGCTGAAAACATCTGGCTGCCATTGATACATGTTGGTCGGCTAATGTTGTCTTCTATCCACAGTGAGTCTGAAGTGTCTGCATTCTTGTATGGCCATGTGTGCATATGGAGCAATTAGCAAGTGTGAAATAGCCCTCTGGTATTAACCTCTGCTAGCCCTGCTGACCCTATAGCTAAAACAAGAAGACAACTGTGTGTATGGATGTTACGTATCTATGTGTGGGTGCCTCATCTGTCTAAATCCAAGGCTTTAAGAGTTTTCCTCAGCTATGCATACTGTCCATTGTAATAATACATTGCTAGATTTTGGCTGATGGCAGCACAGGTTTCCAGAGATTTATCCAAGTGATTTAAACTTAATCTTTAATTTACAAATTCAGGAAATAGCTGTTCCACTTAGAGAAGTGTTAAACCAAGAAGATGTAATTGCTTTAGGTGTATGTGATACAAACCAGGTGCAGAAAGTGCCCAAAGCAGAGAGGTTTATGGGTAAACAGAGAAGCATGTAGATGTCTAATACCCAGCTGATGGCACTGAAATGGTGGGCAGGACAAAATGAAATCAGAACAACTCATACGGTATTTACCTACTTTTTCAAGTGGTCCTAGGAAAAAAGGTTAAAAGTGTAGACAGATCAGTCATGCTTGGTTTTGGGCGAGTAAACAACAGCCTTGTTTAGTCCGGTTGAACCAAACCCCATGGACCAAATGTCCATTCTTTCCATCCATCCATCCATCCATCCATCCATCTGTTCATCCATCATCTATTCATCCATCTGTTCATCCATCTTTCCACCATCCATTCAACCATCCATCCATCCATCCTTTCACCATCCATCCATCCATCCATCCATCTGTTCATCCATCATCTATTCATCCATCTATTCATCCATCTATTCATCCATCTTTCCACCATCCATTCAACCATCCATCCATCCATTCAACCATCCATCCATCCATCCATCCATCCTTCCATTCAATTATCATCTATTCATCCATCCATCCATTTTCTGCACGTCCACTCACTTGCAGTTTCCTGCATGCAGGAAATAAACAAGAAATTCATTCATTCACTCATACAGACATTCATTCACACGGAAAGCGATGCCACAGAACCACTATACGGGGGTTAAAACCTTGTTTATAATATTCACTTGGGGAAAGACTACATTTACTACATTTTGTATTTGTAGAGTACAAGTACTGGTACTTTACTTGAATATTTTCATAGTCTACTTAATAATTTTACTCCACTACATTTTAGAAGCCAGTATTGTACTCTTCACTCCACTGCATTTATTTGATAACTTGAGTTCCCAGTTGTTTCCCAGATTCAGGTTAATAATGCAAAATATAATCAATAGGCCATCTGTATTAATGGTGTGTTATTATTAAGAAAGGGGCAGGTGATATGTGATTTTTCTTCCTCCTGCTCTTTTTTCGATCATTGAACGTGTGTAAGTAGTTTGTGTTAGACTGTATGATCCAAATTAGTATTGAAAAATACACTGAAATGAGCAAAATAAACAAAACTAAACCAAAAACTAAAACAAACAAATTGTGATATTATAATAGGTAATATATATGTAAAATATATACAAATAAATTCAAATTAGCCAATTATTTACCAGCTGCAATAATAAAGTCATGTACTACACATTAATACATCAGTGATTATCGTACAATCAGTGGTGGAAAGATTACTGAAAACGTGTACTCAAGTACAAGTACTGTTACATTGCTAAAATTTTACTCAATTACTAGTAAAAGTACTGCTGTAAGGAATATATTTAAGTAAAAGTACAAAGCATTCATCTCAAAAACTACTGAAAGTATTAGTTACTTTTAAAAGTAACTAAGTAGATTACATCTTGTAATGCATACGAGTGAAAAGTACAGACTTGAAAATCCACCCATGTAAGTACAAGTGCCCAAAAAACTACTTAATTACAGTAATTTGAATATTTGTAATTAGTCACTTTCACCCCTACACACAATAACGTATATTATTCTGAAAAGGGCTATTCTGCATAACGTGTACTTTACTTTGTATTTGCTGCTGCAGATTAGAAAACATGGCACCCGTCATTTTTATGTACTTGTGTACTTGTTTCTGTTAACACTGTCTTGTTATACATTTTAGTAGAATGTACATTTATTATATACTGATTTTCTATTTTCTTAATTTCTCTCTGTTTATTCTTGAATGGGAGCACCTGTAACGTACGCAATGTCCCCCCCGGGGATCAATAAAGTATTTCTGATTCTGATAAAAGAATATAAAGTTATGTTGTTTAAACTCGTACAAAATACTAACAGTGATAATTTCATTGGGGGTTCAAAGTCTTAAAAGGTGGAACAGAACCATTAACTCCAAAAATAGATTTTAATAGTTTTCGTCAGACAGCCAAGACACTGTAAAGGTGTTTATTATTTTGTGTGTGTGTGTGTGTGTGTGTGCCACCCCATGCCTTGAAGCCATTATGAGCCTTGGCTGGGTTTTGATGGGATGATTGTATCAAGAGAAGTAAACACCAGAAGACTCCCCGCTGTGTGAGCGTCATGTGAACTAAAGTGGACTGAGAAGGACAGTGAGAGGAGGAGGAGGGGGACGGGGACGAGCAATAATGCGGTGAGACGGTGAAGGTGGACAGAAGGAAAGAGGAACAGTTTGAGTTGGGGACGGAGAGAGATGGTTTTATGAAGGGTGTGAAATAGCTTCGGTCTGAAGCAAGGCTTTGCTCTGAGCTCTTTGTTGCTGTGGATTTAGATGGCTGGATTTAGGGGTGTGTGTGTGTGTGTGTGTGAGTGTGAGCAAATCTGATTTACATCCATGTCCTCCTTGTCTCTATTTTCAGGTTTTATCACAGCTCTGTCATCTGATGCTTGTATCAGATTTTATATAAAGCCTGATTTACAGCCACACACACTCATGCAGCGTTTTTTGGGGCGTTATCAGTCCGTTATGATTTATATTCATGTGATGGCCTGTTGTCTATATTTGAGCTTTTCATTTGGCCGTCACCTCGCCGTCTCTCTGACACACATTGGTGGCAAAGGTTGACATTATGATGACGGCAGATTCGGTCTGAGAACAGCTAAGTTAGCTAAAAAGTCCTACAAATTAAACAAGAGAATGCACTGTTTGTAGAGCCGCTGTTATACTTTCTGAAAATGGGTGAGGGTCCACAAGGGTCTGCATGACATAAATCTCATCATCAGAGGGTGTATGCATGGTTTGTGTGGATATCTGCATGCCCCCAATTTGTTGTGACCCCACTAGCCTGACTTCTTTGGTATAAGCTAGCAACCGACTGGAACCCAAACCTCATTAGCATATTTCAGCCCGAACCCGAACATTTTTCTTAACAAGCTTCCCTCTATGCACCAAACAGTAGGAGTTTTTAGTGACAGTACCACATATGCAGGGAATTGGAATGGTCATCGACTAAAGTGGGGAGAAAAATGAAAATAAATAAATAAATAAATATAGTACAGCCCGAACCCGATGTGAGCCCATTAAATATATGAGAAATAAGGTCAGACTCGACCCGAACCTGTCAGGTCCCATTGGGTCCCACTGGATTAAGCTTACATACTTCTTTTTGGAACCAGTAGAGTCGCCTCCTGCTGGCAGTTAGAGAGAATGCAGGTTTAGACTTTCACCTTGGCTTCATTTTTCAGACACAGAAGCTCCGCCTACTATCCATAGAGTCTATGGTTTAGACGAAAAAGAGTTAATAATTCCGATGCCCAGCACAGCGCACACCTGGAAGTAAACACATGACTATTGGGTGTTTTTCCTTGGAGAAGACAATTTCTAGTTAGTAAGTTATAAGTCAAGTCTTTCACGTCTAAATTCTGACCATTAAATGTACATGGAATGGTACATTTTCCTTTCAAACCAGTATAAAGCTAGAAAAACTTGAAAACTTTTTGGCCACTTGGGGGCAGCAAAAAGCTGTAAACGCAACATTTAAATTGTGGCGAATGTGTTAGTAAATACAGTAGTTTCACATCCAACAGAAGACAGAACAACATTAGCATTCATTTGGAGTCCTGTTTGGGTCCACCTGATGAATATAAGTCCAATAAAAACTCTCCTTTTAGCTCTGTTTTTGGTCTCCACCAGCTGCTGAGGGAGATACCTGACAGCAGCTAGTCGCTAACTTTGTCTGTCTGCAGTTTTGTGCTTGGCAGGTAACCCTGGATTTGCAATAAGTTTGGCAGATATATACATGTTGTTTCTTCATGTTTTGAACTCGCACATGAGAGAAGTTTGCCTTCAGGACTTCCTGCCAGAAAACCGCTGTTTATGTCCACTGTGACACCCTAACTCAACTTATTATTTTAACCCAAAACCATGATCTCTTCCTATAACCCCAAATAAGAATAAAAAGTGAATGTGGACCTTTATTTTACTCGAGTGTAAATGTGCCGTAAAATCAAAACAACAAGCTAAAAGATGCTTAAATGCACCGTAGAGCTGAGAGGAAGTGCAGGGTTGGCAGATAATTTGCAAGTGACCATTTTATTGTCATTCTGAAAATACTGAGTGGTTTTAATTACTAGTAGTGGAGATTTTTTTTTTTTTTTTGTTTGGCATAAATGGATTTAGATTCCCTCTGTTTCAGTGAGGAAAGTTGAGCTCAGCTGCAGCCTGAACGTAACCCAACGTGGAAAAAACGAAATAAGGAAACACCGTCAGATCAAAACTACACTGACCTTGTACTTCGACCTCTGCAATAATGTTGTCTCAGTCACGCACACATTTAGCCTACACACTCACCATATGACCAGACACCTCATAAATTTTTGAGAGGGTTTTGGTTTTTGGAATGTGTCGGGTGTGATTGTCGCTGTGTGTGTGTTAGAACGAGAGAACAGGTGGATTTAAAAGTGCAGCTGCTGCTTTTCCTCCATTTTACTTCCCTGTTCTTTTCTTCCCTCTTTTTTTTTTTTTTTTTTTTTTGCTGTTGCTTATCATTTCCTCATCACTCTTCAACGCACAAACACTCCTCTGTAAGTTCACACCCTTGTGTTTCAGTGTCCTGTTCTCCCCTCAGCGTGTTTTCTCCCACCTGTCGGCCGTTAACGCTTTAACACGACGTTCCACGCGGTCCTTCCTCCAGTCTCTCTGGTTTGACTGGTTTCACTGCTTCAAGTTTAGCATCACAAGGGTTTCAGAGAAAGATTCTTCTCATGTGCATCATCAGCTCTTTCTAATAGTAAACTGTACGGGACCTTGGAATGTGCAGACTCGCATATAAAGGGGCTTTCATATAGTAACCCTCACAAAACATTTAATAACATATGATGTCGGCGCAACAGGCCTTAAGTACAGAAGCCAAGAATGGCCGTACTTGTAATTAATTTTTTAGTGCTATTATCTCAAGATCAAGTTCATTATTTTTTTTTATCTTGAGATAACAAGGCTTGTTTTCTTGTTATAATGGGCTAACTAATTTGTTATCTTGAGATAACAAAGTTTGCTTCACCCTGATTTTTTGTTATCTAAAGATAACAGAGTTTTTTTTCTCCTGATTTTTTTGTTATCTTGAAATAACAAAGCTAATTTTCTCCCGATTATTTCAATATCTTGAGATAAAAAGCTTGTTTTCTCCTGATAATGGGTTAGATAACAAGCTTGTTATCTTCTAATTATTTTGTTATTTTGAGTTAACAGAGCTTTTTATCTCCTGATTATTTTATCTCAAGATTACAGAGCTCAGTTTCTCCTGATTGTTTTTGATATCTTGAGATAACAAAGCTCATCTATAATGTCTTAATTATATCGCAATTCGAGATAACAAAGCTCGCTTTCTCCTGATAATGAGTAAATTCTTTTGTTATCTCAAGATAACATCACATTGCAGATAGCTCATTCTCTCTTATTTATTTCTATCTTGAGATAACAAGCTTGTCATCTCTTAATTATTTTGTTATCTCAAGATTACAGAGCTCGGTTTCTCTTGATTATTTTGATATCTCGAGATAACAAAAATCATTTTCTCCTCATAATGGGTTAATTACATTGCTATCTCAGGATAACAAAGCTTGTTTGCGCCTGATTATTTTGATATCTCGAGATAACGGAGCTCACTTTCTACTGATAATGAGTTAATTATTTCGCTATTTCAAGATAACAAAGCTTGTTTGCGCCTGATTATTTTGATATCTCGAGATAACGGAGCCTGTGACATCTGTAGCAACTGATTTAAGCTCAAAATGTCAGATTACAGAGCATCAGACTGTCCTTAAACTTAAAAAATAACATCTTCATATATTCTATATAACAATAATTAAGATGTTCTAATGAGAAACCAGCTTTGTTATCTCAAGATAATATAATAATTAACTCGTGATCTTGATGTGTCATATGCATGATACATATGATACTCCTGTATCTTATTTGTTTGTGTAGTGTGTCATCTACCTCTTTATGGTGGTTTATATTTATTTCTTGGTCAGGACCAGTTGCGTGGCAACCGCTGAGGACTTAAGGAAACTTCTGGTCCCAGCCAGGAAGAGTTCATTTTACACTTCGGCTTTTGTAGTGAACTTTAGATCTGCTGATAGGTGGATTTTAATTACTTCATACAGAGTCAAGTTAGCTGTTTCTCTCTGCATCCAGTCTTTATGCTAAGCTAAGTTAGCCAAACACTAGCTGTAGCTTCATATATTACCCTGCTGACATGAAAGACATTTAAGTTTCCTTTAATGACTTTTACACCAATCAGCACAGTGCCCTCTCAAAGCTACAATATGCACACGTGGAAATAAGTTAAATTAATATTATACATATTAATATGACGTTTAAGGCTGATTAAACACATGTGTAGTGTGTAGAGACCATTAATGAGAAAATATTATCATCGTGCTTTTTTTTTGCAGGGAAAATCCACCTTCAAAAATCCTTTATTTTGTTTAAATGTAGATGCTGTAATCTCAGGACCAGACCCTTCTAGCTGCTCCATCAAGCATCAGGTTACACGTTTGGTGTTTTGGAAATAAAGTCACCTCAGTACAGATTTGTGTTGAATTATACACGTTAGCGTTGTGTGTTTGAGCCAAGCGATCTCTTGACGATCAGGTCACTTTGTGTTGGACTCCATTAGCTCATCCAGCTGTGAAAAGAGTTTCTGGGTCAACCAGCCAGTTCAGCCTCAGAATCAGGTTATTAAGGGTGATAACTGTGGACAGGACGTCATAGTACAAAGCCGCAAGTCAGTGACATGAGTTTTAAATTGCGTGTGTGTGAGAAAAAAGGGAGAAACTTGAGAGGCTAGAGACAAGACAAAAGAAAAAGACTGACTACTCTTTTTATTGTTTTAAAGAAATTACTTTAATTTTTTAAAATAGTATTGCTTCGCTTTCTTTGACTGAGAGGTGCCAAAAGTAGACACATTATTTACTCAAGAAGTACAAATACTTGGGTAAAAAAAAGTACTGATTCAACTTCATTACTCAAGTAAAAGTTCAAAAGTACAGGCTCTGAAATGTGCTCACCTGAACTGGTTGTTTCAGTGCAAAGCTAACTGAACTTCACATTTTCACCACGGTTGAGTTTCCCTCTCATCCTTCTAGTCTTGTTGTGTTGTTTACATCTTGTTACGTCTTTTACTTCATTTTATCGTAAGTCTTTGCACATTGTTTTTGTCTTACTACATCTTTTATGTCATTTTTGTCTTATTACATCTTTGACGTTTTTGTCTTTTACATATTAGTTTTTCTCTCACGTTGTTTGTTACGTCTTTTACATTATTTTTTTCTTGTCACATCTTCTATGTTGTTTTGGTCTTGTTACAACATTTTTGTTGTTTCATCTCTTACGTCGTTTTATCTTGTTAGTCTTTCAAATTGTTTTTGTCTCGTTACATCTTTTATGTCATTTTTGTCTTATTACATCTTTGACGGTTTTTATCTTTTACATAATTTACACCATTTTCACGTTGTAATGGCAATTTTGTCACATCTTTTATGTTGTTTCGGTCTCGTTATAACAGTTCTGTTGTTACGTCTTTCAGTAGTTTTATCTTGTCATGTTTTTTCACATTGTTTTTGTCTTGTTGCGTCTTTTAGGTATTTTTGTCTTGTGTAATCTTTTGCGCTGTTTAAGTCTGTAATAATGATAGTAATCAATCATTTTGAATTTTGTTTTGAAAATGTAAGGAGTACAAAGTACAGATATTTGTTTTAAAATGTAGGGAGAAAAAATAAAAAGTTATCAGAAAAATAAATACTCAAGGAAAGCACAGATACCTGAAAAATCCACTCAAGTACAGTCACAAAGTATTTGTGCTTAGTTACCTCTGACCTCTGGATTCAGATTATACATACATATATATATTTATATTTTACTCCCCTAAAATAGTAAAAGTCTTTAAGGTAGCTCTTCATATCAGTTGATACTGTGTCAAGTATATTGTGAGTGTGTCTGAGACAGAATGACACATACCTCTATGGTGATGAAAACACTGTAAGCAAAGCCGAGGTGTGATGATGTAACTTGAACTAGAACACACACACACACACACACACACACACATTCACACTGCGCGACATGACGCAGTATCACTGTCATTTTCAGCTGTCCGTCTCATTCGAGCTCCCCGTGAGGTCAGAGAGAAAACATGCAAAAGATTTTACATGAGAGGATTCAGAGTGTTGGTCCGTCTCAATTCTCACACTTGTGGCGTTTGAAAGTGGTCATGTACCTACTTGTTTCCAGTAGGTGAACGCGTGGAATTTAAAGGAACACTTCAGCCAAAATCTCTCAAAGTCTTTTGAGTATTAAATATTCACTTCCTGGAGGATTGTTGAGCATGTTAGCTATTGTGAGCTATGAACAATGGTGGAATTACTATATTTGTATGGTAATTAAGAACAAATCTGATGTACTTGTACTTTGTTTTTTTATATCAAAACATGTCTGAACATATACAGTTAACGTTTGTCAGCTGGTTAAGTTGCGTGGTCTAACCTGTTTTTGGTGATTCAGGAGTACTGTTCTGAGAGAGATTTGATTATGCTAACCTAACCAATGTTATCTGGTCATTTAAGCTTGTCAGTTGGTTCAGTTAGCAACTTAACTCAGATAGTGGGTGCAATATTTAGCAACAACTTATCTCTGTGTAAGAAGTGACTCGTGTGGTGTAATGTATTTTCGGTGTTTCATTAGTACTTTTATATTCATGTCCAAAATTATCTGGTCATTTAAGCTAACTTTATTAGCACTGTCATGTTGAGGTATATAGGGTTATTTTTGTGAAATAGTTAAAAATCTCCCAAGTTTATGTGATCATTAAACATTATTTCAGAAATGCTGACCACGTCACAAATTAGCATTTTTACTTTTCACTCTAAACGGTACGAAACATATTAACAAGCTAACGTTAGCTTTGTCGTTGGTTCAATTAGCGACTTAACACAGTTAGTAGGTGCAGATATTTAGCAACAACAAATCTCTGGGTAAAAAATAGCTTAGTGTTTTTGGTGTGTAGTACTGTTATATTCATGTCATTTATGAGAAGGAAATATTTGATTATGTTAAATGTTATCTGGTCATTTAACCAGCGTTGTCATGTTGAGGTATATAGAGTTATTTTTGTGAAGTCTTCCCAGTTTTTGTGATTATTAAAATGTATTTGTCAAGTGCTGAGTCAGATATGTAGGCCATGTCCCATCTTTTATGCTTAAACAGGTCTAAACATATTAGCAAGCTAACATTAGCTTTGTCAGTTGGTTCAGTTAGCTACTTAACAGTTACAAATGGCTGTTAGTGGTTGCAGATATTTAGCAACAACTTATCTCTGTGTAAGGAGCAGCTTGTGTGGTGTAGCCTGCTTTCATGTCGTGATGTCCACGTAATAAACACTGGGGTTATAACTTGGCCAAGTTTGAACTTTCTGACAGCTGTTGCAACCAGCTCATGTAGCCATGGGACTGGAGACAAGGACAGAAATGAGGACTTGAAACTTCACCTGGACTTGCCTGTTACAAGGCTCGACCATTTTGAAACTTAAAAGAAAAGAAAAAAACATTTAACATCAAGTTTGACTTGTTGAAAACCTGTAATAAAAAAGAATTCCAATAAGACAGAGCCAGGCAGGCAGACCTCGTGTGGCTCGTGTCTTGACTTTCACAAGACCCGGACTGGAAATTTAACTTGGCCTTTCCTCAGAAGTCTTAAAATAGTTCTACATAAATTAATGAATGTTAAGTATTTATTACCAACCCTTCACATGCACATGCTGGAAGGACATCGAAACATAAAATTATGATATGTCGATGCCACCACTATAAATATCTCATTACATCTCTGCACACACAGTCCAAGGACTAATAAACAATTTCCCTGTGTCAAGAGACTTACACACACACACACACACACACACACACACACACACACACACACACACACACACAGATGTCCAGACCGTGTGGTGCTGAGTGACTGCAACTCTCTGTTTGAGCCAGCTGATTTATTTTCATCAGTGCTTATTAGGCTCTCTGCTAACTGCTCCTCAGAGGATGGCAACAGCTCTCACAGTATCCACACACACACCACACACACACTAACATACACAGACACACAAGACACACATGGAAGTCCAGTTCTGACAATGTGATGAAAATAAAGATCCTGTAAGTCATTATAACGAGGATAATGACTTAGTATGACTTGGTCCCTAAAAATAATGACCTAGTATTTAAAAATAATGACTGAGTATCTCAAAATTAGGGGTGTAATGGATTACAAAAGTCGTGGATCTGCACAGATGTTTTTCGGATTATCGAAAAAGGAAAAAAAGGTGGGATTAGGGTTATTTTAGAAATGCACTTTAATGCACTTTAATCTTTCTCTGTTTGTGGTCATCACCATAGTAATGTAATGGAAGATATAATAACGATAATAAACAACAGTGATGATGATGAGAAATGATTGGTCAGAAGTCACGAGTAATAGCCAATCAACACTGTAGTCTGTGTCACAGACAGGCAGAACAGCTCTGCTCCGGTGAGCTGAGCGGAGCTGTGTGTAGACATTAAGACGGCAGATATCGCCAAAGTTATAATAACATCCCAATCCTATGATCTGTTTCCATCACAACAAGCCTGCTCAATTTCTCAGTTGCACCTGTGAAAATGCCTGAAGTCGTGGTCGGATTTCACACAATGGAGGAGATGTGACGGCTTTTGAATCAGTCGCTCTTCCTGTGTTTTTAGACTCCACTGCCATGCAGAGATGGGCTGCAGAGTAAAACACTGTGTCGTCTTTTCACCATGACTCTGCATCGAGATTCAGGAAATTATTACTTTAAAAAGGAACAGTGGCAGTAAAACTGTATTTCACACTATGATGGTTTCGCGATCACATGCTGGCCTGAACCGTTGGGGGGCGTTTCAAGAGAAATAGAGAGAGAGAGTAGATATCAAGTTATTGTTTGAGATACTTACTCATTATTTTGAGCAGGTTTCTCATTATAATCGCTTACAGGATCTTTTGTTTTTCATCACATTGGCGGAAATGGGCTTCTGTTCATATGGAAGAAAATACAGTGTGTAAACGTGTGCACAAATTAATTGAAAGATGCCAAAAAGTCATTTTTTTCATAGATTTCTTTAAGGCTTCCAACTCATGATTATTTTCATTATTGATTAAATCATTTTCTAGATTAATCAAGTAGTTGTTTGGTCCATAAAATGCCAGGAAAATTGTCAAAAATGTTTCCCAAATCCCAAGATGACTTAAAAATAACACAAAATGACTAATCAGTTATTAAAATAGTTGGCAATTAATTTCATAGTTGACAACTTATCAATTAATCAACCACTAGTTGCAATTCTTTATTGATTTTAAGGATATAAGTTCCAATTGTTTTAATCAGAGGACATCAAAATAACATTTAATGTTTTGAAGGGAGAAGAAAAAGGATTTTACTTCTACTTAAATAATATAAAACATACAAGGTACATTAATATCATGTAAGAAATTAAAACATGAAACTCCAACTTATAAAACAGGAGTTAATATTTTCTTGAAGACTTTAAAGAAGATGTAATTTTAGCCCCCTCAGTCTCCTCTCTCCCTCCTTCAAATGATCCATTAAAGATTTCAAAGCACATTAAACCGCCAGCGCTGCAGAGAGATTTATGACCCTGACATGTGCAGCAGCAGGGTTTGCCCGGTGTGGGTTTCCATGTGCACTCCCTGTCCCCCCCGGTGCGTGATGGTTTTAAACCCATCTGTCTGTCGCTGGGCGTGTCGCAGACGGCACAGGAAGTCCCAGGAGTCGCTGAGGTAACCACATAACATGGAAGCTGTCAGTCAGAGGAGCCTCTGAGGGCATGCTGGGTGAGGGTGGGCAGCTAAAAGGGCCTATAATTAGGGTTTTAACGGACATAATGGCTCTAATAAAATCGGCACAGTGTTGATAGATCGATCACTTTAATAATCTCCAAAGAGGAAACAAGTTTGGTCACCTGAGAAGAGAAAAAAACTACTTGGGTAAAGAAAGCCAGACAGATTGAGTCACAAATTAAAGTCAAATCAGCACAAGAGGACATTTGTGTTGCTCAGTATCAGACACAATTATACTCCTTCATGGAACAATTATAATGGTCTCTTGACAGTCAAAGTCAAATGTTAATATAATGTTAACACATAAAGTGAACTGGTTTCTTTAGGCCTGCTATGGCATGTTTATGACAAGTTGTTTTGTCTTTGTTAATGGCAACATGTCATAAGAAAGACATCTCAAACAATGTCAACTTTGCATTAAAAATTACTCAGTCTCACCCCGTGTTGGTCTTGGTCTTGACTTGGTCTTTACTAGGTCTCAATACAATCTGGTCTTGGTCTTGACCTGATCTCAGTGCAATCAGGTCTTGGTCTCAACAGAATCTGGCCTTGGTCTTCACTTGGTCTCAATACAATCTGGTCTTGGTCTTAACTTGGTCCAGTATAATCTGGTCTTGGTTTTGACTTGGTCTCAATGCAATCTCGTCTTGGTCTCAATACAATCTGGTCTTGGTCTTGACTTGATCTAAATACAATATGGTCTTGACTTGGTCTTAATACAATCTGGTCGCAGTCTTGACATGGTTTCAATACAATCTGGTCTTGGTCTTAACTTGATCTCAATGCAATCTGGTCTTGATCATGACTTGGTCTCAATGCAATCTGGTCTTGGTCCTGACTTGGTCTCAATGCAATCTGGTGTTGGTCTTGACTTGGTCCAATACAAGCTGGTCTTGGTCTCAATACAATCTGGTGTTGGTCTTGACTTGGTCTCAATACAAGCTGGTCTTGGTCTCAATACAATCTGGTCTTGGTCTTGACTTGATCTAAATATGATCTGGTCTTGGTCTTGACTTGGTCTCAGTACGATCTGGTCTTGGTCCAGTACAGTCTGGTCTGGTCTTGACTTGATCTAATACAATCTGGTCTTGGTCTTGACATGATCTCAATGCAATCTGGTCTTGGTCTCAGTACAGTCTGGTCTTGATCTTGACTTGGTCTCAATTCAACCTGCTCCTGGTCTTGACTTGTTCTTGGTTTTGGTACAGATTCTCAGTACTCAGTACCACCAGTTATGAATATTACATTAAATATCTGCCTTATTCTGCCTCTTAAACCTGGACGTTTAACATGAGGGATTTCCTCTGAAACAGGTTCTTTTTTATTCCTGTGAACTTTCCCGTACAACCACTTTTGTGACATTGGTTGGCTGAAGGATCAGTTAGCGTCAGCCATCACACTGGAGGGTAAAACATTCCTCAGTGATCCTCCCTGCCCAGATTTTCAGTTGAGCCAAGTAGATGAAATATGAGCTATGTTTTTTCTGGAAATATCCCGGGGTTGAAGACAGATGCTAATTTGAGATTTCACATTCCTTGTCAGTCTTGGCCGCCCGTCATCACTGATCTGGGGTCAGGTTACCTCCAGCCAGAATTGTTGAGATCATTAGAGGGGATCTGACCTTGTGTTATTGGGAAGGCGAGGTACATGCTACACATGCATGTGGGGACACAGATGAATCCATTTCTCTGTGACTTGGATAAGCATTATTCATCATGAGCATCACAGCTAAATGCAATTTACACCGATCAAAATAATTAAAACCCAGACACATTTTTTAGATTGTCTCACTACGATCTCAATAGCTGCATTTCCTAATGTGTTTTTAGTTGTGTATTTTAAAATTGTTTCACATTATTAGGGTTTTAATAGCAGCATGTTTAGGAGGGTGTGTCTCATCTCATCATCACACACATCTTTGGTGGTTGCTCAACCCACCTTGCTCCATGGTGCTGCTCAAAATTAGATTTTTTTGCATCAGTAACAGCAAAGAGAGCTATTTGGAACCAGGTAACAAAGTGGCATTAATGGGATAGTTCTGATTATCTGAAGTGTGGTTGTATGAGGTACTTATCCTTAGTCAGTGTATTACCTACAGTAGGTGGCGGTCGGCACGCCCTCAGTTTTGAGATGCAGCAGGAGTACCGGTGTAGGAAGCTAAGCAGGGTTTGAAACATACAGTGGCTTTCAGGGGAGCCCTATTTTCTGGTGCACGCCGCTACTAAAACATGTCACATGCATATGCATACATGGAAGTGTGCAGCAGCACAGTCAATCGCAGGGTTACTGCAAAAAACATCCTATTATTACTACTACAGACCGTTAATATTGTCAGTAACATTTAATAGATGCTACATAACAGCAAACATAAGGCTACTGTTTCAAAATCAAAGAATAATCAGAGCAAAAAGAAAAGAAAAGAAATCACAAAATCAGTTGGGGGACATACTATAGGCAAGGCTTTTTGCCTATTTTCACATCCTTTCAAGAATCACACATCACATGGTAAAACAATAAAGCTGAACATTTGTCAAACATTGTTTAGCAAAATTGTGTTTTTTAACTACAAATAAGGAGAATTCTTGTGCTGTTTAAATAAAAAAGAAAAAGAAAATATAAAAAAGAAATGTAATCTGTAACACTGTAAATGAACAGTGTTTTAGAGCTCCCCCAAAATATTTCAAAGTAAAATTTCAGGGGAGCTCCCCCTTAATTCTAACTATGAAGCTATGTGATGTAGTGTGGTGGACAGGGTCATCAACGTCATGCAGCTTTACAGAATATGAGCTGAACTTGGACTTGGGGACCAGAGACTTGAGATCTGACTTGGGCTTATAGACATGTATAAAATAATGACAGAGTCACGGCAGAGCTGCATCAAGTTGTTGTACAGCCAAACTCAAAAAACAAAACAAAAACAAAATGTTCTGCTGAACTTTTGAAGTCTTTTTTATGTCTGTGTCTAGTGTGTGTGTGTGTGTGCGTGTGTGTGTGCTGCGTGCTCCGTGGTGAGGTCACTGCCATGAGACCAGGCCTCCGTCAGGGTAGTGATGACAGCCGAAAATAAAACCGTACATCTTTTGGCTCAACCTCCCCTTCCAGACGCACATAAACACACACTCCTTCACACACACTCACAAACACACACACGGCCGGAGCGGCTGCCAGTCAGCTGTTGTGTCGTGGTCGGGTGTTAAGCCCTGTGGTCCAGGGGAGGGGATAAAGGGGATATATTATTAATTTGCTGCAATACCCAACAGAGAATGATCCTTTAATGAAAATATTCATCATCACCTTTTGATAAACTGTTGATTCAACAGTCTGTAAAGTCAATAGCTGTTTATTATCAGAGACTTAAAGCTCACACGCCGGCTCTGAGTGTAGGATGCGACTGGATGCGTGCCGCCAAAACCAATTTGGGAAACAGGCTCAATGAAGTCCTCGCTGATTCATGTTTTTATTTGCAGGAGAAAGGTTTATCACCTTCTTTATAGAGCTTGCGTAACTCTATCCGATATATATTCAGGTGTAAATCAGACCAAAAGTGTCGAACTGATGCTTATTTGAAAACATCTTTTTATATTCGTGTCTTTTCAGTTTACCTGAAATGTTATTTATAAACATCACATGATTTGATATTCGCACAAGAACAGTTAAATTCCTCGAGAAAAAACAAAGTACACGTAATTTTGAAAATTAGACTGTAAACAAACAGTCACAGCCAGAGTTGCCAGATACAAAACACAGCAACATCGTACAAAGAACAATAGAAGAAGAAAAGAAAAACAAAATCCCCCCAACAATCCCCCGAAACCCACAGTCTGGTGCTGATGTCACAGTTCCCGCCCCGACACAAACTGGAAATAAACAAAAAAACAAACACAAAAAAAAAATAAATAAATAAATAAACAAAATAAAAGTTCGTCCTCAGCTGGTTTACAGTGTGTTCAGGTGACTCATCAGTGATCAGGTGAAAATAGAAATCAACACATTTGTGGATGATATTTTTAGTTGATTATTGATTATATATCTGAGGATTAATAATGAGGTTTTATTCAGAGCTGCAACTATCAATCCAGTAATTTGATAATCGATTCATGTGCACCATATTACAGGCTCCATCATTTGAACAAGACAGCAACTGTGTATGGCTGTACACAGAATCAATTACAGCTCATCACACAATCACTCCTTATGTTTTTACCCGTCAAAATAAAAGCTCCAGACTGCGTCACTGGTCTAATAGCTGCCTGATCATGTTGTGATTGGTTACTCTCAAACAAGGTTTCATTGCGGATTTAAGTAAATGTCAAAATTTTTGTATCTTTTTTTGGTATTATTGATCGTACAGTTGTTAAAATTATGGTACAATTCCGATAATTATTGTACATCTGGCAACACTGCTCTTGCTTGACTTCAGTCTGATCAGACAAGCTTTAAAGCAGCTATAATCAATATTTTTTTGAATAAACCATGATTTATTATAATAACATATTCAAACACCACCAACAACACAGTCATTTTTCTCTGACATCACGCTCAGGGTGCAAAACTCAAATATTGTACTGCAGTGTTGCCGTTTCAAGTCGTATTTAACATATAGGGAATCTGAAAAATCATTATCATGTCACCCTTCCTGATTGATCGGCAACTGAAAAGACAATGGATAGTGAAAATCTGGAGGAACATCTGGCCATATTTAAAGGAAAAGAAACACATATGATAACCCTTTAGCTAACATAATTTACATTAGCATTCAACCACTTTCCTAGCTATAAATACCGTGGCATGTAATGCATAATACTATAGGCAATGCTTAAAATAATCGTGAAATACCAGCACACACTTTGGAAACAAAGTAAAAGTAAAAGTGGATGTAATCAAGCTGGTAATGTAAATTAGCTAGTTTTCTTGTGTGTAAGTATAGCGAGGAAGTGGTTGAATGCTAACATTAGCTGTTGTCTCACAGTAAGATAATGGGTTATCAAACATGTTGTTTTATCTTGACATATGGCACAATGACCCTCCAGATTTTCACTATCTGTTGTCTTTTTAGTTGCTGATCAATGGAAAGCAGTGAAATGATAACAAGTTGTCCGATTCTATACGTTTATACACTTGCAACCTTGAACACATGAGTACAACATTTATTTATAGTGAGTTTCACCTGTAACACACTGTAAACTACTTGCTCAGCAAGTAGAGACTAACTGGTGAACATAGTGGAGCATTTAGCTGCTAACAAGCCAGATATTTCCACCAGGAGCTGGTGGAGACCAAAAACAGAGCTAAAAGATTGTGAATATTTGACTTATATTCCGGTGGACACAAACATGACCCCAAATGAATGATTATGTTGCTTTGTCACTGAAGATGTGTAGGCTATAAGTAGCTGTTTGCTAATGGGTTCAATTGAAAAAAAAAAAAAAAGAAGTTGATGTGTCAGTGTTGTGTTCACAACTTGCTTCCACTGCTGCCAAGTGGCCAAAAAAATTAATATGTGCAGTGACTGCATTTAATTTTTCATTGCAACTTCCCTCTACCTTCACTTTGTATGTTCATATTCATATTCATTTAGTTGATTTAACCACATTTTGTACATTTTATTTTGGTTAGTATGTCAATTTTTTAATGTTTTTAATCTATGTATCTGTTTTTGAGTTAATCTTATTTTTTATCTCATTTGATCTTATCTTATCTAAGAGCCAGGTGGGGTTATATTAACATAATCTTGTCTATTCCATTCATCTACACTCATCAACATGTGTAGTGTATATTCAGAAAGATTCATGGTGAAAGAAGGGGACAGAGACTGGCTAATCTTCCTTCTCCTCAGGGGCCAACAGTAAATTTAATGCATTAACTGCATTTCTGTGAGAATGGCACCACTGTGTGGCACAATATTGATAACACACCTATCCTTCTGCTTTTTCCCCTTTAGTGCGTACTGATGGAAACATTAGGTTTTCTTGCATTCCTGTGGCTTTAGTTTCCAAAAATGACCTCATTGACGGTATTACATAACAAGACTCAAAGTCTGTGGACAAGAAGATATTTAAGACAGATGAGGTTAAAAACATGACTGTTAGGACAAACATATCCAGTATATTCTCATAAATACAAATGGATTTGGCATCACGAAATATTAACAAGTATAACCATTCCTGATCTAAGTACATCACGTGTAGTCAGTAATGTAAGAATCACAATATTACAGTAATGTCACTGGATTACTGTCCATTACTTTTGGATTACCTCAATATAAAATATAATGATAATGTTTAGTCTAATATATTGTTTTGGGGCTGCAACTATGATTATACTCAGCATTGATTAATCAGTTAATTATTTTCTCAATTAATTGATTAGTTGTTTGGTCCATGAAATGTCAGAAAATGATGAAAAATTGTTGATCAAAGCTCAAGTTGACATCTTGTTTTGTCCCCAACTCAAAAATGTTCAGTTTACTGTCAGAGAGGAGTAAAGAAACCATAAAATATTCACATTTAAGAAGCTGAAATCAGAGAATTTAGATTTTTTGTTCTAAAGAATTTCTCAAAATGATTAATTGATTTTCATAATAGATGCACATTAATTTAATAGTTAATTAAAAGTAGATTAATCTTTGCAGCTTGAAGTGTTTTATGCTTGTTGTTAGGTTTATTAATGTGTCTTTGTTGTACTTTTGTACTTGTTTGTCCTTTGTTCCTTTCTTTGTTGTGTGCAATTGATTGATCGATTTGATTGATTGATTTAAAGACAAAACAAGTTGAATTTCCCGCAGTGAAACTTTTTTTTTCATCAGAGGCCATGATAATGATTTGGCACCTGTGTCGTTCTTTATTTTACAATTGTAATCCTACTAATAATCCCCATTTTTACTAAATGTATTTGTAATCTGATTACATCTTTTCTTTTTACCTGCAACTTTTTGAATCCAGATTAAGCAGATTATGTAATCTTAACCCCAAGCCTGGTTATGCATCATTTACAAGTAAAAACAGTAATTTTAGTAGTTGTAATTAGTTACTTCCTCTCCTGATCAGTTTAATGATGACACAGCAGGTTGTAATCCTGCTCTTAGATTGTAGTCAAACGGTTGTGCTTTTATTCTGAAGGCTGGACACGCGAACCGGAAGTCGTTGCGATTTTGTGCGCTTGACGACAAAGTGAAGATGAGTTTGCACGTCAACGCCGCGAGACACGGCCGAATAAAGGAAGGTATGAAACCAAACCGCTGCTTTTAACAATACAACGTGAAAACTGCGCGCTTTCATGTCGCCTCTCTTGTTTGTCAAACGGGAAACGACCGCTGACGTCAGCGGTTGCTAGCAGGAGCACGAGAGACTCGTTCGGTTGTGAATTCGCGTCCCGTCGGCTTCGCGTTGAACGTCATAAACTAAACACAGACTCGTGACCGCATGTCGAACGTATGCGCGCGGGTGTTGTGGTTGAATTGGTATCTAGTCGACCCCGTGACGTCAGTAACGGCTGGGCTCAGGCCTGTGGCTCGTGTCAGAACAGCCACACCACCTTCACTGAACTCTTCTGTCAGTCAGTCATTAAAGTCTGCGTCGTTACAGACAATTGGTGAGTTTTTTTAAAGAAGAAGAACAGAGCTGCTGACTTTGAAGCAGGTTCATTTGATGAGTACTCAACATGATCCAGCCCTGGGTCAGGGTCATCTCTCTGTAACCCTCAGGAATTTCTTTATCAGCCAGATTTCAAAAGCCAAACTAATAATCATGGTTAATGATGGGTGGGTATGTGTGGGTGGGGTAGAGTTTGACGTCTGTGCCCAAACCGGATGGGACACGACAGGTTTGGGTCGGGCTGGACCATATTTCTCATATATTTTACGGGTTTAAAGCGATATTCCACCCCAGAATAATAATCCACTCAGTATGTACTCACCCCTATGCTGATGTGATGATGGGTGAAGATCACAAAACAGTCCTGGAGTTTCAGCAGAAAACAGGGTTGCAGCTAATGGCAGTGAATGGCAGATAAAATGTTAAATGTAAAAAAAAAAAGAACACAAAACAAACACAAAAAGATGCCATTTTCACCATGTTTTTAGCTGAAATATCTCACGATGTTTTCACACGTGCATCCATTAAAGGATATATGAAGTCTCCCGATCCATCTCACGAGATGTACGAAGTCTCGCGATACATCGACGCCAGTTTAATGCTACCTGGGAGGCTACAGTTGACGTTTTCGGCTAAAAACATGGTGTAAATGGCGTCCTTTGTGGTTAAATTTTATGTCACGGCTCAAGGACACTTGGATTACACCACAGGAGCAGGATGGAGACATTTTGTGTTTGTTTTGTGTTCTTTTTTTCATTTTATCAATGGTCTCCATTCACTGCCATTAGCAGCAACCCTGTTTTTGCTCAAATGCCAGGATTGTTTAGTGAACTGAGGATCTTCACCCATCCTCACATCGGCATAGGGGGTGGAATATCGCTTTAAGTTGGGTTAGGGCTGTTGTTGTTGCTTCTGTAATGTTGTCACATTTTATGGACTTATGTCAGGTTTGAGCTGTATTGTTATTATCATTATTATTATCATTATCAGTCTTAACTTTGCAGGCCAGATTAAGGTTTTAATGCGGGGATCTGCCCCTGGAAAACTGCTAATTTCCGTTTTCCTGCGTTCTAGTGAATTTATGGAGTACTGTTGTCACCAAAATGTCAGGAGAATCTATAGGTTATTTTTGAAAGAATATATTACCTATTTCTTGCTGGTTATTTATTTCTCTTTCACAGTTTTCATTATAGTTCACCCAAAAAAATGAAAATTCGACAGCCCCAACGAGCCGTTCACCGGTGTACCTTACACCAGACGAGCAGTATGGATGTATTTTATAATCAATTACTTAATTAATCTGCAACTATTTTGATAATCAATCAATCAATCAAACAGTGCAAGAATGCAGAGTAACACACACTTGTTTTGTTCTCCATAGTTTTGAGGATTCCACTACACTGTCTGAGCTGATTTAAGTTTTACGTGAAACTTTCAGGAACAAGTTGTCTTGCAACGCCAGTCTTTATTCACAAGGTGTCTTAATGTTCTGAGTCATGTGGGACACCTAGTGGCAACATTTGGTATCATTGGTCTGGTTTGGCTTAATATCTGGCCAGATTCAAACTTTTTACCCATCACTACTTTGTACCAGTTGTGCCAAACGTCAGTCTTATTAAAAACTATTCTCTGTTTGTCTCTCTCAATGAAAAGCTTTGCAAGATATGTTTCTCTGTGTAATCAGGGTTGGGAGGGCAAGAGTAGAAGTCTATGAAAGGCTTTGGAATGTAATAGCCAGTGTGGGTGTTCATTCAAGGTTCAATCCATGGTTGTTGGACCTCTATAAATTTGTGAGGTTTTGAATTTTCTTCTGCCAGTTGATGGACAATGCAGTAAAACATTCAAAATTGCCGTTGGATCATTTTGAGGGGGACTGCATTGTAAATTATGTGAATCTGTATAATTTTATTTTGTTACATCACCTAACCCTAACCCAATGAGTTGTGATGTAGACTGGCGGTGGAAGTTCAGTTGTATTGAGACTATCATTCATTACTGGCACACATCACTGTCTTGTCAGGCTTTTCTAAATCTTCCAATATGATCTCATGTGACTTTCATGAATAGAAATTTCATTTGTGAGGTATAAAATTTTGCATTGTGTTTTGTCTGTCTGCTGGTGCATAACTGTTTCCACCAGAAATGAACGTAGAAAGGAAATTAATGAGCTTCTGTCTGTCCTGGATGTTTCCTGTTAACAGCAGTGACCTTGTTTTCTCTCCTTATCTGTGCTTTGTTGCTTTTGCCTCGTCTGTTCTCTCGTGCCAGTGGAGACGAGAAAATAGATGGAATGATTGTGTATCCAACGGAAAGCACTGCAGTGGGTGACACAACACCTTCCAGATCATGGATTTTTGTCCATCCAAGAAGATGAGGTCCAGTCTCACTTAATAATGCCTTCCTTTGTTTTCTAACTTTTCAGCTTTTCATTGCTATCAGAGCGTTGTGCCCCGCCTCCTGCTTCAGGGCCCCTAACGAGCCCTCTACTTGGAAGGCTCCAAGGGGGCTCGCTCCTGATTGGCCAGCAGGCAGCCTCCTTGCGGTTGGCTCAACTGAAAGCCCAAATTGCACTGACACAGATAAACAACGCTCTTGCCATTGGCAGCCGTGCCAGAACCTTTACAGCCAATTCCAAAACACCTGCTCCCTATGTACCTGCAACACCACCCTCACCGACTGCTGCAGCCATCAGTCTCCTGAATCTTCTGAAGATCGCAAACAACATGTCCCATCCCCTGTATAATTATGCCACTGGGAACCAAAATTCCACCCAGGGGCAGTATGGACTCTCCAATATACAGGTAGAGAGAGATCCTCAAGGGACATCTCATCTTGGACCTAGGTCCAGTTTCAGTTCTCTGGGAGCTTCCTCTGCAATTCCTGACAACTCTGAGCGAATGCTCCCATCGCTGATGTCTCAGTCAGTGAACTACAGGCCTGAACAGAGTAGGGCCATAATGGATGAAGACATAGAGAGGTCTATGGACATGCATATTAGCAGAATCAGAGAGGAGGTGAGGGTTCTTGGCAAACCAATGCATCAGCCCATTGACCAGGACAGTCGCTTTACCAGCACTCAAAGGGATGAGTTTCGCTTCCCAGGCACAGGGATGGCCTCCAACCCAATGTCCTCAATCTCTGCCTCATTAGGACATAGACACTCGAATGTTGAAAGGGGCACTAGCTCCTTGGACTGGTTGTCGAACTACAAAAGGCCCATTGCTGATGATGCAAAATTTTATTCATCATCCGTTTCATCTAATTATGCAAGCAGTGATGACGGTAGGTTTAATGCCCCCAGCAAAAGACAAAATGATATGCAGTCCATTCCAGGGTTAGGTAATTATGACTATCCAGTGCAAGACAAACCTGCTCCTCCTCCAGAGTCCAGTCGACCCAAGTACACCTCTGAATCAGCTGCCAACATCCTTCTCCAGTTTGGACTTGAAAAAGAGGACTTGGAACAGCTCATTTCCTACCCTGAAGACCAGATCACTCCTGATAACCTGCCATTCATCTTGCGCCAAATACGCCTACAGAAGGCCAAAACCATTAAAACAGGAGTTCAGTCAAAACCTTACCCCGAACCCCAGCCCACCAGGAGCATGAGTGGGATGGACAGTCACAGTTTGAGTAGTTCTAGAGGGGGAGGAATGCATCAGAAAGAAATGTCATCAGCTGTTCTCCAGAAGAGTAAAGTGATTGACTATGGACATACTGGCAAATATACTGGAGGGGCTGGGAGTGATATTGGAAGGACCAGTGGCAGTAGAGCCAACAGTGGTGGGAGTGGAAGTATGTCGCTGATGGACAGCAGCAGACACAGTCGAGAACCACTACAAAAAAATATGACAGAGGTGAAAAGCAGTGCCCTGGGTTCTTCACATGTGCAGGTGAGGTCTGTTACCAGTCCCAGCTCTTCGTACAGTTCAGCGCTGAAATCTGTGGCTCCCCCAACCCATGATCAGACCAAACGATTGCAGACCCAACCAAACCAGACATCCCCAACAATCCCCAGCTCTTTCTCTCTGCCAAAGAAGGGCACGGACATCAGAGTTTTCAAGTCTGAGGCCTCCAGGCCTGTTCCTTTGAAAGGACCAGAGGCAGATCGCCAGTCAACATCGAAAACCCAACCACCCGGCTCTATGTTACGTGGTGTGCATCCCAGCCGACCTGGTCTTGTGCTCTTTGATAGTAACAACACCAGTGGCGCTAAGGATCAAAGTAAAACTCCTGGTCAAGCCTCAAGAGTTGCTGAGCAAATGAAAAAACAGCAGATGCAGACACAGCCAGTATCACAGACGGGTCAAACCATGTGGCCTCCAGTTTTTTCTGCTGCGAAATCGGTCCCCCCTGCTGCTCTCATCCCCGGCATCACTGATGCCTCACGGGCCCTGCAGCGTCCGATGTTTATCCCTGGTGACCCTCGCCCCATCCTTATTCCTCCAGCTCTGCCTCAGCCAACCCCAGCCCTGATGAGCTTCAGTCATATGACAACGCCAACTTCCAACAGGCAGCCTCCAGAAAAGGTGACAGTCTCCAAGGGTCTGCCAACTCCGGCCATGATGCAAGACTATGCAGCAGCCTCACCAAGAATCTTTCCACATACCTGTTCTCTGTGTAACAAAGAATGCACTCATATGAAGGTGAGTGGAAGATTGCACTCTGTTCTCCCTCCCTTTGGAAATTGTGAGTTGTTTATTTCAATATCTAAAATTGTTATTTAATTGTAAAATACCAATTTAAATTGTTTCATGTTTTAATTTGTGGGGAAGTCCTGTGCTGTTAAAAAGGCTAAGGGCAGTACTATGTGGTGTATTTGAGAGGACTTATGTAAAATGTTCTTTGAATCTAATTGGATCATTTTCATAATTAATATGAAATGATCTTGAATGGCAAATGTAGAAGACATTACAAGCATTGAGAGACCACTGTTGATGAAACTACATTTTTTTTGTACGAAAATGTGTCAAGGATGTTGTTAAAACTGTTAATGTTATTGTGTAGTTCAGACAGATGAAGGTCAAAATTATTGGTGTGTAATGGACAGATTAATACTGAGTAAAAAAAGTTGCATAATTTGATGTGAAATGATGAGACATAGCCAACTTCTGAGCCTGTTGTTGAAAACAGAAACAATGGCTTAGACGTGCCGAGGAGAAGTCTGCAAATCTGGAGATGGCTGCAAAGCTGCCCCTCTTTTGTGTTTTTTTAAATTGTACTTTTTGTTTTCCAAAAAGGAATTCCAGTCACTACTACAAATATTATGAACCCAAAACCACCAGGGGTGTAACAGTACATGTATTTGTCCTTAACGGTTTTCATACAGGATGTTTGGATCGGTATGCAACTTCCTCGGTCCGGCACGCTATTTATATCTCCTACTCACAGATGTGAAACTGAAATTCTACAATGCAAGTTTTACCCAGAGCATTTTGGCAATGTACCCATTTTTGGATTAGCTGGAGGATGCTCAGTTATTTTGAGCTCATGTAGTGTCGTTACTCCTAGTTAGTTACAATGAAAATGGACAAAGGTTAGTGTCAAACTGCGTAGCAACATTGTTCAACAGAAGTCTAAAGGTAGAGCATTACTGACATATGTCAGTATTTAAGTACTTAACTGTTTTTGTTTGTTAGTTTGTTTTTTTCCAAAATACATCTTATTTTCTGCATTTTTGTCTTTTCCCTGCTGTGCCAAAAATGTACCGGACCGTGACCCTAAAACTGAGGTACATACCGAACCATGAATCTTGTGTACGGTTACACCCCTAAGAGCCACCAGCAACGGTCATACTCGATGAACCATAGTTATTTTCCTTGTTATTTCCCTCCTTTTGGGACACAGTATGTCACACTTTGGCTAATTAAAAAGGACACACCAGCCTATTCCTCTCCCCAGTCTCCACATCTTCTTGCCTCTACCCCAGATGTCTCAGCCTGTGTGTTTTTGTCCTGATCCATACGGGATAGCCACCTCTGCTGAGAGGACCTTCACCAAACCTCCGGAAACTTCATCCCACAAGACTGAAGAACCGCACATTGCACTGTCAAGAACTTTTTTATTTTCATTGTTTGTTACAGGCACTCCTGTGTTTGTCATACTTCACGATAGAGATTGTTGCTCTTGAAATCAAATTGACCATGAAGTCAACTTTTTCTTTACTGTTTACTAATGTCTCAGCACCTTATGTGGGCTCAAGGTTGTTCCTGTTTTTCAGATGACTGCTGTTGGTTGAACATTTAAAGAAACCAAATAAATATATCAGATGAACAGAGACGTGGAATTGGACACATGGACTTTAAAAAACTCAACAGACCAACAATGAGTCACAAACTTTAGAGATTTAAGGAACTTTTTTTTAAAGCTGCTGTAATGTTGAATAAAATGTGTTGTCAGACAATCACAAATATGGCAGTTGAGATATTGAGACTCATAGCAGTTTTGATGATGTCTCCACATCTAAATTGTGTTTATTGTTCTGAATACTAGGATTGGATCGCCCACCAGAACACCAGCCTTCACCTTGACAGCTGCAGACTCCTGCGAAAACAGTCAGTCGTTTTTCTTTTAACTTTATTATCTTTTGATACTCTCTTGCCTTTTTTCTGAATGTTTTTGGGGGATGCCCACCAGAGATCTGCCAAAATACTGTAGAGGCAACACTGGACAAAAAAAAAAAATTGCCCACGTAGCTCATTGCTCAGAGTTAAACTTTTTAAGAAATACGTTCTCCCAGTTACCTCCTGTGGTTGTTTTTCTAGTCATTGTTTGAAGAACCTGTACAAGTATTTGACATCCTTTGCATTCAGGTGATGCTTTTAAACTCATTTAATGACCACCTACCTTAATGCAGAAACTTTGGGCTTTTGTTGTCAAAATGTGGCCTCTTTGCTGTTTTAATAGATGTGTTTCAATTGTTCTTTTTTTTTTTCTACAGTTACCCAGATTGGGATGGTGACATCACACTCACACCCAGGTATATTGTTTTAAGCTGGACAGACACTGTGTGATATTATTGATCTTGCAGTTTGTGTTAAATCACACTACAAGTTTTAATCTGTTTTTTTTTGCTCAGCCATAACCTGGTGACTCGCTTCTAACTGTCCATCAAACAATAACTATCTAGCAGAAATTCTAAAATTGATCCAGGATGAACAATTCAGGACTGAAATATGTCAGAATCCATACAGTGTCTGCCTGGCTTTAGTTTTCAGACACACAGCCACCACGCCACTTGTGATTTTTTTTTTTTTTTTTCTTACAAACTTTCCTGACATTCACTTATGTTTTTCTCACCCATTGCTCTTTTCAGGGATGCAGGTAAAGATGCCAAGCCCTCGCCTTCAACCCCTGCACAGGTTTCCCAGCATCGTCACCAGAAAACGAGGCGTGGAAGTCGCTCGCGCTCCCGCTCATCCAGCCCCCGTCGCCACTATGGCTCTGGGGGTAGAAGGGAGAAACGCAGTAGCCGATCACGATCACCGCACAGTTCCAGATGCACTCGCAGGTCTGTCTGAGATCATTTCTGGTATGCGCCCTAATACATGGCTGAACAGACGAGATAATGCTCCTGTACAATATCTTTCTCAATATCAACATTCATTTTAGCTTCTTTAGATCTGTCAGTCTCCCCTTGAGAAATCTAGATTTGCTGTGAGATGCTTGATTGTCATTATTTAAATTATCCATAGATGATTTGAGTTATAAAGTAATTTCATCTGGGCTTTCATTAGGTCCCGGTCTCGTTCTCGTTCCCCACTGCACAACTACTCGACCTCCTCCCGCTATCGGTCAAAGTCAAGAAGTCCTGAGAGACGATCGTCCTCAAGGAGGAAAGACAAGAAACGGTCCTCACCGAGAAGCAATGATGACAGACGATCATCTCCAAGTAGGAGCCGTGACAAAAGATCATCTCCAAAGAGAAGCCGTGAGAGACGATCGTCATCAAGAGGGAGTGACGAGAGCCGATCGGCATCAAGGAGCAGTGAGGAGACACGATCGTCACCACGGAGGAGCAGAGAGAGGCAGTCGTCCACAGAGGGGTCATCCCTTCAACGGAAGAAGTCAAGCAGTGCGGAGAGGCTGGCTAAGAAGCTGCTGGAAACATCAGGTTCATGCAATTGCAAAAACTTAAAGACTGTATTTATTTTTTCTTTGGTGCTGTTTGTCAATCCAGATTGTGTTGATGTTACTGCAACTTCTGATGCTCTTTTCACCTTCATCCCTCTAGCCGTCCAGTCTCTGTCAAAACAGTCAGACCTGGAGGCCGTGGTTAAAACTCTGGCTCCTGCCTTATTGGCCGAGCTAGCAAAGTTGAAGTCCTCTTCGTCGTCCTCCCTCCTCTACAGCAAAGAAGAAGGAGTTGACCACAAAGGCCTCTAAAGCAAAATCCAGCCTGCAGAAGAGTGAGGCAAGTTCCTCCACAAAGACTAAGGTTGGTGTGTGTGTTAATGTTCCAAGGAAATTTGAGAACAGTTTATTATCTGGTAAACAGATTCTTACAGTGGCAAACATGCTCCTTTCCTGTCTTTTTTTGGAACGTGTTTTTTGGAACGTGTTGTAGGCATCAAATCCAGAATAAGTGTATATTTCCAAAAAATAGCAAAGTTTATCAGTATGAACATTAAATATCTTGTCTTTGTAGTGTATTCAATTGAATATAGGTAAAAGTTCTGTAAATTATTGCATTCTGTGCTTGTTTGTGTTCAACACAACATCCCAATTTTTTTGGAATCTGGGTTGTAAAAGACAACCAGTATCAGTAGTTATATTTGGTCTAAGTTTGTGTGTGTGTTTTTTTTTCCTTTGTTCAGTCTGGTAAATCTCCACCTCCTACCATGGTGAGACTACAAGGGATTTATAATTGTCTCTCACACAGTGATGTGGTCACTGCTGTGGAGCAATTTGGAAAAACCAAGTCAGTCGTACTGTTTCGGTCCAGACTGGAGGTACGTATGGAGACAATGAAGAGTGTGTATGTGTGCGTGTTAGTACCTCAACCATCTGTTGCTTTTATTTTGCTCTCTGGTGTGATGCTTTTATTCAAAATATCTCTGTAAGAAGAACAAATGTAATTAACCCAAACTCACCAAATTATCACCATCCACTAATAGTTACTAGATATTTGGGGGTCAAGGGTCATTAGTGATTAGCCTACTGATTATTAATTGTTCAGTCTGTAAAATGGCAGCATAATTTTTCAGACCCTAAGGTGGCCGGTCTTCAAATCTCTTATTTTGCTCAGCTAATGGTCAGATTTACAGAAGCTAGCAAATATTTATATTTGAGGAGCTGGAACCACAGAATTATTGACATTTTTCTTATGTTAAATGATAGAAATAATTACTCATTTATCAAAATTGTTGCAGTTTAGAGGTCCGACGTGTCAGGTTTATTGGGATTTATTGGTAGAATATGGCAGAAGTGGAATATAAGATTCGTTGTTTTCGTTGTCTTAGAATTACCCTTTTTTATCGAGCGAGGGAGCAGTCCCTCTTCTACGGAGTCCGCCATGTTGTACCACCATGTTTATACAGTATCCCAGAATGGACAAACAATATAACATCTCTAGATATCAGCTTTTGTGTTTAGTGTGGGTTTCACAGCAACCATAAGTTCTCCTGCATGCTTGGAAGGAAGGAACGGGACCAGGTGTTTGCAATATGCAAGCTCACTGCTACATAACAGTAAATCCAACACACTGGCGCTTTAACTGATGAGTGGTTTCAGTGTTCAGTTTACTTAAAGCAATATTCCACTTTACATGATAATCCACTCAGTATGTACTCACCCCTATGCCGATGTGAAGATGGGTGAAGATGTTCAGTTCACTAAACAATCCTGGAGTTTCAGCAGAAAACAGGGTTGCAGCCAAATCCAGTACAATGGCAGTGAATGGTGACCCAATTTAAAACGTTAAAAAAAAGAACACAAAACAAACACAAAATGTCTCCATCCTGCGAGTCGTGACATTAAAATTAAACTGCAAAAGACGCCATTTACGCCATGTTTTTAGCCGAAATGTCAACTGTAGCATGTAGCCGGTAGGATGTAAACATGGCGTTGATCTCGCGATATTTTAGCATGTGTGACCATTAAGAGATATACGAAGTCTCGCAAGATAGAAAAACATGGCGTAAATGGCGTCTTTTGCAGTTAAATTTTAATGTCACGACTCGCGGACACTTGGATTACACCACACAAGCAGGATGGAGACATTTTGTGTTTGTTTTGTGTTCTTTTTTTAACGTTTTAAACTGTGTCACCATTCACTGCCATTGTACTGGATTTGGCTGCAACCCTGTTTTCTGCTGAAACTCCAGGATTGTTTAGTGAACTGAAGATCTTCACCCATCTTCACATCGGCATAGAGGTGAATACATACTGAGTAGGTTATCATGTAAAGTGGAATATCGCTTTAAAAAGATCATTTGCTCACAAATCTACCAAAACAGAGCTGGAAAAACAGAAATAATGGACCCTGTCTTGTTAATAGTTTGTTGTAAGCTTTTGGCATCATAAATATAACTTGAAGAGTGCATAAATGCAAAAAAATGTGGAAATGCCTCTAAAATTAAAGATTTGATCAGTTAGACATGTAGCCTAGTGGTGAGTTGTTGATGTATTGAGTAGATTGTCCTGAATGTTGTAGTAATGCAAAGATATGTGCTTTTGTATGTTTGTGTGCACATGAAGGCAATCGTGTGTTTTGAGAAAGAGGCAGACGCTAAGAAACTGAAGAATGTAAAGAACTTTAATGTGAAAGGAATGGCTGTCACTGTCGCCAGAGAAAAGGTATGACGCTCTGTCTTTCCTTCTCTGTCCCTAGTAAATATACATATTGATATTTGTCTGTTGTAGTGTGGTCGCGCTGTCAATTAGATTGATCTGAATACCACATCTCACCTTGTTTGTTTGTAGGAGCCTGTTTCTAAGGAGATAAAGAAGCCCTCTCAAAAGTAAGACATGTTAAGCACAGACCTCTTTTCAACAGCAGTGTAGGAAGGTTTTATCTGTTTTTGTCAGCAGGAATCATAGAATAAAAGTTATTCCAGGAATTAAACCTATGAAGCACAGTATTATTGTGTGGTGAAGAACAACATAAAAAAAACATTCAAACAGTGACATTAACTTATGGTTTCTCCAGCTTCTCCTGCTTGACCCATGTGCCTCTCCTCTGTTCATAGAAAACCTGCCACATCCAGTGTCTCCACACCTGAGACCTCTAAAGTTACAACCACCTCTACTACTGAAAAAGTTCTTCTCCCTGGACCTTTCTTGCTTAAAGGGCCTTTACCCTCTGTAGCTGAAAAAGCTACAACAGGCAAACTTACCAGTCAGAAGGTTGCAGCTAAAGGCTCAGTTAAAGGCCTAACAACTGTCACTAGAGCAAAAGTCTTGGTTTCCAAAGCGAAAAATGTCTCAACCAAGCAGATGGCTAAAGCAGTCAAAACAGGAAAGTTGCCTGCTAAGGGAGCTGTGAAAAAGGCAGCGCTACAACAAAAGACGTCAGGTTCCAAGTCTGTGGCTGATGCTGGTGACTCCAAACAAAAATCTATATCTGAAAAATCAGAAACCAGCATAGAAGAGTCAATGGTGGTGCTGAAAGAGACAGCCGAGGTTGATAAATCAGCTGACAGGACTGTTACTGAACCAACAAAAGGCAAAGAGATCCTCACTGAACCAAAGATTTTGGCTTCCGAAGCAGCAGCGGCCTCAAATACACAGAAACCTGAAACTCCCGCAGACAAGTTGGCTGCAGTTGGAACAGTGGCTGACAAAAAAGTTGAAGAAACGGTTGTGCCTTCCAAATCTACTGCATCAGAAAATCAGCCGGGTGTAGACACTTACAAGCCTAAAGAATCTGAAGCAAAGGTTCAAGAAGCTGTGGTGATGCCAAAAGACACAGCTGAGGTTGTTGAAACAGCAAATGTGAAAGTTTTTGAACCTAAGCATCAAGAAAAACTTGACAAGGCCAATGATTCTGAACCAATGGAGGCTGGGAAAACAGGAGCTGAAGTGGCAGAGCCCATGGAAGTTGAAAGTTGCGCTGAAGGCAAAGGGAAAAAAACAACAACTGAAGAGGCTGGACCAGAAAAATCAGCTGACAAACTCAGTGACAGACAATCATCAACCATCACAGTTGAGGCTCGGCCAACCGAAACCTCTGTGAAAGCTTTACTGCAAGTCCAGCAAAGCATCCTGTCAGAACCAGAGTCCACTGCACAAGGACCAGAGGCCAAGACTGAGGCTTCACAGATGCAACAGCAGGCTGCAGGAAGCTCAGCTGAAGCTGCTGTTGAAGATCCTGTGAAGACACAAACAAATACAGCGCCAGCAAAAGATACATCTGTCACAACTGAGCCTACAGCTGCAGCAGTGGGCAAGCAGCTGCAGGCAGCGTCCACGTCATCTTCAGCTGAAGTTACCCCTGTGTATCTTGGGGAGATGTTAGAAAAACGCCTGCATCCAAAGAGTATAGGTAAGAAATCTGAGAAAGAGACTGTTTGTCTGCCACAAATGCCTGCATGTCATCATAATCTTAATATTTTTTTTTTTTAACATTTTCTTTGTCTCCCTTCCACAGGTTGCCTCCATTGGAATATCTGCTTCTCAAAAAGAGTAGGTCAAATCACTTGCGTTAAGTATTACTGTATTTGCATGTAGTTTTCTTAAAAATTTGAATTAAACTAGGAGGTAGGAGTCTTCTATAACAAGAGAGCAGGACCTACCTCCATTTTTGGTCAAGATTGTTGCAACAGCGGCTTGTGCCACAGGAGGCCGTTCAATCATTTTTTGTGGCGTGTCAGTCAACACCGTCAGACCACTTATGACTATTGCTCGCTATAGTAGCGATGAACCTCATCGTCTTATAAGGTACAAGGGTCAATTTCAGTATAAACGTGAAGTACTTTTTAATCTGTGCATGCATCCATCCATTTTATGCAGCTTATCCTGCTGTAAGTAACATGAATTTAAGTAAAATAATGTTTATATTATTAGAAATCATTGTATACTGCTGGGTAGTACTGAAAAAAGTGATATAATAAATAATTCTAGGCCCTGTCGTCACTGCTGGATGGAAACAGACATTCAATTGCCTTCTATTTGGTATTAAAAAGGTCTTAAAAAGTGTAAGATTTTACTTGAAACTCAAGCCAACCCAAACCCACACTGCAGAAACCCTGTTGTGACCAATACGTTCATGATTAACAGTTCTTTATTTCCGTGAGGCGTGATAGCGGTGATTCACAAGTTTTGAAAATCGTATTTTATCAACTGCTTTGTTTTGTACAGCCTGCTGACTACTCTTAACCAGCCAGTAGAGGTTGCAAGTCATTAACAACTGCTAGGCTAGAAACAGGGCTGGCCTGTTGGAGGCCACATTTTAGCCTTGTCCGTGGCTCAGAAACTGACATCCATAGTAAAAACTTTGTGTCAAATTAAACCAGAGAATCAGTATGATATGAGATGAATCAATCTTATTTTGTTCACTTCGCTGTCGTCTCTGCAATGTATCTGCATGGTCCTCTAGTAAACTTAGAGATGCAGACTTCCTAAAAAATTGACTGTAAGTAGCTAATTCTGAACCGATTTTCATGAAATTTGGTTTGTAATAAAACTGAAAACTGGAACATGGTGATACTTCCTTGTTGGAATTCAGTTATTGGGGGTGATCTGATCAGCTTTTATGCCAAAACATTAATGTTATTAAAAACTTTGCATACAACTGGTTATTGGAAACAAATCCCTGCTGGTTGCGTCTGGTAGTTTTAGTGGAATTGCAATAGATGCTTCACCACCTGTTGCCTGGCAGGGATCTGCGCTCTACTTAGTGACCTCATGTACTTTTAAACGTGTTGATAATAATACAAAATGAACTTAAGACTTAACAGGGGGTGTAAACACTGTTGATAAGTGCGCTTGTCTTAATCTTTACTGACAAACTAACTTTAACCATTTCTGCTGTTCATTATTATCCCTCTCTCTCTTTCTTTCTTTGATTTTTCCAGTTTTTTGAACTCGGTAAGAAGCAGCTGCTCATAACTGGGCTGCCGAGGTATTACAATGGCTGCTACACAGAGGATGACGTTGCCAGATTGCTCATCCCATTTGGGTTTCAATATTGCGATGACAACATCTATGTTATTCCTCAGACATGCATGGTAGGCACCAGGTTATAATAGACCTAGATTAGTAGAGTTTATTAATCAGTCTTTGATCACAGGAACTGATACTGAGATGAATGGTCTCAGTTTTTTAGTTGTTTTCACAACTGTAATCCTTTTTTGCTTTTTCTAAAGATGATTAATGCAACATTTAAAAGTTAATAAAAGTAGTTTTCTTGTTTTCCTCTCAGGCCTTTGTTCAGATGCCGACACTGGAGACTGTGTACAACATATTGGCTTTCTCTGGAAGGAACGGCATATTTTTCAAAGGGTCTAGACTCCGTTTCCATGTAGTATCTGGAGGGATCACAATGACACCGGTAAGCTTTTATGGACAACAGACCCCAGAAAATAGAAAACTTAAAATTTTCACATAGGAACAGTATATTTATTGATGGAAGCAGATTGGTTAAAAACTGATGTTCACCAGCAGTGTTTTGTGGAAAAGTATCTTTGCATTTTAATACGGTCTACTCTGATGTTTCTGTTTTAGTTTGACTTTTATAAAAGACTGATGAAGCTGATCAAGTTTGTAAGTAGTACACACACACACACTTAATTCCTCATCATTTATAAACTGCTTTATATTTTGTTGGTAAAAGTAATTATCTATAATTACAATGTGAAAACTCTCCTTGTCTCAGTTCAAATTTAATGGGACTTCTTAATTCCCGTGTTTCTCACCAAAGTAGATATTTTATGTGATAAAAGTCAAATCAAGATTCTGTCTTTTACTTGGAAAAACTGTTCAAACTACATTTATGGCAACTATGTAGTGCAGATATGTATCATGGCATGTTTCTCATCAAAAACTGGGATTGAAAGTTTAAAGTGGTAAATTTGTGAGAAAATGCTCAAATTTTTTAGACAAAAAAAAGCATTCTGACATTTACATCAAATTGATTGCAACAGTATGATTTTACACTTCAGCAGATAGCTTACTTTAAACTTTCAGCTTGTTCCTTGACAAAAAAAAACCCCACAAAATTGTTCCTGGATATTTTATTGGAAATTTTTCTTGAATCTCAATTTGTCTCACATTTTTCTCACAAATGTATGACTATAATCAAGAGAATATTCTTTTCTTTTTTCTCACAGATTTACCACTTTAATCTAAAAAAAAAAAGTGCTTTATTAAGTGCTTTTTTCTTTGCCTGTTACCCCCCCTTGCCTGGCTCTGAATTTTTGTTTATTTGCTATAATGTCCCTAATACGCCGTCATAGTTATGTGCGTGTGACTCTGTCCTCGTGTTAATGCTTTGGTCACTTCCTGTTCTTGATGCAGCGTGTGCAAGATAATGGAGAGAAAATAATCTTCATCAAGAACATTTCACCGAGTGAGCCAAGGACCTCAGGGAAACCTTGAAAAGAATCAGATGTGTCAAGAACTACCTGCCTCTCCTCAATAAGGTAGAAACACGCACATACGAGTACGTGTGTCTAAGTGACTTACTGTTAGTCTCACCTGTCGTGTGGGTGTGTGTTTTGTGTGTTCCAGGTGTTTGTACAGTTTCTGTTTGTCCGTGATGCCGATCGGCTTGGAGTGTGGAACAGTCTCTTGAAACAAGCCCCTGGATACGAAGTCCACAGGCTGAAAGTACCACACAGGAGCTCTACATCACAACGCAAGTCTCTGTTTTAGGAAATAAAAAGAATGTACACATAAGACAGCAAAATGTTTTGTTTTTCAGTGGGGAAAAATAACATTGCATACAGAAATAGAAGTGTAAGTTATGGTACAGGTCTTAAGTTAGTGGATGCAAGCTCAGTCAGTGCCCCACTGCTTTGATACTCTTAATATATACTCAGACATGACTCGTTTTTTTGCTTGTGCAGCACCAAAACGTCCTGAGAGCACCCTGCCAGACAGCAAGGATGCTGTTGCCGGGGCAACTATGCCAACAGCGGAAATTGACATTCCACAGGGCAGTACTTCACCATTTTGGGTCACATTGAGGGCTAGTCCCTTCCTGTTCCCTACCATCTGTCCTTGGTTCATCATCCCAGGTAAGAGAGACTGTTTATTTCCTACATTCTCACACTTTGATAATAATTTACCACGTGAAGTTATTCAGTAAAGTGACTGTGTTTCCCTGTGTTCGTTCTCGACTTCAAGAATACGTGACCGCCACCGGAAAGAAAAGCATTGAGGTGAGCCATCTTCTATCCACAACTACACACATTTCTTGATTTTATCGTTGTTTTTAATATTCAAAACCCATGAAAACTTTTTGAAAACAATTAATGAACTGAGAACGTGCACCCCATGTACTGAGGCTGTCAGTCCTCTGCCGTGGCCGCTGGTTCTATTCCTGTCATTTGCTGTGTGTCATCCCCTCTCTCTCCTACCCCCTGTCCTGTCATATCTTCAGCTGTCCCTGTCAAATGAAGGCAAAAATGGTCAAAAAAAAAAAAGACAAGCACTTTAGTTTTAATAGTTTAATAGTTTTAATATTTAATATTATGGCTGATCCGTGACTGTGTTTTTGCTCATCTGAAAGTCCAATCTACTCTGACGTCAACATGTACCATGAAGTTGAATCAGCTTGGATTTAAAATTTGGGCATTGGACCTTGTGTTGTTTTTTTTTTTTTTTTTAGAAGTCCAGACGTCAATGTTCCATGTGTCCCACAATCATGTTGACTGGTTTGCCAGAGGGAAACTACAAGCATGAGGACGTGGCCAAGCTCGTCTGGAGGTATTTCCCCAAACAGAACCTTCACTCCCTGTACTACAACATGACGTCTTAACGCTGCAGAAGAGGGTAAGTAGAAGAGTAGAAATGGAATGGATTATTGTAATCACAGTTTTGTTGTAGTGTTTATAAAATTAAATGGAGCTGTGTTTTTTTTTTTTCTTTCCTCTCTTCACCTTCAGGCCTTTGTGTATTTCGCCAATTGGGCTACGTGCTGCAATTTTGTCCGAGATCACCTGACAAATCGTGTTTCGGTCAAAGGCAGCAAGCTCAGTGTCCACTTTGTCTTGGATCACATGAAACCTGAGTCCAGCGAGGTATGGGCACCAGGGAAAAAAAAAAAAAAAAAAAAAAACAAACACCAAAGGGGGCATTCTGGGTTGTAACACTGTGTCAAGATCAGGATGAGTTATGAGCAGATATATGATAGGACCAACAATCGATATGGCACTTTTGATTTTGGTTCATACTTGCCCCCAGAGCTGGCACATCAAAATCCTGAAATTCTTTTTATTTGTTTTAAAAGACACATTTTTGGTATTTGTGGTGCCCCCTGTGGTTCAGGTTCAAAATGCTTCAGCCTGATGATATCTACCTGTTCTAGATATAAGTTCAGGGGACAAATGATTAATGTGTTGTGGCCAGTTTCCTCCTGGTCCTGCCTTTTGTTTTTGATCTTTGTCAATATAGTAAACATGTGTATCTCAGTCCCCCAAGGCTTTATACCCAATTTAGTGTTAAGACTTTAAAAATCCTAAAAGTAGATGTCATATTACTGTTTTCCACATTCTGAAAAAATCTACAAGGCGGACTTTTTTGGTCCAAGAGGCTTACTGGACTTAGTGCAAAGGATGTGGCCTTTCAAAATTGGTGTTTTTGGCCATTAATTACAGTGCACCATCTGGCTGATTTGGCTCATTTTTCTTGGGAAGCACATGCAGCTCATTACCAATTATTGGACCCAATTTCATGGTTTTAGCTTGTTCCAACTCACAGCAATTTGAGCCACGGCATATGACAACAAATACTCTCTGCCTTCAAGATTTGAACCTTTATAATGATATAATTTAAATGTGTTTTGACAGCATCTATGACAAGCTTTGTAATCTTTTTACAGGAGATGATGTACAAAACTCTGATGGAGTGGTGCAACGCTGTAAGTCATTCATGTAAATCTTTTGTCAAATGTAAGCAGCTATCGTTGGATCTCTGAGCCTTGACGGTAACTGTTTCTTGCTCTGCAGGGAGTTCCAGAGCCGAAGTCTCTAGAGGAGCGGTTGCTGTGCGTGGAGATTTCCGAGACGTCCTTAGAAGTCATCAGACTGGTGATGGCAGCGGTGGCTTCCATTGCAACGTTTGTCAGCTTCCTGCCGCTCTCAAATAGGGTACAAGAACGCAAAACACCTGCACTTTTAAGATTTAAGTTTTGAGAGAACTGCCATGTTACTGCAAAGTCCTGAAGTTTGAAAGAGTAAGGAATTTGAGTAATTTCCAGGTCTGAATTCATAGGTAAAAAAAAAAAAAAAAAGCGTTTTCGGAGTATCGTCCCTATTCTGTTTTCTAAAATATAAAATCCATTATTTAATTGGATTGTGTATATATATTGTGTGTGTGTGTGTATATATATATATATATATATATTTTTTTTTTTTTTTTTTTTTTAAACACTGTAATAACTGTAACTTCACATACAAAGATTCTAATGGCTTGTTGCTGTTCTCTGTCTGTTGCTTTTGTCTTGTCAATTCCCTCATCTCTTCTGTCTTTTCACTCTTTGTCCATGATTGTCCCTCAGATCTGCATTGAGATGGCCGACTCTAGCGGTGTAACACAGGTGCTGGAGAAATACAAAACTTTCTCACCTGACTTCTTTAAAACGCACCCAATTTGGTATGTACTGTATGTGTCCTTTTTTTGTTTGGGGTTCATGCATCTAATGGGGTTTTTAATCCTCCATCCTCACACACAAACTGACCAATTCCTTCTTTTTGTCTCTCCAGGAGTAAAGTTCAACGTTTTGAGAAGTGAGTATATCACTTTGTAATTTATTCTTGTCTGGAAGAGAAAGGAAAAAAAAAAGTTTTAGCTGTGAAGGAGTGACACTAATCATTGTCACGGTTATGACCCACAGGCCTATAGGCAATTGCAGTTTTATACATTGGCAGTGTTAGCTGACGCACCCAAGTCACATTTCATTGGATGAATTTTCAAATACATCCCTGAGTTCAAGATGAGTCGTGACAAGTTTTGTAAGGTTTTTAGAGCTACAAGGATGTGAAGATTAGTTGATAAATAGAAAATGAAATATCAGCTATGTTTTTAATCAATGATGTTCAGGTTTTCTCTTTTTTTTCATAACTGCAAACTGGATATCCCTGGTTTTTGGAGTGCTGGTTTGACAAAACACATTTGACTCTGACATTTACAAACCAAAAAAAGTAGTTGATTCATTGGAAAAAACATGGTCTGTAGTGTAATTGAATGGTTTACAGGACAAGAAAAGAGAGGTATTTTAATATAAAAACACTCAACTCACTGATATATAGTATATTTGTTAAAAACCAAGAGATGAGTGAACAGTTAATACTGGAAGAGAAGTTATTTCTCTAACAAGTGCTGCATTCAGTCATTTTGTGAGAATAACTTTGCTGTAATTTGCAACTGACGGTCCCTTTTCTGTTTTTAATTTTAGTCTGAAGAGCTTAAAACAGCGTCTACATGATTCAAGTGAGATCACAATAAACTTTGAGACAGAGACCATTGAAGTCAAAGCGCAGCCTGCAGCTGTGAAATGTCAGACCAAGCCTCCTCCTCCTGAACTTTCGGATGACGGGTCACAACCTGCTCTGCATGCAAGTGGCCCTGTTGGCTCCATCATTTCACAGCCAAGTGATACTGCTGCAAGCAATGTAGCAATGAAGGAGGGGGGCGGTGAGAAACCAGGAACTGAGATTGCCATGGACTCCACTGATGGTCCAGAGGCAAATGAACATGTGCAGAAAGTAAAGAGGGAAGAGGAACCGGTTACAACTTCAGTCTCCATTCCTGACATGACCTCTACCTCTGCAGTCAGCAGTGGGAGCACAGTCCATGTTGCCTCCAGCCCTGCCTACTCAGACACAGTCCTCAAGTCTGAAGAAAACTTGGCAGAAGTTCCTGAGATTAATACAGACATTTTTACGGCCCTGATGGAGGCCGTTCGCCAGCACAGACTCACCCGAGGAAGCAGGTCTCAGAGTGAAGAGAAAGCGGTGAGGCAAAGTTACCTCTGGCAAAAGTGTGTTTTGTGAGTGCCTAAATGTGAAAGAGAAAATGTGACCAAAAAGTCTTAAATACAGCTGTGTTGTGTGTTGTAATTGCCTGTGGAAAGGTTGATTTGTGTTAAACTTGCGCAGTACATTCACCAAAATTTGCTATTTTTTGAAATTTTGAAAAGCGGATTGTAATTGTGCATGTCTGTACAACCCTGCCCAATAAATGCCTTCACATTTATTTCACAGCAGTAATTCTGGGAAACTTTTCTTTTAATGTTTTCTTAAGAGCCCCAGCAAAAACTGCACAAGCTCTAGAACAGTAACAGCTGAAGGCACACCTTAAAGAATGCCAAAAAGTTGTTTTATTCTCACAAACTTTGGTATATACAGAGATCAAGACCCCAAACCCTGATGATTAGATTCTCTATGACATTTCTCCCTAGTTGTTTTTACCAGTTCTTGTTAATTTAACAATTGTATGAAATAAATAAATAGGTTAGTTTCTCTAATTGCCTTTTTTATTCTGATTAATAAGCTAACTGACTCATTGTTTCAGTGATCTCTTCTTTCTTTGTCTCCCATTCAGGATGATGTTACAGATGACAATATTTCTTCAGACACCTACCTTTTTGATGACCAAAATTTCAACATGGATGACTTCGTCACTGTTGATGAAGTTGGTGATGACGGGGAAGACGCAAGTCCGGAGCCTCACCGCTCCTCTTCATCTTCCTCTGGAGTGAGGCAAAGCTCAGGTGTGTCGTCTGGTGGAAAACAGACCTCAACAAGGTCTTTGAAAGATTCTCAGAGCTCAGCCTCTTCCTCACTCCCCTCCTCCAAGTCGACTAAAGGTTCAAGCTCATCTAACTCAAGCTCTGTCTCAGCAAAAAAGTCCAGAGATTCATCTGAGCCCATCAAATCCCCTACCAACCCTTCATCCTCTGCCAGTGTCATTAAGGCCTCCTCCTCTTCTTCTCCACTATCTACTGAAACCCCTTCCTCCCCTGGTCAGAAAACAAAACAGAGAAAGATGCAGTCTCCATCCAAAGAATCCACATGTCCTGGTTATAGAACCCGTTCATCCTCTGCTGCATGTGAAAGAGAAAAGATAACATCAGCAGCAACTCTCGAGGCGTCAGTGGAGATTCATCCGGAGCCACTTGGAGAGGAAGCAAAAGACACAGAGGCTGCAGTGGCAAAGTCTGACCACAAAGTGTCAGCAGAGGGCATTGCTGCAAAAACTGTTGAGTCAGAGACAAAAATGGAGACATCATCAGAGATGCATCAGACACCACAGGGACATGAGGTAGAATTGAGCCAAGCCCAGAGTCAGGAGATTGACTTTACCGTCAGAGAGAAAGGAAAAGAAGATTTTGTCGATAAACAAACAGAGGATGACAATGGTGAAAACTACCAAATCCTTGATTCACTCGATGATCAAACAGATGAACAAGACAGCAGCTCTGAAACCCAGCAAACTGGACCTGAGGAGTGTCAGACTCTGCATGAGGAGAGCTGTCAGGTCTTGGACAGCGTTGACGATGAAGGTAAAGTCCACCCAGAGGAATACAATGCAATGGAAATTGATGGTTCTTTCCAAGTGGTAGACAGTGTTACTGAAGATCAAGCAGCTACAAGTCAAGAAGACGATCGCCTTATTCAAGATGACAGTTTCACAGTACAACAGCTGTCTGAGGAAGATGCAAATCAAGTACTGGGCAAATCTGTTGATGCAATTAAATATGCAGTAACTAAAGATCAAGAGAGCAAACAAGCTATTTGTGGAAGGAGCAATGAAGATGGGAAAAAGAGAAAACAAAAAGAAGAGGTCAAAGGGGAAATGCTTTCAGTCGAATTTTACAAAGCCTGTGAAGATAATGATCAGCCTCTTCAAGACTGTGACAACAAAGACAATTTAAAAGACTTTGAGAGTGATGTTACTGAACAAGAAACCTTTGAAATATTGGATTCAATTGATGATGAGACAGCAACAGAAGAGGACAGCCAAAAACTTGACACTCCCAGTGACCAGATATCTAAAGAACATGTGCCCATAGAGGAAGAGGAAGATGTATATCAGGTAATTGATTCTTTGGAAGACGAGCCAACGACTACAGAGACTGAGTCGAAGAGAGACAAAAAGGGAAAAAGGACCAAGACAGGGGAGGGGACTGCCAGAAAAGATGATGGATCATCAAAGAGTCGTGGCCCAACAACCACAGTGTCCAAAAGTGACGAGAAGGAGATGTCACCTAAGAAACAGGACAGGATGGGTAAAAAATATGAGACACGAACAAAGATGGACGCCACTGCAGGAGGCTCTAAAGAACTCAAAGAGGACACTGAGGAAATGGTGTACAAGATAGTAGATTCTGTTGAAGTCGAACCAGTTCAAGATGCCGCCACCACAGAAAAGTCTGGTAGAAGGAGGAGTGCAAGAGGAAAGAAAAGGGATAAAGTTGCACTGAATCTCATGAAGTGTCTGAAAAAGCTGTTGGGGACGAGGAGGCTACATACGAGATTTTAGACTCTGTGGAGGACGAGACTGCAGATGATGAACTGACTGTCACAAGAAGATCCACCAGAGGAAAAAGGGGAAGAACAAATAAGGAAGATGCTTTGAATGAGAAAACAAAAGAGGAAACTCCAACAAAAAGGAGGCACACTACTGCCAGAGAGTCACAGGAACAGCGCAGAGAAAAAACACCAAAGAAAGATGAGGAAGCCCCTCCAAAAGAGAGCACACCAACAAAGAAGAGTGACATTGCTGTAAGTGAGGAAGATTCTACCTATGAAATATCCTATGTGGAGGACAAAGTTGTTAAGGATGATCAGCCCCCTACAGGACGAAAAGGAAAGAGGGGAAGACCAAAGAAAGAGGTTAAAACAGCTAAAAAAGACGGCTTAATATTGAAGAGTGAAAAAATGGCCGATGAAGAAGAGGCCACATATCAGATTCTTGATTCTGTGGAGGACGAGGCGGTTGACGATCAACTCCCCACAGGACAGTCTGAGAGTTTGAAAAAAGAAAACATTTCTAAAAACAATGACGGGCAAACACAGAACAGCACATCTCTCGCAGGATCAATCAAAAATGAGGAGGAGGAGAAAGAGCCCATGTATGAAGTAGTGGATTCTCTGGAAGATGATGAAGAGGAGCTGGGAGCCACAGAGGTGTCTGATAGAGGAAGGAAGAGAACAAGTAAGATAAATGATGAAACTCCAACCACAGAAAAAAAAGTGGTGGAAGCGTCGGAACGAGTTATCGCGAAGGAGGAGAGTTTTTTTGAGACAGTTGATGATTTAGAGGAGGTAGATGATCCATCTGCTGCAGGGTCTGGTACAGGAAGTAAGGAGGTAGACGCCAAGGAGATGGTGACTCTGGATGAGGTGGGAGCAGATGAGGCCGGAGAGGAGAGGGCGCCAGAGAGTCAAGAGTGGGATGGTGAGATCACAGAGGGAGAGCTGCAGACACTTGTCACTCTGGATGAGTTTGTAGAAGAGGACGAGGACGGGAAGGCTGAGCAAAGCTCGCAGGAGACCTGCCCACTCCACCAGGAGGACGAATCAGTGGACTCCTTTAACCCAGAGGTAAAGATTAAGATTTTAACACACACAAATTCAGTTCCTTCCATGGGGAAATGATGGTGAAACACTGTAAAACACAAACAAATGCTGGCTAAAGATCTCTTGTATCTGTTTTTAGACTTTGGTGACTCTAGATGAAGAAGGCGATGATGAGGAAGAGAGGCTGGACGAAGAGCGAGCTGAGAAAACCTCAAGATCTGCTAAACGCAAACTCGATGATGAAACAGGTGCGTGTTATTCTGTCCGTACATTATACCCACAAGAGAACTATTGATTATGTCTTTATATACCACGGTCTGGGTGAATACTCTCCTCTGATTGGCTGGTAGGTATGCATTAAAACTGTTTAACACACACACAGTTTGGCTCAAATTTAATCACCGGTCCAAATTCATCTGCTACCCAAACTGTAACCATAGCAACGTTAAAGGCGTTGAGGTCATTGGGAGGCCTGCACTAAATTTCCCCCCTCGAGACAGTAGATGCAGCTGTCTGCTCCTTTGAGATAAACTAGAGATAAACCTGATAGTGTTGCTATGGCAGCGTGTTTGCCTTGTGTCTCTCAACGGAGCAGACGCAACTGTTATCATATCAATGACCTTCAGGAATGGGAGGAAAGGCTGCTGAGCTGTGGCCTCAGACCCTTTTCATTCATACTTCTCATGTTTTGAATCTGCAGACCAACAGACTCATTCTGTCCTTGAGGACTAAAACTCCAGAATTGAAGGGAACATCAGGACAAAGCTTGCGCTGATTATTCTTTCATTCTCCTTGGCCAAGTTTCATTAAACCAGTTTCAGCGTTAGGTTTTTGGTGTCAGGTCATCCACAAGGCCTCATATTGGAGATTGGCAAGCGACAGACAACTATCAGCTGTGGAAGATGAACAACCTTGATGAATAATCGATGTATAAGTTTTGGGATTCTCTGTTTAAGTTGTAATGAAGCCAGCTGACAGTCAGCTGAGAGTAAAATCAAAGGGACTTTGTACTGAGGAAGGCTACTGTGCTCACAAAAAGTGTGAACTGGGTGTCTAGTTGAAACTAGTTCACAACACTTTATACCTGCTAAAATAACACCCTCTCAGAATTATATTTTGCCTTTTATATCTCTAAAATGTTTTCTAGAAAAATTGTTTATGAATAAGTTTCTGGGTTGGTGTTTGGAGACTGCTGATTTATTTGTCCCGTTTTAGAAGAAAGTATGAACTTTGTGACGGTAGACGAGGTGGGAGAGGTGGAAGAGGAGGAGGAGGAAGCGGTAACAACCACGACAAGAGGTCAAGCAAAGAAGAGAACCAGACAGACACCTGGTAACACACACACACACACATATCTTTTGTACAAAAATTAAAAATGTATATTTCTGACAACTATAACCTTTGGCTTCACTGTTTGCCAATGATGGAGCTCTAAAAACATGAAACTTTGCATTTTTCCTTTAATTTGTTCACTCAACCAGTTCACTGTCTTTTACCACAGTGAGAAAATCTACCAGAGGGAAAAAAGTGAGCACAAAAGACGAGAGAGAAGAAGAAGAAAAAGAACCAGCTGATGTACTGCCTCCCTCCGAGCTGCAGCCGGAGAACCCTGAGAACCAGACACTGGAGGGAGGTGTGGAGGGAGGAGAGGAGGAGAAGGAAGGACGGAGCAGGACGGACATTAAAGGTACAGAGAGCTGAGGGGTGTATGGAATTTTCCTCTTGGTGCTTCGTTTAAGAACAAATAAAAAAGTAAAGAAAACTTTCAGGCATGAGGACCAGTGAATCAGTTGTCTAAATTGTTGCAGGTTAAGCAGTTGATAAAATGATCCATGGATTGTTGTTTCCTTCTCTTCTTCAGCTGTGAGTAAGCAGAGGAGGGAGCCTGTCGGACCTGAAGCAAAGAGATCTCGTTCTCAGTCTCCTTGTGTCATTGCCTCAAACTTCAAACTGCCGCCATTCAAACCCAACAACCCCCTGGGTGAGAAACACACACACATACACACCACACAACATGCTCCCATTTTACTTGAAAACAACATGAGATGCAAATGTTTTGTCACACTTCTCCCTCCTGCTTCACTTTCACCGTCTCCCTCTTCAGGTCTGGAGTTTGTGCTTCCTAAATCGGGATATTTCTGTAACCTCTGCTCTGTCTTCTACCTGAACGAGAGCACCGCCATGGACATCCACTGCAGCAGCCAGAGACACTACGACAACCTGCAGGTACACATGAACACATACAGAAAAAATTAAACACAAAAACACACACTTGGCCTCACGTTGTTTGTTTTTCTCCCAATTCTCATTTTTTCCAGAAACATTATCAGAAGCTTGAAAAGAAACCATCAAGAAGTTCTCAGGGCTCCGTTTCTGAATGATCCCGACTTCATCTGCAGAGTTTTTATTTTATTTTTTTTTTATTTTTTTTTTATTTTTGTTAAAACTGTGAAAAAGGTGACACTGGACAAGTGAAACGTCTGCCACTTTGTGAACTCGATTGGGATTCAGACTCCCTCCAGCTCCACAGTTATCTGCCTACAGTTGCACAGTTACATTGTGTTCAGTTCTGAAAAAAAAACAAAAACAGAAACATTAGTTTCATCATGAAGTTCTTCTGCAATGACTTAAAGGCGCCCAACTAGACAATTTGTGCCACCAGCTGTTTATCTTGATGTTGCTGACTCCTAAAATTTGCGTAAGTGCATGGAAACCTGCATTAATTAGCATTTTCTTTTGATTTTCTGGAAATTTGAGTCAAATTTAGATGAAATTTCGGTTGTTTCAGCTCAGATCTGGCAACAAATTTGCTTAAGTGATTTACAGCACAAAACAGGGAGCGGACGCTGTTGTGTTTATGGCGGAACAAGAAGCAACGGGGCTGATGGAAAATGTGGTCTTAATAGCAGTACTTAGATTCCGTCGTCCACAGTAGTTCAAATAAATGATCTTCACCATGGTCTGAACTTGTAGCACCTTTTGAAGAATTAATTAAGAATAATTTGGTTTTTTTTTTTCTTTCCTTTTGAAAATGCTCTCGGTTTCTGCACATGCAGGTGTAAAATTACATTTTTTTACTCTGTAAGACTGTATTCCTTGTAAATTTTGACAAATGTTTGTAAAAATGTAAAATATTTGTGTTAAGAAAAAAAATAATTTTGACGTGTCATTTAATGAACTGTACTGAGCTCATGTTTCATGTTTAATCTTCACAAGGTCACTTTCTTTAAACAAGGGTCCAGTATGGTGACTGACTTCTGTTGTACAGTTTGATTTGTTCTGTTTCTATAAAACAAATTAAAACTAGACTGTCTCACGTGATTTTGTCGTAACAAATCAGTCTCTAAAATTCTGGCTCAAGATCACTACACCTTGATAAACTCAGTTATAAAAATCACTTGTCAAAAGTATTTCAAAGTCAAAAATAAAATAGAATCAGGACCCAAAAATCACTGGAAAACAGCCTCTGTTATAAGAAGTTTATTGACTTCTCTGGTGCAGGAAAAATCAACAAACTTGAGCCAATCCCAGGATTGAACTGAAGAATATAACACAATGCCTCTTATTTTATACTGTTTGGAGGCTTTGAAGTGTCTCCTCCTTCTTCTCACATTTCAGCTGACATCCAAATATACTTGTATATGACCAGCCGTTGTCGTAGGTGCTTTCCACATCCATCATGCCAATCAGCCTCTGCCACCCCCCGGGTCTGCGCTGATTAGCCATCACTTCTTAAAAAAACATTCATTACACCCTTTCTCTCCCTCCAGCATCTGTCTTCATACGTGACCTGCCATTGAACTTTACCTACTACACACTCCAATATCTAACTGCCTGAGTCCCAGTCAGCCTTGGCCCTGAACAGGGCCCCTCCCCACACAGAATTGCTCACAGAAACACAGGATGAACAGCTCACAGAGACTCAGATGTACAGGCTGGAGAGATTCAGACTTACAGGCCGGCGAATTATACCACTACAATTTCTGGTTATTGTTCATTAACAGTGGGGTACATGCATTTAAAGTATTTTTCAAATTGTCCCTGTATTGTCCAGTTTTGAATTAAAGAGGAAAATTTTGCCCTGAATGCAGCCTCACAGGCTGAGCAGATTACTCCAGCAGTCACTGTCACTGTGTAAAGTTTAAGGTTACAGTTGAATGAGTTTTATTTCTTCTTCACTTTCTTAACACTCATTATAAGTAAGCAAAATGTAGGGCTGCAATTACAAACTATTTTCATGGACGATTAATCTGATTATTTTAATCGATTAGTTGTTTGAGCTATAAAAAGTTAGTTAAAAAGTTGGTTAAAAAACAATGTTGATCAGTGTTTCCCAAAGCCCAAGATGTCCTCAAATGTCCTGTTTTGCTCAAAACCCAAAGATATTCAGTTTACTGTCAGAGAGAAGTAAAGAAACCAGAAAATAATCATGTTAAAGAAGCTGAAATCAGAGAATTTTGACTTTAATTGATTATGAGAATAGTTGGTGATTCATTTAATAATCAATTAGTTGTTACAGCTTTAGTAAAATGCTTGACATTTAAAACAGAAAATTGAAAAAATAGCAGTTACATTGCCATAATGATGTTTGTGAGGTACTGAAGAAAAGTAAACAAAAGTTCTCCAAACACAATAAATAACTAAGAAATCACATCTGATTGACTTTTTGTAATATTTTTATTGGGTTTTTTTTTACATTTTTTATGGGCCTATCTCAGAAAAATTCAGTTGTTTCTTAATATATAAATTTCCTGAACTGTTTCTATCATTGGATTGGGATTGTTAGAGACTTTGCAAAAGTGTATTTTAATACGTTTTCAGTTTAGTAAACAAGCCACCCCATACCCTCAGAGATAAAACAAAAACAATCACAATCAGAAGTACTTCATTGATCCCGGGGGGAATTTGTTCACATTACTGGTGCTCCCATTCAAGAGTGGAAAATATGTAAGCATAGAGAAATTTAAAAAATTGAAAGGCTGTATCTAAACATATATACATTCTACTAAAGTATACAGCAAAATAGTATAAGCGAAATATATACAGTATGTAGAAAAGTTGAGTGCCTGCACACACACCCACACACAGATGACTATGATCCAGTACCTGGCTGTGTGTGGCTGTCAGGACACACTTGGCTGTATTTTGGCCGTGTCAGCATTCCTGTTGATAACCACGACCGTTCGCTTCCTCCCACCTGTGCAGATGGCCTGCTTGGCAGTAGTTCAAGGTAAACTGATAGTCTGACTGAATGAATACCAGACTGAGTCACACTGAACAGTTGGAGAAGGCTGACACTTCCAGAAATTATCACACAACACATTGAGATACTGTGAGCGTGTTCGTTTTTTGCAAGAAGTCCAGGAGATGTTCTAGTCCTGGTTAAAGAGTTTATTTGACATTGGCAGAATAGAGATGCATGTACATGGATCTTTCTTTGATCAGAAACCACAGTCCACGAGCAGCTAGCTGCAAGTAGTTAGGTGTAGCCACTTCCTAAAGAAAGAGTGTCTGACTTAACGTTACACAGTGTTTTAAATGGAAATGTGCTATTATCTGATTGGTCTAAACTGATGGGGAGGAACTGTGGTTAGCTCTCCCTTCGTTGGTGCACGGGCTGGTCCCAGCCCCTCGCACACATCCCGTCCAATCCAGGATGACAGCGCCCTGAAATGTAAAACAGCTAAGTGCTCTTTATGTTTTTACCTAAAATGGTGTTTCGATAAGTTATTGAGTACGTGTCAATCTTTAAAGTTGATGAATAGCCTAATGTGGAACATGACATGGCCTATTGCTAAATGCTTGTTTTTCTTAATCAAAAGAGGAAGTTGCTCTAGGTGTCTTCCTGTCTGCGTTGCGCCAGATAGTTAATCAGCTGTCTTTAGCTTTGAATTGCAGTCATTGAGTCATCTGCCAACTGTCATGAACTGTGTAGGGTGAATAGTTCAGCGCTGTGTTGTGACTATGAGTTGTAAGCTAACGTGCATGTATAAAACAAGGTATAAAATATGTCATCCTGACACTAAATTATTATTCTGGTCAGGAAGACCAACTACCACCTTCTCAGATATACACTTACCAGCCACTTCATCAACTGCTCATTAACACAAATATCTAATCAGCCAATCACATGGCAGCATCTTAATGCATTTAGGCATGTAGACATGGTCAAGACGACCTGCTGAAGTTCAAACCAAGCATCAGAATGGGGCAGAAAGGTGATTTAAGTGGTCTGAGTATTTCAGAAACTGCTGATCTACTGGGATTTTCACTCACAATCATCTCTAAGGTTTACAGAGAACGGTCTGAAAACGAGAAAATATCCAGTGAGCGGCAGTTCTCTGGGCAGAAATGCCTTGTTGATGCCAGAGGTCAGAGGAGAATGGTCAGACTGGTTTGAGATGATAGAAAGACAACAGTAACTCAGATAACCACTTGTTACAACCAAGGTATGAAGAAGACCATCTCTGAACACACAACATGTCGAACCTTGAAGCAGATGTTCTACAGCAGCAGAAGACCACAACTGGTGTCACTCCTGTCGGCTAAGAACAGGAGACTGAGGCTATAATTCACACGGGCTCACCAAAACTGGACAATAGAAGATTGGAAAATTGTTTCCTGGTCTGATGAGTCTTGATTTCTGCTGCAACATTCAGATGGTTGGGTCAGAATTTGGCTACAAAATACATGTTTTTACTGTTTTTTTCTCTCTTTTCTTGTCATTTTAAGTTTCAGTTTCCTTATTCAACAAATTGCTCTGCTAGACATTGCTTCCATGTCTAGACTATTGCTTAATTAAAAATGTATTAACCAATCAAAATGTATTAAAAAGTATTAATTGATTAAATTCTGAAAGGCAATTAATTATTAATCATTGCACGTTGGCATCCTTACTTCAAGCCTGTGCTGCTGCAGTGTTTTGTCGTTAATGTCGTTGTCATTCGCTCATTTGCCATCAGATCGTTTTATTGTCTACTGATAAGATGAGTTCACAGGACCGAGAGGTGAAGAGCTTGACACAATCAGACCAACAAGTCGACGTTTTAGTGTGGCTGGTTTATTCATGCATGAAGGACAAGAGCAAGGTACAGAAGACAGAAGATTTGGTGACCCAAATAAAATCTCCTGTGACCCACCCGTGGGTCCTGTTGGAAATATTAAACTGTTGTTACTGCATTTTACTATGAACTCAAAACTGCTGATAGAGTTCATGTACATAGTGTCATGAAACTAGAAATATATGCAGCTGCCTGCGTGCCTGGGTTCAATTTGAGGACATATAACCACATAGCTAAAGAGCAAGTAGGGGGCAGGAAACGTATTTGGGGGTTCGTGTGGGTTCTTTGTCTTCCTGTTTTTCAGAGCAACAAGAAGAAGACACCCACATTTCTTATCTCATACATATTCATAACTTTGTGTAATATAATACTGGATCAGGGAAGTGTAGGTTGTCAGACTTTGTGAACTGACTCGCAGCTGTATGTGGTCAGGGAAGCGTTGATTTGATCCAGAATTCTGTAACTTGTTTGCTTGCTTCTGTAACATACATCGGAATAAATTTACCTTATAACATAAAATCTTTGTGGACATTTCCTCTGTTGTTGCAGATTCAACGAACACGTAATGGTTGATTCATCTCTAGACTGAATAACCGATATTTAAATCCTTCAGTCCTGACCCAGTCTTTGGGAATAGCTGAGTAATTTTTAATTTAAAAAAAAGTCCAGTTCTCTGATTTTAGCATCTTAGATGTGAATATTTGCTGGTGTCTTTAGTCCTCTGTGACAGAAAACTGAAAATCATGGGCTGTAGAAAAACAACCATTTGAGAGTGTGACCTTTGACTGATTGACAACAACTAATAATTGATTAATCAAGACTGTTAGCTGCAGTCCTATAGTTTCTGGTTGCTGTTGCTTTGGTCTGAATCTGTTAGATAAGTTGTTCCCAGAGACTGGGTCGGGATCCACAGCAGGTTTTGTTTGGCTCACCAAATAAATAAAAGACTGGAAAGACTGTATATTGTTTTACTGATGACAGGAAAAAAGTCTGTTTATTCCACCAAAATGCACTAATTGTGTCTCATTATGAAGTAGGCTAAAAACGGCCCATATTGTTTTCCTGGTGAGAAGAAATAAAAAAAAACAAAACAAGGTGGCCTATTAACTTAGCCCTAAATACATTTATTTATCATTTATAAAGTAATTAAAATGTGTATAATTTCAATAACATGCGTCAAGATAACACAAGGTGATGCAGAATAAATAAACCAGAAAATATTCACAATTAAAGAAGCAAAAATCACAGAAATTTGACTTTTTTCTTTAAAGAATTTGCAGAGGGATTTTTTTTTTTTACACCTTTTGAGTTTATTGAAAGTTCTGTGCTCTCTGAAGATACCAACGTTCTTTCTCTATCAGTCCAACCACGTTCATGTAACCAAACTGCCAACTCATTGTGGCTGAAGCAGACCAAATGCACAGATAAGAAGTGATGAGCGTTGAGCGAAGGAATGCTGAGACAGTCAGACATGACCTGATGTAGCCTACAGTCTGGTACCATCAGGACCTGCCTGGTATTGGAACGAGGTACATAAGTTTGGACATTAGTGGGTGCAGGTGCATGTATCATGTTTGAATGTGAGTTGAAATTGTAAAAGAAGGGGGGGGCTATCTCAAGCCTCCAAACAGAATAAAAGAAGGTATATTGAATCTCCTTTTTCAGTCTGATCCTGGGATCGATTTGAGTTTGTTGGTTTGCTGCCTCAGAGAACCTAATAAAACTCTGCATAGCCGACTTTGTTCTGTCTCCAGTGAGCTTTCTTTTGCCATCATTCTTGGTTCAGTCACACCTTTGGAGACTGAATTTTTTTTAGAGCTTCTTAATAAGTGTTGTGTCATCAAGCCCACATCATTTTGACCCATTTTCAGAGCTTTTTTTGTCACAACAAATTCCTCAAACTAATTAATCGTTTGTCAGATTGGTTGGTGATTAATTACATAACCAATTCATTATCAACTGAGTGTTGCAGCTGTGGTGTCTGGAGTTTCCTGTGGTATGTGTTTTCCTGGGGATGGTGATTCAATTAGGGGCCCCAGAGTTAAAGATATATGTCATGCGTCAGGAGGTACATGGTAAAGACAATTGAAGGCCATATGTTTTGTCTTAAAGTTTCATGACAACAAGTCTCATGACAACAGCCTATATAATGGTGTAGGTTAGAACTGTTATTCAGAGTGACATTGGCTGAATCCTCTCCAAGCATGTTTTGATGCTGTGCTTCTTTATAATAAACCTTTATTATATACACAAGACGGTGTCAGCGGAGATTCCTTCATCATCTTCACATCATCACTACTGAATATACCACACAGCCCTAGTCAAGATAATACAAAGTGATGCAATTTCAAGTCTGTACTTTCACTTGTAATCAAGTAGGCCTATCCATTACAAGATGTAATCTACTTAGTTACTTTTAAAATCATAGTTGAGAACTGAGTACAATTTGAATCAATATCCAGACCTTTCATCTGCATTTTAGGAGCCAATCAGGTGATCTGATCACAAACGGGCCAATGAAAACAAAGACAAATGGATGAAAAGCAAAACAAAACACTGCAGCAGTTTGGAGTAAGGATGTTAACAATTAATCAATAATCGATTAATTGCCATTAAGAATTAAAATGTATTAATGGATAATTAATCAATAGTCATGGCAGTAAGTGCACCTCATCTGACATTGTCTTGTCTGGCGTGTCTAAACGTAGACTTAAAATGAGAAAAACAACTGAAAATGTGGGGAAAAAACATGTGTAGTATAGAAATTATCAGTGATTAATTGATTGTTAGCGTTTTCAACTATTAGTTCAGGAAAACACACAAAATTTGCAGCCCTAGTTTGGAGACGAGTAGTTTTTGCAACAAATACTTTGTGCTTTTACTATATTTCTAACACCAGCACTTTTACTTGTAATTGAGTAATACTCTATGTAACAGAACTGGTACTTGAGTACAGATTTGCAGCACTCTTTCCACCACTGCCCTTCCTTTGCATATAAGAACTGGAACTCAAAAAGAGCAGGAAAATAAATAAATAAACGTGGCATTAGGAAATAAAAGCTCCTGAAATAAATGTTATCTATTTCTTATTTATTCTTAATTCACAGCCATTTTATTTATTTGTTTATTATTTGTTAAACAATATATTGAGTAAAATTGCTTTCTGTGGGGCTGTTCTCAGACTGTCTCAGTACTACCGGCGGTGCTTTTACTCTGAAAAGGCTGCGCGCGAAAACCGGAAGTCTTCGCGATTGCTGCCGTCGTTCCCGCTGACAAGTCCGAAGAGGAGTCGGAGCTCGTCGGGGCTGCCAAGTGAGGACGAGTCACGGTAGGTGTGGAGAACGAACTTCGTTATTAAACCACTGAGAGAAACTTTACGAACCGACAGTCTTTCTTTTTTTTTTTTTAAATTAACGTGGACCGCGCCCAACTTGAACACGTCCGCTCCAAGTCAAGTCAAGTCGATCAAGTCGCGAGACTTGTTTAACAGTTTTAACCGTCGCCAGCTGTCGGGACAGTTGGTGTTTAACTTTGGAAACGGATCGATAAACACGTGTTGAACGTTTTACACAGGTGCCATGTTGTAAAACTCGTATTTATCCGACCTTTTAACGTCAGTGACGGTTGGTCTGCGGCTGGAATCGAACAGCGACACCATCAGTCAGACCTGCACACCTGGTACATGTTGATTTCTTCTGTCTGACTGACGTTGACTTTAACTTACGTAAAAACAACGGACGGAACAAACGTTTGCGTTGTTGCGTTCATGTGACGCAGGAGAAAATGAACACTTTTGTTCCTCTTCCTCATTATGAGAGTGAAGAGCAGGGCGGCTAAGTTTCGTTTCCTCAGTGCTTTTCAATAACCCACGTTGTTTAAACAACACGATACTAACATTTGGTAGTGTTGAAAATACTCTTTCGGTTCATTCCAGACCTCAGATCAGTTCAGTTTGCTGTAAAGTCAATGCAGTGATTTTTTTTTTTTTTAAATTCTGTACAGCACTGTGCATGTGGAGGACCAAAACTGCCAGAATTAGAAATAACTAAATAAATAAATGACTGATTTAATAATGTTTAATAATGCCCTGTTTATGTACTTGCCCTATTCGATAATCCAAAAATGTAAAAAAAACACAAATGGGAAAGCAGGGGCGTTTCTTGGGACTGAGAACATTGGGGGCTGAGCCCAGACCCTTATGGGGAAGTTTTGGGGATCCTACCCGGGGAAAAAAGCTCTATGCTTTTTTGAGCCTTGTTGCGTCTTGTCTAGAGCCAAATACTGCCAACGTGTACTTCAAAATGTGTCAAAATTAAATTAGATTATATTGATAGAAACAGGATGATGCACTTATAGATAACACAGGAATTAAAGCCAAAAAAATAAATATTTTGTAAATATTTTGACTGAAGCCAAGTCATATTCCCCCTCAATTTTAAAAAAATGTTAGAAGTTACATGATTTACAATTCTTAGTTTGCTTTTTTTAACACCAGACCATGTGAAAAAGTTGAGTGATGATGCCTACAGCCATATTTCCCCCAAAAATGCACATCACATGAGTCAGTTTAAGATATAATATATTTAATTTTGAGCCATTTTAAGTTTTACTTTATCCCCCTCCCCCACTGTGTTGTGTTGCACCTCTGTCTCTGCAGCTCTTTTCTCTCCATCTGCACACTCAATTTATGTGTGGGAAAAGTCGCCAGTCGTACCGAGCCTTCGGGGATTTTTGCCGTTAAAAGCGTCTATTCCCCGCCGGCACGCCCCCATAACAAAGAAGTGCAAAAAGCATATAAATAACTTTGCAGAACCGAGTTGGGGAGAATTTAAAAGGGTAAATAATGCAGAAAGAGTTGATTTTCATGTAGTGCTGCAAAGATTAATTGATTATTAAATTAATCCACAGCAATTTTAATGATCGATTAAGTGGTTTGAGAAATTCTCAAGGCAAGAAAAGTCAAAATTCTCAGATTCTAGCTTCTTAAATGTGCATAAACTGCATATCTCTGGGTTGTGGGCAGAACGAGACATTTGAGGACGTCATCCTGCACCTTGGGAAACACTGATTGACATTTTTCAGGCTTTCTGACATTTTATAGACCAACCAACTATTAATCAGTGTAATCGAGAAAATAGTCGACTATGGAAGTACTGCAGCCCTATTTTCATGACTTCAGTAAATGCAGTTTTCTACTGAATTTAGACAAAGAATATAAAACAATAAAGCTATAAGCCTAATGCAGTTGACCACAAGGTGAATAAGACATGAGTTCCTATCAAAGTAAAAGTTTTTTAAAATAACTCTGCATTATTAAGATGTACTTTAAATCAAAGTACACTGAATGTCAAACCTATAAACTCAGTATATCAAACTGTGGTTAGATTTGAATGTTTTCGCATGTTTTAAGGTTGAAGATTTTCTTTTTAACATATAACCTGGACAGAATAAAAGGTTTTAAAAAATACAATGAAAAACCTGAAAAACAATAGTGACGCTCGTCCCCCCCCACCGAACGTTTGTCACTGCGCTGCATTATTGTAAGTCATGATGAGGAGTCCAGACTCTGTCTCTCCCTCTTCATCTCCTCGGTTGTGTGTCAGTGTTGTCAGAGTGAAACTGATGTCAATGATCGTGCTACCTTAATACAAAAACATGAATATTGTGCACTGTTTAATTATTATATAGACTGACATAAAATAGGTGGGATTTTCCCTCTCAGAAGACATATTTTATGAAAAAATAAACTGTTGTTAACAATAATAATACTAAAGAAATAAATAAATGCATATAAATAGCAACATTTTCCTAAATTACTGCTGATTGTGTGGTGTTTGAAGTTTAAATTTGAAGCCTGCAGTGTGCCGTAGAAGCTTCAGTTGATGCTTTTAGTGCGTTTTGAAGTTCTGAAGTGTTGGTACAGAGATCCAGACTTATCCTCTGGCCCAGCCTGGACTTCTGATTTCCAACACTCTATTGAAAACTTGATTTATGAAATTTCGGAGGCATGGACAGCTTCAGGATTTGTTGTCTGTCTGTGCTAAGGGGGTTGTGTAGTCAATACTTAAATACTTTTAAATACCACATTGCTTAAAACAAGACAATACTTTAACATTTAGTAGAATCATACTGAAGCTATAAATAAATAAAATTTCTTTAGTGCTCAGTGCATTAGTGCTTCAGCTGAGTCTTTATTGTCCTGCCTGAAATTAAGCTTGCAGCAAAACCAGACGGTGCTCAGTGACTTTTTCCTGTACCAGCACTGTGTGTATGGAGGACTGAAACGAAATAAATGGGGATGAAGGGGGAAAATAATAAAGAAAAAGCTGATTTTCATAACTTCATATATAATAATATACTCAATACACACATTGAAATAAACCACCACACACTGTAGAGTTTAATTCAAGTAGATTATTTTTTAAATTTCAATCGGAGATACTTGTTGAATCTTGAGTTGAGAGGAAAAAGTCAAAAACACCGCTGATGCTCTTTCAATGAATTTATTGAACAGGCATCAAAAACAACTGTCTACAGTACAGTGGGGAATCTTCAGTCCAATGATGACAACAGCTGTGAAGAGGAACCCCCTGAATACTGAATAAAGAGTCTTGCTGAAGTCTCAGAGATCCCCAAGCCCTGGATAGCTTTCTGAGGTTTTTTAAAGGGGTGCAACGGATCGCAGTTGACCTGTGTCCTGTACGGATCGCCCTCCACGGTTCGTGATCCGCGGGCTACTTATGAGCATCATACTTTTACTGCCACTGTTACTTTTGTATAAGTTATAATACCCGAAATCTCAATGCAGAGCTGCAGTGAAAAGACAGGACAGATGCTGCTGTGTGCAGCGCATCTCTGTGAAGAGCGACAGATTTAAAAGCCGTCACTAGTCGGGGCTGCAGCACTGTCACTGCAGCACTGACGGCAGCCCCTCTCGCCCAGCGTGTACGCCCCGATCGCCTAGGTAACCCGGATGTTTATATCAGCAAAGTTGGACAGATGACAGCTAGTAAAACCATCGCGGTTTGGCAGTGTTTTAATCCAGACGATGTAAATAATGTTGAATGTAGACTGTAACATAATAAGCTGATTATAATCATCTCGACTGGAGCAACATGTGACCACATTAAGCACAGACACAAACATAAACCTACAAGTGGAGCTACTGCTGCTGCTGCTAGCACTGCAACGTTAGCCACACTGTGTAGCAGACTGGCAGCTAACGTCAGCTCTGGGTTGTTTACCTGCAGACTTCGTGATCCTCTTCGGTCTGAAAAGTTGAAGCATTTAGTGAGTTGTTGTAATGTGTTGTAAGTTAATGTGTACCTTGTATTGCACATTTAGCGTGCATAGCGCACATTTCAGCGGCATTTAAAGTACGATGTGGCGATTGTTGACTGTTATTAATGGCTTCAAATGGCTCCAAATACCACAGTATTTTTTTTGGACAGTGTTTAACATTAAATTAAAAAAATTCTGCTCAATTTTAACTGCTTTCTGACTGTTTTCTTACAGTGTTAGACTAGTCAACTAGTCTAAATTAAAATTTGCGTTTAATCGACTGGGAAATTAGTGGCCAGGAACATCCCTATATAGTACAGTACTGTATAAGGTTGAAGTTTTTAATATTATTACCATTATCATTGCTATTATTATCATTATTATTAACCCTAATCCCACCACTTTTTTCTTTTTTGCTGATCCGAAAAATGATCCGATCCGTGACTCAAAACCGTGATACGATCCGAACCATGAGTTTTTTGATCCGTTGCACCCCTATTTTTAAAGCATTTGTGACAATTGGCCATTATTAACCTTAACTAACCTCATTATTATCCAATAAGCTTAATTAATATCCAATGAGACTTTGTAAAGGCTCTGTGAGACATGAGCTCATCCCATGTCCTCCTTCAATATATACCTGTCGAACCCTTAAAAGGAGACAGAATGTATAGTGTTTAGATTTTGCCTGCTAAAGCCCCCACACGTCTCCTAACATGCATCGATGCAAAGAGCTGTACCTCCATGGTACCCAAAAATGGAAATGCATGACTCTCAGGCCACAGAGAACAGAGAAATGCTGACTTGTTAGAGAAGGTTAGAGATTGTATGATCTGTAGGATCTATACTACACATGAACTCAACCATCTTACCAGAAATATACCTCATACACAAACCTTATCATAAGCAGAAGTCTCAGAATAGGATGTGCATGTATTCTTTATAATATTCCAAACCACAGAAACCAGACCTGATCGGTTTTCTGCAGATTGACTGAGGCAAGAAGGCAATCAAAAGTTCATCCACAATATGTAGGACACGATCTCTCCCTCACATAATTCTTCATTAATTTGAACGTTTTTTTTGACACACATTTTGCCTTTAACAAATATTGCACTTCCTGTGATTTGAAAATTGCAGAAAGACATATTGCGATTTCTATAAAATTTGGATTAATTGTGCAGCCCTGCTACTAACTGATCACAGGCTTAGTCTCAATGACAGACTGTCTTTGTTCTCTTCATATCCTCCTAACAGCATGTGATAATCATATGATATTTGGATCCACAGTCATAAAACATATAATTTGCAAAAACAACAACAAAAAAAAAACTTTAATGTTTAATAATATTTTACTTTCGCAGTCACACTACCCAATCCAGCTATTTGGATCAGTATCGGAACAATATCCAGTATTGGGAGGGTTTTCCCCAAATTTTTGTTTTTTGACATAAAGGTGGTAAAGTCTGTTGAACCATAGGATGAATATCATCATAATTTGAAACAGAATAAAGTTGAAACTGTGTTTGAAAGCTTGAAATCTTTGAAAGGGGTTTTGCAGGAATGAAATTAAGTTTTTAGGGCTTGTATAATTTTTTCGATAGGCCAAAATTTCACATCTCTGCAAACATCATTTTGTTTTGGTTCTTAACAACTGCAGCACTCTTATTTATTTATTTATTTTTTAATGGTGTTTCTCCAACACATTTTCAGAGTTTCAAATTTGTCTCTGTTCTCCCGGTGTATTACTTTGTTTTCTAGGTTTGAAACCTTGTAAATGGTGATCTGAAAACCATTTGTGTATGTTGGGGGAAAAAAGTTTTGAAATGTTGAAACTTGAGCTTCGAAAGGCGAAGCTTTATTTTCAAACTTTTGCAGATGTGTGCCTGTGTTGCAGACAGTGTGAGTCATTTATTTCTGGTCATATTGTCTTGTTGAAACACAGAATAGGGTAACTCTGCAGACCAGAGACTCCTGAAATGATGAGCTGGTCAGTGTCATGTTGTTGTGATGATAGTTCTGATGTCTTCGTAGCATGTTGATATATGCCCTGACAGCTGGTTCACACTACGTTCTTGAGAAGCCCGTGACAGCAGTCGCTGAACTGCTGCAGCTTGCACAGGGCGCAGTGTCCACACAGGCTGCGTTTCTGCTGCGAGGTGGCTGCTGGAAGCCCTGTCTTTCTAGATAGAGTTTGCAGGAGAGTTTGGAAGAGAAGAAAAGAGCTGTTTTCTGAAGGCAATCAGGGATTTTCCCCCTCAGTCAGAGTGAGGGAGTGAGGGAGAGATGGAGGGATGGATAGAGGGGGAAGAGAAGAGAGAGAAAGGAAAAAAAACACTGCCCTGTGCCCATTTTTTTCATGTCTGTGACATATTACACAGATGTAGACAATGAAACTTAAGGATTGGAAATTATAAGATTTTATTGATGCCAGTTCTGCTTATTGATCTGATTCTTTATCAATTACCTTATCCCTGTGGATTTTCTGTGTGGAAAAAAGTAGACCTATGCAGGTTTTGAGTGTCAACAAACACAAATTTTATTATGAGTCTCTGAACACTGAACAGTGTAAGTTCTACACTGTGACAGTTTTATCTCAGCAGTCAGTGATGCGATTTGTTCAGTTTCAACAATACAGCAGGTTAAACCAACTTGTTTATAATTAAACAGCATTGTGTACATATGAAAGGGACCTTACCAAAATGTTGCTTCTCATAGGGTTGGATATCATTTGGATTTTGATTCTGATGCAAAAATTATTACTATTATTAGTATTGTGTGTAAGGTTACGTGAGGCTGAAACTGAACTTTTTAGGGGTGAAATGTTCTGTCAGTTGATGCTGATAGACTATGTTTGGGAGTTTTCACATCTGGTTTACAGTATTCTCGCTGCATGGCAAATGGTTCAAGAAGTGAACGTATCACTTTGTTGCATGTTAAAAGCTGCAAAGAAGGGAAATGTGGTGGTTGTCTGTACCGATGCACAGGCGTGAGTTTAGCATGGGAATAGTTTGTGAAAGTGAAGATACAATTTCTTAATCATGTCGAAGCTTTTGTAAGTGTGGAAACGGGCCTCAATGCCCATCCCTAATAAAACTGTAGTGAGAGGTGTCCTGTTGCTGATATGATGTCCTTATGACTGTCTACAGATATTGAATGTGTATTTTTGATGAGAACCACCTGCATCACGCAGAAAAAAAATAGGCAAGCCTCTGAATTTCTAGATGAAGCATGGCTGCAGCTGCACCTGACGTGTGTGAGCAGCGCTGCACACGCGGGCTGTATGGATGCTTGAACCTGTTAATATGGGCACTGAAATGAAAACCAACAGGTAACTCCATGCACTGCTCAAGCGTCTAGTGTGAACCAGCCATGAGACATCATTCAGCAAGCTCTAGCGGGCCCAGGCTCAGTACTCCCTAGCTTTCAGCCACTCTTAAACTCTCCCTCATGGGCTGCACATCACAGTTGTACCTGCCAGATTTTCGTGCCCCTGGTATTCCATTTGACACTCAAGTGTCTGTCAACACTGGCTCTCCAGTGCCTGCCTGGACCCACTGGAGCATACTGCAGGCTGGTTATGGGACTTTGGGAAGCTGAAAGCCTGAGAGGCTTTTGGTTAGGCTTATGGGGTTGAGAGCTGTGCATGAGCCCACAGGAGCATGCAAGGCTGTGGATAGGATTTCTGGAGCTGAGAGCCAGCCCTGGGCATGGAGAGCCTGCTAAAGGTATCCCGTTAATTTAGAAAATGAAACGGGGAAAACATATTTTTCTCAAGTGAATTCTACTTCTGTACTGATCTGTCCATCTTTTCAATTCCAGAAAAGCTGGAACATTGTGTTAAATGTAAATAAAAACAGAATGCAATGATTTGAAAATCATTTTCGATTTGCATTCAATTGAACACAGTACAAAGACAAGATATTTAATGTTCAAAATAGTTAACTTCATTGTTTTTTGTTTACTCATTCAGAATTTGATGCTTGCAACAAAAAATTGGGACAGGGGCAACAAAAGACTGACAAAGTTGTGGAATGCTCAAAAAATACCCGTTTGGAACATTCAAAAGGTAAACAGGTGAATTGGGGACAGGTGACAGTACGATGATTGGTTATGAAAGGGGCATCCTCAAAAGCCTTAGCCGTTCACAATCATAGATGGAGTAAGGTTCAACACTTTGCAAAAAACTACAAGGGCAAATAGTCCAACAGGTAAGAACAACGTTTCTCAACACACCAACATCTACAATCCATAATATCATTAAAAGATTGAGAGGATCCAGAGAAATCTCTGCTCATAAGGGTTAAAGCTGATAACCAACATTGAATGTCTATGACCTTTGACCCCTTAGTTCATTAGGAATCTGCATAATTGCATAAAGGATACTACATGGGCTCAGGAACACTTGTCTGTTGTCAGTAAACACAGTTTATTGCTGCATCTACAAATGGAAGTTAAAACTCTACAATCCAAAGCGAAAGCCATGCGCACTCAACAACGTCCAGAAATGCTGCCAACTTCTCTGGCCCGAGCTCATCTGAGATGGACTGATGCAAAGTGGAAAAGTGCGCTGTAATCTGAAGAGTCCACATTTCAGATTGTTTTCACAGATTATGGATGTCGTGTCCTCCGGGCTAAAGAGGAAAAGGATCATCTGATTGTTACCAGTGCCAACTTCAAAAGACAGCATTTGTGATGGTATGGGGGTGTGTTAGTGCCCATGGCATCATGGGTAACTGTCACATCCGAGAAGGCCCCATTATGCCGAAAGGTTCATACAGTCTTTGGAGCAACATATGCTGCCTTCCAGACAACGTCTTTTTCAGAGACGTCCCTGCTTATTTCAGCAAGACAATGCCAAAAACACATTCTGCACATATTCTTACTGCGTGGCTTCCTGGAGTCCCGACCTGTCTGCCATTGAAAATACGTGGTGGATTATGAGGCTGAAAATACAACAACAGAGACCCCGAACTGTTGAGCACCTGAAGTTGCATATATCAAGCAAAAATGAGAAGAAAGAATTCAGAAGTAATTTCACTTTCAAAACTTCAACAGTTTCTGTCCCCAGTTCACAGTTACTTACTGAGTATTGTTAAAAGAAAAGGTGATGTAATGTCCCAACTTTTTTGGAATGTGTTGTAGGCACCAAAACTCAGAATTAATGTATATTTACAAAAACAAAGTTGACCAGTTTGAACATGTCTTGTCTTACTTATGCATTCAGCGGAATATAGATTGAAATTCATTTTCGATTGACAGAATTTTAAGCCTCTGATCGGCCAAATTAAGAAATTATTGAAAGCTACCATGCCCTTCTCAAAGTCTCCAGTCTGCAGTTACCCTACTCTCTGTTTCAGAGTTTCAGACCAGCAATGTGAGACAGCGCTGCCAGAAAAACTCATAATGGAATTGTGTGTGCAGATGTAGCAGAGATGAGTGAAACTGGGTATAACAGAAATGCAAATGTACATCTGCAAAAGTTTCAAAATAAAGATCTATCCTTTAGAAACTCCACTTTCAAGTTTTCCCCCATCACATGTGCATTTTTTCAGATCGCAATTTACAAGGTGTCGTGAAGGCAAAATATGGATTATGTATTAGCACTATTATTTATTGTCGACATCCTCCGTGAATAGTGCTGTGTGTTGTAATACTGTGTGTAATGCTTATGCTGATAAGCTACTGGAGTAGAGGGACATTGAATGTAGACCTGAGCAAAGGATGCTGCGGATGCTCTGTGTATTTTCACTTGATGTAACTGCAAAGTATGCAGCCATGCACAAAGTGATGTTCACTTTTCCCATGAAATTGATGATGTTTTTTCTGAATTGTTCTCCATGAAAAATGAGCTAGACTTTTTGGTTAATTGATGAAACTGGTGGCAAGCCACAGTACATTACATTCGTTCACATTTATCTGTGCTTTGTTGCTTTTGCCTCGTCTGTCCTTTCTTGCCAGTGAAGACCAGGAAACAGATGGAGTAATTGTGTATCCAACAGGAAGCCCCAGAGTGGACAACTCAAGCCAAGACCCACAAGATGATGGATTTTATCCTTTCAAGAAGATAAAGTCCATTCCCATTCAATAACCCCTTCCCTTCCCTTTTTCTTTTTTTTACTTTTTTTTTTTTTTTTTTTACTTTTCAGCTTTGCATTGCTGTCAGAGCGTTATGCCCCTTCTTCTGCTTCAGGGACCCTAACCAGCCCTCTACTTTGAGGGCTCCCAGGGAACTCTCTCCTGATTGGCCAGCAGGCTACCTCCTTGTGACTGGCTCAACTGAAAGACCGGCTAGAACTGACATAGATAAACAATGCTCTCACTGTTGGCAACTGAGTGACAGCCTTTATAGCCATCTACAACACATCTGCTCCTGACATATCTACAATGTCCCCTGTCCGAATGCTGCAGCCATCAGTCTCCTGAACTTTCTGAAGATTGCAAAGACCATGTCGCATCCCCTGTATAACCCCTATGCCTCTGGGAACCAAAGTTCCACCCAGGGGCAATATGGACTCCCCATTATACAGGCAGATGGGGACCCTCAGTGGACATCTCATCTTGGACTTGGATCCAGCTTCAGTTCTTCTGGAGCTTCAGCTGCGATTTCTGACAACTCTGGGGGGATACACCCATTGCTGATTTCTCAGACAGTGAGCGACATACCTGAACTGTGCAGGGCTGTAATGGATGAAGACAGACAGAGATCTATGGACATGCATATTGGCAGAATCAGAGAGGAGGTGAGGGTTCTCGGCAAACCAATGCACCAGCCCATAGACCAGGACTATCGCTTTACCAGCGCTCAAAGGGATGAGTTTCACTCCCCAGGCACAGGGATGGCCTCCAACCCAATGTCCTCAACCTCTGCCTCTCTAGGACATAGACACTCAATCGTTGAAAGTGGTGGTAGCTCCTTGGACTGGTTGTCGAACTACGAAAGACCCACTGCCTGATGAGTCTAAATTTTATTCATCAACTGTTTCATCTAACTACGCAAGTAGTGGTGACAGTAAGCTTAATGTCCCCAGCAGAAGAGACCATGATATTCAGTCTATTACAGGGCTAGCTGCTCATGACTGCCCAGTGCAAGACAAACCATCTACTTCTACAAAGACCAGTCAACCCAAGTACACCTCTGAATCAGCTTTTAAGATCCTTAAGCACTTTGGACTTGGAAAAGATGACTTGGAAATTCTTCTCTCCTACCCAGAAGACCAGCTCACTTCTGATACCCTGCCAGCACTCTTGCACCAAATTCGCCTTCAGAAGGGCAAGACGGCTGAAACAGCAGAACAACCAAAACCCTGCCCTGAACCCCAACCTACCAGAAGCATGAGTGGAATGGACAGTCACAAATTGAGTACTTCTGGAGGGGGAATGATGTGCCGGGAAGGAATATCATCAGCTGTTCTCCAGCCAAGTAAAGTAATTGACTATGGACATTGTAAATATATTGCAGGGCTTGGAGATGATATTGGAAGCACCAGTGCCAGTGGAGTTAACAGTGTTGGGAGTGGAAGTATGTCGCTGATGGACACTTTCGATAGTAACCGACACAGTCAAGAACCACTGCAGAAAAATACAACAGAGGTGACAAGCAGTGCCTTGGGTTCTTCGCATGAGCAGACAAAGTCTGTTGCCAGTCCCAGCTTTTCATACACTTCAATACTTGCATCTGTGCCTCCCCCAAGTCATGATCAGACCAAACATTTGCAGACCCACTAAACCAGACCAATCAAACGATCCCCAGCTTTTTCCTCTTGTCCAAAGAAAGACTCAGACCTCAGAGTTCTCAAGTCTGAAGCCTCCAAACCTGTTCTTGTCAAAGAACCAGAGGCCGATAACCAGTCAGCATCGAAAACCCAACCCAGCCGACATGGTATTGTGCTCTTTGATAGTAATAACACCCGTCACATGAAGGATCAAAGTAAAACTCAAAGTCAAGGCTCAACAGCTGCTGAGCAGATGAAAAGGCAGCAAATCCAACAGCAGATGCAGAATCTGCCAATGCAGCAGATGCAGAAGCAACCAGTCCAGGAGATGCAGAATCCGCTAATGCAGCAGATGCAGAATCTGCCAGTGCAGCAGATGCAGAAGCAGCCAGTGCAGCAGATGCAGAAGCAGCCAGTGCAACAGATGCAGAAGCAGTTGGTTTCACAGACAGGACAAGTGATATGCCCTCCAGTTTTTTCTGGTGAAAAAACTGTTTCCCCTGCTCCTCTCATCCCCAACAACACTGATGCCTCACAGGCCATGCATCGTCCAGTGTTGACCCCAAGTGATCCTCATCCCAGCATCATTTCTCCAGTTCTGCCTCAGCCAGTACCAGCCCTGGCGCGCCTGGATCACATGACACCATCGACATCCAATAGGCTGCCTCCAGCAAAGGTGGCAGTCTCCAAGGGTTTGCCAACACCAAATCTGATGCAAGACTATGCAAAGACCTCACCAAGAACCTTTCCGCATACCTGTTTTCTGTGTAACAAAGAATGTACTAATCTGACGGTAAGTGGAAGATTTCACTCTGCTTTCTCTCTCTCTTTAGGAAATTGTGGGTTGTTTATTTTGATATCTAAAATAGTTGGTCTTTTTTAATTATAAATTGTTTCATTTTTATTTAGTGCAGAAGTACTGAAGGGTTTTAATTGTGTAAAAAGACCTATGACAATACTTTATTGTATTTGAAGAGATTTGTGTTAAATATTAATTGAATTTAAAGGTCCAGTGTGTAGGATGTAGTGCTATCAAGCAGTGAAGTTGGAGATTGCAACTGTTGTGGGTTTCTAAACTTGGGAAAATAACTCACGGAATCACGGAATTCAGTAAGAAAAGACCTTTATTGGCAATAATAGGCAATAATTAGTTAATAATTGGCAATAATAGTCTGTAGAGCAACTGAGATAGAACAAGAAGTACTCTATTTTTATTCTCATGATGTCATGGTACCACCCAATCTCTCACATTGGAGTTAATCCCTTTCAATATTTCTTGTGACGTGTATGTTTTGGTGTAGTGTGTGTATGTGCGTGTGCTGCGTTCATTTGATATGAGGTATGTGTGTTTTGGCCTGTGTGTGTGTGTTCTTCCTGCTGCTTGCCTCATAGCACAATGTTGGGGCAGTCTGACCTGGCCCTCTCTATGGCCGCTCAATATTTTGTACAAGTGGCAGTAACCAATACTTTGGCAGTAACAAGTGGTTAGCAAAGTAAATATGCTGTCAGGGCTTTACAAGAATAGATGTTTGTCACACATGATTACAAGATGATTACAAGAGCAGATGCACAGGTTTAGGCAGAGGTTTTCAGAGTGGGAGCTCCAAACAGTTTGTAATGTAATGAATCCCTTTTCACAGAATATTTTTATTTGTGCGTCTATGGAATCAAATAACATGACTTAATCCCATAAACATACAAGAATTGACCCAAGCAAGTAAACTAAAAAGGGGGCGGGGCACTTTTTTCCAGATTTGTCTTAGGGGAAGCCCACGCTCTCAGACTTTGAAAACCCCTGTTTATGGTGATGAAAACACAACAAAACATAACTAAATACTCTATTCCAATTTCTACTAAACTTCTCCAACAGATCTCTCCAGATCTTATACACTGGACCTTTAACTTAATTGAAGTAATTGCTATGAAATGCTTGTATTTTTTTTAACACCTTGATTCTGAAGTACTCCAAACGAAGTATTTGGTAGCAAAATGTTTCAAGGATGCCACTTATTTCTAACTGTTACACTAAAATTACGCTGTTGATTTTCGTGTGATTTAATTGACTTAAAACTGTTAATAGGGTTGCGTCCGTTTTACTGGTTCAATCTGGTTAAAGTTGACTGAATCAACTCTTAACTCACTATAAATGTCCAATTGAACTTTTTAGAAGCAGTAATGAGACAGTGACATGAACACTTTCACATAGTAAATTCAAGGAATTGATATGCCCCTTCTTGCGAGTTTCGTAGTGGTTTTCATCCAAACCCCTTCCTTAGTGTAGTATGTAAATCTTTTTAGACATGTCCACAATATTCAGAAATGTCCTGGCAGCATCCAGCACCATCTTTAACAGTGCTGGCACTTCACTTCTTCATCATTTACCTTGCATTCCTCTCTATATAACAGTTGTCACTGCCACGTCTTTTGACTCCTCTACACAGTACAGCAACATGGGGCCTCACCCTGTGACAAACAATCCGGGCACACTCTCTCTGGCAATTCCGAAGTCCTGCCTCTTCACCTACACGAAAGGCACCTAAGAGCAAGAGCTAGTGCCCACTCTTCTCCCATCAGGAAAACTGTGGACTCGATGCCCTGACAAGCAGGAGTTTGTGTACCCCTTGCATAACAATGATTTGACATTGGCAGCGGAATTGAAATGCACTGTAAAACTCACTAAAAAATACCAACTCATTTAAAGATGACCATCAGACTCAATACCTCCTACTTCTGCATGTAGGTCAGAGGCAGACTCAGGCACAGCGACTTCCTCTTCCTACATAATATGACACAACATTTGAAATAAAGCGTTTTTACATATAATTTTCATGAAGAAATATAAACTGCAAGTTGCACTTGAATGTATGACTTGCAGCTCCACTCAAATTGGTCTTGTTCATGGGTTCTCATTATGTCCCACTTGGGAGTGGCTGTGTTGTGTGACATCCAGTGGTAAAAGTCGGTCTGGTCCGGTAATTGGCTTAATACCAACCCGATTTGAATTTTTTTTACATCGGCACAACCTTAGTTGTTAGAACATCACTGTCTAATTTTGACAGATGACTTAGACTGACAAAGAAAAGTTGCATAATTTGATATAAAATGATTAGACACAACCAAACTTCTGAGATCATTGTTGAAAACAGACCCAAGGACCTAGAAGACAGGATGACATACACGTCACATGAATGACAGAATCATGCATCAGAGGAAGATGCATGATGCATGGAAGATGGATGTTTCCTTTTTTTTTTCTTTTTTTTTCTTTTCATCCCACAGTGTGTATTTAGTTTGGATGTTCTGAAACAAGTGAATGTGTATTATAGAAATGTCTATGCATTTTGTTACCTTAATTTATTTATTATCTAACAGAAGGTATCACTTTTGTAATTTTACAACCCCAATTCCAAAAAATTGGTATGTTATGTAAAATGTTAAGTAAAAACAGAATGCAGTGATTTGTAAATACTTTTAAACATGTTTTCAGTTGGATACAATATTAAGACAAGATATTTAATGTTTAAGCACTAAACGTATTGTTTTTTCTAAATATACACTCAGTCTGAATGTGATGCCCTGCAACATGTTTCATAAATGTTGAGACAGCCAACAAAAGACAGGGAAAGATATAGGATGCTCAAAAATACTCCTGTTTGGATGTTTACAACATCATCAACAACAACATTCCCCAGGTAAAGTTGTTAATTTGTAACAGGTGACAGAATAATGATTGGCTATTAAAGGGGCATCCTTGAAAGGCTCAGTCTATCACAAGCATGGATGGGGTGAAGATCACCACTTTTGTGAAAAAAACTGCATGGGCAAATCGTCCAATGGTTTAAGAACAACATTTCAAAACTGCAAGGAATTTTGGGATTCAACCATCTACAACCAATGGTATAATTAAAAGATTCAGTGAATCCAGAGAAATCGCTTTACTTAAGGGCATAGGCTGTGACCTTTGAGACCTCAGGCAACACTGCATTAAAAACTACATTAAAAACCCACATAATTGTTTAAAGGATACTACATGGGCTCAGTAATACTTTGGAAAACCGTTGTTGTGTTGCATCTTCAAATGCAAGTTAAGACTCTTACCATGCAAAGTGAAAGTCTTATATCAACATCATCCAGAAAAGCTGCTGACTACTCTGGGCCCGAACTCATCTGAAATGGACTGACACAAAGTGAAAAAGTGTGCTGTGGTCTGGCAAGTCCACAGTTCAGATTGTTTTTGGAAATCATGGAGGTTGTGACCTCCAGGCTAAAGAGAAGAAGGACCATCCAGATTGTTACCAGCGCTGACTTCAAAAGACAGCACCTGTGATTGTATGGGGTTGTGTTTAGTGCCCATGGCATTGTGGATAATTGTCACATCGGTGAAGGCCCCGTTAATGTTGAAAGGCACATACAATCTTTGAAGCAACATATGCTGTCATCCAGACATCTTTTGCTTATTTCAGCAAGACAATGCCAAGACACATTCTGCCAGTGTTCCAACAGTGTGGCTTCGTAGTAAAAGAGTTCAGATACTAGACTGACCTGCCTGTAGTCCAGACCTGTCTGCCACTGAAAATGTGTGGTGCATTATGATGCACAAAATACGACCATCTGAATTTGTATATCAAGCAAGAATGAGAAGGAATCTCACTTTCAAAACTTAAACTTAGTGTCCTTAGTCACCAAACACTGACTGTTAAAAGAAAAGGTGATGGATCCGGTGTCCCATCTTTTTTGACATGTGTTGTACGCACCAAATTCAGAATGAAGGGTAGATTTATAATACAGTAAAAAACAATATGGTTTACCTGTTTGAACATTAAATATCTTGTCCCTCTACTACGCTCAATTAAATAGAGGCTGAAAAGTAAATCGTTGCATTCCGTTTTCATATATGTGTTACACAATAAATGTTTTTGGAATTGGGGTTGCATTATAAAGCCACGCTTCTCTTTATGTATTTTTAGGTATTTCTGCATACCAAAAAAGAATTCCAATCACTACTTCATATACAGCACTACGAACCCAAAGCCACCAGCAACCGTCAATATATCATGAACCACACAGTCATCAGAGATTTTGTTTGCATTCTGTTGTTATTTTTTTTTTTCAGGATATGTTAATAAAAGACACACCAGCTTTTTCCTTTCCCCAGTTTCCACATCTTCCTGGCCCTACTCCAGATGTATTATTTTGGGTGTTTATGTCCTGATTCGCTCTTGATGGTGACCTCTGCTGAGATGACCTTCACCAAACCTCAGGGAACCAGACGTCGCACTGCCAAGAATATGATAATACTTTGCGTGTTTGTTACTGGCATTCCTGTATTTGTTATATTTCATGATGAAGAAATCAAGTTTACTTTGGAGTCTCTACAGAGCAGAGAAATGGAATTGGACACTTGGACTAGAAAGACTTAACAGAACAACAGCGAGACACAAACTCTGGACATTTAAATTTTCTTTCTGAAGACTGCTGGAATGTTGAATAAAAATGTGTTGTCCAACAATCACAAAAATGTATTTTGGTCATTGAAGCTGATAGCAGTTTAGATGATAGTGAACCTGTCTAAATGTTGTTTGTTGTTTTCACTACTAGGGTTGGATCAACCACGTGAACAGCAGCCTTCACCTTTACAACTACACAGTCCAGCGAGGCAGGTGAGACCTTTTTCTTTTTACTTTAATTGTTTTTTTGATACTCATCACCTTTTTCAGAATACTTTTGGGGAATGGCCACTAAGGATGCCCTAATATACTGCAGAGGAAACACTGGACAACACCGTCGTCATGATGTGGCCTCTTTGCTGGTTTAATAGTTGTTTTTGAATTGCTTTTCCACAGAAAAAATTGGGATGGTAAGACAGCACTCACACCCGGTACTCATTTTAAACTGGACAGACACTGTGAATTTATTCATTCTGCATGTTGTGTTAACTCACATTACATGTTTAAATCTGCTTTTTTGCATGGCCTGCTACTTTAATGCAGTATCTAACACTGTGGAGATCAATTGAATGACCACACCGTGGAGCTTACACTGAGTGGAAGCACAGAAACCCCAGTCTTCTATGTCCAGCGTCAGTTCTAATATTCAAACAAGATGGCTACATCCTCAATATTGACAAAAAAGGAGACAGAGTCATTTTGCGCAATTGAGCTATGAATAAGAACAATAAAAAAAAAGAATACTCTGAAGTCACTGACATCTTGAAGGTGCAGAAAATACGGTATGTCCATTCTGCAGCAAAGTTCAAGATATAGTATGTTACATTTTCTCAAAAACAACAAAAAACAGTGAATAGACTCAAAAACATAACCAATTTCAATCATCACTTATGATCCATTAGAAGTGTTTAGTGGTGTCTGTATCTGCAGAGACCCTGCACTCAGCACGAATATCTAATTTTTCTCTGCTTGGGACTGTTGTCTTGGGGATGAGACACAACAATTAATTTTTCTGGTGCTTTTGTGAACTGCTCAGACAAATCATACTGGTTCTTCCTTTCAGTTTTATATCCTAGCAGTTTAAAAACCACAGTTTTTCAGCACAACATGTAAAATATTACTGCAATAATGTCAAAACAAGCTCACTAAAGTTGGGTCCTCTGACAGTGGTCTTACTCTACTTGCAAGACAGGTGAACAAAAACTTTTTGACCTACTAGAAATCCGATTCTTTCAGAGTAAGATTTTTTAGCCAACTAATCAGTCGGGCATTGTGACCGTCCTTCACACTGCCCATCAAACAACAACCAATCTTGCAGAAATTCAGCCTGATTCTATAATTGATTGGGGGGTGACAAAGTCTTAACTTGCGAGGCAGCTGGATTTGCGAGATCAGTGGTGCAGCCAGTGTCCTAGGAGGGACTACTGGCAGCTATGGGTGTGGTTTTAGTGTGATGACAGTGACATGAGATTTGTCTCAATTAAACAATGGTGGCTCCTGATGAGGTTAGCATAGATACTGTAATTGCATGGGTTACATCAGAAGTGGAGGGTATTTTTTAATTGAAAGATGAGCAAAGAACAGCACTGAAGGCTTTTCCTGATGGAAAAGATGTTTTCACTCTTCTCTCAACTGGCTTTGGAAAGAGTTTGATCTGATTGGTTGAAGGTAGCCCCTGTTAGACGTTAGACGATTGATAAATGGTCCATCCAATCACTTGCCAAGTTTTTTCTTTTGAAACAGCCTGCCCTTTTCCAAACGGATTTTAAAGACGATCTCCCAGATGGTTATGTGTAACAACATCTGGCGTGTCAAATTAGACAAATTCGGGACTAAAATCCATCCGAATCTGTACAGTGTCTGCCTGACTTTAGTTGTCAGACACGTGGGAACCACACAAGTTCCACAACACCATAAGCAAAGATACCGATTAACAACCTTGCTGAATTTTACAAAATTTTCTTTCCTGTCGTTCGCCTATATTTTTCTTATCCATTGCTCTTTTCAGGACTGCAGGTGAAGATGCCAAGCCCTCAACCTCTGCACAGACCTGTCACCATTGTCATCAGAAAACAAGTTCTGGAAGTCGCTCCCGTTCCCGCTCATCCAGTCCTCGTCGGCACCCAGACTCAGAGGGCAGAAGGGAGAAACGTAGTAGCGGATCACAATCACCACACAGTTCCAGATACACCCACAGGTCTTTATAAAGATTATATAAATTCTGATACGCACACTAACATGGCTGAACATTAGATATCTTTCAGTTGAACATCTGTTTCAACATCAACATTCATTTTAGCCTCTTTAGATTTGTCCTTGAGAAAACTAGACTTCCTGTGAAATGTTTGATTGCCATTATTTAAATTAACAGTTGATAAATTGAGTGGACTTTTATCAGGTCCCGATCTGGTTCTCGGTCACCACGGAATGACCACCCAACCTCCTCCGCTATCGGTCACGTTCAAGGAGTCCTTGCAGACAAGTTTCACCGAGGAGGAGAGACAAGAAACGGTCCTCACCCAGGAGGAACAATGACAAACGATCATCTCCAAGGAGGAGAGATGAGAATGGGTCGTCACTAAAAAGGAATGACAAAAGATCACCTCCAAAGAGAGGTGACGAGAGGCGATCACCACCAAGGAAGGGCGACAAGAGACGATCACCAACAAGGAGGAGTGACAAGAGAAGATCACCACCAAGGAGGAAGGATGAGAGAAGATCACCACCAAGAAGGAAGGTTGAAACACGATCACCACCAAGAAGGAAGGTTGAAACACGATCACCACCAAGGAGGAAGGTTGAAACACGATCACCACCAAGGAGGAAGGACAAGTGTCCGTCATCACCAAGGAAGAAGGATGAGAAATGCTTGTCCACAGAGGGGTTATCCCTTGAACAACCAAAGTCAGTCATTGCTGAGGAACTGGCCAAGAGACAACTGGGATCATCACCAGGTGAGAGAAATTGCAAAGATTTTAAGACCCCATGGCAGTTTCATAGATGATATTTACCATTTCAAGATCTGCTCTTTGGGCTGCAGCTGAAGCTTTCATTAGTGATTAATCTTTTACTTTACTTCACCAAATATATTCAGGGAATTCAACTAATGTTCACATTTGAGAAACTGCCTGCAACCAGAGAATTTTAGCATTTCCTTGTAAAAAAAAAAACAACAAAAACTCAAAATGATCAATTTATGGTTAAATTTGTGCCAATTGATTGTCTCACAACGGATTAAAAAATAAATAGACTTTTTCCTCAATTAATTACGAACACAAACGTGTTTCATGGTTGAATAATCTGCACATATTGTATGTTTTAAATGCTGAATCACAAATTAAAGGAGACAATAAAGAGAGGAATAAAAAGATTTTGCGGTCACCAAAAAGGTGAACTATTGCTTGAAAACTGTTCATCTTTGTCACTCTAGCTGCTTCAGGTACAGGCTGACTGTGTAAAGGAGTTGACTTCAGGGCCCTCCAAATCACCAAAGCCCAGCTTGCAGAAGAGTGAGGCAAGCTCTTTCACAAAGGCTAAGGTTGGTGTGTGTGTTATAATATATCAGGGAAATCTTGCAACAAAGAGTCTATCATCTGGTAAACAATTTCCTTTTCCTGCCCTTCCTGTGTCTCCATCTTCGCGTTTACTTACTTTCATTGAAACCACATAACACTTTGATTGAAGACTGAACCGTAAACAAAAAGTCATGTTGCCTGAGAAGACAGATGACGTTAAGGTTTGATAGATACTTAAAACAAAGATTCATTTTTCACTTTCTAACCATTTTTAAAGGAAAGTCGATTTCAGTAGTTATATTTGGTCTAAGTTTGTATTTTTGTCTCTCTCTCTTTGTTCAGTCTGGTAAATCTTCACCTCCAACCATGCTGAAGCTACATGGGATTCATAGTTCTCTCTCGCACAATGATGTGGTCACTGCTGTGGAGCAATTTGGAAAAACCAAGTCGGTTTTAATGTTCCGGTCCAAAAAAGAGGTATGCACATAGAAAGTGAAGAGTGTGTATATATTTTTGCTGCCCAGGCCTATATTCGCCAATATTTTGCTTTTGGTCTTATTTTTGTTCGCTTAGTTTTCCCTTGACCACCTCTTGTTTTTATTTTGCTATTTGCTGTGATGCTTTCATCCGAAGTATTTATGTAATATTAAAAAGGGAATCAAGCTCCCTAAACTATCAAGCCCAGAAGTTTGCATCCAGGCCTCAAGACGTGTCTGTGTTTGCTGAGAACATGTCGATACTCTGAACTACTGAAGGCACTTTGTATTATGGATTAAAAACAAATGTGATTAACCCAAATTCACCAAATTCTCAACAGCCCCCTGTCAAACTGTTTTTGATTAAATTGAATTTAAAAAGATTCCCCCCGAATATATTGGACTAGCTTGATTGTTTTTGTTATATGTTGTTCGGTCTGTAAATTATCACAAATTCATGAAAATGGCATCACAGTTTGTTAAAGCCTAAGTTGACATCCAAGCAGACATTTACATTTAAGAAGATGCAACCACTGAATCTTTGGTATTTTTGTGAAATGAAATCAAAATTGTTGTTGAATTAATGAATGATTGTAGCCTTGGATAAATTTGAAAAAATTATAATTTGCTCCCACGTCTATCAAAACAAAACTGGGACGATGCACAAATTTGACCCTGCCTGTTTTTTAATAGTTTAATGTAATAATTGGGGCCTAGAAATATAACTTAACAAGTGCATAAATGCAGTAGTTCCTCTCATTCAATAACACCTCTTTCGAATTAAAGATTTGGTCAGTTAGACAGTTTGTTTTACATGTGTGGATGTAGTGATGGTTGTAGTAATGCAAAGATCTGTGTGTGTGTGTTTGCATGCACATGTAGGCAGTGGTGTGTTTCGAGAAAGAGGAAGACGCTAAGAAACTGATGAGCGTAAAGAGTTTTGATGTGAAAGGAATGCCAGTCACTTTTGCTGTTTCCAGAGAAAAGGTAATACACTTTCTCCCTCTTTCTTTCTCTGTCCCTTGAAATGTTGTCAAATATTAACATTTGACGTCTGTAGTATGGTGACACTGCTAATTATCAGATGAACCTAAAGCTAATAACAAATCTCATTTTTTGTTTTAGGAGTCTGTTTCTCAGGAGCAGAAGAAGCCTCCTCAGAAGTAAGACGTGTTTCACGCATTATTTTAACAGCGATGGAGAGTGGAGAGCTTTATGTCATTTTTGTTGTTTTTTTCAATAGTAATACTAATTATTATATAAATCCTGTAATAAATATTCTGTTGCTGCCTAAATTTATGTCCTTGGTGGACAAATTTGTTTTCAGCTTTTCAGATTCTCCTTTCCCATGCTTGACCCCTGTAACTCTCTTTTGTTCACAGTAAACCTGCCACATCCAGTGTCTCCACACCTGAAACCACTAAATCCACCACCACTGAAAGTGTTATCTCTACACCTAACATGTCTCCACTTGAAGGTCCTTTACCCTCTGTAGCCAAACAAACTTCAACAGACAAATTTACCAATCAGAAGACTTCAGTTAAAGTTGTTACAGCTGTCAGTAGATCAAAAGTCTTGGTTTCCAAATCAAAAAACACCTTGACCAAGCAGATGGTTAAAACGGTAAAAACAGGAAAGTTGCCTGCTAAAGGAGTTGTGAAAAAGGCCACAGTAAAACAGATCTTGACTTCCAAAGCAGCAATAACGTCAGCTGCACAAAAATCCAAAACTCCAGTGGACAAGTCCGCTGCAGCAAAATCTGTGGCAAAAGAAAAGGAGGAAGAAACAGCTGCAGAAACCATGAGTGTGCCTGCCAAATCTACAGCTTCAGAAAATCAGCCTGATGTAGAAATCTCCAATCCTAAAGAATCTCAAACAAAAGTTCAGGAGGCTGTGGTGGTGCCGAAAGACACTGCATCTGTAGATGAAACAGCAAATGTGAAAGTTTTTGAACTTAAGCATCAAACAAAACTTGGCAAATCAAATGATGCTGAAGACACCAAACCAATACAACTCAGGGAGACAGTGGTTGAAGTGGTAGAGCCCATGGAAGTTGGAAGTTGTGCTGATGGCAAAGGGGAAAAACCAACAACTACAGAGGCTGTACCAGAAAATTCAGCAGACAAACTCAGTGATAGTCAAACACCAACCAGTACTGTTGAAACCTGGCCATCAGAAAGCAGTGCTAAAGAGTCTGCAGTGGTGCTGAAACAGACAGCCAAGGTTAAAAAACTGGCCAACAGCACTGTGAATGAATCAACAAAAGGCAAAGAGATTTTCACAGAAGCAAAGGTTTTTGTTTCCAAAGCAGAAACTGCTTCAACTATACAGAAACTAAAAACTCCAGTGGACAACTTGGCTGCAACAGCAGCTGTGGCAAAAGAAAAGTTTGAAGAAACAGCTGCAAAGCCTGTGATTGTGCCTTCCAAATCTACGGCTTCAGAAGACCAACCTGATGTAGAAAATTCCAGGCCTAAAGAATCTGAAACCAGGCTTCAAGAAGTTGTGGTGGTGCTGAAAGACACAGCTGAGGTTGTTGAAATAGAAAATGTGACAAATGTTGAACCTAAGTATCAAGAAAAGCTTGACAAAGCCAATAACACTGAAGTCGTTGAACCAATGCAGCTTGAGGACACAGAACATGAAGTGGCAAAGCCTAGGGAAGTTGGAAATGTTGCAGAAGGCAAAGGGAAAAAAATTAGATCTACAGAGGCTGTTTCAGAAAATTCAGCAGACACCCCCAGTGACAGTCAACCACCAACCAGTACAGTTGAGACAGATAACTCTGTCAACCTTTACTGCATGTCCACCAAAACGCTTTTTCAGAACCAGAGTCCACCAAACAAAAACATGTGTCTGAAAAATCTGAAACCAGCACTAGAGAGTCTGTGGTGGTGATGAAAGAGACAACCGAGGTTGATCAATTAGCCAGCAGGACTGTTGGTGAACCAACAAAGGGCAAAAAGATTAGCACTGAAGCAAAGGTTTTGTATTCCAAGGAAGAAGCGACCTCAGCTACACAGAAACCCAAAACTCCAGTAGACAAGTTGGCTGCAATAAGAGATGTTACAAAAGAAAAGGCTGAAGAAACAGCTGAAACCACGGTTCAAGAAGCTGTGATGGTGCCAGCTGAAGTTGTTGAAACAGAGACTATGACAGATTTTGGACCTAAGCATCAAGAAAAACTTGACAAAGCCAATGATGCTGAAGTTGTTGAACCAATGCAGCTTGGGGAAACAAGAGCTGAAGTGGCAGAAGCCATGGAAGTTGGAAGTTGTGCTGAAGGCAAAGGGAAAAAAATGACAACTGGAGAGGCTATACCACAACATTCAGCAGACAAACCCAGTGACAGTCAACCACCAACCATCGCAGTTGGGACCCAGCCAACAAACATTACTGTCAAAGCGTTACCGCAACAAAGCACCCTGTCAGGACCAGAGTCTAGTAAACAAATAAATGTCTCTGAAAAATCTGAAACCAGTGCTAGAGAGTCTGTGGTGGTGCTGAAAGAGACAGCAGAGGTTGATCAAGTAGCCAACAGGACTGTTACTGAACCAACAAAAAGCAAAGATTTTGTCACTGAAGCAAAGGTCTTGCCTTCCGAAGCAGAAACGGCTTCAGCTACACAGAAACCTGAAACTCCAACATGCAACTTGGCTGCAGCAGTTGCCCCTCTGACTATTGGGGAGATGGTACAAGACCACCTGTATCCAAGTAGAATCGGTAAGAAGTCCAAGACAGACATGGTTTGCTTATCCCAAATGTCTGAACATAATTTCACTGTCGTTCTCTCTTTATTTTTGGTTTTACATTGTATTTGTTCTCTGTTTTTCACAGACTGCCTCAAATGGGAACCGGCTGTGTACCACAAGTAGGTCAAATTACTTGTATGAAGTACAACAGTATTTGCACTTGTAGGTTTTTTAAAGATTAAACTGTGAGGTTGTTCTGTATCGAGAGCAACACCTACTTCGAGGTTTGCCCTCAGATGATGGTGAAGCCTTACCCCCTGTCTTGACCGCAAGTGAGTCGGACGTGTTTTTCACACAACAGTAAGCTTTCATTTTTATCAGTGGAGCTGTCTGCACCAGCTCCAATTTCAATTTAATTAGCTTTACTGGCATGACGTTTTAAATCAAACATGCATCTCACATCTCAGCTGCGTCTGACAGGAGTGCATGCGACCTGAAGTGTTCATTTAGACTTCGAGTGAACCCAGTGAAAAAGCAATGAAAACGTATTTTATTCACGGGACAGAGTGTGCGCTGCAGCCAGAGATCAGCTCTGTACCTACCGTCACTGTACCCAGCAGCTGGGAAACAAGACACGGGAACTTCTTGACTACTTCTACACTGTTTTTGTGGTCGAACATATCATTTAGTGCCACTAGACAAATTTTCTGCAAAACTTAATCCCTTTGTTCTGATCGCCAACACCTTTGTGCTCTGGGCACAGCCATGAGCACTCTCTTTTTTTCTTTCTCCCTTTTGCTCATCCACACCCACTGAGCACACGCACTCTGGAATACTTATGCATTGTGTTGATGGAAAATATATCAGGAATAATCACACGTAACAAAGGAAAACTGGATATTGCACAGAAAGTTTAGATGCTTCTGGATGCATGGAAATGTGCAGATCCTATATGGGCAGACACGTCACCAAGGCATAAATGCTGTCGTCAAGCAAGCATGATGCTGATGTGATGTTTGTGGTTTAAACAAGGGGTTAGAATATAATGCAACATAAGTCTCAAATATTTTCTCTTGCCTGCCATAGGCAGTAATATTAGTAATTAAATGTTTTTGTACATGTTTTCAGGCTTTTTGGAGAGTTAACACACTTGCAAACTAAAATATTACTAAATATTTTCTCTTATTTTCTAAACTATTTTCTTTACAGTAGCTGGGAAGCTCGTGGTCTCATAATGAGCAAGTGTTAATTTAAGCATTAATTTAATCCAGAAATCCATTTTATGCTGTTTATCCTGCTCCAGGTTACATTATTACAAATTATTGTTATATATTGCTGTGAAGTACTAAAAATGTGATATACTTGTGATATAATAAAGAAAAAAGTCTTGGCCATACCGTCTCAGCTCTGCTAACAGTTTTAAGTCTGTTGATAATAATATACAATGAACCAAACGTTGACAAAGGCAGTAGATTTTGTTGATTAGTTCACTTGTTTTGATCTTTAAACTAACTTTAACCATTACTGCCCCTTATTATTATCGTCTTTCTCTTTCTTCTCTCTTCTTTCTTTATTTTTTCCAGATGTCCCAGCTTGGTGGTAAGAGGTTGCTGCTCATAACCAGACTGCCGTGGTATCACAGTGGCCACACACACTACACTCCTCACTACAGAGAAGAAGATGTTGCAAAACGTCTCAAGCCGTTTGGGTTTCAACATAATGATGACACCATCTATGTTGTACCTCAGGCACGCATGGTAGGCACCAGGTTATAAATCTGCTTTTGTTTGGTTTGTTAATCAAGGTTTATCACGTTTAATAATTAAAAAAACATTTGGATTTTGTTTCATTTATATACAAACTGTGGAACCTGCATTTACAAACTTCTTGTCATGTGTGAACTTTATTTGGTAGCATCTCTCAGCCAGGAAGTGATAACTCTTATCATGCATGATTTAATATGTTTGAGTTATGAATCCTCGTTAAGCTAGTAATGTGGCTTTTAAAAGGACTGTTCACCCAAAAATCGAAAACATGTATTTCCCCTCTTGACTGTAGTGCTATTTATCTGTCTCGATTGTTTTGGTGTGAGTTGCAGAGTTTCGGAGACATCGGCCGTAGAGATTTCTGCTTTCTCTCTAATATAGTAGCGCTAGATGGCACTCATCCTGTGGTCCTCAAAGCTCAGAAAAAATACATTTGAAAGTTTTGACAGTCTCTTTGCATAAATCATTTCCTGGTTACTCAAAATAATCCGCAGACCTTGTTGTGAGCATTTTCATGTAGGAACTACTTGCAGTAGAATCATACATGAAACTGCTCACAACAAGGTTACAAGAGACTGGGTCATGATTTTTGGAACGAGACTTTGGTTTAGAATCTTTTTTAAATGTATTTTTTTTGGTGGTTTTAGCACCACAAGGTGAGCGCTATTCAGTCCCATTAAATTGGAGAGAAGACAGACATTTCTGCAGCCAGCATCTCCAAAACTCTGCAACTCATATGGATCAATACTGTAGCACTACAGGTCAGGGGAAAAATATGCATTTTTCATTTTGGGTGTGAAGGGTCCCTTTAACAGTAACATTACCTAACAGGCTAACTATAATAACTCATTTAAACATGCATGACAGAGGAGTTATCACCTGTGGAGAGCAGATACCAGACAAGTAAGAAAATATTGAAAATGTATAATATAATATAATATTTTAATATACTGAATCATAACCCCTTTATTGTAATAGGTATTGCATGGCCAGATTTTTGCCAATACACAGCCCTGTCAGACACCGTGTTGAGGTTGACCTGTGTTTAATGCCATAGATACCTACAGTAAATGCAGCATTTGTGCTTGTGGTGTGCGTCTGTGCCACTGCCAGTTGTGGAAGCTGAACTGAAGTGAACTGTAAGTGAATTAGTGGTGAATTGTATCGTAAGGATACAAAGGGCCGAAGGTGGGAGTCGGACGCTCTACCAACTGAGCTAAATGTCCGACCCAAGGAGAGCTTTTTAAGGAAAAGAGGAGTATAGGATACTGTCATGAGTATTGTGCGGTCAGGTCGCCCTGACCCGATAGTTGAAAAACTAAATAAGGGATTGTTGGAGCATCACTGTCTGCAAATCTTCCAGTAAGGAAAACAACACATATGTCAGGCTGTAATGTATTGCTAGTCTTGAGGTAACGGATTAGATCAGTCTGTAGAGTCTCCCCCTTTGTTTGACCGTTCCACCTATGTCTGGCGGCTGACACTTTGGGCTTCGAGGTACTCTCTAAATGAATCATGTGAACATTATCAACCATCCTCAGGTTGCGGACTTTCTCAATGGGTATTTTTAGAAATTAACAGAATAGCCTACACACACAGAATCTATACACACACACGGTTACAACTGAATATCTGCTCAGGCATGCATTTTGTTATCTTGAGTGAAAAGCGGCAGCATCTCTAGTGCTCAGTGTGTTGACTCCCACACACATGAAAACTAATACACTGAGTCACACAGACTAGTTGGAGGATGTTTAAAGACATACATGGAAAATGCTGACATACACAGAAAATATTACAAAACACCAGCTTGCAGCAGATTCTGACCTGGTCAAATAGTAGGAAATGTCAGACTTTTGTCCTGCTGTTGGATGTTCTGACAAAGGAAATGCAAAAACTAAGAATCAGGGAATAACATTTCAAGGCTGATAAGTTGTTTTACAATATTGTGTATGGTGTCTATAGATGAAGCACTACTTATGTGATTGACTGAAGGGGAGGAGGCCATCTGATTGGCTGAGTGGCTCTGCATTTCTGAATTGAGCCATAGCAAAGGGTGTGAAAGGCATGAAATACTAAAATTTATTATTTATTAGCTTTGTATTTGTTTCAGCCTGCTTCTCGTGTTTCTGGGTTGGTCGCAAATATCTCAGGAGATGATTGAGCTGTCTGTATTTGTCAGACAGTGTTCATTCTTCTAAGAGGCTCCTGAAAGGAATGCATGTATTTTGGTAGCCACCCGCTGTGGCATCTTGTCCATTGCTGGAATTATTTTGCTGACTCTATTGGAAGTATGAGTTTACTGTCCTGCTGTAACACTATAAAATCCTGTGATCCTGTGAGTCCTGTATGATGTCTGTCTAAATGTTGCACAATATATGTTCAACACATCACGGTTTGCGTGTTATTTTATGTCCTGGGTGCTAAAAACTCTCAAAAAGCCCACACGCAAATACAGTGAAGTTCACACATGATAAGCAGTTTGTAAATAAATGCAACAACATTTTAAAATGTTCAATGAAAATTGCAAATACTTACATAAAATGTATAAATTTGTGGATTTCTACTTTATTTGTGTAAAACAAGAAATATTTGTTTTTGCATCAGAAATACATTTGTGAACCTTGTTTCTTTATATGTGGATTTGTTTTGTATTTTGATAAAACAGTCCCTCTGTGTGTATTTATTATTATACTGATGCTGATCTGACTGAATGAAACATTTTATTTATTTATTTTTCAGGTTAATTTGTGAAACTTAGCTGCAGTGTCTTTTGATCCTTTGGATCATTTAACTTGGGATTTTTACATAACCATATTGAACGATGTAAAATACTGTTAAAAAGTACTCAGAACAAGTAAATAAAAGTAGTAATACCTTTTTGTTTCTGGTTTTCCTCTCAGGCCTTCGTCGAGATGCCAGCAGTAAAGAATGTCCATGAGATAATGAAAGTCTACGTAAACGCTGGCATTGAGTTCAAACAGGCCAGACTTGGTTTTCAAGTAGTAGCCGGTGACATTGCAATGATGCCGTAAGTATGTACCATGCATGTTTTTATATATGTTCAGTATATTCAAGACACCAGAAAGAAGAATATTTTACAGAAAAACATGCATATTTGTTAAAAGGAGCAGATTGGTAACAACTTATATTTACCTGAATTGCATGTCCCCCCATAGATAAATATTGTTGTATTTTGGCTGCAAGAAGACGCTGACCTCTACAGTTTAAAGTAATGGAGGTCCTTTGGTGATGATAAAATAAAGAACAGATAAACTGGAGGGAAGTTTTGAGTTTTTAAAACAATAATGAATAGTTAAAATACAATGTGTTTGCTCTGCAAGAACTGTTTTTGTCATCTGATCCTGATTTGTCCCTTTATAGAGTTTTATTGGATTTAAATATTTAACATGAAAAACAATATATTCAGTTTTGTTTTTTTTTTAAGAAGAAAAAAGGAAAATAATAGCCCAGTCACATTCCATTTATACAAAGTGTACAAATGTAAAGAGTGAAGTGTCTGCAAAGAGTGAGTCTCGAGTGTGTTGACATTAGGTGAGTCTGGTGAAAAGTGTGTTTGTATTTTAACGCTGCCCACTGTGATGTTTCTGTTTTAGCTTGGCTTTTATAAATCACTAATGAAGCTGATGGGTTCTGTAAGTAATGCGCACACACACACACACGCACACACACTCATTAATTGCAAACTGTTTTAAAGGTGGTATATACAACATTTCACCCTAGAAGTCGCTGTAGAGCTCCAACATCTCAGATCAAAACAAATGCACGCTTCATTTTATAATTTTGTGCGTTTAGATAAATTGCAATGTGAAAATGCGCTCAGTGGGTTTAAATTTGGAAGGACGTCTTAATTCCTGCGTTTGTCTCACTAAAATATATTTTATGTGATAAAGCTGAAACTGTTGAAAATTTATTTATTGTTATGTGTTATGGGGGTCTCTGTCCTCTTGTTAATTTTGTGGTGCAGCCTGTTGAAGATGATGGAGCAAGAACAGTCTTCGTCACGAACATTTCACCAAGTAAGGAGAGAGACCTCAGAGAAGCTTTAAAGAAAATCATTCCCGTCAGGAACTACCTGCCTCTCCTCAACAAGGTAGAAACAAGTGATGGAATTTTTGCATGTTTGTAGTAACATTGAGACAATGTTATACTCTTATACTTTGTTCTTATACTTTGATGTAGTTAATCTGTAGCCTTAGCTGTTTACTGCTACAATGACCAAAGAATGACCTGGTGAACCCTGCTGTTACAACCCCACTGCAATTAACTCCCTGGGCATAGAAGAAATGGCAGGGTGAGATCTTGATCACCACAGGAGATTATACCTGGTTGTAAATTCCTGAGACTGGTCACCATCAGTTTTATTGTACCCCAATTGTTTTTCTTTCATCTGTTGAGTAAGTTCTGTTAAGTTTCAACCAAAGGGTCAGAGGCATCTTAGAGAGTGTAAGAATTAGCTTACTGCCGTGTGGTTCTGTGTGTTGCTTCCTCTCTATAGAGAATAAACACTTGGTGCATGCTACCTTTCCAGTCTTGTTTTTTACTCTCTACAGGCAACCCCGGGAAATTTCCACAACACACATACACTCAAGTGATTTTAAAAAAGATTATCTGTTAGTCCTGCTTGTTACATGTGTGTGCGTGCTTGTGTTTTCCAGGTATTCATAGAATTTGAGTCCGTTCGCGATGCTGATGAGTTTGAAGTTTGGTACAGTCTCCTGAAACCAGCCCCAGGATACAAAGTCCACAGGCTCACAAAACCATGTAAGTCTGGGGAGAACGGAAATGGCGAAGATCTTTGTAAACACTGATATTGATCTTAAATTAAATTCGATCTTTTGAAGATCCCGTGGCTGCAGTGAAGACTCAAACAGCTGCAACATCAGCCAAGAATGCATCTGTCACAACTGAACCGACAGCCGCAGCAGCAAGCAAACAGCTACAGGCAGCGTCCACTGCAGCTACCACTCTGACAGCTGGGAAGATGGTGAAAAAAACAGCTGGATCCGAAAAAAATCGGTAAGGAATCTAAGAAAGACACGATATTTGTTAGCAGGATCAATTAATAGTTGGTTTTTGTCTTTGCACGGGATTTGTTATGTGGTGGTTTCTTTCGTCTTATCTAGCGCAAGTTACTGTTACTGTTTTTCTGTACTATACTGTTTGAGTTATAACTAATAAACAAAACAACAGCGAGGCACCACAGGACCTCACCCGGGTCAACGTTTAAATGTACTGAGACGCACACAAGAGACTGGACAGAAGCAGAATGCAGTTCACTCCACAAGAGGTTTATTTGCACACAGCAGCATACAAATAGACCGAGTTGCAACTAACTTTTCCTTTGTTAATGCCTACCTTTTATACCTTCTTTTACACAGTTCCAGACGGTGAGCTAATATAATGTCTCCTGACAAGCTATGAATAACATGTGACAGGCTAGACATAAACTTTCCTGCTTGACTGAATTACAGACAAAGATGACCGGTTCGCTTGTTTATCTAGATATCTTAGCAGGGCAGGATGACCTGATCACAAATTACTCATGACAGCTTCCCATACTCTCTAATCCATAAAAGCCTCTTCCTCCGCAGCTGCTCCCATCCCACAGTGGTCATCATACAGTCATTGCATGCTTTCGTGAGAAGCTACACTATAATGGCCTTAAAGGATAAGTTCGGTTTTTTTGACACCTGGACCTTATTGTTATGATTAAATACGCTCGTAGACTCACCCAGACAATTTTGGTGGAGCTCGGAGCCGTTTTCGAGCAATTTAGATCCAGCCGACGGCGTTTTTTCTCATGCCATAGTAGCGGACGGGGCCAGAAATCGAAGCCCCTAAATTAGACATTATCTGCTGCGAAACTCGCTCATTTCACCTACATGTTATAAATGAATGGCCAGTGTTATCACCATGTCAGCTCAACTTCGTTGTTATGGTCATCCGGGATTTACAAGGATGGGTAACTTTTGGTGGCGTCATAGACGTGCGCCGCAGGGCCCCAGCTGAGTAGAGACGCTGTTGTTGCTAGGCGACACGGCAACACGGCTATTTCTGTGCAGCATGGCGGAATATTTATCCGATGTAGAAGTGTCTGACGACGACTTTGAGTATAATGGATGCCCATATCGTTTTGAGCCAGAATACACCGACGAGGAGCTATTTGAAAGGAGGATGCAGAGGGAAAGAGCTGAACAGCTGGCCAGAGAACAAGCAACCACTGCACGTCCACGAATGGGGGCTAACTGGTGGTGTTGTTGTGGACATTGCATGAGTTTCGCAGCAGATAATGTCTAATTTAGGGGCTTCGATTTCTGGCCCCGTCCGCTACTATGGCATGAGAAAAAACGCCGTCGGCTGGATCTAAATTGCTCGAAAACGGCTCCGAGCTCCACCAAAATTGTCTGGGTGAGTCTACGAGCATATTTAATCCTAACAATAAGGTCCAGGTGTCAAAAAACCGAACTTATCCTTTAAGGCCACCAAGCACATATGCATTCGATTATCCATATGTTCTCCTCCATTTGACCTGCATAACATACATCATTTAGTTCGGACGGTCCAGTGACAGTTTGATATTCAGTCCAGCCATTAGTACAAATCATTCCAACTTCCACGGTTAAAAATAAGAGAAGCAGAATTTTACCAGATTTGTGCTGTTGTTGCCGTCCTGTGAGCATCATGTAACTTTCACGAACAAAGAAAAACAACCTAATTTTCAAGCTTTGCAGCAGTGCATTCTTCATCCAGCCCAATGTTTTTAAAAGGTTTATTTAGCTTATCAAGTAAAATTTGTCTCATGCCATCTTAGCTTTTTTTTTCCAATAAAAATGAGCTGAAACCAAAACTGACTAGAAAAGAAGCAACACAAGACAATACGCAAGATGCCACCATGGCATGCAGAATAATAATCACTCTATTTTTGATTATCTTATTTTAATGATTGTGGGAAACCAAAATTGAAATTTGATTAATTGCCCAGCCCTAGTAGTGGGTGGAATTTGCACCCCACCTGCTAATTTTTGTGTATTTCCATCTTTTTTTTTTTTTTTTTTTGCTAGAAAAAGTCTGGATTTGTTGTCAACAGTTTGTCAAAAACACTTTGAAAACTTCTTGTTGGAGTCTCGAAAAATACAGAGGAAATAAGTTAAGTTGAGCAGAATCTGATGTTAAAAGAGTTTATTATGTTTAAGCAGCAACAGCAGTAATCCCGAACAGACTCTGGAACCCAACTCACTTCAGCTCTCAGTGACATCTCTTATATCTGCAGTGAATCTGTTTGTGTTACCACCTACACCTACTACACAGAGACACTTCTGCTAGGCCTGAAGATAAACATTGTCATAGCACAGACAAATGTTGCAGTTTGACTCATTCCTGATTTACGCTGCGTCATTAACAGGCAAACACGACCACACAGCCCCCGCAACCTGAGCCTCGTCATGACAGCCTCAACCGCAGCCCCCATACAGGGGCCGACTCTGACACTATTTGATTTACACCATGTAGACAAGGGCCCCAGAAACTGCTGACACCAGAATCTTTGAGCAGCGCAGTGAGGATTTTTTTTTAAGACCACAGAGAAAAAAACGAGTGCTCTGACTCAAACACCACAAAGCATGAAACAGACACGGCCTGAGTATTCTAACACAGACTTGTTCATATTTATTTAACCTTTGACATTATGTAGTTTCTGGGGCTGCAAATTGTAATCAATCATTGTTAAAATTAGATATCATTTAATCGATTAATCATACTTACAAAATCTTAAAATTTGGCTCATAGAAAACAATACTGTGGTGGTTTTTTCTTTGTCTTGTCTTCCGAAAACTTACATTATACTACATAGTCGAATCTTGTATTACATTAACATTAAAAGTGAGATACCACAGGACCCCACCACGGGTGATGTGCAGATAAACTGGGTCACACTCAATAACTTGAACAGAAGTCGAATGCAGATCACTCCACAAGAGGTTTATTTGCACACACAGCAGCATACAAAGAAACCGGGTTGCAACCAACTTCTTCTGAGCTGATGCTCACCTTTATACCTCTTGCTACACAGTTCCAGACAGATGGATTAGTCACTATCTCCGGTTAGATCATCAAATAACATATGGCAGGCTAAACATAAGTTGCGGTTTTTCTGCTTGACTGGATTTCATCACAAATGGACCGCTCCCTGATCTCATCTTTGATACTTTAGCAGGGCAGGATGACCCGATCATAAATTTCCCTAGACATCTTCTCATATTCCCTAATCCCATGAAAGCTTCTTCCTCCCCAGCTGTTCCCATTCTACAAAAGTCATCGTACTATTACATGTGTCTTGCTTATTAGGTGAAAGGGTATCGAATGCACAAGGGACAAATATGGACATAACTTGAACATGCGTTCGTGACACACCACCCTACAACTGTTCATCGGCTTACCAATTGTACATGTAACTGATCATACACATGTTTTTATAACAAATCCTTCATACCCTTCCTTGCACAATTTACGACCATAACGTGACAAGTTTGATCTTCGCACAGCCATCTATACGTGTTGTTTTAGCTTACCCAGTATACAATTGCACAATATATTTTTATCTTCCACAATACCAAATGTATTTTTTCCCCTCAATCAAAGTTTTATTTCCACAGCAACATGTTGCACTTTCTCTGACAGCGTTACATACATCCTGAGAAATAAAGGAGCTAACTAGAACCATAAAGGGTTCTTCAGTTCATCCCCACAAGAGAACCATTTTTGGTTCTTGTTAAAAGTTTTACCCAACTATTGTTCTTTTGAGATAATTAACTTTTCTTCTTTGGATAAACTTAAATCTTTGAGCTTTATTACAGACGTCACAATCACAGGTTCACAATACAACGCACTCAAACTCTGCTTTGTCTTCAGGGGTTTTTATTTCTCACCGAGTGGCCAAAATATGTCCAAACTCGGCAACAACGGAACCGTTGTGTGTGTGTGTGTGTGTGTGCGTGCGCATGTCTCTGAAGGACATCCTGGTATTCAGACCGAGGTTCAGAAATTTGGCGCCTGGACCTGCCTTAATGTGTGTGTGTTTGCATGTGTAACAGTATTATTTAATGACAATATCATTTTTAATACTTGAGACACATCCTGTCCTGCACTTTCCCAGGAGTTTGAGTTGGGTTTAAAAATCTGTTGCAGTACACTGCCTTGAAATGTTGAGTTGTCTCAACTATTTTTTACAGTGTCAATTGATTCTTAGATTTGTTGTGTAACAAAAAGCCTTGAGATGGGCGAGGATAGTCCAGGCTCAGTGTACCAACACTTAGTAAAAAACTTAGTAAACTCTGGATTCAGGGTCTGGATGAGTCCGAGAAATCAGCTGTAAAAGACTTTATTGTGCTCTTCGAGAAGACAACATCAAAAAGCTCGAGTCAATCCTGGGATTAGACTGAATATGAATGCTCAGGACACCAGCTTTTATACAGTTGGGAGTCAGGAAACTTTTTCCCTGGGTTCAGTTTTTTTTTGGAGGCATAATATTTCAAGCTTTTTCTTCATAACCTATGGATTTTTTACAATATGTTTGCCATAATTATGTTCGAGACAATTCAAAGGTTATTTTTTAAAAACATGTTCGTACAGTCATTGTAAATCTATCACAGGGTCTTTTCTCGTGTTTACGAGTTCATGAACTCATGAAGACCCTTTAATTAGGAAAATGTGTTTGTTTCACATCAATACATTCAATTATGAACCCAATAGGGGCTTCCTTCTTACAAGATTCATAGGGTAATGAATGAATGCACACCAGTATTATATAGTCTGACTTATGTAGCTTATTAAGAATGTTCACTGGTCAAAATATCAGGTCTCTCAGAGTCCGTCAAATCACAGACTACAGTAGATATGTTGAATCACACAAAATATATGTTTACATGTCAAAGTCTTACACAACACATTATCAACTGTAAAAATATGTAACCTGTACACCAGAAAATGTTTTGCCAAAGTCTTCAGAGACAAGAGAAAATTTAATTGTTGCAGCTCCAGAGAGATTTTTTTTTTCCTTTTTTTTTTGGCCAAAATTTACTCAGACCCCCGACCTAGCCAATTATTTTAAGTCACTAAGATATCTCAGAAATGTGTTACAGATTCTGTTTGAAATAGGTGAAAAATTAGGCTGTGGTTCATGGAATAAAGGCTCACTTTACTGACTAACTATGAAAAATACTACAAAATTCAAGCAATAAGGCAATAAGAAAACGAGAACAGCCTCTGTTATAAGAAGTTGTATTGATCTCTCTGGTGCAGGGGAAATCAACAAACCTGAGCCAATCCTGGGATTGAACTGAAGAATAGAGCCTAATACACCTCTTTTTATATCATATGGAGACTCTGGAGTCTCCTCCTCCTTCTCACATTTCAACTTACGTTCAAACATACCTGTGTATATTTTCTGGGGCTCTAGGTACTTTCCACACTCGTCATGTTTGCTAATATCTGCCACGCTTAGGTTTGGTCTGTGTGGTCAGCAGTTTTTTAAAAAGACATCTGATACACCTTTCTCCCTCCTGCATCTGTCCCCCTGTGTGCCGTTCCACCAAACCCATCTAATGATCACTCTAGTGCCTGGCAGTTAAGTCCCAATGAGTCCTTAGTCACAAATAAGTGTTCTTGTTATCTATTTCTAACACAAGGAAGCTCACAAGGACTGAAATACACAGGCTGAGAAATTAAACCCTACATGTCAACTTTGATTCCAACATATGCATGTAAAGGAGGAAGGCTAAGATGATGAAAATCTTTCAAAATATAGATACTTATCTTAATCAAATGTGATTTTTTTTTTAGATCCCGTGACTGCAGTAAGACAAAACAGCTGCAGCATCAGCAAAGAATGCACCTGTCACAACTGAGCCAGCAGCTGCAGCAGTGGGCGAGCAGCTACAGGCAGCGTCCACGCCATCTTCAACTGCACCTCCTCAGCCGACCCCGGAGAGATGATAGAAAAGCACCTGCATCAAAACAGAATAAGTAGGAAATCAAAGAAAGAAAACTGAGTTTGTCTGTCAGAAATGTCTCCATGTCATTGTACTTTAAAGTCTTTCTCCCTTTTTAACATCTTATTTGTCTCTCTTTCACAGGTTGCTACAATAACAGAAAATATCTCTCAAAAATGGTAGGTTTCTTCAAATCACTTTTATGAAGTATTACAGAATTTAATTGAGTTTTCTTGAGGGATAAATTAATCTCAGGGTTCCTGTGCAGTATGGCAAAAGAATTTGGTTTTATTCCTTTCCAGGTCTGGATAAATATGAGAAAAAGAGAAGCGAGAATGGAAAAATACTTGTTTCCATAGTCCCCCCCCAACTCTGTTTTATAAAATTCATATTTTCAAAAAATAAATTGATCACACAAGCAGTGTGTTTTTCATGGCGTTTGGAGCAGGCAGTCGGTGCTGTTAAAACCACTGTGCAGCCCAGAGCAAGCTTTAAAATAAGACACATAGTGTGGCAAGCGACTGAACGCAGAGAAAAAAGGACAAAACAACACAAACCCACACTGCAAGAACCTGGTTGTAACCAATATTTGTCAGATTAACAGTTGTTTATAATGTATTAATAATAATATGCAGTGAAAAAAAAGGTTTAAAAGAGGTGTAAAAACTGTTGATACGTGCACTTGTCTTAATATTTAATGATTAATTTAAACCATTACTGTCCCTCATTATTATCCTCTATCTCTTTGTTTATTTTCCTTATTTGTTCAGTTTTCTCACTCTGGCAAGAAGCAGCTGCTCATAACCAGACTGCCGAAGTTTTATGATGGCTGCTACACAGAGGAGGACATTGCCAAACTGCTCAAGCCATTTGGGTTTCAATACGCAGACAACAGCATCTATGTTATCCCTCAGACATGTATGGTAAGCACAAGCTCATAAATCTGCATTGGTTTAGTTCATCAGGTCTGTGTTTCTGCTGTTGCTCGTCAGTCTTTGTACATTACATTACAATACATTTGTGTTTCCTCTCTTGTTTTCCTCTCAGGCCTTCGTCGTGATGCCAACAGTGGAGAATATATACAAGATCCTGAGAGTCACAGAAAAGAAAAACATTTACTTCAAAGGGTCCAAACTCCATTTCCAAGTTCGTATCTGCCAACATTCCAATGACACCAGTAAGCATGTACATTACACTGTTTTCAATAGATAGAAATTGTGAGGCAATATATTTTCAAATTTTGTGGAAAATTGGAAAAGTATCTTTGTAATTTAACGCTTCCTTCTCTGATGTTTCTGTTTTAGCTTCAGTTTTATAAAGCACTGATGAGGCTGGTGAAGTTCGTAAGTAATGCACACTCAACACACACACACACACACTTCACATAATTTGTAAACTGCTTTGAATTTTGTTCAGTCGGGACATCTGAGTAGCTCAGTTGGTAGAGGGTGAGCCCCATGCATGGAGGCTGTCAGTCCTCCGCAGCGGCCGTGAGTTCGACTCCCGCATGCTGCGTGTCATTCCCCCACTCTCTCTCCCCATTTCCTGTCATATCTTCAGCTGTCCTATCAATTAAAGCATAAAAGCCCAAAAAATATATAAAAGAATTCAGGCCCCTATCCAGGACTTTGGTCCCAGAACCAGTGCTGTGCGTAGAGGTGAGCCCATCTATATTGAGTTGGTATGACTTCACCTCCAGCCTAGCACGGCACACCTCTCCAATACCTTTCCATGTGGGAGGTGGGCCCACAGGGACGTGGCTCCATGTTGCTTGGCTCCGGCAGAGATCCCCCAGTTTCCCTCTTCCATCATGATTCATGTTGTCTGTAAATTTGCTCTTACTCTGGCCCGTCCCCTGGGACCAATTATCTTTGAGAGACCCCACCAGGGTCTAATGCCCCTGACAACACAGCTCCCAGGATCACAGGGACACACATACTCCTCCACCACATTTAAGTGGCAGTTCTATTAGAGAAGATAGTCTTTTACTTTGAAAAACTGTTCAAAATTAATTTACTGAAACTATGTGGTGTGTTTGTGTCTCTGTCCTCTTGTTTATGTTTTTGGTTGGGATGTCCACTTCCTGTTCCTGATGCAGCCTGTGCAAGAAGCGATCATAGTCCTCATCAAGTACATTTCACCGAGTCAGGCCAGGGACCTCAGAGGATCTTTGAAAAACATCATTAACTACGTACCTCTTCTCAACAAGGTATAAACACAAATACAAATATGGGTGTTTCAGTGATTTTTAAAAAAGACTTCTGTCAGTCTTACCTATCATGTATGTGTGTGTGTGCTTGTGTGTTCCAGGTATTCATACAATTTAAGTCTGTTCACGATGCTGATCAGTTTGAAGTTTGGCACAGTCTCCTGAAACCAGCCCCCGGATACAAAGTCTACCGGCTGGAAAAATCAGGTGGTCTGTCCCCACGTAAGTTTGTTTTAGAAAATAAAAAGAATGTACATGTTAAGATTTAAGTTCTTATAAAATATTTTGTTTGCACAGCCACAGTTTTAATGTTTAATGTGAGTTCTGATATTTTTCTGCTAGCTTCATTCACAAAAGGTATTTTACAGTAAAGTCACTTAAGTAATCATGTTAGTCGAATTACGGGGGAGCTAAGGTGAGCTCGGATCCCCTGAAAAGGACATGGGCTCCCCTGAAAGGCTACTTTGGGACATTTTAGGGGAGCTCTAACACATCATGTTCCTGAAATATATTAATAATAATAATAAAATATGCTATGTGTCTGCATGTTGCATGTTTATTTGCTCAAAAAATATAGTTTCTGAATATTTATCTGCTTGCAGATAAAACTTTTTGGCCTACACCCATTTCCCCCAGATTATAACAATCCTCAGACAGAAAACGCAAACGACAGGGAAGGAAAGGGACAGTCAGTGAGGAGAACCTATGATACTTTATGTAAAGTCCTCCCATGTCAAAACAAATGTGAAGCAGAAAAAAACGTTGCCATTGTCCCCTGATGATTTAGGGATATTGTTCTTGTCTTTTGCTCTGATTGATAAATGCATTCTTTGATTTTGAAACCTTAGCCTTATATTTTTATTTAGCTTCTATGAAATGTTTTGACAGTATTAACTGTCTATAGTAGTACTAGTAAATGTTTTTCGCAGTAAACCTGAAATTGACCTCGCCACTGTGCATCTCCGTGTGTGCGCATGCATGTGACATGTTTTAGTTGTGATCTACATCAGAAAATAGGGCTCCTTTGAAAGCTACTGTGTGACTCGAACCCTGCATGTTACAGCCAGCTGTCTCCAGTAATCGGGTTTCTTGTCAGCAGTTGTTTTCTTAATTTGGGGAGGGGTTGCAGTGGATTTGTCTTTGATTGATGTGTGTTACTGAAAAGAAAACTACTGACTCGTTCCTCAACTTTGTAAACGTTGTCTTTATTTTAAACAACCTGGGCAGCCAGTCACTGGAGCTGATAAAACATAGTAATAAAGAGCATGAAACAATGGTAATACTATAATGGAAAAATATTATAGATTAGTAATTACGAGCTGTAACTGGTTTTGCAGCATCAAGAATTCCTGCAAACACTCTGCCAAAAAGGATGGATCCTGTTGCCGGGCCAACAGTGCCACAAACAAAATCTGACATTCCAGAGGACAGCGTTGAACAATTTTGGCTCACGACGAGAAGTAGCCCCTTTGTCTCCCCTACCACGTCTCCTTCGTTCATCATCCCAGGTAAGAGACACAATTTTTCTTGCATTGTGACAAGTTTGACGCTGACAAATTTACCGTGTTGATTTATTCAGTGAGGTGACTGTGTTTGTGTTCCTTTTTAACTCCAAGAACACCAGACGGTCAGAGAATGGAACACCATTAAGGTAAACCCATTTCTTTCAATAACTTCACTCAATTCATGCGCTTTTATTTTTGTTTCATTATAATATCCAAAAAACATTAACTTCTTTCAAAAAATAAATCTTCAACAGCTGATGTTGGATTGACTTTGTTAAACCGGCTGTTTTGTTTTTTTTTGTTTGTTTTTGTGCACAATCTAGACTTGCTGTTTGTTCAGAGGATGTAACTTTTGTCACATGAAATTTATAACTACAGATGACTCAGGCTTATCTTAAGAATGGTATTGGAGCCAATTAAGCCAAAGAGTCTTAATTTACATTTGTAGATACAGGAATGAACTGTGTTTACTGTAGGGCTGTACCCAACTAAGATTTTATGCACCTTTGTACTATATTCAATTGCTTATAAGTTGAAAAAGATTTTCAGATCATTGCATTCTGTTTACGTTTTACACAGTGTCCCCACTTTTTTGGAACTTGGGTTGTATCAGATACATATTTAGATCGGAATTGGTAGCGGCAGCATCAGCGACACATGAATGAAACTTTTGAACACTGCTTTCTAGATGTCTCAACTGTACCTTTCCACGTGGCGAACAATCATGTTGACCGGTTTGCCAGAGGAAAACTACAAGCATGAGGACGTGGCCAAGCTGGTCTGGCGGCATATCCTCAAAAAGAACCTTCACTCGCTGTACTACAACGTGATAGTTTTACCGCTGCAGAGGAGGGTAAGGAGTAGAAACCGAGGACTGTTGCACACAAACATTATTGTAGTTACAATTTTATTATAGTATGTGTATATGATTAAATGGAGCTGTCCCATCGTTGTCTTTCCTCTCCTCACTTCCAGGCCTTTGTGCATTTTGCTGGATCGAGCTCATGCTCCAAATTTGTCCAGGATCACATCACGAGGCCGGTTACTGTCAAAGGTTGCAAGCTTAGTGTCCACATTGTCGTGCAACACATGAATCCTGAATGCTGTGAGGTATGAACACTGAAGTATGCACTCTGGGCTGTGACACAGTGCCAAGATCAGGATGGGACAGAACATGCACAAATTCACAGTAGCTGCAACCAGCTATTGTGAATTTTGCACAACTCAACTTGCACAGCTCAAATAAAAACTCACTGCTGAGACAAATGATCCCTCCTAGAAGAGTCTACGACAAAAGGCTTACAACTAAGAGTTATGAAGGGGCAGGGCTAAAATATAGGGGGCGAAGTATATGCCAATGCCATGTCTCCTCTAAGCCAATTTTTAAAAATCAACATTCAGAAGTAGACAGGAATCAATATCACTGTTATGTTATCATCATCATTTTATTAAGAGTTGTGCTGCAAATCTTTCTTAAATAGAAACTTAAGAGGAGAATAATAACAATATACTGGTGCATCATCATCATCACTAATGACTTGTAATGTTTTTGCAGGAGAAGATGTACACATCTCTGATGAAGTTGAGCAATGTCGTAAGTCAACAATCCGTTATATATATATATTTGGATCTCTGGGCTTCAACATCAACTAAGTTGTTTCTTACTTTTCAGGACGTTGTTGAGTCAGAGTCTCTGAAGGAGCGGCTGCTGTGCGTGGAGATTTCTGAGACGTCTGTGGGTGTCATCAAGATGGTCATGGAAATGGTGGCGTCTACCGCAGCCTTTGTCAGCTTTCTGCCACTCGCCAACAGGGTACAAGAACACACAATGCCTGCACTTATCAATTTAAAGGCACAAAGGCGCCTGACGCTTTTTGAAATACACCTGTTCTTTTAAATGGTAGAACGCGCAGTAAAAGCGTTTTGAGGTGTGCCAAACTGCCTTGACGCCTCTACTCAGACCTTTGTTCAATTTTCGAGCATCAAATGAGGACCAAAGGTGTTTTTCTACAGCTACAGCACCTGCTCAGAAAGAGCTAAAAGGCATGGATGTGCAAGGTGGGTGCTGACCGGCTGTAGCACCACCTAACCAGGTTAAAAAAACAAAACAAAAAACAACTCGCTACAGAGAGAGAAAGAGGGAGCATGTGAACATGGACAGATGTGTCCACGTGATATAAAAACTTTTTGTAATCATGAATCAGTTCAGAGGTTTGTGATTATTTTTTTTTACTCCAAATCCTATTTGTGTACTTCTAAATACTCAAATACCCCGTACTAATTAATCAGAGATAATTGCGAGGGAGGAGAGAAAGGCAGCAGACAGAGAACATGTGTGAAGTGTCGACAATCTAAACGATCTAAAGTCTGTCTTAGTGACAGACAGGCGCTCGTCTCCTCCATGAAGTCATGATGAACTGAAGCGTCCAGACACTGTCTCTCCCTCCTCTTTTGCTCGGTGTATGTTTGTGTTCAATTTTGCTGTCACTAATGTAAACCATCAGAGTGAAACTCGTGTAAATTATCCCTGCTGCCTTAATACAAAAACATAAATATTGCACAATATTGCGAAGGCAAAGCTCTCGATCTACCGGTCAATCTTCGTTCCTACTCTCACCTATCATCGTGAAGCGTGGGTCATGACCGAAAGAACGAGATCGTGGATACAAGCGGCCGAAATGGGTTTTCAAGAGGGTGGCTGGCATCTCCCTTAGGAATAGGTGAGAAGCTTGTTACCTTTTTTCTCTGTGAACACCAACCTGCCAATGGGACTAGAGACAGAAATTAGCCTTGGCTACAATCTCAAACATATTTACATGGAAATGTTCATTAATATGTATGTCCCATTTTTAAAAAATAAATAAATCTCAAATCTCAAGCTCAGTCATCCATGAAGAACTCGGAGTAGAGCTGCTGCTCCTTTTGCATAGAAAGGAGCCAGTTGAGGTGGTTCAGGATTCTTGTGATGATGCCCCGTGGTCGGCTCCCTAAGGAGGTGTTCCAGGCATGTCCAGCTGAGAGGGGGCCATGGGGCAGACCGAGGACTAGGTGGAGGGATTATACCTCTGCCCTGGCCTGGGAAAGCCTCGGGATCTCCCAGTCAGAGGTGGTTAATGTAGCCGGGGAAAGGAAAGTCTGGGTTCCCCTGCTGGAACTGTTACCTCTGTGACCTGATTTCGGATAAGTGGTTGAAGATGGATGGATGGATGAAATATTGCACACCAGTTAGTCATTCTAGAGACTGACCTGAAAAAAGTTGAACATTTTTCCCTGCAGAGGACAAAAGAATTCTAATGGCTGTTGCTGTTCTCTCTCCGTTTGTTGCTTTTGTCTTGTCACTTCATCTCTTCTCTGTCTTTCCACTCTCTTTATGACTGTCGTTGTCCCTCAGATCTGCATCGAGATGGCCGACTCCAGCGGTGTAATGCAGGTGGTGGAGAAATACAAAACTTTCTCACCAGACGTTTCAAAGCAAGCAGTTTGGTATGCATGTGTCCTTTTAACAGTCAGGGGTATGAATTGATGTTAAATTAGCTTTATAATTACTCACATCTGTGTTTCTGAAAGCAGGTTGCTTCTATATGTGTTAGTGTGCTTTTTATTTTTTAATCCCCCATCCTCAAGCCTAAACTGACCAACTCCTGCTTTTTCTCTCTCCAGGAGCAAAGTTGGACGTTTCGAGACGTGAGTATATCACTTCATAATTTATTATTGTCCAATTAAGAGAGAGACAAAATGCCCCTACTTATATTGATGGAGGTATTTGGTCAAAAATATCCTGATATTTGATTTTGGCAACATTGCCCTGCACTAATGCATCATATATATAAGATCATCATATGTTTGTGCTATTTGAGAATTTACAATGTTATTTTAGATAAAATGTGTATATCTAGATAAATATATTTTGTTGAATAGCCAAAAAATGTTGAGTCATTAATTATAAGCCATATTGCCCAGACCTAAATGAATTTATTGAAAATGGTCTGTTGATTAATTGATAATTATAATCAGCTATAGCCCTTAAAGCAGTGGTTCCCAGTCTTTTTTTCTGTCATGCCCCCCTTCAGAAGCCAAAAAAAAGTGCACACACCCCCATCCTACAATTATTATCAATCACTAACAACAACTGGGGAAGGAGCTGATTAAAAAAAAAAGATTAAAGTTGAATTACAGCTAAATTAAGGTCCACATGAGGCCATCAGCAAACCCTTGTTTGTTCATTTAACCTATGTAAATCATATTCATTCACCTTTTTCTCACCCTATATTTCTCCTCCGGTCGTCCATGCCACCCCTGGAGTGGCTCTATGGCCTCCAGTTTGGGAACCACTGCCTTAAAGGTTTTCAAGAAGAGAAAAGAGAGGGATTTTGGTATAAAAACACTCAACTCACTGATAGTGTATTTGTCATTAACCAAGAGATAACTGAACAATTAACAATTAAACTTGGATTTCTCTAACAAGTGCTGCATTAAGCCATTTTGTGAGAATAACCTTGCTGTAATTTGCTGTTGACAGCCCTTTTCTGTTTTTAATTTTAGTTTGCAGAGTCTAAAACAGCGTCTAAGTGATTCTCGTGAGACTGAAATAAACTTAGGACAAGACACCATTAAAGTTGGAGCCAAGCCCCCAACTGTAAAATGTCAAACCCAGCCTCCTCCTTCCAAACTTGTGAATAATGGGTCAAAACCTGCTCTGCAAACCAGTGACACTGGTGGACCAACCATTTCTGTGCCCATCACAGCAGGACCAAGTGCTACTGCTGCAAGTGATGTAGAAATGGAGGACGGTGAAAAACCAGGAACTGAGATCTCCGTGGACTCCAGTGGTGGCAAAGCAAATGAAGATGTGAAGAAAGTAAAGGGGGGAAAAGGGCCACTAACAACTTCAGTCTCTACTGCTGAGCCAGACATCATCAATGCTGAAGCCAAACCTCCAACTGTAAAATGTCAAACCCAGCTACGTCCTTCTGAACTTTCAGGGAATGGGTCAAAACTTGCTTTGCAAACCAGTGATCCTGGTGGATCAACCATTTCTGAGCCCATCACGACAGGACCAAGTGCTACCACTGCAAGCGATGTAACAGTGGAGGATGGTGAACAACCAGGAACTGAGATCTCCATGGACTCCACTGGTGCAGAGGCAAATGAAGATGTGAAGAAAATAAAAGGGGAAGAGGAGTCACTAACAACTTCAGTCTTTACTGCTGAGCCAGACGCCATCAGTGTTGAAGCCAAATGTCCAACTGTACAACATCGAACCCAGCCGCCTCCTTCTGACCTTTCAGGTAATGAGTCAAAACCCGCTCTGCAAACCAGTGATCCTGGTGGATCAGCCATCTCTGAGCTCATTACGGCAGGACCAAGTGCCACCGCTGCAAGTGATGGAGCAATGGAGGACGGTGAAAAACCAGGAACTGAGATCTTCAAGGACTCCACTCTTGGTCCCCAGGCATATGAAGACTTAGAGAAAGTAAAGGGGGAAGTGGGATCAATAACACCTTCAATCTCCACTGCTGATGTGACCTCTGCCTCTGCAGTCAGGAGTGGAAACACAGTCCGTGCTGCGTCCAGCCCTGCTCCATCAGGCACAGTGCTGAAGCCTGAACAAAACTTTACAGAACTTCCGAAGATTAACACAGACATGTTCAAGGCCCTGAAGGCAGCAGTTCAGCAGCGAAGACTCGCCCGAGAGAGCGGCTCCCAGAGTGAGGAGGAGGTGAGGCCTGGTTTCAGACATTACTCAACATTTACATTTAGCGATAAAAAAGTCTTAAATGTAGTCACTGTAAGTCGCTATAATGTATTCAATAAACTTTGAACATTTTTTAAAAATTTTAAAAGTTTTATTGTTCATGTCCATGCCATTAGTCCACAACCCTGCCCAATAAATTTATTTCAAGTCACTAATCCAGAAAAAGTGACTGTTTTGTTTTTAAATGTTTTCTGTAGAGCCCCAGAAAAAACAACACAAGCTTGACAGGTGTAACGGCTGAAGACACACCTCAAAGCAAGGTAAACTATTGTATTTTTTTATTCTCAACAACATTCAGCTATACAGGGAATGAGACCCCCAACCCTGATAAGTTCCTCTGACATTTCTCCCTAGTCCTTTTCACCAGTTCTTGTTAATTGAACAATTGTATGCAATTAATGAATGGGTCAACAATTACTGTTTTTCCCATTTTATCGCGATTAATAAGCTAACTGACTCATTGTTTCAGTCAATTATTCCTTCTTTGTTCTCCATCCAGGGTCAGGATGATGTTACAGATGACATTGTTTCTTCAGGCACCTCCCATTTTGATGAGCAAAAGTTCAACTTGGATGACTTTGTCACTGTTGATGAAATTGGTAATGATGTAGAAGACACAAAACCTGAGCCTGATAGCTCCTCCTCATACCTCCTCCAGAGCGAGAAGAGAGAGGCGAAGCTCAGGTGTGTCGTCTGGTGGCAAACAGATCTCAACAAGGTCTTTGAGGGATTATAATATCTCAGCTTCTTCCTCATCCTCCTCATCCAAGTCAACTAAAGGTTCAAGCTCTTCTAACTCGAGCTCTGAGTCACCAAGAAAGTCCAAGGACTCATCTCAGTCCATCAAATCCCCTACCAAACCTTCGTCCTTTGCCAGTGTGACTAAGCCCTCCTCTTCTTCCTCTCCTGGTCAGAAAACACAGCAGAACAAGATAACATTTCAATCCAAGGCATCAAACACCAGATCCTTTGGTCATAGGACCCACTCATCCTCTTCTGCCCATGAAATGAAAACAATGACAGCAGCAGCGACTGTTAAAGCATCAATGGAGACTCAACTGGAGCCGCTTCAAAAAGAAGCAAGAACCACAAAGGGTGTAGTGACAAAGTCTGACCACAAAGTGTCAGCAGAGGGCATTGCTGCAAAAACTGTTGTGTCTAATACAAAAATAAAAACATCAGAGATACATCCACCTCTCCAGGGACACAGGGTAGAGTTGAGCCAAAGCCAGAGTCAGGAGATTGATTTTAATGTCAGAACACTCAAAGACCCAAAGAAAAACATGCAGGAAGGTAAGGATGATGATGTTGACAAACACACAGAGGAGGAAGAGGACGCTGGTGAAATGTTCCAAATCCTTGATTCATTTGATCATCAAACAGATGAACAGATGGATGATGGGGATCAAGACAGCAGCTTTGACACCCAGCAAACTGGACGTGAGGAAAGCCAGATTTTGCAAGAGGAAAACTATCAGGTCTTGGACAGTGTGGATGATGAAGGTGAAGCCCTCCCAGAGGAGTACAATGAAATGAAAATTGACAGTTCTTTCCAAATACTAGACAGTGTTACTGAAGACCAAGCAGCTACAAGTCAAGAGAACAGTCACCTGGTCCAAGATAACCATTCCACGTTAAAGCAACCGTCTGAGGAATACACAATTCCAGTAGTCCATGAATCTGATGATGCAAATGTAGTAGATGAAAATCAAGAAACAAATAAAGATAGAGGGAGCAAGCAAGCTCCAAGGGACAATGAAGATGGGAAGAAGTTAAAACAAAAAGAGGAGGAGGTCAAAGGGAAAGTACTTGCAGTACAATCCTCCAAAGATGTGGAAAATCCTGATGACCAAATCCGAAATGAAGACCAACGGCTACAGACATCATGGAAGCCAATGGCTACAAAGACTGACAACAAGGAAGAAAGGACCAAGAATGAAGAGGCGACTGTTAGAAAAGATGATGAACCATCAAAGAGTAGTGGCTTCACAAAAACAGCATCTAAAAGTGAAAAGAAGGCGATATCACCAAAGAAACAGGACAGGACAGTTAAAAAATATGAAACTCGCACAGAGACCACCTCTTCAGGAGTCTCTGAAAAAGAGGAAGAAATCAAAGAGGCTACAAAGGAGATGGTGCAAGAGGCAAAAGATTCTGTTGAAGACAAAGAAGCTCAAGATGCTGTCAGCCCAGAAAGGTCTGGAAGAAGGAGGAGTGCAAGGGGGAAGAAAGACGATAAAATTACACCGAATCTCACAGAGGAGTCTGAAAGACGTCTCAAGGCAGCTACAAATAAGATTTTAGGCTCTGTGGAGACAATCTCAACAAGATCAAGATCACAACAAGAGAAAGTAAAAAAAGAGGACACTCCAGTTAGAACAAGGCTCACTGCTGCCAGAGACTCGCCGAAACGAAAGAAGGAAAATACACCAAAGAAAGAAGAAAAGAACTCTCCAAAAGAGAGCACACCAACTAAGAAGAGTGGCACAAGTAAGGTAAGTGAGGAGAATGCTACCTATGAAATATTCTGCTCTGTGGAGGGCGACGATGAGGTTAATCAGCCAGCTACAGGACGAAAAGGGAAAGACCAACAAAAGAGGCTAAAAAAACTAAAAAGAGGCTAGAACAAGTAAAAAAAAAAACATTGCACAATATTAAAGAATGGATGACAAAAACAAAAATGAAAAAGGGGCTGATGAACAAAATGTGACATATCAGATTCCTGAATCTGTGGACAAGACTGAGAAAAACAGTGACAATCAAACCAAAAACAGCTCATCTCTTACACAATCAACCAAAAATCTTGCCAAGAAAGTTTGTAAAATACATCCAGGATTTCTGTTATTCCTCTCCTGTTGATTGAAACATGGCTAATCCACTTATTTCATCTTAAAAGACCTGCTGTCACAGTGACAGACAAACGTGACTTATTTAGAAACAGCGGTGCAGTTTTGTTGCATCTAGCTTAAAAAATATACTGTTACCGTTTGCCTTTTTGAACTGTAAGAACGCTCATGCAGGTTACTTGGCACCACCTTGTGGCCACAGATGCACTTTGCAGTTTGGCTGTAATTGCTGAATATTGCAAATTACAATCAGTGACATACTGTAAATTAGAAAGGGAAAACATGAGAGCTCCCCACAAATGAAGCCTTGTTTTGATCGCCCCCTGGTGGCAGGCTGCAGTACAGGTCAGACATCCTGCCTCCCCAGTGTTAAAGTCTCCAACAACAGAGTACACATCAAATAAATTGTTCTCAAATATATTTTGTGTCATTTTAAGTAGGTCTTATCACGCTGGTGTTTAAGTGTTCATTTTTCTGATCAGTTTAGTTTCAAATAGTTGGATGATGATATAAAAATGGGGTTTCGTGCCGTGATTGACAGTGGAGCCCTGCTTGTGATTGAGTCAGCCAGCTGGGAAGGAACTCGAAGGCATGGGTTCAACACTGGTCACTACTGCACAGACTCTGACAGCTAAATGACATTACCAGCACAAGATGGTAGCGCTCGTGTCTGGAATATTTTGGCTTAAATTTTGAAACAGTGGGAGGGAGTGGAGATGTGCCGTTCATTTTTATTTACCGTCACTGATTGTAATACACACAGCATTTCCGTCATGATCAGCAGTGTCTGATTACAGCCAGACCCACTCAGGTACACACTCAGGTGTTAAACAGACCCGGAACCCGTGGAAATAGAACAGGCACCAACTTGGATCTGATTGACAATAAAACTATCAGATCTAATTGACCATAAAGCGTGGATCGGAACCCGTATGGGTCCCAGATTGGGTCTTTGGTCTTAGGGTTTGCGTGGACTCGTGAAGAACTGTAGTGAGAAGGCAGGAGAGGTGGTTGTTCTTGACATTGTTTCCAAAATATAAACAACAGTGGGCATAATGCGAAGGTTGATTCATTGTATTAGCTTCCAATCTTGTGATTGGTGAGCTTATCGACACTGTCGCGACAACACAAACGTCACGTAAATGATGACGGAAGTGTACGGAAGGTATGGAACAAATTCACTCATGTTAAAGCTGAGCAGTGGAGTGGAGAGGGTGGGAAATCCTACTTTGACAAATAACACAAACAAATTAAGAAACACTGATGCTAATGATGTCTTATGCCTTTGTTTTAGCCTTCGGTGAATTTAAAGGGAGCTGACGAAGAGGAAGAGAAGGTGGATGAAAAGCAAGCCAAGAAAACATCAAGATCTGCTAAACGCAAACACGATGATGACACAGGTGTGTGATACTCTGTCAAGACAAAGTAACGTATACTTAGACAGGTGTGTTTGTGCACCTAATTGGAATGTAGCCATCATTGTTGTTCAACCTGAGCTTTTCCTGCGTTGACAAGTCAGAACGTCTGCTGTGATAAACATCTGTTCGCTGCAACAGTGATTATTTAGATTTGTCCTGTGAAGGGGGGGTATTTAGACATAATCAATTAGTTTTTTGTTGATCGGTGTCGAAAATACACATTAATTTAGTTTAATTAATCTAATAAGCCAAAAAAATGTAAACTTCCAGTTGTACAGAGGGATACCAGTTTAACTGGGGCCCTCAGAAAACTGTTCACATCCATCTGTTTTCTCAGGCTGCATGCAAACCAGTATAAGAAGAATACATTGTACTCTTTAGCAGTTTAGCTCCAAAAAAACAGTTAAGCTGCTCCCTCATCCATACAGATTATTTTAGGGTAACTCTGATTAGCACATTACACTTTCTGGCTGCCTAAATACAAAAGTATACAGACATTTCTTTTTGTCACGAGTGACTCAGGGAGAAAGATGGCTAATTTCAGTGTTATGTACCTTGAGCATGGTTAGAACAAGAGTTAAGACCCTGTGAGCGGCCTCTTTCACAGATTGCTTGAAGAAAACTTGTACTCGATGAACCTCAGTTGTTCTTGAATATAATTTAATACCGCACAGATGTGTTAACAGAGAAGATTCTTGGTGCAGCTCACATGCTGACACAACAAACATTCAGTATTATATCCACTGGGAGGGAGGAGAAAAACAATTAGGTAACTTAAGTAATGTCAAGGTTTCTCTCAGCTCAGTCCAGAGACTCTCTCAAGGTCCATCTTATCTGTGCATGGGACAGGCTGGCACCTTCAAACACAAAACAAAAACTTAATCTGAAGGGCGCTGAGGCCTCTGAGTTCAACCATGTCAGGCATAATATGTGTCAGACTGCACAAGAGTAAATTATTAAAAGTTCTTTACCCTTAAATTCTGCAGCATTCCACAATGGAAGGAGTAAAGATCACATGTGCATTTGGAGAGACAGATGCATTCACAACTTTCCCACATCTGTCCAGAATGCATCAGATTTCAATCTGACTCAAAGGCTTCTTGGTCACATTTACACTCTTTCCATCCGGGGTCTCAAACTCAAACTGGCCTGGAGCCCTTGATGGTATTGTCATCATAGAAAGGGGCCGCTAGAGCAGTCAGGTGCTGTAAGAAGCACAATGTTCCTGAAAATTAACATTTTTTGTTGCCATTGCTAACATGTTTGTCATGCTTAAAAAATGCAAACAGAAGTTTTGTGAAAACTGTTCTTTTATGGACATAGAATATCAGCAAATTTTGCTTTTATTTCTGTTATTATTCTGCTGTCCCCTTCCCAATGGAGCTTGTAAAGCCAGGAAAAGACAAACTTCGGTCAGATCACAGTACAAATATATCCAAAATCTGGTTAAAACTTTACACCCGCCAAAATAAGAGCCTCTGTCCAAACAGCTTTCAACCTGGGTGTGAAAATTACATTTTGCCTTCCATATCTTCAAAATGTTTATACAGGGAATTAAAAAAAAAAAACTTTTAATGTTTTTCTGAAACTTATTTTTTATTTATTTGTCCAGTTTTAGAGGAAAGTACAAACTTTGAGGCTGTAGATGAAGTGGAAGAGGAGGAGGAACAGAAAGCAGTAACAACCAGAACAAGAGGACGAGCAAAGAAGAGAACCAGACAGTCACCTGGTACACACACACAACACACACACACACACACACACCATCTTTTTATACAGTCATGTCAGTCTAATCTCTAGACACTTAAAAATGAAGATTGTAAAGTTTTGACACAAACATAATCGTTGGCTTCACTGTTTTCTAACGATGGAGCTCTAAAACTTAGTAGCATTTTTCCCACATTTGTTCACTCAATCAGTTCATTGTTTTACTACAGTGAAAAAATCTACCAGAGGGAAAAAAAGTGAGCACAAAAGACGAGAGAGAAGAAGAAGAAAAGGAATCCAGCTGATGTACTGCCTCTCACTTCACTCGATGCCTCCTCATCATTGGACAAAGATCCGTCTATGTTGTCAAGTGACAGCCGGCCGGAGGTCCAGAAGACAGAGGTGGAAGCAGCGAGCCAAGCCGATGTCGATGCTGCCTCTGCTGGACAGGAGCTGCAGTCGGAGAACCTTGAGAACCAGACGCTGGAGGGAGGTGTGGAGGGAGGAGAGGAGGAGCAGGAAAGACGGAGCAGGACGGACATTAAAGGTACAGAGAGCTGAAAGAAGATGGACTGAGGACATTTCATCTCTGACAGAGTGGATGAGATGCTAAAACTGAAGAATAAAATGTCTCTGAGCTGGTGTTCTGAATTGATGAAAGTGAATCTTTTGAAAATTCTGCCAAAGTGGATTAAAATTACTAATAGGCTTCAATTCTTGTATAAATTCAAAATCAGTTTTTTTTTTTTTGTTTTGTTTTTGTTTTTTGTCAGAAAAATGTGCCTAAACTCGCCCAGAGATGTTGTGTCCTATCATAGAAAGCAAAGTAGCAAATTGACATATTTGTGAAGCTGGAATTCATGATTTTTGCTTGAAATGTGACTAAAACAATGAATCATGTATCTAAATCATTTCATATTGAGCGATTAATCAATTCTGCTTTGTTTCCTTCTCCTCCTCAGCTGTGAGTAAACACAGGAGGGAGCCTGTCGGACCTGAAGCAAAGAGATCTCGTTCTCAGTCTCCTCGTGACGCTGCTGACTTCACACTGCCGACATTAAAACCCAACAACCCCCTCGGTGAGAAACGCACGCACTAACACTCTGGTTTTATTTGAAATCGACATGAGATGTAAATGATTTGGGTCAGTGTAACGAGAAAACCAAAATTGGTAAACAAGCTGTTTCTGATAACCGTTTATAAATAGGGAACTGAAAAACAGAAAATGACCCATTTATGTTTTGATTTAAAAAAAAGAAAAACAACCCATTATGTGATTTTCTTTGATGTGTTTCTAAATGGAAATCAAGAATTAAAATGGAGCTACATGTGCAGATTAAAATGAGAAAACAATTCCTTTTGTTCCCCTTTGTTTTCTTGTTTTAGTGGACAGAATTCAAGACAGGATTTCAGTTTGATTTCTCTTTTTTTCCCACTTTTGGCTCCAAAACAAACAACTTGTGATGTTTTGCTTTTCCACACGAGGCTGGACTTCCACCTGAATGGTTACTGTGCTCTGTCAATTATTTTTACACTGTACTGAGTTCTTTGCCAGCAGGTCGACAGCCTCATCATCTAAATATGAAAGAAATATCCTTAAAAGCAATGCGATTGTATTATCATTGAGACTAATTTTATTTTGCTTAATGTTAAGGTTTTAAATTTCATAAGATTAATTACCAGAGGAAAATGATTCAAGACATTAGGGCTGTCAAATTTGGTTTAATTTAGATGCATTCATCGGAAAAAATAATTACACATTAAAAAATAAACAGTGAAAGAATTGGTGTTTAGCCTGTGGAATCATTCAGGAAGTGACGGGCATCAAAAATTGAAGGCGGCAGAGTGTAAAAATAATCGCAAAGCACAGTAACCAATCAGGTGTAAGCCCAGTCACAAGTGGACAAGAAAAAAAAAATAAAGTTGTGTATTTGTTTTGTAGTCATAATGAAAAAACGAGAAATCAAACTGAAATCTTGTTTTTGTTTCTGTCAAAAACAAGAAAACAAACGACAACAAAAAAAGAGTTTTCTCATTTTGACCAACACACGTTGATTTCCATGTAGAAGCAAATCAAAGAAAATCAATTTATGCAAATGTTCTGTCACACTTTGTCACACTTCTCCCTCCTGTTTCACTTTCACTGTGTGCCTCTTCAGGTCAGGAGTTCGTGGTTCCTAAATCAGGGTTTTACTGTGCCCTCTGCTCTCTGTTCTACCACAAAGAGAGCACCGCCAAGGACGTCCACTGCAGCAGCAGGCAGCACTACGACAACCTGCAGGTACACACAAACACATACACAAAATTTAAACACAGAAACACGGTTTTGGCCTCATGATGTTTGTGTTTCTCCCGCTCCTTTTTGTTTTTCAGAAATATTATCAGAAACTTGAACAGAAACCATCGAGACGTTCAGCGCAGAGTTCTCAAGGCTCCGTTTCTGATTGATCCCAACTTCATCTACTGATTTTTATTTTTTTTGGGGGGGAAAATGGTGAAGCTGGACAAGTGCAATATTCACGTTTCACACCACTGCAGAGGGATTTATTTGACAATTCAGCGGGTATAATAAGCCATGTTGGTTCATGGCTTAGAAAATGAAAAAAAAAAAAAAAATGCCGTCAGGTACCTTTTTTTTTTTATCAGGTAAATGATATAAATTATTCGGGCTGTCCCCTGATAGTTGACGAGTCGAATCATTAGTCAGTCTGTCTTTGTTCCTTTGTCAGTCAGTGTGCGTCACAGTTACAGGATAAAAGAAGGTTCTGAAAATGAACAGGGAGAACATTTCAATGAGGAATTAAAGGGAATCATAAATATTTTCTGTATTAGCTAGTGCACTTATTAATAAAAACACTTAAAAATATCCTCAGGGTGAAAGTAGTGTTTGTTTATCAAGTTTCAGCTCTTGTTTTTTAATCTGCTGTCATTGTACATCGAGCAGTGGAACAGCGTGACAGGCTGTAAACTGAGTCTCTAAATCACCACAAGCAGAGAAGAGTGATAGAGCAGCATGACGCGCTGACAGCCACCTCATCTAGACACACCTGTGGAGTGCAGAGAGCAGGTGACGCCTGCTTGTTGACAACATTATGGAAAGGATCAAAACAGCCACCAGACTCACCAGACTCCTTTTGCATCATCGTCAGCTTCATTCATGCGTGCACGGCGCAGGTGATGCTGGACAGAAGCTGCAGCCTCGGAAGAGAAGCTCTAACCCGAAGCGTCAGATGATTTGTTTCACAGAACCATCCGGGAAGCCGTCCATAGAAACTGTCTGGGGAAAAGGGCAGGTGCTTTCAAAAAGAACACATGGCAACACCTTCAACCAATCAGATCGACTCACCGAACTGAAGCTGAAGTCGGTTGGAAGAAGAGTGAAAACCTGCAGTGCTGTTCTTTAAATGAAGAAAGACTCTGAAGACAGTTCTGAAATAACTGATGCTGTCACAGGATCTAACCTCTTCAGGAGCCGCCACTGTTTGTCTGAGATGAGTCGTTTCCATGGATCCCTCTCGTCGTCGTCACACCTAAAGCCACGCATGTGCCTACCAGCATTGCCTCCGAGGACGCCGATTGGCTCGCACCACCACTGGTGTGCACACAGACGGATAGCTTGGAACCTGGCAAGATGGATTCTCGTGCGATCTTTGGATCCAGCTGCCTCGCAAGGAAAGAGAAGCTCCGCAAGTCCACTGATTTTATAGCTGAACTATAGGAGGACTCACACTTTAAAGTTCTCTGACTGTGTGAAAATCTGATATTTTCACATCACAGATCACAGTCAGGCTTAAAAACTCGAGTCTATCTGGTAAAACATACTCGTGTAGGCTCATACAGGATTTTAGTGTGGCGCACTGCACTGTAAAAACACGAAACAAGGGAAAGTCTTAGTCGGGGACAGCTCTATAAATTATACATTTACCATAAAACCTGGCAAGTTTTGTAGCATCGATCGACCCATCTGGATTCAAACTGCAGTTTTGGTGCCTTGCATTGTTACGATGCATCAGATGTGCTCTTGAAAATCGGAAACTTAAGGTAAGTTTTACCAAAACGTTGATGGTATATGGTTACATATTAGAGTTTATAAGTTGCTATATGACTCTTAATAATTACTGAAGTATTTTTTTAAATGTTTGTTTTTCATTTGTGCCAAAAATCTGAACATTTGATCCCAACACATAACAGTAGTGGATAGAAACACTGATTCACATTTTATTTTTCAACTGAGTTTTGTAAAATTGTATAAATGAAGCTTTATATTGAATCTTGCACATGATGTATAAAGGTCAGATAATCACTTACGCTTTATTAGCCACGCAAGTACAATCACAATCAGTGAATTCTTTTTTTTTTAGAGAATATTTAACAGTACTTCACTTAGAGGGTGGGTTCTGTGGTTAAATGTTTGGAAGGGGAGGGTCAGATGACGTGTTTGCAATCTTCAAACTCACTGCTAGATACAAGTGACAGATTATGTTGAATGTTTTGTTTTCTGCTCCCACTTTCTGCACAGGCAGCTGTAAAATGCCTTTTTTTTAAAAACTCAAATGTATTTTTATGTAGAAAAGAATTGCACTGAACTCAACAAACCCTGTTTGAAGTGTTTCTACAGTTTAATTTAACCCTCTAGATTTCTTTAAACTGTATGTTGACTGACTTGATTTTTTATCTTTGTTCATGAACAGTGGAATCAATAAAATTTAATATTTTAAAATTTGTGCTTGTGTTGTCCAGCTTATTTTCTACTTTGAATACTGATGAATGAATGAATTAAATGAACCTGATAAGTTCTTGTCGAGTTCTTAAATTAGAGTATTTTAGGATGATCAGGAATCACAAGAGGGCAGTTGAATAATTTGCTTTTTTAAATTATATTTCCATATAATTATTTATATAGCACCAAATCATAACGGTTATCTTAGCAGACTCTTCATGTTGAGCAGGTCTGGACTCTTTAATAGTATTTACAATAACCCAACAGTTCCCTGCAATGTAACCCAGCTAGGTTATTGTTTTTGTCAATTAATCTCCAACAATTAATCATAAATCATTTAATAGACTTGCTGATTCATTTGCTGTTTTATCGACTAGTCGATCATTTGAGGACTAGCTGATCATTTCAGTGTGTAATAATTACGCATAACTGACTTTTTAATTATAATTTATCACAATTCTGACTTTTTACAATTTTTATCTCATTTTTATGACTTTCAATCTCATAATTTAACCTATACATTTTTGACTCTAATGTATTTATCTAATAACTGACTTTATAACTTTGACTTTTTGTGTCAGTCTTATCTTAATTATGATTTTTTTTAAGTTTCATAATTTTGTCCCTTTTTTTCTCAAAATTCACTTTATGTCTCATAATTTTTACTTTTTAATCTCAAAATTGACTTTCTGTCTCGAAATTTCGACCATCTCATCATCTCGACTTTTTTTTTACATGTTATTATGACTTTCCACAGGGATATTTTTCTTTTTCACTGTATTTGAGGCGAATGAAGCAAAAAAAGAGACGTGACCTCTGAGTATTCACCTAAAATCTGTTCTTTGTTGAAAGCAGTGAGCAGCTGGTTAAAACCAACAAGTTAAAAAAAGAGTGAGTTTGAATAAAAATATTACAGAACTAATGGAAAAAATATTTTGTTACCTCGCTTGTTTAAATAATAAAATTTACAAATGAAAACAATTAAAAAAATAATCTCAGTGAGTCATATTTCAATGTTTGATCATTTGTGTTACATTTGTTGTGCTGAGGTTAAATAAAACACAATAAAATAATTATCGATACATTTAAACGGTTTGAATGATCCTGTTAATGATGGTCATTTCCCAACAACATGACGTGTAAATGTACTTACCGTTGTCATGACAGCGAACAGTTGTAGCCAGTTTCCAGATCCGTGTTCTTTTGTTTTTGGTTGAAAAAGTCTTTCAGTAGATTAATTGTCCATTTTGGTTTTTATTTCGTCCCTCTTCCTCTGTCTTCGGGTTTCACTCCTTGTGCCGTTTTTCAGTTGTTTTGTTTTTTTTTCCTCTTTCTTCTTCTTTTCTCTCTCGTCCCATTCTTTGAAATCGTTGTATTCTCCAATAATAATAAAAATCAGCCTGTTTTCCTTCCGGTTCTTAAGTTTATCAGCTTGTTAACTCAGCTTTGATTAGAGGTGAGCTTTGACAGCTGTGCGCTTTAATGTTGCTATGGTTACAAGTTGGGTCGCGGATGAATTTCAAACTTGAGCCGAACTACGTGTGCGTTAAACGGTTACGCCGCACACCTGCCGGCCAATCAGAAAAGAGTATCCATCCAGACCATATGAACCTAAACCCACACTACCAAAAATGTCAACATTTACATTTTAACATCTTCCATCAATTAATTATAAAATAAAGTACAACTTTACTCACCGTACAATGTAATCATGTTTTTTCCAGATCGTAATTTTTCCTTTTTTTCTTTCTTTTTTTTTTTTTTTTTTAAGTTCGTCAAAACAAAAGCGCAGGGAGATCTCTACGAGTGACAGACCCTGTTTTCCATGTCTACAATTTTATTATTATTATTGTTATTTTTATTTATTTGTTTCTTCTTTTAATTAACAATATTCATCGACAAACATTCCTGGCACAAGTCAATATTCCAAAAAATATGTGTTCCTGCTGAGCGTATTAGATATCAAACAAACTGCATGAATAAAGGAAAAGGAAAAAGAATTAAGCGCTCAGTTGGAAGGGGTCATGTCTAAAATCTCCAATTACGAAGACATTTTAGGCCCGAACTAAAGCAGCACTGGCACATGAATGCATCCGGTCAGCCAGGTACTCTTACATTTCCCCCCTTTATATTTTCTAGTAATTTACGTTACACGCAAACAGAAATTGAAAATAAAAAACATTTTTTTAAATTGTGTTTGTCTCTTTGATCGTGACAAAGAAAAACGCTTTGAGCTGGCTTCAAAAAATCCAAAAAATCAGACTCTGTTTTTCAGACATGTCAAAATCAGTCTTATAAAATGCAGATGATTAGATTTTCGACTTTTAAAGGACCTGCAGAAACCCTGACCCTATGTTCCACCACAGGTCAAATCACAGTCAGAAAAGAAATGTTAATCAAGTAGTGTGGAAGAAGAGTGCTCAGCCTGTGAGACTGCACTCAGGGCAAAACGTTCCCTGCTCTGAGTTAATTGCTCACACTACTGCACAGGTTCCTGATGACCAACCATTCATTTATCTATTGTTATCTTTAATTTAAAAAAAAATCTCCACAAGGCGAGGACAAATTTAAAAATAATTAAAATTTATTTATCCTACTGTTGATGAAACAGAACAAACTGTAAAACAGAAGTCACTCATCACACTGGACCCTCGAAAATGTAACAACTTTAACCTCAGGATTTGTTGAGTTCAGTACAGGAAACTGTCACTTAATTACCGTACCACTAAATTAAATGTTTAAATAATAACTGACCTAATGTGAAAAAAAAGACATAAAAACATACATTAACTAGAGACGTACAGTTTTGAGGAGTAAATGGCATTTCAGATACATTTTCAAAAGGAAAGAAAAACAAAAAAACATCCCATAACAAAATCCCTCCAAAACTAGAAATCATAAACAGTCTTCACATTATCATCGAGGTGGTTGTGTAACAGTTTTTAAAACCTCTCACATGGTTTTTTGTTTTTTTTTCAGTCATTCATCTGAGACATTTGATCTGACATTGATGAGAGAATCTGCACCTGCGTGGATAAACGCACCTAAACACTCACCTGACCATTTAACATCATGTGCAAGAATTAAATTCTAGGCTTCATTTATACAATTTCAACATTACGCTCCCAGAATAACAGCTGTTGTAGCACCGCGCTCACTTCCTGTTTTGTATCGTAACACAGATGTGCAGATTTCCTGATATGAGCTGTAGATAACAAGCTAAGTTTCATTAAAATTAAGCCAAATATCAAGAAAATCAGGAAACAAAAATGTGTATTAATGTGTGTTTAAAGGTTGGGTATTGGCTATTGACGACAGGCTGAATCCATCACTGGTTGGGGTTTTTTTTTTTTGCCGATTTTTGAGCAGAAATTTTATCGAAAGTCCAGTTTGTTTGATTAGTGTGAACGCTGCTGATTGTAAGGCGGTCTCGAGTACAGTTCATGTGCCACTCGATCCGCATCAGGTGTAAAACCGTACCAAAGAACAAGGTAGTGGACGACTACTGGGATCTTGCAATTGGCAGGTTTTTCTACACCATTGCAACAACATAAACAAATGTTGTGCAGATGATGATAAAAGTGTATTCGGGTAGTAGTGTTGTAACAATGTGATGCCTAGTGATATTGAAATGATACAGCAGGAAAAATAGTGGAATAATATTTAATTGGACACGTTGGCTCTCTTGGACTGCGTGGGTTTAAAACATTGTTTACAGACGGGCTTCGTGGTGTCTGTGTGGTCGTCCTGACTGTCAGATGTGTGAGCGAAATAATGGCGTATTTTGTTTTGTGCGTCTGCTCTGTCAGCAAGACGCGGACGGTCGGCAAAATGAGCGTCTGTAACGTTTGCAGCTTCTCACAATGAAAAGGAGGAAAATGTTTGGCTCACCTGGATGGAGTGAAAGTAGAGGACAGAACACACACACACACACACACACACACACGCACACACGCTGTCACACGTGGAGCAATACAGCTGTTATTAAAACGCAGTCATTCAAAAAGTTTCTGTACTAATAAAAGGTGGTATTGCATCGTTTTTAACAGGTGAGTACAGAATATCATTACTAATGTAACCATGGTAACACATGCATGTCAGTGTGGGTATTTCCCCTGATTAGCTGTTGTTCATTATGTCCGTTAAAAAGTGTGCGACAGCCGTCCTCCAGTAATAAGCCCCGAATCATTCCTGCAGACTTTTCCTTTTTGTCCTCTCTCTACCTGTTAGTCCGTCAGTCTGCTAAAGCTCATGATCAGTTATTTCTTTGTGCACATTCGAAGCATTGAAATGCTGCATAAACTTGTGTCAGTCTTTTAAAGTTCTGATCTCTTAATATGTGACCGTTAACAGGCCTCATGATCAAACTGGGAACCATGTTTCCTATTTTCTAGAACACAACTGGTGCAACGCAACTGTGCAACCTCTGTAACAATCTGTCTGTGGGGAGTTTAAATCCTATAGAGTTTGTAAAGCTGCAGATGTCCAGCTGTAACTTTTTCACATTTTTAAGAAAAGCTAAAGAAAAAAAAAAAATCAGTAGATGAAGTCGGGATCAATCAGAAACGGAGCTTTGAGAACTCCGAGTTGAACTTCTTGATGGTTTCTGTTCAAGCTTCTGATAATGTTTCTGGAAAAAATGAGAATTGGGAGAAAAACAAACAACGTGAGGCCAAGTGTGTGTTTTTGTGTTTAATTTTTTCTGTATGTGTTTGTGTGTACCTGCAGGTTGTCGTAGTGTCTCTGGCTGCTGCAGTGGACGTCCTTGGCGGTGCTCTCGTTCAGGTAGAAGACAGAACAGAGGTTACAGAAATACCCCGATTTAGGAACCACGAACTCCAGACCTGAAGAGGGAGACAAAGTGAAGCAGGAGGGAGAAGTGTGACAAAGTGTGACAAAACATTAGTATCTTGCATCGTTTTCAAATAAAACCAGAGTGTTAGTGGGTGTGTTTCTCACCGAGGGGGTTGTTGGGTTTGAATGGCGGCATTTGAAGTTTGAGGCAGGAACACAAGGAGACTGAGAACGAGATCTCTTTGCTTCAGGTCCGACAGGCTCCCTCCTCTGTTTACTCACAGCTGAAGAAGAGAAGAAAACAACAATCCATGGATCATTTTAGTCCCGACAATCAGACATTTTATTTTTATTCACACTACAATGCAAGAAAAACAGAAACTGTTTCATTCATCACCGTCATTTGCTCCATATTTTCTGACAAAGAAGCCATTTGAAGACATCAACCTGGATTATTTTTTTAAAACTGACTAAACAATTTATCAATAATGGAAATATTTCTTTGTAGCCCTCAAAGTAATGGACGGGACGCTAAAACTGAAGAATAAAATGTCTCTTCAGCTCTCCGTACCTTTAATGTCTGTCCTGCTCCGTCCTTCCTTCTCCTCCACACCTCCCTCCAGTGTCTGGTTCTCAGGGTTCTCCAGCTGCAGCTCCTGTCCAGCAGAGGCAGCATCGACGTCGGCTTGGCTCGCTGCTTCCACCTCTGTCTTCTGGACCTCCGGCTGGCCGTCGCTTGACAACGTAGACGGATCTTTGTCCAATGATGAGGATGCATCGAGTGAGGAGGGAGGCAGTACATCAGCTGGTTCTTTTTCTTCTTCTTCTCTCTCATCTTTTGTTCTCACTTTTTTCCCTCTGGTAGATTTTCTCACTGTGGTAAAAGAGTGAACTGGTTGAGTTAAAACTTCAAATTAAGACTTAATTAAGATGAGCAGAGCTCCAACAACACTCAGTCAGCATTTGAGAGCTGACACTAATTGTTTAAGTTTTCAAAGTGAAATTCTTTCTCATTCTTTCTTGATATAACGACTTCAGCGGCTCAACAGTCCTGTTTGGTCTCTGTTGTCGTATTTTGTGCTTCATAATGCACCAAACATTTTTAAGGGGAGACAGGTCAGTCTAGTACCTGAACTCTTTTAATAAGAAGAAATACTGTTGGAACACGTGCATCATGTGTCTTGGTTTAGCGTTGTCTGGATGGCAGCATATGTTGCTCCAAAACCTGTATCTAATGGTGCCTTTGTAGATGTACAAGTTACCCATGATGCCATCAGTTTGAACATTAAATATCTGCCTCTACTGTGCTCAGTTGAATATAGATCAAGAAGGATTTGCAAATCATTACACAATGTTTTGGAGTCAGGGTTGTATGAAGATATGTGGATGTGTTACCAGGTGTCTGTCTGTGTCTCTTGTTGGCTCGGCTGCTTGTCCTGGTTGTTACTGTCTCCTCCTCCTCTTCCACCTCTCCCACCTCGTCTACTGTCACAAAGTTCACACTTTCCTCTAAAACAGGACAAATAAATCAAAAAAGAAAGTTTTAGACACATTAAAACCAGGGTACAAACCAAATGAATTTTGTGCCACTAATATCTATATAACTGTAATTATAACCAGACAGCAGTCCATCCAGGAAGTTGCAATGATGCGATCGCAACAATTAACGCAAATTCAGCACAATTCAGCAAATTCAGCAAATTCATCTCCTTGTATTCTGCACGACCTTGCAATTTTGTCCAATCACCACAATTTTTCCCAAAATTTAACCAATCATTGTAGTTTCTTGCAAGTTCCAGCAGTCATAGCAGGCCCCCACATTAAAATCAAACGTACGTCTCAATGAACCGACTCAGTGTTGTATTATTTACAATATTGTTGTATTTTCTTTTCTTTCTTTTTTTTAATTTTATCATTTGACCTCCGTGTGCTTGTATTTTATTTTATAATTCTGTGCTGGTTTTGAGTTTGAGGTTCTGCTTCTTTGTGGAATACCCCCGAGTGAACTTCTACATTTACATTTTAAGCATGTTTTGTAATTTTGAACCTGTTTGGTAGATAGAACATAGATAGAACAGACAGATAGAACACCAGGAACAAGATGCCTTTGATTTTTAATGAATTATACAAAAAAAGGATAATTTTAAAATCTTTTTTTAAAAACAACTTTTTTTTTTTTTTTTTGCAATTTTCACTTGTTCCTGCAATTTCTTTGCAAAAAACACCTAAAAACATTAGAAAATGCATTACAATTTTTTGGAAAAGCTGCAATGAAATCAGGCAGTTTAGGCCGCAACAATCCCCACATATGCCTGCAAAATTCTGGAGAGACTGATATAACATCAAGCAATAGTTTAACACTTTAGTCCAGAAGTTTTATTGGGGACCAACTCAATTTGCCTGGGTCCTACTCAAATGACCACTCGTGGGACCTGAGGACTTAATAAACTGAAAACTTATCAATATCACCGGGTATATTAAAGTACACCGTACTGTGTACTGACAGAATAATGCACACCTGTGTCATCATCGTGTTTGCGTTTCGCAGATCTTGAGGTTTTCTTAACTTCTTCTTCATCCGGTTTCTCTTCCTCATCATCGCCAGCTTCATCTAAAGTCACCAAAGTCTAAAAATACACAAGAGATCATTAGCATCAGTGTTTCTGTTTTTGTTTGGGTTTTGCAGTAGCTTCTCCGTAATTTCCCCATGGAAGAAAATAAAACATACATGTTTTAAAATTGTAATCTTTACCTCTGGGTTTAAGGAGTCCACTGATTCGTCCTCCTGGTGGAGTGGGCGGGTCTCCTGCGAGCTTTGCTCAGCCTTGCCGTCCTCCTCCTCTTCAACAAACTCATCCAGAGTGACGAGTGTCTGCAGCTCTCCTTCAGTGATCTCTCCATCCCACTCCTGACTCTCTGGCGCTCTCTCCTCTCCGGCCTCATCTGCTCCCACCTCATCCAGAGTCACCATCTCCTTGGCGTCTACCTCCGCCTTCTCCTCATTTCCTCTCCCCTTCTCTATCGCCCTCCTCGTCCCTCCCCTGTCACCGCTACTCCGGCTCCTTCGCTCCCTCTCCCTCTCCTCTCTCTCCATGGTCCTCCTTTCCTCCCTCTCCCTGGTCCTCCTCGATTCCCGCTCCTTGGTTAACTGTTTCTCTTTGGCGGCTGCTTGCCTTTTCCTCAGTTCTTCCTCTGCGGCTGTGTCGTCTGGGTAATTCTCCTCTTCCTCGCTCACTTCATCCAAGTTCAGAGCACTCGTGTTGTTTTTCTCAGATGACGTTTGTTTCCTTTCCTTTTTCGATGTCACAGTATCACTCTGGGACTTAGCTTTTGATTTATCCTGTTTCTTATTATCTGTTTTGGATGTGCTCTCCTTATTTCCTGTACCAGACCGTGCAGCAGATGGATCATCAATTACCTCCTCTAAATCGTCAACTACCTCACATAGACTCTCCTCATTGACAACCACTTTTTTGGACACTTCCACAACTGTGCTACCACATCTTGGTGTGTCTCCTTTTTCAGCTGATGCCTCCTCTTTGAGAGGGGTTTCAAGACTGTTTTCCTTACCCCCTCTATCGGGCACCTCTGTGGCTGTTGGCTCTTCTTGATCGTCTTCCAGAGAGTCTACAATCTCATACATCTCTTCTTCTTCCTCCTCCTCCTCCTCATCTTTGGTTTGACTGCCATTGTTTTTAGAGACGTTCTCTTTCTTCGAACTCTCAGACTGTCTTGTACAGGGCTGATCTTCAACCGTCTCATCCTCCACAGAATCGAGAATTTGATATGTCGCCTCTTCCTCATCAGCCGCTTCTTTGTCTTTGTCTTTGTCACCCTTCTTAAAAGTTACACCGCCTTCTTTAGTTGTTTTAACCTCCTTCTTTGGTCTACCCATTTTTCCTTTCTGTTCTGTAGCGGGCTGATCATCCTTAAGAATCTTGCGCTCCACAGGGTCAAATGTTTGAGTGGTAGGACGGTCTTCACTTACCTCTCTTACGTCACTCTTCTTCGTTGGTGTGCTCTCTTTTGGAGGGGCTTTCTCCTCTTTATTTGTTTTTTCTCTGTGTCGTTCCTGTGATTCTCTGGAATGACAGTGCCTCCTTCTTGTTGGAGTGTCCTCTTTTTTTTCCTTTTCTATCGAAGTATCTTTCTCGCTTGTTCTTTCCCTTTTTCCTCTGGTAGATCTTGTCGTGACGGTTGGTTCATCGTCCTCCAGAGAGTCTAAAATCTCGTATGTGGCCTCCTCATCCCCGACATGTTTTTGAGAAGCTTCTGTGAGATTCGATGTAATTTTATCCTCTTTCTTACCTCTTGCACTCCTTCTTCTACTAGACCTTTCTGTGGTGGTGGCATCTTGAACTGGTTCATCTTCGACAGAATCTACTATCTTATATACCATTTCCTCAGTGTCCTCTTTGATCTGTTTGTCTCTTTCAGAGACTCCTGCAGTGGTGTCTGACTTTGTCCGTTTCTCGTATTTTTTAACCATCCTGTCCTGTTTCTTTGGCGATTTCTCCTTCTCTTCACTTTTGGTAGAGGGGCCACTCCTCTTTGATAGTCCATCATCTTTTCTTGCAGTTGCCTCCCCTTTCTTGGTCCTTTTTTCCTTTTTGTCAGTCTCCGATTTTGTCTCTGTAGTCATTGACTGAACTTCCAAAGAATCAATTACCTGGTATGCGTCTTCCTTTTCCTCTATGGGCTGAACGCGTTCTTCAGATATCTGGTCACTGGGTGGATCAAGTTTTTGGTTGTCATCTTCTGTTGGATCATCAATTGAATCCAATATCTCAAAGGTTTCTTGTTCAGTACCATCACTCTCAGGGTCTTCTAAAGTGCCTTTGTTGTGATGTTCTTGAAGATGCTGATCTTCTTTTGGGGTTTGCCCATTTTCCGAATCTTTTGAGGGTTTACAGGATTCTACTGAAAGGATTTTCCCCTTGACATCTTTTTGTTTATCCTTCCCATCACCTGTGGACCTTGAAGCTTGTTTGCTGCTGACATTTAACACTTGGAAATTATCTTTGTTATTTGTCCCTTCCTCTTTACTTACTGCATCTTTAACTGCATCATCAGAGCTGTCAACCACTGGAATTACATCTTCCTCAGGCCGCTGTTTAACTGTGGACGGTCATCTTGGACCAGATGACTGTCCTCTTGACTTGTAGCTGTTTGGTCCTCAGGAACACTGTCTCTCACTTGGAAAGAACTGCCCATTTCCATTTCACTGTACTCCTCTGGCTGGGCTTTGCCATCCTCGGGTCCAGTGTGCTGGGTTTCAGAGCTGCCGTCTTGGTCCCCATCTTCCATCTGTTCATCTGTTTGATCATCAAGTGAATCAAGGATTTGGTAGTTATCAACATCCTCCTCCTCCTCCGTGTGTTTGTCAACATCATCATTCTTCTCTTCCTCTTGGCTTTTCTTCTGGTCTTTGAGCGCTTTCACATTAAAATCAATCTCTTGACTCGGGGCTTGGCTAAACTCTACCCCATGTCCCTGTGGAGATGGATGCATCTCTGATGATGTTTTTATTTTTGTCTCTGACTCAAACGTTTTTGAAGTGATGCCCTCCACTGGCACTTTGTGGTCAGACTTTGCCACTGCGCTCTCGGTGGTTTTTCCTTCTTCTATAAGCTGTTCTTGATGGTTCTCCAATGATGTCTCCACATTTGCTGCCGATACTGTCTTTTCCCTTTCAGAGGCAGCGGAGGTCGAGCGGGTACTACGACCAGAGGATGTAGTATTTGATGCTTTGGCTGGAGATTTTGTTCTGCTCTGTCGTGTTTTCTGACCAGGGAAGGAAGGGGTTTCAGTAGACAGTGGAGAAGAAGAGGAGGAGGGCTTACTGACATTGACAGAGGACAAAGGTTTGGTTGGGGATTTAGGTGGCTCGAATGAATCCGTAGATTTTTTTGGTGACACACAGCTTGAGCCAGAAGAGCTTGAACCTTCAGTCGATTTGGATGAGGAGGCAGTTTTCTTACTTGTTCTTTCCCGTCTTCCTCTGGTAGATCTTGTTGTGACGGTCAGTTCATCATCTGCCTCGTCCTCCACAGAGTCTAAAATCTTGTATGTAGCCTCCTCGTCCCTGACAGGTTTTTGAGATGCCTCTTCTTTCTTTCCTCTTGCACTCCTTCTTCTGCCAGACCTTTCTGTGGTGGCAGCGTCATTAACTGGTTCATCCTCAACAGAATCTACTATCTCATACACTGTCTCCTCAGTGGTCTCTTTGATTTCTTTCTCTTTTTCACAGACTCCTGCAGTGGTGTCCATCTTTGTCCGTGTCTCATATTTTTTAACTGTAACATCCTGTTTCTTAGGTGATTTCTCCTTCTCTTTACTTTTGGATGCTGTGGTTGCTTGGCCACGACTCTTTGATGATACATCGTCTTTTCTATCAGTCCCCTCCCCTTTCTTGGTCCTTTTTCCATTTTTGCCACTCTTCAACTCAATCTCTGTAGTCACTGGCTCATCTTCCAAAGAATCAATTACCTGATATACATCTTCCTCTTCCTCCTATGGGCACATGTTCTTTAGATATTTGGTCACTGGGAGTGTCAAGTTTTTGGCTGTCCTCCTCTGTTGCAGTCTCATCATCAATTGAATCCAATATTTCAAAGGTTTCTTGTTCAGTAACATCACTGTCGGGGTCTTTGAAATTGTCTTTGTTGTCACAGTCTTGAAGAGGCTGGTCTTCTTTCGGGATTCGGCCATCAGAATTTTCCATATCTTTGGAGGCTTTGCAAGATTCTATTGAAAGGATCTTCTCTTTGACCTCTTCTTCTTTTTGTGTTTTCTCCTTTCCATCTCCCTTGCCCCTTGAAGCTTGTTTGCTGTCGGGATCTAACACTTGGACATAATCTTTGTTAGCAATTTCTTGATCTTTACCTTCTGTATCTTTAACTGCAAATGACTCATCAGATTTGTCATCTTTTGGAATTGCATGTTTCTCTGATAGCTGCCTTGCTATGGAACTGTCATTTTGAACCAGGTGACCGTCTTCTTGACTTGTAACTGCTTGGTCTTCGGTGACACTGTCTAGCACTTGAGATGAACCATCCGTTTCACTGTACTCCTCTGTGCAGGTTTTGCCATCATTGTCAACACTGTCCAAGGCCTGATAGCTTTCCGCTTGAAAAGTCTGGCCTTCCTTGGGTCTTGTTTGCTGGGTTTCGGGCTGCCGTCTTGGTCCTCAACATCCATCTGTTCATCCGTTTGATCATCGAGTGAATCAAGAATTTGGTAGTTTTCCCCAGTGACGTCCTCCTGCTCTGTGTGTTTGTCACCATCATCTTCTTTCTCTTCCTCTTTGCTTTTCTTCTGGTCTTTGAGTCTTCTGACATTAAAATCAATCTCCTGACTCTGGCCTTGGCTCGACTCTACCCCATGTCCCTGTGGAGGTGGATGCATCTCTGATGATGTTTTTATTTTTTTCTCAGACTCAGCAGTTTTTGCAGCAATGCCCTCTGCTGACACTTTGTGGTCAGACTTTGCCACTGCGCCCTCTTCTGGTTTTCCCTTCTTCTCTGAGGGGCTTTATTGATGCCTCGATAGTTGCTACTGGTGTTATCTTTTCCTTTTCACGGGCAGCAGAGGATGAGCGAGTACTACGAACTGAGGATTCGATACTTGATGCTTTGGATTGAGATTTTGTCTTGTTCTGTAGTGATTTCTGACCAGGAGAGGAAGGGGTTTTAGTAGACAGTGGAGAAGAAGAGGAGGAGGGCTTACTGACACTGACAGAGGACGAAGGTTTGGTAGGTGATTTGGTGGGCTGAGATGAGTCCGTGGACTTTCTTGGTGACACAGAGCTCGAGTTAGATGAGCTTGAACCTTTAGTCGACTTGGATGAGGAGGATGAGGAAGAGGCTGAGCTCTTACAATCTTTGGAGGACCTTGTTGAGGACTGTTTGCCACCAGGACGACACACCTGAGCTTTTGGTCTCTCCTCTCGCTCTGGAGGAGGATGAGGAGGAGCTATCAGGCTCAGGTTTTGTGTCTTCCACATCATCACCAATTTCATCAACAGTGACAAAGTCATCCAAGTTGAACTTTTGCTCATCAAAATGGGAGGTGTCTGAAGAAACAATGTCATCTGTAACATCATCCTGACCCTGGATGGAGAACAAAGAAGGAATAACTGACTGAAACAATGAGTCAGTTAGCTTATTAATCATGATAAAATGGGAAAAACAGTAATTGTTGACCCATTCATTAATTGCATACAATTGTTCAATTAACAAGAAGTAGTAAAAAGGACTAAGGAGAAACATCACGGGAACTTATCACTGTTGGGGGTCTCATTCCCTGTGTAGCTGAATGTTGTTGAGAATAAAAAAACACAATAGTTTACCTTGCTTTGAGGGGTGTCTTCAGCCGTTACAGCTGTTGCACTTGAGTTGTTTTTTCTGGGGCTCTACAGAAAACAATTTAAAAACAAAACAGTCACTTTTTCTGGATTAGTGGCATGAAATAACTGGGAAGGCATTTATTGGGCAGGGTTGTGGACTAATGGCATGGACATGAACAATAAAACTTTTAAATTTTTTAAAAAATGTTCAAAGTTTATTGAATACATTATAGCAACTTACAGTGACTACATTTAAGACTTTTTTATTGCTAAATGTAAATGTTGAGTAATGTCTGAAACCAGGCCTCACCTCCTCCTCACTCTGGGAGCCGCTCTCTCGGGCGAGTCTTCGCTGGTGAACTGCTGCCTTCAGGGCCTTGAACATGTCTGTGTTAATCTTCAGAAGTTCTGTAAAGTTTTGTTCAGGCTTCAGCACTGTGCCTGACGGAGCAGGGCTGGACGCAGCAGGGACTGTGTTTCCACTGCTGACTACAGAGGTAGAGGTCACATCAGAAATGGAGACTGAAGTTGTTACCGACTCCTCTTCCCTCTTTACTTTCTGTGCATCTTCATTTGCTTCGCCACCAGTGGAGTCCATGGCAATGTCAGGTCCTGGTTTCTCATCCTCCTCCATCACTGCTATATCACTTGCGGTGGCAGCACTTGGTCCTGCTGCGATGGACTCTGAAATGGTGGACCCACTGGCGTGCAGAGCAGGCTGTGACCTGTTATCCAAAACTTCAGGAGGAGGAGGTTGGGTCTGACATTTCACAGCTGGAGGCTGGGCTTCAACTTTGATGGTCTCTGGTCCAAAGTTTATTGTGATTTCACTTGAATCATGTAGACGCTGTTTTAGGCTTTTCACACTGTGAAAAAACAAATAGAGATTGTCAGATGCAAATGACAACAGGGTCACAAAATAGTTGAATGCAACACTTGTTAGAGAAATCATCTGGTGTTAACTGTTCAGTCATCTCTTGGTTTATGACAAATATGTCAGTGAGTTGAGTGTTAAGTGGTTGCTAATTGCGTTAATTGTTCACTACATATATATTTGTTTTGTTGTTTTTTTCTGTTCAAACTGTACTCTCGACATCATTGTAAATGAAGGCACTCCCTCAATGAGTCCTCCAGATTAAATAAAGGTTGAATCATCACAATGACTAGTGTCACTCTGTCACAACTAAAACATGTTTTGCCTCTCTCTTGACCTGACAACAATCAGTTACAAAGTGATATACTTACGTCTCAAAACGCTTAACTACACCCCTGGAGAGAAAAAAGAAGCAGATGGTCAGTTTAGATATGAGGAAACACAGATGTGAGTGATTATGGAACTAATTTAAACCCATTTTATATCCCAAACTTAAGGACACATGCATACCAAGCTGCGTGCTGTTCAAAATACTCCCGTGAGGAAGTTTTGTATTTCTCCACCGCCTGCACTACACCGTTGGAGTCGGCCATCTCAATGCAGATCTGTGGTTGAACGACAGTCGTGGACAAAGAGAGTGAGAAGACAGAAGAGATGAAGAAAGTGACAAGACAAAAGCAGCAAAGAGAGAACAGCAACAAGCCATAAGAATCTTCTATTCGAGCAAAATGCTTGCACACAAAGGTGTGCAACAAATTCGCTTGTGTATGACAGAAAATACTTGCCAATTATGAGTCCATGAGTTTCCCACCTATTGTAGCAACAGTGTTTGCTACAAATCTGATGGTGCTGGCTGAAACTTCACAATAAAGTCCCAATTTTATTATATAGGTAAGCACCATCTCCCAATGGTCCTCAACCAAAAGCTAAAGAAGTAATGTTGTGCAGGCCAAAGACACAAACAAATAGAGGGCCAAAAGAAACTAGAGGTGCAACCATTTATCAATTACTAATCAACTATTAAATTAACTGCCAACTATTTTAATAACTGAATTATGACAGAAGACTGAATATCTTTTGGGAGGACAAAACAAGACATTTGTGGACGTCAACTTGAGCTTAGGGAAACAGTGATTAACATTTTTCACTATTTTACTTACAACTAATTGCTTAATTGAGAAAATAACCAGCAGATTAATTCACAATGAAAATCTTCATCAGTTGCAGCTCTAAATGAAACTACAGTCAATTTTTTTGAATTTTGATTTTTGAAGACGATGATACACTAACATGACGGTTCTCTCAACACTTAAATGTAAACAGTGCAGGTGTTTGGTTTTTTCGTACCCTGTTGGCAAGCGGCAGGAAGCTAATAAAGGGTGCGATGGATGCCACCACTCCAACAACCATCCTGATGATGTCCACGGACGTCTCAGAAGTCTCCACACACAGCAACCGCTCCTCCAGAGACTCTGACTCTGGAACTCCCTGAAAAGCAAGGAATAATTGGTGTTGAGGACAAGAAATCCAAAGATACCTGCTTTCACCTGACAGATTTATATAAGTTACTGATGGCTTACAGTGTTGCTCAACTTCATCAGAGTTCTGTACATCATCTCCTGCAGAAAGATTACAAGTCACAGGTTGTCATGGAAGTCGTCAAAACACATTCAAGATTCTCATGTTTGTATTTCTGTGCTCCTCTGTGGAGATCTCCTCTAACAATAACATCAGTACATCTATGATTATTTCCTTCTGGAATTTCTACAGAAGAAAGGAATTATTTGCAGTATAAACAATGACAAATTCATCTACTTCTGAGTTCATTTTTTTTTTTAACCAATCTTGGTCCTGACACACAGTCCATACCTCACTGGATTCGGGATTCATGTGCTGCAAGACGAAGTGGACACCGAGCTTACACTCTCCGACATTAACTGGATTTATGAGGTGATCTCGGACAAAACTGCAGCACGTAGTCCAATCGTCGAAGTGCACAAAGGCCTGAAGGTGAAGTGAGAGGAGACAGGAAAGGAAAAATAACTAAATTCTAACAGCTCCATTTAAATAATAAAATGATTACAATATGTGTGCCTGTAACAGTCTTCAGTTTCTACTCCTTACCCTCTTCTGCAGCGTTAAGACTGTCACGTTGTAGTACAGGGAGTGAAGGTTCTGTTTGGGGAAATACCTCCAAACGAGCTTGGCCACGTCCTCATGTTCGTAGTGTGGCTTTCTGAAGCCAGTCAACATGATTGTGGGGAACCTGGAACAATGACCGCTGGCCATCTAGAAACACAACATTCAAAGCCCAAAGTTTAATTTATGTGTTGATACATGTGAGAAAGATGTACACAACTTTTACTGGTCGAAGTTCACACATTTTCAACAAATACATCTAACTTTTAACTCCTAAAAGTAGCCACCTTTTGCAGATATAACAGCCAAACACAGTCACAGCGTTCTTTACAGAATAGAAATTAAATTAAGTATTAAAGTTTATGACAGGTGGTGCTAATCTTTGTTCAAAAATATCTTCTTTCAACAATAAAGGTAGGTACATTGGCTGTTGTTATACAGAAAAATTGGTTTACCTCAATGTCTTCCTCTCCTCTGACTGTCAGGTAATCTTGAAGTTAAAAAGGAACCCAGTCACTTTACAGAATAACTTTACATGGCAAATTTGTCAGTATCATACTTGTCACTATGTAAGACAAACTGGCTCTCTTACCTGGAATGATGAACCATGGAGAGTCGGTAGGGAACAAGAAGGGACTTGCTCTTAATGTGACCCAAAATGGTGAAACGCTGCCCCATGGAACGCCAGATTTTACTGCCGGGACAGCTTCCCAAGCAGCACAATATCTGCCGTGGGCTTTCTCAGGAAGTTTCGGTGCTGCACAAACAACAGTGAACAAAGTGTCATTTTAAATACGCAACCTCGATAGCAAAATAGTTAAGGCACTGTGTAAAACATTAATAAAATTAAACATTTAAGTATTTTTATTTCCTAAAACAGAAACTTGCATAGTTTGCTTGCAAACTTGCATGACGTACCAGCACTGGATGGTGTTGCCAGCCTGTGGACTTTGTATCCAGGGACTTGTTTTGAGAGACTGTACCAAACTCCAAAACGATCAGCATCACAAACAGATGGAAATTCTATAAATACCTGGAGCACACAAGCACATGCACACACATACGTGATGGGTAAGACTAACAGGAAGTCTTTTACTAGATATCAAATAAGAACCTTATTTGAACCTTTACTTTTGGTTTTTAAAGGCAGACAGATTCGCATATCATCAGTAAAACAATGAAAAGGAATACTATGTTTCTTGAAAGAGGGGTTGCATATACAGTAAAAAGAGGAGTGGGCCCAAAATGGAGCCTTGAGGAGCCTTGTGTGTGTTTATACCTTGTTGAGGAGAGGAAAGTAGTTCTTGACTGGACTGACTGTTTTCAAAGCCTCTCTGAGGTCCCTGGCCTCACTTGGTGAAATGTTCTTGATGAGGATTATTCTCTCTCCATGATCTTGTACAGGCTGCATCAAGAACACAACATGAACATCCAAACCAAAAAGTTAACAAAAGAGCTATGACCAAGGAGACACCCACAACTGCACTGCACAGCTGCAGTAAATTAATTTTGAACACTTTGGTTTCATGTTCGCTCTCACTGTTTTATGTCATTAATGATCCTGTCCAGCTGTTATCGGGTTAAATATATTACGGTGAGACAATTTAAACTCTTTTTCACTTTTTCTACACTAATACATAAGAACACACAAGGTTATATTTACAACTTCTTTTAAAGCCAAATGTAATCGAAAAGACTTGGTCGATTGCGTACTTTTACCAACAAAATATGAAGTAGTTTTGGAATGAGAAGGAAGGAAGTAAGTGTGTGTGTGTGTGTGTGGTGTTGTGTGTGTGTGTGTGTGTGTGTGTGTGTTACTTACATATTTCATCACCTTCATCAGTGATTTATAAAAGCAAAGCTGAAACAGAAACAGAGTATGCAGCATTAAAATACAAAGATACCTTTACACAATACACCACACTCAGCTAATGTCAATACACTCCAGACTCACTCTGCTACTGCTTTGTTTTTTCTGTGAATTATTAAAATCTGGTGAAAATCTAATTCTAAAAGGGTCAAGTCAAGATCAGATTACAAAAATACATCTTGCAAAATTACACTTTGCATCTTTAATGTTTATTCTTGTTTTAAAAACTAAATATGCATGTTTTTCTAAGAAAAATCTAAGTTTTATATTTTCTGGGGTCATGAATATACTGAACACCTATAAAAATCCATCAATAACAACAGTGTCATGTATATGCTTACCGGTGGCATTGAAATGCAGCTGCTTACTACATAGACAGTGAGTTTAGACCCTTTGAAAAAAATGCCACTTCTTAAAGAGACTCGCACTACGTCGTGCATATCAGATGCTGTTGGCATCAGGACGAAGGCCTGAAAAGAAAATGAGAAACAGAATGTGTTACTACTTTTATTTACTTGTTCCAAGTACTTGTTCAATAGCATTTTACATGAAATGTGGTTAAAATCTGTCTCATATATGCAAAAGTAGTGTATATACACTCAACAAAAATTTGAGAGAAATAAACCTTTTATGTTTAGATTTTTTTATTTCAACTCATGAAAAATGAGAGAAAAGGCAAAAGTGTTGCGCTTATATTTTAGTCGAGTGTATAACAATAATTGTGCAAAAGTCTTATGGTCTCATGAAACTGCAGTTAAGTGTGATTTCACTAACCAACTCTGAAAAAATGAAAATAAACAAGGCATTACAATTGTGCAAAACAATAACAAACAAACAAACAAATAGAGACCATTTGTCTCAGTATCAATGCCTCTCATCAAAGACTGAAAAGCAACAAAATTAATAATAGGATTAATGAACCAGAACAATGGAGATTTATAACCTGGCACCTACCATGCACGCCTGAGGAACAACATGGAGGGTGTCTTCTGCATGTTGAAACCCAAACAGCATGAGCAGTTTGGCAAAGTCTTCCTCTGTGTAGCAGTGATCGGAAAACTTGGGCAGTCCGGTTATGAGCAACACCTTCCTACCTTGTATTAAAAACTGGAAAAATTAAGGAAACAAAGAGAGACAGGGATAATAATGGGTTAAGTTAGTTAATGATAAACGTAAGTGCACTTACAACAGTGTTAACACCCCTTATAAACTCTGTGTTCATTATGTATTATCATTAACACACTTAAAACTGTTAATCATGAAAATATTGGTTATAACAGGCTTTCTGCAGTGTGCGTTTGGGTTGGCTTACCACATTCAATTAAATTTATTATCTTTCTATTTATACAGCAAAAGTATGAAAATATGATGGAAAACCAGCAGGGACGATACGGCCTAGAATTATTTATTCACATTATATCACATTATATCCAGTCCCTCCAGGAAGTTGCGATTGCAACAGTTGACACAAAGTAAGCCAATACCTGTGAATTCTGCTTGACCTTGCAAATTCGTCCAATAAGTGCAACCTTTCAACAAATTAAACCAGTCACTGTAGCTCCCCGCAAGTTCCAGCAATCATAGCAGCCGCCCACACTAAAATCATACATGTATGTCTCAATGAACTGGAAAATGTTTTATTATTTACTATTTTGTTGTATTTTTATTATGTTTTTATTTTGTCACAGGAAGAGTTTGTCATTGATATGACATTTATCAATTCTCTGTGCACTTATATATATTTTTTTTATAATTCTGTGCTGGTTTCGAGTTTGATCTCCAAAAAGATTTCGCTTCTTTGTGGAATACCCCCACAGTGAACTTCTTTATTTACATTTTAAGCATGTTTTGTTAGAATTTTTGTAATCATGAACCTTTCTGGTTAAGGTTACATAAAACACTCAGAACACTGTGTGGTTTCATTCTCCCTGGAACAAGTTGGCCTTAATTTTTAATGAATTACGCACCAATAATGATTACAAGAATAAAAAAAAAAAAAAGAAAAAAAAAATCACAGCTTTTTTTTTTTTTTTTTGCAATTTCACTTGTTCCTGCAATTCTTTGCAAAAAAACGTCTAAAGACATCACATGCATTACAATTTTTCTCAGACAAACTGCCTTGAAATCAGGCATTTTAGGCCACAACAATGTCCACAAACACCTGTGAAATCCTGGAGGGACTGTCTATCAGTACTATACCCAGCAGTACCTAACAATGACTTATGATAACATAATTTATTAAAGTAAGATTACCTGGACCAGCATAATCTGTATAAAGATAATAGATGGATTACTCAATTAGACATAAATTCAGTTAGTGCTGAAATCGACACTTTTGGATGGTGCTGACTGAAAGGCCATAAAACAATCATAATTTTAGTGCGTGTAATCTAAGTGTTATGTTTCCCAAAATCCCACAATCACCTACAAAAACATTTTTTACTAGCATGACTGCCTGTGGCAGGCAAGTCTTTTTAGCGCTTTTTAGTCTCTTTATGCTCCATAACTATTTAGAAAGCACATTTAAGTAATTTTTTATTGTTTATTTGTGGATCATGTTGGAAAAAAATTGCAGGTAGTTCTTGTTCTCTTGTTAGAGAGCAACCTCCGACCTCCTAGTTTAATTTATATCTTTAGTGTGGCGCTGTAACTTTTGGATTCTGTAGGACTTCATAGAAGTGATTTGACCTACTTTTGGTGATGAGCAGGCTTTCAAACTGAGGCAGTCTGTGAAAGAGAGACAAAGATAATGAGAAAAGGAGAGAGATGGTAAAATTACAATGACATGTTGACATGTTTGTGGCAGACAAACTCAGCCTCTTTCTTACATTTCTTAGTGATTTGCTCTTGAAGCAGGTGCATTTCTACTTTCTCCCCGAAAGTCAGACTGGTAACTGCAGCTGAAGAGGACGTGGACGCTGCCTGCAGCTGCTCGCCCACTGCTGCAGCTGTTGGCTCAGTTGTGACAGATGCTTCTTTTGCTGGCGCTGTATTTGTTTGTGTCTTCACAGGATCTTCAACAGCAGCTTCAGCTGAGCTTCCTGCAGCCTGCTGTTGCATCTGTGAAGCCTCAGTCTTGGTCTCTGGTCCTTGTGCAGTGGACTCTGGCTCTGACAGGGTGCTTTGCTGGACTTGCGGTAAAGCTTTCACAGAGGTTTCGGCTGGCAGAGCCTCAACTGTGATGGTTGATGGATTGTCTGTCACTGGGTTTGTCAGCTGATTTTTCTGGTCCAGCCTCTTCAGTTGTTGTTTTTTTCCCTTTGCCTTCAGCACAACTTTCAACTTTCATGGGCTCTGCCACTTCAGCTCCTGTTTTCCCAACCTCCACTGGTTCAGAATCATTGGCCTTGTCAAGTTTTTCTTGATGCTTGGATTCGAAAACTTTCACATCTGTTGTTTCAACAACCTCAGCTGTGTCTTTTGGCACCACCACAGCTTCTTGAACCTTTGCTTCAGATTCTTTAGGCTTGTAATTTTCTACACCAGGCTGATTTTCTGATGCAGTAGACTTGGAAGGCACACTCACAGACTCTGCAGCTGTTTCTTCAACCTTTTTGTCAGCCACTGTTCCTACTGCAGCCAACTTGTCTGCTGGAGTTTCAGGTTTCTGTGTGTTTGAGGCCATTGCTGCTTCAGAAGCCAAAACTTTTGGTTCAGTGAGGATCTCTTTGCCTTTTGTTGGCTCAGTAACAGTCCTGTCAGCTGACTTATCAACCTTAACTGTCCCTTGCTGCACCACCGATTCATTTACACAGCTTTTAGATTTTTTAGATATAGGTTTTTGTTTGGAGTCACCAACATCAGGCTGATTTTCAGGAGCCACAGACTTGGATCCTGAGGATGTTTTTTTCTCTACCACAACCTTTTTCACAGCTCCCTTACCAGGCAACTTTCTTGTTTTTACAGTTTTTGTTATCTGCTTGGTAGCAGCTTTTTTCGCTTTGGAAACCAAGACTTTTGCTTTAGTGACAGTCCTTAGACCTTTAACTAGGCCTTTAGCTGCATTCTCCTGATTGGTAAGTTCGCCTGTTGTAGCTCCAGAGGGTAAGGGCCCTTTAAGTGGAGGCATATTAGGAGTAGGGGGAACACTTTTAGTGGTGGTGGACTTAGTGCTTTGAGGTGTGGAGACACTGGATGTGGCAGGTTTTCTGGGAACAAAAGAGAGATACATGGGTCAAACAGGAGAAAATTTAGAGAGATTAAAAGACAGTGTCGTGGTTTGAATGTTTTTATATGGTCTTCATTATAAAACAGTACTGCACTTCACGGGTTGAATTCTTGGGATGAATTTTAATTCCATGAGTGAGCAACTGTTTGATTTTTAATTAACAATATAAATATCTTACTTCTGGGAAGGCTTTGTTTGTTCCACAGAAACAGTCCCCTGTAAACAAACATTTTTTTTTTTTTTTAGATTCATCAGCTAATCAGCAGAGTGACCACACAATGGAAGAAATGTTCATATTTACCAGAGACAGACAAAGAAAGACACAAAGTGTAATACCTTTTTTCTGACAACATTGACCATGCTCTTCACTTTCTTAGCATCTTCCCCTCTAGAACACCGACTACCTACATGGGCACATATCTTTGCATTACTACAACCACCAATACAATCATCTGACACATTTACAGTTCACCACTACATGTCCGACTGACCAAATCTTCCATTTAAGATGCCACTGAGTAAAATGTAAAATAAAACAGAATGCAATCATTTGCAAAGGTTTTTTCAACTTATGTTCAAATACATGACAAAGACAAGATATTTAATGATCAAAAAAAAAAAAGCAGTCCAATCAAACTTTAATGTCACCTGTCTTTTCCGGCAGGTTGTATGTAGCAATAAAGAATAATTTTTAGTTTGGTCCTTGATCAAAGTGTCATGTGGATAAGGTTTTAACAAAAAGAATGAGATAGAGAAACACGAAGAAAAGGATGACAAAGCATATTTCTCTCACACACACCAACCTTAGTCTTTGCGGGATTAACTGTCTGGCTCTTCTGCATGTTGGGATTTGCTTTAGGGGCCTTTGTAGTCAACTTCTTCTTCTTTGCTGTAGAGGAGGAAGAGGAGGCCTCCATCTTCACTAGCTCAGCCACTAAGGCAGGTGTAAGAGTTTTAACCATGGCCTCCAAGTCCGACTGTTCTGACAGCAGCTGGACAGCTAGAAGGATAAAGACGGAAAGAGCATCAGATAAAACTGCAGTGTTTGGTCGTCTCATACAGTGTCTCTATTTTAAGATGAAGTAAAGAATCGTCTTGACATATCTGCAAATTCTCAAACCTGGTGTTTCCAGTAGTTTCTTAACCAAAAGTCTCTCAGCACTGCTTGACGTCTTTCGTTGAGGGGACGACCCCTCTGTGGACGATCGACTCTCACGACTCCTCCTGGGTGGCGATCGTCTCTCATCGCTCCTCCTTGGTGGCAATCGCCTCTCGTCGCTCCTCCTTGGTGGCGATCGTCTCTCATCGCTCCTCCTCGGTGGCGATCGTCTCTCGTCGCTCCTCCTCGGTGGCGATCGTCTCTCATTACTCCTCCTTGGTGGCAATCGTCTGGTAGGGCTCCTCCTTGGAGACAATCGCCTATTGTCACTCTTCCTTGGTGAGGACCGTTTCTCATCTCTCCTCCTTGGCGACGGTCGTCTCTCAGGACTCCTTGAACGTGACCGATTATAGGAGGAGGTTGGGCGGTCATACCGTGGGGAGCGAGAACGAGACCGGGACCTGCTCAAAATCCAGATAAAAACTGTTTTACATCTCAATTATTTTAATAATAATTACAATAATGGCAATCAAACATTTCACAGCAAGTCTAGATTTCTAGAGGGGTGACTGACAGATCTAAAGAGGCTAATTTTAATGTTGGAAATTTTATGCAGGAACATTAACATTTACTTTCACAATCTGTTGATAAGAAGCATCTCTTCTGTTTACTCATGTTATTGGTCATATCAGAATTTTTGTGGGACAGACCTGCGGGTGTATCTGGAACCACGTGGTGATCGTGATCTGCTACTGCGTTTCTCTCTTCTACCCTCTGCGCCACGGTGTCGGCGGGGACTGAGCGAGCGGGAGCGAGAACCGGAGCGGGAGCGACTTCCATGCCTCGTTTTCTGGTTGCGATGCTGGAAAGTCTGTGCAGCAGTTGAGGACGAGGTCTTGGCATCTTTACCTGCAGCCCTGAGGAGAGCAATGGATGAGAAAAGCAGAAATGAATCATAGGAAAGGAAATTTTGTAAAAATCAGAACTGATGTGGTAGCTATCTGTCTGAAACTAAAGCCAGGCAGACCCCATACAGATTCTAGCTCTGAATGTGTCAGCCTGGACCAATTTCAAAATCGGGCCAAATTTCTGCCAGATTGGTCTGATTAACCTAAATGATCAAAACTTCTGGCATACCAGAAAACCAACTGTCTGAGAACAAGATAGCTGCTAAGCTGCCTTGCAGGTTGAGCAGTCCCTGGCTGCTGTCAACAGATCCATTATCTTTTGACTGCTGTGAAATAAAACTGAGCTTAACTGCACATGAAAAAGACCCAATTGTCCACATCTTCCAAACATATCCAGCTCCATTAATATGCTTTTTTTCTAACCTTTTGTTCAGAATGTAATCGGGCAAAGTATTGCTGTCTTCACTGTCTCTTTTTAGTCAACATTGAGGACCTGCCATCTTGAATACTGGAGTTGTCACTGGACAAAACCAACTTGGGGGTTTACTCTGAGTAGGAGCATAAAAGTAGGAGGTTCTGGTCGAGCAGAAAGGAAGATTTAAGTGTCTAGTGTGAATTAACACAATATCCAAGTTCAATAACGTCACACAGTGTCTGCCCAGCTGAATAAACTTACCTTGGCCCGAGTGCACCATCCCACTCTGGGTATCTGTGGAATAAAACAATTAAAAGAGCAAAGAGGTCATATTGTCACAACAAAAACCTGAAAATGTCATGGTTTGATTTTTGTTTTATTTTAACTGTACCGCCGTAATAGTGATACCTTCTGGTCACTATAATTGTAATGTGAAATGTTTAAACATTTCTTCTCTAATTACAACCTTTATCTGCCCAGTGTTTCCTCTACAGTATTTTGACAGAACTCTGGTGGGCCAATAATTATCAAAAAATGACTCAAATATGTCTTTAAGGGAAAGTTAGAAGAAACACTGACTGTTTTCGCAGTTGTGTGCAGTTCTCAAGGTGAAGGCTGGTGTTCTGGTGGGCGATCCACTCCTAGTAGTCAGAACCACAAACACACAGCATTTCAATAGACCATAATATCATCAAAACTATTTTCACTTTCATTATCTTAACTACCATTTTTGTGAATGTGTGACCACACAGGTGCTGTTTATTTTATTCAATATTACAGAAGCAAAAGTTGCTTAAATCTCTAAAGTTTGTGTCTACAAAAGCAAAACATATTTCTCCAGTTTCTTTAAATATTTAGTTAACAACCATCATCCAAAAAACAGGAACAACATTGAGTCCAAGTGAGGTGGTGATTTGCCATTAGTAAATTACTGAGTTTAAATCATGGCTTTGGTAATTGCAAAAACATGTTATATTGACAAAATTAAGTAAATTCTTTGGAACTTTGCCAACTCTTACTTCTAGAATTACAGCTGACCTTATAGTCAAATTAAGTTCAATCGCAAGTCTTGAAAGTCGTGAAATAAAAAGAAAATACACAAGTGCCGGTAAAAAACAATCAATCAAAAACTCCTTTTCAGATTCTTGAGAGAGTGATGTGCAGGTTCTTCAGTCTTGTGGCATCATAAAGTTTCCGGAGGTTTGGTGAAGGTCATCTCTGCAGAAGTCATGGTGAGGAAGCAGGAGGAGCAGGGGGACTATTTTTTTTTAATAAGCCAAAATCTGAAATTTGATGTCCCAAAACGAGGAAATAGTCAAAGACAGATGAGCCACAGGCGATCAGGTCACAAAAAAGAAAAAAAAAAAAATTCATTGGTTTATGAAGTATCTGCAGTGATTGGAATACAAATACACAAAGTAAGGGAGCTTGGCTCCATAATAATATTACCATAAAGTGATACAATCTGTTAGACATTAGCCCTAAATTAATTAAACAAGCAAAATGCATTAATGATAGTGGGGAAAAGACACAAAATATATATTCACTCACAATTGTTTCAAAAAATTCAAATTGGATGGACACTGTGGGACAAATGCCAAAAAATAGAGACAAATGGACACAGCCATCTTCCATCATCTGAGGCTCTAGATCTTCAGATCCGCAGATTCTTCCTCATCATATCTTCTAAGCTCTTGGTTCCATTTTCATCAACCGTCTCAGAAGTTGGCCGCATCTCTTCATTTTATATCAAATTATGCAACAGTCAATAAGTGTCAATCTGGCAACAGCTATTACACATCAATAACGTCATCGTCTGGTGGACATTTTAAATTGGAATTACAGACAAAATGTTTGCTGTGATTGGCATCCTTGAAACATTCTGGAACAAAACTTTTTTTCTGAACCAAAATGTTTGCAATCTCGCCCAAAAGTTTGACATCCAAGCTTGTTTTTTTTGCAAAATGACACAGCTTATATGTTGTGACAAGCTTCTTGCTACCAGTAGCACTTCAGAGTAATTACTGATCCATTAAAAGCTGAAGAATATTTCATATAAATCCTTTCAAACAGACCTGAAAATATTGCCTTTGGGGTGGCAGTAGTTCAGTGTGTGAGGGCCTGGCTTGGAAACCTAAAGGTGGTTAGTTCAGAGTGTAGTAGAGTGTGGACTGGTAGCTGGAGAGGTGCCAGGGCAAGGAACCAAACTGCTTAGGTTGCCTGACGAAGTGGCAACCCCCTCACTCTGACATCTCTACATACATTAATTTATACACATGTGTGCATATGTGCTTTTCAGGCCTGTGTGTCTAAAAGAACAGTAAAGAACAGTAAAAATAAAAAATCTAATTTCACCTACAGAGGTTAGTATATATCCTTCTTGGACTTTTTAAGCAAAACTCTTCAGTACTTCTGCACAAAATCTAAAAAAAAAATCAAACAATTTAAATTTCTAATGTACAAACAAAAGAAGAACAATTTAGATATTGCAATAAAAAACAATTCCAAGGAGAGAGAGAACAGAGTGCAATCTTCCACTCACCTCCATAGTACATTCTTTGTTACACAGAGAACAGGTATGTGGAAAGATTCTCGGCGGCATCGCAGCATAGTCTTGCATCATAGCTGGCGGTGGCAGACCCTTGGAGACACCTGTCTTTGCTGGAGGTTGCTTGTTAGAAGTCAGCAGCATCATAGGCTTGAAGCTCATCAGGACCGGAATGGGTTGAGGCTGAGCTGGAGGAGTAACAATGGGGCGCCGATCACCAGTGATCAACGTTGGCTGTCTGTCAGTGATGCTGGGGATGACAGGGGGAGCTGATTTGGCAGCAGAAAGAACTGAAGGCCACATTGCTTCACCCTGCTGCGATACTGGTTGATTCTGTTGCTGCTGCACCTGCTGTTTCTGTTGCTTCAGTTGTTGCTGCATTGGCTGCTTCTGCATCTGCTGCTGGCTCTGCTGCTTCTTCAACTGGCTTGCAACAATTGACCCTTGAACTTGAGTTTTGCTTTGATCCTTAGTGCCCCTGTTGTCATTATTGCCCACAACCACAAGGCCGGGTCGGCTGGGATGCACGCCACGAACCAGAGTGCTAGGTGGTTGGGTTTTTGATGTTGACTGGCGATCTGCCTCTGGTTCTTTCAAAGGGACGGGTTTGGAGGATCCAGCATTGAAAACTCTGATGTCTGTGTCTTTCTTTGGCAGAGAGAAAGAGCTGGGGATTATTTGGGAGGTCTGGTTTGGTTGGGTCTGTAACTGTTTGGCCTGATCATGGCTTGGCGGAGCCACAGATTTTAGTATTGAAGCATATGAAAAAGTGGGACTGGTAACAGACCTCGTCTGCTCATGTGAGGAAACCAAGGCACTGATTTTCACCTCTGTTGTAGTTCTGGGAAGTGGCTCTCCAATGTGTCTGCTACTGTCCATCAGCAACATACTTCCACTCCCACCACTGTTAACTCTACTACCACTGGTCCTTCCAATATAATCACCAACCCCTCCAGTGTATTTGCCAGTATGTCCATAGTCAATCACTTTACTCTGCTGGAGAACAGCTGATGACATTTCTTCCTGGTGCATTCCTGGCCCACCAGAACTACTCGAACTGTGACTGTCCATTCCCCTCATGCTTCTGGTGGGTTGGGGTTCAGGGTATGGTTTTGGCTGTTCTGCTGTTGTAGCCCTCTTGGCCTTCTGAAGGCGGATTTGACGTAAGATGAACGGCAGGGTATCAGGAGTGATCTGGTCTTCGGGAAAAGAAGCAAGATGTTCCAAGTCCTCCTTTTCAAGTCCAAAGCGCTGGAGGATATCAGCAGCTGATTCAGACGTATACTTGGGTCGACTGGACTCTGTAGGAGGAGCAGGTTTGTCCTGCACTGGATAGTCATAATTACCTAACCCTGGAATGGACTGCATATTATGGTCTCCTCCGCTGGGGGCATTAAACCTACCGTCACCACTGCTTGTATAGTTAAACAAAGCGGGTGACGAATAAAATTTAGAGTCATCAGCAGTGGGTCTTTTGAAGTTCGACGACCGGTCCAAGGAACTGCTACCACTTTCAACATCCAAGGGTCTATGTCCTAGTGAGGCAGATGTTGAGGGCATTGGGTATGAGGCCATCCCTGCACCTGTGGAGCGAAACTCATCCCTTTGAGTGCTGGTAAAGCGACTGTCCTGGTCAATAGGCTGATGCATTGGTTTGCCAAGAACCCTCACCTCCTCTCTGGCTCTGGAAATATGCATGTCTATAGACCTCTTTATGTCTTCATCCATTATGGTCCTACTCTGTTCAGGCCTGTAGTTCCCCGACTGAGACTTCAGCGATGGGAGCATTCCAGCAGAGCTGCCAGGAATTGCAGAGGAGGCTCCTGAAGAACTGAAGCTGGATGCAGGTCCAACACCAGATGTCCTCTGAGGGTCCCTCTCTGCCTGTATACTGGGGAATCCATACTGCCCCTGGCTGGAACTTTGGTTCCCAGTGGCATAGGGGTTATAAAGGGGATGCGACATGTTTGCAAACTTCAGAAGGTTCGGGGGACTGATGATCACAGTCGGGTAGGGAGGTGTTGTAGGTGTGAAGGAAGTGGTGTGTTGTAGTTGGATGTAAAGGTGCAACTTGTTTGCCAACAGTGAGAGCGTTGTTCATTTGTGTCAGTTGTAGCTGGTTCTTCAGTTGAGCCGGTTACAAGAACGAAGCTTGCTGGCCTAGTGAGCTCCCTGGAAGCCCCCCAGATAGAGGCCTGTTTAGGGTCCCTGGAGCAGGCGAAGGGGCAGAACGCTCTGATAGCAATGCAATGCTGAAAAGTAAAAAAAAAACAAACAAAAAAAAAAACAAAGGAAGGGGTTATTGAGTGAGACTGGACTTCATCTTCTTGGACGTGAATCCATCATCAAGTAATTCTTGTCTTGAGTTGTCCACTGTGGTGCTTCCTGTTGAATACACATTCATTCCGTCTATTTCTCTTCCTGGTCTTCACTGGCAAGAAAAAAACAAAGGAAGCAAAAGCAACAAAGCACAGATAAAGAGAGAAAACAAGGTCACTGCGGTCAACAGGGAAACATCCAGAACAGACACAAACTCATTTATTTCCTTTACATGATCCTCTCTGGAAGAAACCACTGTAGTTTTGTACCAGCAGACAGACAAAGCACAATGCAAAATTTAACGTATCACAAGTGCAATTTCCATTTCAGAACATCATAACAGATCACACTGGAAGATTTAGGCGATCCTGAGAATAAGGTGATGAATATTGGTAGTGAATTTCTTAATAAGATTGCACTTCTAGTATAGATTGAATAGAATAATGTTTTGTGATATTATTTAACTAGAATAGCAGAGCAAAGTCAAAAACTTCACAAACCTAAAAGATCCAAAAATTATGGAAAGAGCCTTACATGTTTCAAATGAATTGTTATTCAGTCCTAACTAGCTATTACAAAACTTCTACCCTGTCCATTCTATTTATATTCAGTTGTACAGAGAAACCCATTTCTTGCATACTTTTTATTCAGAACGGCAAACACAATGTTTTTCAGGTGACAAATCCAAGGTCAGAGTCTGGTGTAACTGGTACAAAATAGCCAATCTGCTTAGACAGTGCAGTAGGATCTATGGAGAACAAATGGGCTAAGTGTGATGTCTTGCTCTGACTTCTTGCACTGACTGTACTGACAACTAATTTACTCAAAACTAACCCTGTCAGTAGTTTGGCATGTTGACACACTGTGAAAACAGAACAAGCATGTCAATATAAAAATTCCACAGTTGATTCTGGCTCAACTGTTGCTAGATGCCATCCAGAAAAGTGCGTCGGTGACCAATCATGCACATGCAAACGCGCATTCCAGGTAGACTGCACGAATGTCGTATTTCTACTCTTCACGAAACAAATGTCATGAATGCTGGAGCTGTGATAATGTCCCAGAATTGTAAAATCCAGTCTCAGAGCATTATGAACTACTATGCAGTGACTGACAAGCCTTCCAACTCATGGATCTGTTAAGTCAGCATTAGAGGCCAACTTTTCGCATCTGAGGGGTTGCTAGGGTTCGTGTAACGTAAATGTTTTCACCAGAGCGCATTGTGCATGTGTGGAACACGATCTCAAGAAAGCAGTAAAAAAAAAAACATAGGTGTCCATGGTGTTCACAGCCGTCCGTGTACACATCCATTTGGGAATAATCCAGCCCTTACTCTTACTGTACTTACTGGATTGTATTACATGTCTCACAAGAACCTGAAATAACAATGTTTAATACAGTCCTATTTAAGGTCTGAACACCCACTAAGACTTTTTCCCCAAACTTCCCCTCAACATTCTACATTTCAGAGATGTAATCTGCAGCAGACAACTAAAAGCAGTAGTCAGACAATTCTAGTACACCAGTTATAATTTGTATACATGATCAGAAGTCGATGGAAGAATGAAAAAAGCAGAAACTATATAATCAGCGTCAAGATTGTGAAGGTCTTGTGTATGCAGGAGATGAATGCAGTTAAATATTGCTCATTGTCTTTCCTAAAACATTTGCAAAGTGGTATGAGTAGCCCTCAATGCCAACTGCAGTGCTAAGACATGCCAAAACAACAACAACGACAACAACAAAAACAATTAAAATACCATGGCTGGACACAATAAGAACACCTGACAATAAAATGCAATTCAAAACTGTTCGCCTCTGTATGCTGCAATTGACGTGCTTGTCAAACAATCATAATCCTTTTAGAGTAGCCAGGTAATCATACCTTTAGACAGACCATATAACATAGTTTGAAGCATACTGGGGCTTACTGTTTGGTTTCCAGGCACTTGCCAAGTTGGATATATTGAAGCTTTCAGAAAAATGAGTTTCTGGGCGTAATCATGACTTTGATCTTGATGCGAAGACTGCATGACTTTTCGCATCATACATTTTGACACGTCACAGTAGGCTCAATTCCATTTAGCTACTGCTTTTTTTAGGGCACCGGCACCATTCACCCCGACTGAAACCATTGAACATTTACCTCTAAATTGCCACAGAACTAAAATATGTGTGGAGGAAAAACGGTGTCAATGTCAATTATGATGCAGTAATGTTTGTTATTTGGGAAGAAAAACTGTTGCACCAGGATTCTTATGGACTACAATAAGCACTATGGAAAACAAGGGTGTGAAAGTAATGTGGTCTTGAAACAAATATTAACTGAAAATTTAAGTACTGTATTAATTTTGCATGATTTAATAAAATATTTATAGAAAGTAAGCACAGCCCCAAATTGAATGCACCAACCAAAGGCCTCCACCTCTTTCTCAGTCAGATTAAAACATTCAGAGAAAAGTGATATTTATTGCTGGCATGATGGAATTATTTATTACTCAGTCCAATCCAGACACTTTAATAACTAACTGTTTGTTTCTGACGTTTGACACGAGCCGAACGCAGCTACGTAAACTGGCTAAACGGGGCTCGCGCGCGTCTGCTAGCAAACGTGTAACCTACCTGTAACGGTCGTCCTCAGCGGTTAAACACAAACGTTTACGCGGCTTCTCGTCGTCAAACACCGTGTTTCGCTCCGTGTTCTTATAACGCCGTCTGAGGCGCATACCTGCCGTTATTTGTGTAATCTCGGTGCTTCGTAGTGCTCATGTTCAGGCTGTTAGCAGGAAGGTAACTCTCAGACTGCACACAGACGGGAACTTCCGGTTCCGGTGTCCAACCTTCAAAGTAAAAGCCCGTACTCCATACAAGCACTGTGCATTACTAAATTATTACTCAGTTACAAGTAAAGGTACTACTCAGAGTATCAGTTACTTACTTAGCAGCATTCAATCAAATCTTCAGTCAAAATGACTTCCAACTCGTGCATTTTCCTTAACGCATTTCCTTATTTAACAAATGGATCTGCCGCACAAGACGATGTCAAATGAGGTGCAATTACTGCCATTTATAGAGCATCCATTAATGAGCAGTCAGTTCAGTTCTTAAAGGCAATTAATCTATTAAATCCTGTGCTGTTCTGGATTGTGATCAGTTGCCTTATTAGCTACAAAAATGCAGATGAATGGTCTGGATATTAATTTAAATTGTACTCAGTACATAATTATGATTTTAAAAGTAACTAAGTAGAGTACATGATGTAATGATACTTAAGTGTGAGTAAAAGTAAAGTTAAACTTGAAAATCTACTCCAAAACTACAAGTGGCCCCAAAATCTAATTACAGTAATTTCAGTTTTTGTAATCAGTTACTTCCACCCCTGCCTGAATTCCAACTTTCAGGTTCCTGATCAGCAGCCACTCATTTATCCATCTATCTTTAATGCAAAAATAAAGCTGTACAACACAAGGACAAATTTTAAAATATTTAAAATTTATTCATCTCACTGTTAATGAACAATGACCAGAAATCACATCAGACACTCAAGTTGCAATCTGTTTTAAAAACAGAATAAAGCAAACTGTACAACAGAAATTATATTACATATTGGACTCCTGTTTAAAGAAACGGCACCTTGTGATGTTTCACTTCACAGCATTTGGTGAGTTCAGTGCAGGAAACTGTCAGGTACCACTGAAAATGCATATTTAAATAACCGACTCAATGTGTTACTAAGTTAAAATTATGATAACACATATTTCTACATAAAAACATACATTTGTCATGACTTACAAGAGATCTAAAGTTAAATTAGAGTAAAAATGACATTTTACACCTACATGTGCAGAAACTGGGAGCAGGTGACAGTTGTTCAGACACATTTTCAAAAGGAAAGAAAATCAAAATCATCCCATAACAAGCATTATGACTTCTTTGACAGGTCAGTGATTTATTGTTTACATCTTCAACACTAGAAGAAGAAAACGTCGAGTTACAAAATGTTTGCTAGTGCTTGTCTAGCAGTGAAGAAAACACCAACACATGGTTTTGGTTAATTATCATCTTTTTAAATTATGTGCAAGATTAAATTCTAGATTTCATTTATACTATTTTAGCTCCCAGAGTAACAGTTCATCCTTCAGAGCTACATGTATGTCACTACTGCACACAACAGAACATAAGAACTGTTTTTGAAACAATTTCCATCAGCCCTGTTGTTTCCTGTTCTGCTCTTACCCAGAAAAGTATAAACACAAAGAAAGTGTTATTTGCCGCCACTCTTTCTACCATCTTCGAATAACAGCAACCCAGAAAGCTTGAACTCAGTCTGGAGGAACAGCTCCCACTTCCTGTTTTGTGCTGTAAAAGAACTGAGCATGTCTTTCTGAGCTGTGGATCACAAGTTTTCGTCCGCATTTAGCAAAGATTTAAAATCAGTAAAATAATATGAGGAAATATTAGGAGTTGGGTGCAGTGCAAACAAAATGCATAAAACAACATCAATCACACATGTAACTGATCATCCATATGTTCTCCCTTACTCATCCTGCATAACATACATCACACAATTGCTGACGGTCCATTGACAGGTCAATTCTCAGTTCAGTCATTAATACATGTCATTTTAGTTTACACATTGTTCAATAGCACAAGACATTTTCTATCTTCCACACTTTCTATTTGCAACCTTTGTCACATGAATACATGAAACATTCACCGCATTCTGCCGCCCAGATCTGATGTTTCAGTCTCTCCAGTGAAGTGGAAGCTGTTTTTGTTTGATTGCACTTTGACGCTTTTTTTGTAACATTTTGAGATTTTTTAAAAATTTCCAGTGTTTCCACACTTTTTTTTTTTTTTTTTTGCACAAATTGAAAATAAAAACAGGAAACACACTTACAAGCTTCCAGTCTACTCTTGTTTCTATGGGGTGACTTAAGGAAGCATCTCAAAAATACTGATGTAAATATTTATTGATGAGTAAAGGAGATCATGTAGCAAGTTCTAAACTCTAACATGTAACCGTGACGGAGTTCATTATAAAAGTTGTTTCCTGTTTTCCCAGAGAAGAGATGCAGTCTCAGTAGATGAAGTCGGGATCAATCAGAAACAGAGCCTTGAGAACTTTGTGTTGAACTTTTCGATGGTTTCTGTTCAAGCTTCTGATAATGTTTCTGAAAAAAGAAGAAGTGTGAGAACACAAACAACATAGGGCCAAGTGTGTGTTTTTTGTGTTTAAATTTCGTCTATGTGGTTGTGCGTACCTGCAGGTTGTCGTAGTGTCTCTGGCTGCTGCAGTGGACGTCCATGGCAGTGCTCTCGTTCCGATAGAAAACAGAACAGAGGTTACAGAAATACCCTGGAACCACGAACTCCCGACCTGAAGAGGCGGACAGTGGAAGTGAAACGGGATGAACAAGACGAGGTCAAAACTTTGTTTATGGCTGGACAGTGTGCGATCAATATGTGAAAATGTGGCCAATTTGTTACGGGGCTGGTCTGTGGTGGTGTCCAAAATGTTAATTCCAGACATTAAATGCTCATCTGCAATTTTCTGTAGTGGTCACAGTAATATTTGTTGTTAAAAGTGTGCTGAAGTAGCCTCTCACAGGACATGCTTACACTATATTTGAGTCAAAAGGAATATTTGATTTGAAAGAGAACATATATTAATTGTAATTATTCTATTATCTGTATCTGACTCTCTCTGTATTGAGTGCTTTGTAAGAGTGTTATTAATGGTGTTGGCACTGGAGAGCTGCCTCTTCCTCTCTCCTCTACTCCAACAACTTAGCAAATTTTCAAATAAAACCAGAGTGTTAGTGTGTGTGTGTTTCTCACCGAGGGGGTTGTTGGGTTTGAATGGCGGCAGTTTGACGTCAGCAGCGACACAAGGAGACTGAGAACGAGATCTCTTTGCTTGAGGTCCGACAGGCTCCGTCCTCTGTTTACTCACAGCTGAAGAAGAGAAGAAAACAACAATCCATAAACAATCCACACTGCAATGCAAGTTAAACAGAAATGATTAACCACTGATTTACGTCTTGTTTTCTATGGTAAGAAACTACATTTTAGGGTATTTAGGAAGATGTATCTGACAAAAAAAGCAATTTGAAGACATCAACTGGAATTAATTTTTTAATACTGACTAAACAAATCATCAATAATGGAATTAATCCTTATTTTAAGCAATTTTAATCCTCTTCAGAGAAAATTTTCAAAGAGTTTCACTCAACACCAGCTCTGGATGGATGAGATGCTAAAACTGAAGAATAAAATGTCTCTGTTAGAGAGGAATGTCCTCAGTCCATCCTTCTTTCAGCTCTCTGTACCTTTAATGTCCGTCCTGCTCCGTCCTTCCTGCTCCTCCTCTCCTCCCTCCACACCTCCCTCCAGTGTCTGGTTCTCAGGGTTCTCCAGCTGCAGCACCTGTCCAGCAGAGGCAACATCAACGTCGGCTTGGCTCGCTGCTTCCACCTCTGTCTTCTGGACCTCCGGCTGGCCGTTGCTTGACAACATAGACGGATCTTTGTCCAATGATGAGGAGGCATCGAGTGAGGAGGGAGGCAGTACATCAGCTGGTTCCTTTTCTTCTTCTTCTCTCTCGTCTTTTGTGCTCACTTTTTTCCCTCTGGTAGATTTCTTTGCTGCGGTAAAAGACAGTGAATCGGTCGAGTGAACAAATGAGAGGAAAATTACAAATCTCTTATATATGTGATTGGCCATTTTCTCATCTTATCTGCCCTGTCTGGTTTTATTTCCTTTTGTAACATTGTAAACAAAATTGCTATATAAAGTTTATATTATTAGTATTATTATTATACTTTTAATTCATCAAGTTTCATGTTTTACAGCTCCGCCGCTGGAAAACAGTGAAGCCAATGACTTTTAAGTTTTAAAGTGTCTACAGTTGTACAAAAGACACAGATGTGTGTGTGTTTACCAGGTGTCTGTCTGGCTCTCTTCTTGGCTCGGCCGCTTGTTCTGGTTGTTGCCGCTTCCTTTCCCTCCTCTTCCACCTCTCCCACCTCGTCTACCGTCACAAGGTTTATACTTTCCTCTAAAACAGAACAAATAAATCAAAGTTCCACCTTCAAATAATAATAATAATACGACCAAGCGACCTCTTTTACTTTTTTTTTTTTTTTTGCGTTTTTGTATTTTCATCAGCATTGAAATCAGGTCCACATCAATTTCATGAAACCCGATTCTTCGCCAAATGTCAGTGTTCATGAACTACTGTTTCTTTTGTAAGCTGTAAGACTCACTGTCCCATCGAACTACCTTTAAATTACGCAGATAATCGACTGTTTTACTCCTGGTTTCACAGTTTCCCCTACTAAAGGCAGCCCCGTTGTAGTTTTTTTTTTTTTTTTTTTTTGCCTATCAGTCCAACTGAGGGGGTGTGTCCTGGTGGAAAAGTGACATCAGTGCACACCCTCTGTACAGATACAAGTATTGGAAAATGCCTCCAGTAAAGCCTAAAATTGCTGGCATTGTATTGGCAAGTACCAGTCCGATCCCATTTAATTTACCGACCATGAAACAGGACCCTGCTACTTGCCAGCAGCGTCCCATATGGCTTCTTTTTTTTTCACCCAGGATGGTGAAGTCACATTCTATGGCATTCATTCTCTTCTTGTATTTGTTCATGTTTTATTAAGGTTTAAAACCTTAATAAAACATCTTGTGGATATAAAGGAATTATACCTGTGCAAGTATACAGTATTATATACTGACAGAATAACACACACCTGTTTCATTATTGTGTTTGCGTTTCGCAGGTCGTGAGGTTTTCTCAGCTTGCTCTTTGTCCGGCTTCTCTTCCTCATCATTACCAGCTTCATCTAAAATCACCAAAGTCTAAAAAAACAAACAGAAAAAAAAACTTAAACATCAGTTTTTCATTCACTGAATGTGTTTTATGGCGTTTCAACATCATTTTTCCATGGAAATAATTAAAACTTGCAGGTTTTTAGATCTGAATCTTTACCTCTGGGTTTAAGGAGTCCACTGCTTCGTCCTCCTGGCGGAGTGGGCGGGTCTCCAGTGTGCTTTCCTCTCCGGCCTCATCTACTCCCACCTCATCCAGAGTCACCAGCTCCTTGGTGTCTGGTGTCTCCTTCGACTTCTTTGTCCCTTCCCTGTCACCTCCTTCTCTGCTGCTGCTTCTCTGTCCCCTCTCCCTGGTCGTCCTCGATTCTCGCTCCTTGGCAAACTGCTTCTTCTTTGTGGTGGCTTGTTTATTCCTCAGTTCTTCCTCCACAGCCGTGTCGTCAGGGTAATCCTCCTCCTCTTCACTCACTTCGTCCAGGTTCAGAGTGCTCGTTGTGTCATTTTTCTTGGGCGATTCTTGTTTCTCCTGCTCTTCCGGTGTTGCAGTATCACTCTGGGACTTAGCTGAAGATTTGTTCTCTTTCTTAACATCTGTTTTGGATGTCCTCTCCTTATTCCCGCTTGGAGACACTTCCACAGCTGTGGTACCACATGTTGGTGTGCCTTCTTTTTCAGCTGATGCCTCTTCTTTTCTAAGAGCTTCATCTTTTCTTTTGCTGTCACTCTTCTTTATTGGTGAGCTCTCTTTTGGAGGGGTTTTCTCCTCTTTATTTGTTGTTTTCTCCCGGGTTTGTTCTTGTGACTCTCTGGCAGGAGTTTGTCTGCTTCTTGCTGGAGTGTCCTCTTTGTTTCTTTTCTCATTTGAATCATCTTTCTTACTTGTTCTTTCACTTTTTCCACTGGTAGAACTTGTGATTGTTGGTTCATCATCAGCAGTCTCGTCCTCCACAGAGTCTAAAATCTTGTACGTGGCCTCAGGGTTTTCAGTCGCTTCTGTGAGACTGCGTGTAATTTTATCCTCTTTCTTTCCTCTTGCACTCTTTCTTCTACTAGACCTTTCTGTGGTGGCTGCATCTTGAACTGTTTGGTCTTCAGCAGAATCTACTGTCTCACACACTGTCTTGTCTGTGGTCTCTTTGATGTCTTTGTCCTTTTCAGAGACTCTTGTAGTAGTGCGCGTCTTCGTTTGTGTCTCATGTTTTTTAACCGTCCTGTCCTGTTTCTTTGGCGATTTCTCATTCTCTTTACTTTTAGATGCTGTGGGAGTGGTGTCGGTCTTTTTTGATTGTCTGTTAACATCATCTTGTTTCCCTTCCTCTTTGTTTTTCTTCTGGTCTTTGGTATTAAAATCACCTTCCAGACTCTGGGTCTGACTATCAGTATTAGCAGACAGTGGACAGGAAGAGGAGGAGCCCTTACTGACACTGGCAGAGGATGGAAGTTTAGTAAGAGATTTGGTGGATTCCGATGAGTCCTTTGACTTTTTTGTTGACACAGAGCTTGAGTTAGAAGAGCTCGGGCCTTTAGTTGACTTGGATGAGGAGGAGGCTGAGCTCTTCGAATCTTTTGAAGACTTTGTGGAGGTCTGTTTGTCACCGGACGACACACCTGAGCTTTTGCTCTCTCTCTTGGTTCTGGAGGAGGATGAGGAGGAGCTGTCAGGCTCAGGTTTTGTGTCTTCCACATCATCACCAATTTCATCAACAGTGACAAAGTCATCCAAGTTGAAACTTTGCTCATCAAAATGGGAGGCGTCTGAAGAAGCAATGTCATCTGTAACATCATCCTGACCCTGGATGAAGGACAAAGTAAGAATTAATCACTGAAACAATAAATCAGCTAGTGTAGTGTTTAACCGTAAATAAAAAGGAAATTACAGAAATGACTGGCCTGTTAATTTGTTACATACAACCGTTACATTAACTTGGGAGAATTGTCATGGGCAAATTTTAAGAAAATCACTAGCGTTAGGGTTGAAAGTCTCATTCCCGGTCTCGATGAAAGGTTTAAGACAAAAAAGGAACAAAACACACAGCTGTTTACCTTTCTTTTGGGCATTTTTTAGACATTTTTAGACCTGGTTGAGGAGTAACTTGGACACAAACAAGTATCATCATCCTCTTTTCACAATTTCATAGCAATCTATGACTGTACTGACAGTACTATATGCAAATCAACCTTTCCAAATGCCACAAGAACTTGCTGCAATTAAGACATTTTGAGCACATTTTTACAATTCTTTTTACAATTCAGTTTAAACTAGTTTTACAAAAAGAAATCTAACTTTGTCCCATAACGCTTCAGGTTCCTTAACTTTTACATTAAGTATAATGCATAATTTTGGAACATTTGAACGACCGCAATCCACAGTGGCTTCATTCGATCAAGAATTCGATCAAGATTTGAGGAAACTTACTTTTGCCGAGGTCTTGTTTTTCCTGTTGAGTGACGCTGTGAAAGAGACAAAGAAAATGTAAAACAAGAGAAACGCGTTGAAATTCTGACCACATTTGTTACAGATAACAAATGGACCTCTTTTTTTTAAAATCTGTATTCAGGTGCTTTTTCTACCAAACAGTAACGGGGTACCTTCAGTCGAAGCTGACGTGGACGTTGCCTGTGTGGCAGATGTGGCTAACTCAGTTGAGTCAGCTGAGACTTTGCTGGCAGCTTTGGCGGTATCCTTGGCTGACGCTGCAGTCGTTTTTGTCTTCACGGCGGTCACAGGAGCTTCAAAAGATAAAAAATGTAATGCCTTACACTTTATAACACTTCCTGCTGGCCAGGGCAACACATCTAACCTGAAATAATAGTTTTACTACAGGGAGAGTAATGTACTGAACAAAGGTACTATTCGGACACTGGTACGGTTACCGTTTCAAATATGAAAGGTACCCCATATGGCTGAACGATTTTGAAAAAATATAAATTTTAAATATAGAATAATTGCAATTATTTTGACTGATATTGCAAATGCCATATAATTTGCAATATTAGAAGTAAAAATGTTTACATCTTTAGTCTTATTCTGATTGAAACACATTAAAATGACTATGGTGTGATGATTTAAACGGTCTCCAACATACCTTTTTGCACAGTTTTTCCACTTGGCCGCTTTGCCTCCACAGCCGCTTCAGTTCCTGCAGCCTGCTGTTGCATTTGTGAAGCCTCTGTCTTGTTCTCCGATACTTTCCCAGTGGACTTGGCTCCTGTGGACTTTGAACCGCTTGGCTTTACCACGGCCTTTTTCGTAGCTCCCTTCACGGGCGAATTTCCTCTTTTCAGCGTTTTAGCTATCTGCTTAGTTGAGATGTTTTTCGCTTTAGAAACCAACACTTTTGCTTTAGATACAGTCGTCACATCTTTAACTGAGCCTTTAGCTGCAACTTTCTGATTGGTAAGTTTGCTTGTTATAGCTTTTTTGGCTCCAGAGGACTTATTGGCTGTAGAGGGAGGAACCTTTTCAGTGGTAGACGTTGTGGATTTAGTGGTTTGAGGTGTGGAGACACTGGATGCGGCAGATTTTCTGTGAACGAAAGAGATTTACATGAGTCAAGCAGGAGAATATGTAAAAATGAAAAGTCAAGGCCACAGGATTTAATGTTTTTATGTTTTTTCCTTTTAAATGAAATTTTCCACACAGGGGATGGACACAATATCATGTGCATAAGACCTGTACAGTTCACAGACATAAAATCTCCCTTTGTCTAAGTATTTTCAGACTCTAACTGCACAGGTGTTTCAAATTGTGTCCATCCTGTGTGCACTCACACACACACTCACACACACACACACAGTTTTTTGTCATGAGGCTAAGTCTCAAAAGTGAATACAACAAATACAGTAAACTATGAAAATATGAACTGTATGTTGAAACCTCTCTACTGAGGACATTAAGCGGGACCTGAATATTTATAGTAATATATTTATGGGAATATATTGAAAAAACAAAAAAACCCTTCTACCCTCCTCCACTTTTAGAGAGATGTCAGTGTGAAACACATCTTACTTCTGAGAAGGCTTCTTTTGCTCCTTAGGAACAGTCTCCTGTAAACAAAGACAGTTTTCAGATTCAGCATTCTGTTTTTATTGTTTTACAGAGCATCCCAAATTTTTTGGAAATGGAGTTTGTGTGTTTACCGAGGACGGAGAAAGAAAGACAGAAAGCGTAATACCTTTTCTCTGACGACAGTGACTGTCATTCCTTTCACAGTGACGCTCTTTGCGCTCGTCAGTTTCTTAGCATCTTCCTCTTTCTCGAAACGCACCACTGCCTACATGCGGACACACAAACATACAAAAGCACATATCTTTGCATTACAACAACGGCCGGGACCATCTACTCAATGCGTTCACACACGAAACTTAGACAGCTAACCACTACATGACCAACTGACCAAATCTTTCAATTAAGAGGTGTTTCAAAGACTGTACTTTATTTTCTGCAGACTGAATGAGAGGAAATGTTACATTTAAAAGACATGTTAAGTTGCATTTGAGAATTTTGTGAACATCATCAAGCTCTAAAGTCAAACGTTTACAATTAATTACTAAATAACACACATTACAATTGACAAAAATGACTAAATCTGCAGTTTTAGCTTCTCAAATGTGAAGATTTGCTGTTTTTTCTTAAGTCTTCAATGATAAGAAATTAAATGTCTCTGGGTTTTGGTCCATTAGTTGAACAAACAAGTCATTTAAAGACATCACACCTTTGGCTCTGACATTTTTTTTTTTTTTTTTTTTTTACTAATTTCTGCCATTTTTCAGCCAATTACAATGACATAAAATTACAAGAATAATCAAGTCAGTAGATTAGGCCTAATCAATACTGGAAATAATTGGTATTTGCAGCTGTAAATAGTTTGGGGTCTGGGGGAAATACTTTTAACTCAATTTAATTAAAACTTAGATCTTGGTAGAAAAAAAAACAAAAAAAACACATACACACTGTCTCCATACGTACCTCCAGTCTGGACCGAAACAGTACAACTGACTTGGTTTTTCCGAATTGCTCCACAGCAGCGACCACGTCATTGTGAGAGTGGTAACTATAAATCCCGTGTAGTTTCACTGTGGTCAGAGGTGAAGATTCATCAGACTGAATAAAGAGAGGGAGAACAAACACAAACTTTAGACCAAATATAACTACTGAAATGTGTCGTCTTTTAAAGATGGTTAGACAGAGACAAATGCATCTGTAGTTAAAATGTCCAATGATTCAGATTTTTTGCTTCATACGTAGCAAATAAATATCATTTTCAGTCCTTGATGAAAGCGTTATCTGGATACAGTGTCAATGAAAAGACGGAGAAAGAAACAAGAAAAGAAGGAAGTTGTTTACCAGATAACAAGACTGCTGCCAAATTTCCCTGGTACATCAACACACCCACACCAACCTTAGTCTTTGATGAAGAACCTGCCTCGCTCTTTTCCTGGCTGGGCTTTGCTTTCGAGGGTTTTGTTGTCGACTCCTTCTTCTTTGCGGCCGAGGATGAGGAGGAAGAGGCAGTATAAGACGGTCTCTTTACCCCGGCAGTGGGAGGGGACGAGGAGGGTTTTGACGATGATGAAGAGGACGACCTCATCTTCGCTAGCTCGGCCAGTAAGGCTGGAGCCAGAGTTTTAACCACGGCCTCCAAGTCAGACTGTTTTGACCGAGATTGAACAGCTAGAGGGACAAAGATGAAAAGATTCTCAGACAACACTGCAACATTTTGTTGGTTGTTAAATCTTAAACAGAATCAAGTAATTTTGGTTTCCTTGCCATTTTCTATGGCTTACAAGCGAACATTTGCATCTAAACCACTGGAAAGTGCAGTAAAACTACACACAATACACATACTACGTTGCTTTTTTATTTATTTATTGCAGCCAACTGTGATAATCGATTTAATCGTTTTCAGTCATTTGCAAAGAAAAATTGTCTGGATTCAGGTTTCTAAATGTTAATATTTTCTTATTTTCTTCATCTTCTACAGTGTTAAACTTAAGATGTTTTGGGGTTTTTGCGAAATGAAAGATGAAATCAAACAATGAAAATTATCTTTAGTTGCAGCTCTAAACTGAAGAACTTGAAAATAAATATATATAGTATAAAACTAAAGAAAAATATTTTGCATTTGTTGCATGCTCATGTATATTGCTCTATAATAGGCACAGATATAATCAGTGAACAAGAATAAGCCTTTAAACACAAACTTTACTTAAGTCAGAGTATTAAAATGTTTGTGATTTCTCTAACCTGATGTTTCCAATAGTATCTTAGCCAGTCTCTCTGCACTGCTTGATCTCTTTTGTTGAGGGGATGACCTTTCTATGGACGATCGCCTCTCATGGCTCCTCTCTGGTGGTGATCCTCTCTCCTCACTCCTCCCTGACCTCCCGTCACTTTTCTTTGGTGACGATCGTCTCTCGCGGCTCTTCCTTGGTGAAGATCGTTTTTCATCACTCCTTTTTGGAGGAGTTCGTCTCTCGTCATTCTTCCTTGGTGAGGACCTCCTCTCATCTCTCCTCCTTGGCGACGACCGTCTCTCAGGACTCCTCGAACGCGACCAGTTGGAGGAATTTGAGTGGTCGTGCCGTGGAGAGTGAGAACGAGACCTAGACCTAATGAAAGTCATTCAGTCATTTTATAACTCAAGTAATCTCAGTGACAATTTAAATAATGGCAGTCAAATAATTCACAAGTCTAGATTTCTCAAGGCGTGACTGACAAATCCATAGAGGCTAAAATGAATGTTGATGTTCTACACAATCATATTTGGGTTTCAATCTGGTGATAAGAATCATCTCTTCTGTTAGCTCATGTCTGTGTTCATATCGGGAATTTAAGTGTGCCAAACCTGTGAGTGTATCTGGAACTGTGGGGCGATCGTGATCGGCTACTGCGTTTCTCCTTTCTACCCTCCGAGCCATGGCGCCGATGGGGGCTAGACGAGTGAGAACGGGAGCGACCTCCATGACTTGTTTTCTGACCATGATGCTGGAAAGTCTGTGCCGATGCTGGGGGCAAGGGCTTCACGTCTTTATCGGCAGCCCTGAGGAACACAATGGATGAGAAAAGCATATGTAAATGAATCAACAGGCTACTGTTTGATTTTTTTTCCTCAGGCAACTCATGAAGTTGTTATGCATCTTAAATAAATCCAGACACTGTACAGATTCCTGCTGAGTTGGATTTCCCTCATGGCTGCTCTCAAAAGATCTGTTATCAACTGCAGTGAGTTTGATTTAATATCATTATTATTATTATATTTTTTTCTCAATACTTTTTATTTGAAAGAGAACTGCACAAAGTAATGCAGTTTTTCTTTTTTTGGTAATACTGAAGGCAGAGCCATCATGTTAGTATCAGAGTCGTCACAAGTCAAAACTTACTCCACAGTGTGAGCATAAAAGTATCAGATGTAGTGTGTGTAGTGTGTAACACATCGTGCAAGATCAATAAAACCGCAAAGTGTTTGCCCAGTTTAAGAAATTTACCTGGTCCCGAGTATTATCTCACCATCCCACTCCGGGTATCTGTGGAGGAAAACAAATCAAACACACCTTTTATATGAGCAAAGAGGCCACATTCTGACAACAAAGAGTCAATGTATGTTGAGGAACTGTATGGGTTCTGGAGACAATAACTATAAAACAACTACAGGAGGTATCTTGAAGAGCACATTCTCAGAATTCAAGGTTAAACTAGCCTCCCAACAATGTGGGGTTCAAGAAAGACCAACCGAGATACACATTTTAATACTGCAGAACATTAAGGTGCTTTAAGGGCTTTTAGCAATGAGACGTGCCTGTTTTGTCACCATGCTGCAGAGGTGACAGATACAATCCTGAGAAGGATGTTGTAGTATAAGCCTACAAACTCTTCTGTCTAGTGTTTCTTCTACAGTATTTGGCATATGCCTGGTAGGGATTCCCTCAAATAAATCAAAAAAGGCAATGATTATCAAAAAACAACTCAAATTAGCAATCTTTTCATAGGGAAAAGAAAAGGAAGGGCTGACCGTGTTCGCAGGAATTTGCAGTTCTCAAGGTGAAGGCTGGTATTCTGGTGGGAGATCCAATCCTAGTAGTCAGAACAAACAGATGCAAAGTATTAAGACAGGTCTCATTTATACTGACACCGTTATCAACTTCCATTTTTGTGACTGTCTGACAACTGATGCTTATCATTCAACATTAAAGCAACCTTAAAAAGTTCTAAATATTCAAAGTTCGCACCAACCAAAGAAAAATATGTTTATCTGGTTTCTTTAAATCTTTAGCCTGGAGCCGTCATCCAAAAACAGAAACAAACTTTAGCACAAATGGGGAGCAGACATCGTAGTCAACTAAAGGGCAACAGGCCTTTATCATGAAATACAATAAATACAGGAGTGCCAGTAACAAACAAGGAAAAAAAAAAGTTCAGCTTCTTAATTGTGTGATGTCTGGTTCTTCAGTCACTCAGTATCAAGGTTCCAGAGGTTTGGCGATGGTCATCTCAGCATAGGTCACCATCAGGTATGGATCAGGACCAAAGCACCCAAGCTGGAACACTTCTGGCGTTGAGGCAGGAAGATGTGGAAACTGGGAAGCGCAGGAATCTAGTGTGTCTTTTTCAAATTATTAAAAATGTAAAATTCGGTGTCCCAATGAAGGAAAAGAATCAAAGACAGATGGTCCAAAGAACAAAAATACTTCACTGTCTGGCTCATGAAGAATGACGGTTGCTGGTGGGTTCGGGTTCAGAGTACTTGTGGTAGTGATCAGAATTCCTTTTAGGGGGAGCTTGAGTCCATAAGACTAAAGTCATACCTTCTATTAGATATGAAATTAAGGTGACAAAATGGATCACTGACAGCTCCATTAGCTGGAAAAAAGAGAGATATTATACATGCACTGACAATTCTAACAGAATATACATTGTAGGACAAAAGCCAACAAAATGGAGACAAAGGGCAACACCCATCTTCCAGTCAGTCAATTCAAATTATAAATTGCAAACTTGAGTAACGGATAAAAAATAAACTGTGAGCTGTGACAGGAATCCTTGAAGCATTTGGGTAAAAATAAAATTAAGTTTGTGAACAAAATGTTTAGAATCTCTCCAAAGTTTGCCATCCAAGTTGGTTTTCGAAAAATTGCACACAGCCTATACGTAGTGACAGCCTTCTTACTACCACTTCATACTTATTAGAAATCCATTAAAATTCAAAGAATATTTTACATAAATCCTTTCAAATAGGCTTGAAAGTATTGCCTTTGGGGTGCCAGCAGCTCAATCTGTGGGGACTTGGCTTAGGAACCAGTTCAAGTCCAGTACAGATCAGTCAGCGCAGAGTGTGGACTGGTTGCTGGAGTGCCACCGCAAGGCATGGAAACCCTACCTGCTCAGGATGCCTGACTTTGTGGCAACTCTCTTGCTTTGACATCTCTCCATTCATTTATGCATTTACGATCTATTTGTGCCTATGTGTTTTTCAGACCAGTGTGTGTTTAATAACAGAGTTAAAAAACTGAATTTCCCCTTAACGGATTAATAAAGTATGCCTTCTTCTTCATTGACTTTTTCGACAGTTTAAAACACTTTAGTAATTCCACACAAGTAAATGATTAAATAATCTAAATTGGTATTTTAAAATAAAAAACAAGAACTTTAGATACTAAAATAAATTTTTAAAAGGAGAGACAGCAGAGTGCAATCTTCCACTCACCTTCATATTAGAACATTCTTTGTTACACAGAGAACAGGTATGTGGAAAGACTCTTGGCGAGGCAGCTGCATAGTCTTGCATCATGGCCGGCAATGGCACACCCTTGGAGATCCCCATCTTTGCTGGAAGCTGCCTGTTGGAAATCGGCAGCGTCAGGGGACTGATGCTCATCAGGCACGGGATTGGCTGAGGCACAACTGGAGGTATGACGGTGGGGTTGAGATCACCAGGGATAAACACCGGATGCTGCACGGCCCGTGAGGCATCAGTGACGCTGGGGTTGAGCGCAGCAGGAGGAACAGATTTCACAGGTCGGCTGGGATGCACACCATGTAACATAGAGCCAGGCGGCTGGGTTTTCGACGTTGACTGGGATCTGCCTCTGGTTCTTTCAACGGAACAGGCCTGGAGGCTTCAGACTTGAAAACTCTGATATCTGTGTCTTTCTTTGGTAGAGAAAAGGAGCTGAGGATTGTTTGGGATGTCTGGTCGGGTTGGGTCTGCAATCGTTTGGTGTGATCATGGCTTGGGGGAGCCACAGATTTCAGTATTGAACTGTACGAAGGGTTGAGACTTCGAGAACTCGTCTGCTCATGTGAAGAATCCGGGGCACTGCTTTTCACCTCTGTTGTAGTATTCTGCAGTGGTTCTCGACTGTGTCTCTTGCCAAGGTCCATTGGCAACATTCTTCCACTCCCACTGCTACTAGCTCTACTGCCACTGGTCCGGACAATATCATCACCAACCCCTCCAGTGTATTTGCCAGTATGTCCATAGTCAATCACTTTACTCTGCTGGAGAACAGCTGATGACATCTCTTCCCGGTGCATTCCTGGCCCACCAGAACTACTCGAACTGTGACTGTCCATTCCACTCATGCTTCTGGTGGGTTGGGGTTCAGGGTAGGGTTTTGGCTGTTCTGCTGTTGTAGCCCTCTTGGCCTTCCGAATGCAGATTTGGCGCAAGATGAATGGCAGGTTATCAGGAGTGATCTGGTCTTCAGGAAAAGAGGCAAGATGTTCCAAATCCTCTTTTCCAAGTCCAAACTGCAAAAGGATGTTAGAAGCTGATTCAGAGGTGTACTTGGGTCGACTGGACTCTGTAGGAGGAGCAGAGGGTTTGTCTGGCACTGGATAGTCATAATTACCTAACCCTGGAATGGACCGCATATCACGATCTCTTCCACTGGGGGCATTAAACCTACCGTCAGCACCACTTGCATAGTCAGATGAAACAGATGATGAATAAAATTTTGAGTCATCAGCAGTGGGCCTTTTGTAGTTCGACGACCAGTCCAAGGAGCTGCTACCACTTTCAGTGTCTGAGGGTCTATGTCGAAGAGCGGCGGGGGTTGAGGACATTGGGTTGGAGGCCATCCCTGTGCCTGTGGAGCGAAACTCATCCCTACTGGTAAAGCAACTGTCCTGGTCAATGGGTGGGTGCATTGGCTTGCCAAGAACCCTCACCTCCTCTCTGGCTCTGCTAATATGCATGTCTATAGACCTTTCTATGTCCACATCCATTATGGCCCTACTCTGTTCAGGCCTGTAGTTCATCGATTGAGACATCAGTGATGGAGGCATTCCACCAGAACTGTCACGAATCGTAGAGGAAACTCCAGAAGAACTGAAGCTGGATCCAGGTCCAAGACGAGAAGATGCCCTTCGACTGTCCCTCTCTGCCTGTATACTGGGGAGTCCATACTGCCCCTTCGCAGAATTTTGGTTCCCGGAGGCATAGGGGTTATACAGGGGATGGGACATGGTGTTTGCGATCTTCAGAAGGTTCAGGAGACTGATGTCTGCAGTAGACTGGGAGGGGAGTTGTAGATATGCAGGAAGCAGGGGTGTTGGAGTTTGCTGTAAAGGTTGCACCTCGGCTGCCACTGGTGCGAGCGTTGTTTATCTGTGTGCTGGGCTTTCCTATGAGTCAGTCGCAATGAGGCAGCTTGCTGGCCAATCAGGAGCAAATCAGGAACTTGTTAGGGGCCATGGAGCAGGAGAAGGGGCACAACACTGATAGCAATGCAAAGCTGAAAAGTCGAAAAACAAAGGAAGGGGTTATTGAAAGGGACTGGACTGCAGCTTCTGGGATTTCTGGTAAAAACCCATCATCTGGAAGGTCTGGTCTCGATGTCTGGTCTTCACTAGCAAGAAAGAACAAAGGAGGCAAAAGCAACAAAGCACAGAAAAAAGAGAAAACAAAGTCACTGCTGTTAACAGAAATCATCCAGAACAGACACAAAGTCATTAGTTTCCTTCCATGCTCATCTCTGGTGGAAACGGTTGAGGACTGGCACCAGTAGACAGACAAAGCACAATGCAAAATTTAGAGCAACTACAAGGAATTTTTATTTCGTGTCAATTTTTGCCGCCCCTGTGGACGAAGTGTCAAAATTAAAATTCTGTCACAGAGTATTATAAATCCCTATGGACTAATTAAGGTTTTAATGCCCACTAAGGCTTTTTTCAAATTTTCTCCTTCTGCACTTCCCCCAATTTCAGGATAGTAATTTGCAGCAGACAGCTACTGTGTTAGCAGTAAAACTGTTCTAGTATACCAGTCATAACTTGTGCACATGATCAGAACCCTATGGTAGAAAGCAAAAAGCAAAGATGTATAAAGACAGGGTCAAGAGTGTGAAGCGCGACCGTCATTCTTCTTGTGTTACTTCTTGTGTGACTGAATGCAGTTTAATGTTGCCATTTCTGCCAATGGCTCGTCATCTTTCCTGAGATGCAAGGTATCATGAGTGGCACTCAATGTCAAGTGTAGCACTGCTCTATACAGTGCATGTCAAAAATGATGGAAAGCATTACAAAGTCTCATTACACATCAGATATTTTGACATGTCAGGGTAGGAATAGCACAGGCTCAGTTCCGTTTAGCTGCTGTTCTTTAAGGGCACTCGTATGCGGGCTCACTGTCATGGCCTCCTGGAACACCTAAACACTAGGACTGCGACAGTAAGGATTTTTTCTGATTGCGGTCAAAAAGCAACATATTCCTTCCAGATGGCAGTTTTCTGTGACCGCCCAAATGATTATGGTTTATCAGACTTTATTAAAGGACACTGTCATAAGAATAGCCTAGCTCCTATATGGAATGGAGTAATGTGTAATGTGTGTGTGGCGTGCAAGCAAGATAGAGTAAGCAGCAGCATTCTGGCCTTATGCTCAAAAAATGACATGCCCTGCAGCCACAGTGGCCTTGATGCCCTGTCCGTACTATCTCACTTGATTTCACCATTTACCAATCTGCCATCTGCCAATATCCTTTGTTGAGATTGTGACTGGGTAACATCAAGTAACATTTATGTTGTTATTTTGTAGGTATTATCATGCATTTTGCAATAAGCATAGCTGCTGGACAAACAGTGTATATAGTTTTGCATGTTTTCGGTTGTGGTGCTGGGCTGGTTTTTGTGCTGGCTTTTGGCTGATTTTGTTACACAGACCTGGCAACCCTGCTGCTGCTGCTATTGCTGGCAATACTTTAAAAAGGACTGCGTTCATTCATATTTTCTTTTTAAGTTATCCCCCCCGCGTGACAACGTCTGCGATCACATCCACCCTGCTAATGTTAACAATCAAGTAATTAACACAAACGCACCACAGCACTAAAGTCTAATCCTAAAAATAAATCCAGCTGCGTCACATGAACACAACAATCAGCTGTGACACCGCAGACATTCGTTCTGACGTAACGTGACCGTTAATGTATCGATGACCGGAGAGTTCAATATTTAGCTGTTTGATTGGAGCCACAGGCCTGAGTCCAACTGTCACTGACGTTAAGCCCGACTAGATCCAAGTTTTACAACAAAACACAAGCGATGAACCGTCAGAAGTCTGTTTAACGTTTGTTTCTAACGTTAAACGCGAACTGTTCGGTGGCCGAAGAGAGCTAACGTTGCTCAACTGGTCTGCTAGCAGGAGCTAACGGTCGTCCTCGGAGGGCCTGGTGACGAACAAACACTTCGTTCAGCGGCTGTGAGGACGTCGTGTTTGCTCGCATGTTTTTAAAACACCGTTTTTTTTTTAAACATACCTTCTGTTATTCGTGTATATCTTCCTGATTTGGTGTGCCGCTCGAGCCCATCTTCGTTTCGATATGCTAGCAGGAAGCAGGGCTCCGGTTTCCGGTTTTGGTGCCTTCAGAGTAAAAGCACGGCCGTCTGAGGACAATCTGAGATCAGGATTCCAACCTGTGGATTAGAATTATCCCTTTTTATGCTATCCCAGATAAAACTAATCTTGTTGGTTTTGTCCTGTGCCTGGTTGCATAAAGTTTCCCTCAAATTCTAATTTTAATTAGGAAAAAAATAGTTGCACAAAATCACTTTAAGGATTTCATTTGGGTGATTTAAGGGAAAACCTTTAATCTCTGAGTATTTTCCCTAAGCAACTTAAATATTCCCTTCCAGAGCGACAAATTTCTTCATTTCTAAAATTTCAAGGGACCCGGGGAAGTATTTAATCATTATTTTACAACATGGATCATCCACTGCATAACACCTTGATGGACCAAAGAAATAATGGTGGTGGAAGGCTTCTCTCTCTTCGTTGTAGGACAGAGAGATACAGAAGATCTTTCATACCAACTGCCATCAGACTCTATAATTCTTATACAAATAGATGAGACCACAGACAAATGAATTTCCCCTTGGGGATCAATAAAGTATTTCGTATTCGTATTCGTATTCGTATTTTATTCATTTCTTTTACATTAAAGTAACACAGATCAGGCCAAAGTTATGTCCATTCTAAATTAAACAATTAACAAAAAAAAAAATCAATATTTTCAATTAGAACACAAAAAAGCCTCCAAGCTGCTGCTGTGTTAAAATGGGTCAGTGCAAAAACAAGAATATCACACTAATCTTGTTGGTTTTGTCCTGTGCCTGGTTGCATAAAGTTTCCCTCAAATTCTAATTTTAATTAGGAAAAAAAATAGTTGCACAAAATCACTTTAAGGATTTCATTTAGGTGATTTAAGGGAAAACCTTTAATCTCTGAGTATTTTCCCTAAGCAACTTAAATATTCCCTTCCAGAGCGACAGATTTCTTCATTTCCAAAATTTCAAGGGACCCGGGGAAGTATTTAATCATTATTTTATTAATTTCTTTTACATTAAAGTAACACAGATCAGGCCAAAGTTATGTCCATTCTAAATTAAACAATTAACAGAAAAAAAATCAATATTTTCAATTAGAACACAAAAAAGCCTCCAAGCTGCTGCTGTGTTAAAATGGGTCGGTGCAAAAACAAGAATATCACATTTCTTCCTCCAACAGTACAATGTGCAACATAACTCTCGCCTGCATCATGCTTCATAATTCTGCTAAATGATGCAGGGCTCCTCACTGCAGTAGAAGCCCCAAATACATGACCCTGACCCAAACACTAGTAGCACTGCAGCCAGATGAACCATCTTAACGGTCAGTGAGAGACGCTCTGTGAATCATTATTTTACTGAGGGTCTCTTGATCAATAAAAACAGGAGCACACTGACAAAACAGTTAGGTGTTTTAGACTGTTTTTTTTAAAATCCAGTGAGATATTATATTAATAATGATAATGCACCTCCTGACATTTTCACAAGTCTGTGTTAATGAAATGTTATTTTGACCAACAGATGGAGGTCTCCCCAAAGACTGCAAATCTAGATTCTACAATCCTGATCTTGTGGTATTTGGATCAGAATGATCCTGTCTGAATATTCTTTGAAAAAACAGGACAAATCCAACGAGATTAGTTTTATCTCAGATGGCAAAAAAAAGGGACAACAAAGTCTGTATAGTTGGCCCCAGATGACCAGCCATTCATTTATTCATCCATCTTTCACCCAAATATGAAGCTGTACAACACAAGGACAAATTTAAAAATAACTCATCAAATTTATTCATCCCTCTGTTAATGAACAAGGATTACAAATAATGTGAGACTCTCAGGCTGTAATTTGTTTTATAGAAACAGAACAAAGAAATCTGTACGACAGGAGTCAGTCAACATACTGGACCCTCGTTAAAGAAATGGCACCAAGTGACCTTGTGAGGGTTAAATGAAAATATAGAAACACTTTTAAATTCACAGAATTTGTTGAGCTCAGTGCAGCAAACTGTCTGAACTACCTGCAATGATTTAACCATTAAACTACACGCTTAAAATATAACTGTCTTAAGTCAAAATCACACATATTTTACATAAAAACATAATTTGTTATGATTTACTAGACGCATACATTTAATTACGCAGTAAAAAATGTCACTTTGTACCTGCTTGTGCTGAAACTAAGAGCAGGGTCACATTCTTAGATACATTTTCAAAAGGAAAGAAAATCAAAAACAATCTCCATGTTTTGTATTGACTGAATTATAGTTTACAATAGTGTTTACTCTCAAAAATTATAAACAAAAAGATTCATATTGTCATCCTGTGACAAAATTATATAAGCTGAAGTGGTTGTTTACACTCACCTGAACTTTTTACAGTGTAAGATTAAATTACGGTTCATTTATAAAATTTTAACAAGGTAATCAGCGCCCTGAGTAAAAGGTGCGACATGTTGCATCACTGTTCAGTGATGTTTGTTTTCACTCCTTCTACCAACAGTTTTCTCTTCCTGTTTTGTGCCGTAAAGCAATCGAGCAGGTTTCTTTCCGGATCTGAGCTGTAAATCACGAGCTAAGTTTCATCCAAATTTAGTGCCAATTTTACACCAATTTCCAGAAAACTGCAAACAATAAAGCAAATAAACGCATCAAGATAAACAACTCCAGTCTTGTGCCATTAAATCATGACAGAAGAAGGAAATTATACAAAAATATATATAAAAAAAACTCGCTGGAAATGTGACATTTCTGTTTGTCTCCTCAAATTTCCAGCAGTTCCACTCAAATGAAAATAAAAACAGGAAACACACACACAGGGTTACGTTCTGGTCATTTGTATGGGCCGACTGAACAAAACATCGCAAAAATATTGCAGTAATTATGCATCAATGTGTAATAGAGGTCATGTTGCACCTTATAATGTAATTAAGTCTAATGTGTAACTGTAACAGACGTGATGATGAGACTCAGGTCATGTTTCTGTTTTTTCCAGAACACAACTGACGCAACATAACTGCAAGTGTCAGCAGATCAAGGCACCAAAACTGTAGAGTTGAAGGAAGTTTGAATCCCAGTTAAGTTTTTAAGGCTGCGGAGTTTTGACATTTTAACAAAAAAATGAATAAAAATCAGTAGATGAAGTCGGGATCAATCAGAAACGGAGCCTTGAGAACTTTGAGTTGAACTTCTTGATGGTTTCTGTTCAAGCTTCTGATAATGTTTCTGGAAAGAAAAGAAGAATTGAGAGAAACAAACAACGTGAGGCCAAGTTTGTGTTTTTGTGTGTTTAAATTTTGTGTATGTGTTCATGTGTACCTGCAGGTTGTCGAAGTGTCTCTGGCTGCTGCAGTGGACGTCCTTGGCGGTGCTCTCGTTCAGGTAGAAAACAGAGCAGAGGTTACAGAAATACCCCGATTTAGGAACCACGAACTCCAGACCTGAAGAGGGAGACGGTGAAAGTGAAACAGGAGGGAGAAGTGTGACAAAACATTTGTATCTTGCATCGTTTTCAAATAAAACCAGAGAGTGTTAGTGTGCGTGTTTCTCACCGAGGGGGTTGTTGGGTTTGAATGGCGGCAGTTTGAAGTTTGAGGCAGGAACACAAGGAGACTGAGAACGAGATCTCTTTGCTTCAGGTCCGACAGGCTCCCTCCTCTGTTTACTCACAGCTGAAGAAGAGAAGAAAACAACAATCCATGGATCATTTTAGTCCCGACAATCAGACATTAAAGCAACTTTTTTTCTCGCCACACTGCAGTGGAAATAAAACAGAAACGATTAACTGCTTAACCTGCAACAATTTAGATAAATGATTCACTGGGCCTCATGCATGAATGTTTTCTTTTCTTTTTTATTTGTTCTTAAACGAAGCACCAAGATGAAAAATCCATACACCACTCAGTCCATCCTTCTTGCAGCTCTCTGTACCTTTAATGTCCGTCCTGCTCCGTCCTTCCTGCTCCTCCTCTCCTCCCTCCACACATCCCTCCAGTGTCTGGTTCTCAGGGTTCTCCAGCTGCAGCTCCTGTCCAGCAGAGGCAGCATCGACGTTGGCTTGGCTCGCTGCTTCCACCTCTGTCTTCTGGACCTCCGGCTGGCCGTCACTTGACAGCGTAGACGGATCTTTGTCCAATGATGAGGAGGCATCGAGTGAGGAGGGAGGCAGTACATCAGCTGGTTCTTCTTCTTCTTCTCTCTTGTTTTTTGTGCTCACTTTTTTCCCTCTGGTAGATTTTCTCACTGTAGTAAAAGACAACGATGACAATGATCGTCTTTGGGAAAACAGTGAAGCCAAAGATGATGTCTGCGTCAGAATTCTACATTTGTCACTTTTGAGTGTCTGTGTACAGGTATAGGTGTGTGTGTGTGTGTGTGTGGTGGTGTGTGTGTGTGTGTGTGTGTGTGTTACCAGGTGTCTGTCTGGTTCGCTTCTTTGCTTGAGCTTTTGTCCTGGTTGTCACTGCTTCCTTCTCCTCCTCTTCCACCTCCTCCTCTCTCACCTCGTCTACCGTTACAAAGTTCACACTTTCCTCTAAAAAAAAAACAAAAAACAAATAAATCAAATACAGTTCAGACGTCAACATCAACAAAGACTCTTGTTTAAAAACAATATCCTGTAGAAATATTTCATTTTAGAGATATAGAGGGCAAAATATAATTCTGACACCCAGGCTGAATGCTAGGTTTGTAGGAGAGGCTCTTATTTTGGAGGGTATATTTGTTATTTAAGGCCCCATATTTTATTTATGGGAATTTCTGAGCACATTTGGGTATAAAATAGCTAGTTTTGTAAATTGCTAAATATAAATGTTTAGGGCTTGACAGACTGATACAGTTTCTAAATCTCAGAGATTCAAATTTATCTAAAGAAAGAAAGAAAATTATCACAACTTAACATCATAGATCAGCAAAACTATTTAAATTTTATTTCAAAGCTCAACACTCAACACTTTAAGTTGGGCTTTTTTATAGTGTAAATTGATTCTTACATTCTTTAACTGTAAAAATATGTAACTTATACACCACTAGTCTTCTTGAGTTTCCATAAGCTGTGGAGGCCAGATCAGAAAAACAGAAAAGAGAGAATTTAATAGTTGCAGCTCTACACAGATTTTTCTTTTCTTTTGATCGTAAAGATTGCAGGCCCCTGTTCTAGTAAACCAACAGTGAAACTGTCAGTGTTAAAAAAAAAAAAAAGGGAATTGTGACACCCTGACTATGTACTGACAGAGTAACACACACCTGTGTCATCATCATGTTTGTGTTTAGCAGATCTTGAGGACGTCTCCCTGGTCATCCTCGCTTCCTGCTCCTTGGTAAACGGCTTCTCTTTTGTCAGTTGTTCCTCGTTGGCCGTGTTGTCGGGGAAATCCTCCTCCTCGTCGCTCACGTCGTCCAGGTTCAGAGAGCCCGTTGTGCTGTTTTTCTCTGCTGATTTTTGTTCCTTTTCCTCCTCTGGTGTTGCGGTATCGCTCCGGGACCTGGTATGAGATCTTGTGTCTTCCGCATCATCACCAACTTCATCCACAGTGACAAAGTCATCCATGTTGAAAGAGAAATCACGATCGCTGTCTGATGAAACGATGTCCTCAAAAAAAACATCCTGCCGCTGAATGGAGAACAAAGAAAAAATTGATTAGTGATGTGTGAGTCATGAATCAATCGTTCGAAACTTGATTCTTTTCATTGAACAGTCAGTGAACGAGTCCTCGTCTCAACTAACTCATTCACTGACTCGCCTTCTTGCCTGCTACTAGCAAGTGCAAACTGCAAAGACGAGGTGAGATGATGTGTCGTTCACACTCTTATTTTAACCCTCTCAACCCCTGCAGAATTATAAAATGTTTCCACATCGAATCTTCACTTAAACGAGCATTTCACCGCTCAACCCAAACAAACAGCTCTATCTCAAAAACAGAAAGAAATCCACAATTACAAGTCGTTTTCATTTGAGCAAACGCAATTTCCTCTTTCGTTTGATACCAAAGATGTGGAACTTAAAGCTTTTTAAATCAAGTTTTATTCAACACATTTCTAAAAACACCAGCAAAACAACAAGTGGCACTAAAACTGCTGTAAATAGCTTTGATGAAGCGAATCTCTGTCTGCTTATAAGAAGAGAAAGTAACTTCACATCAATATGATCCTCAACATCCCTCTCTGTTTCCTTTCTGGGTCAACGTTCAGAGTCTGACAACCAGGGGCAGAAGTAACTAATTACAAACACTCAAGTTACTGTAATTGAGTAGTTCTTTTTTGGGTACTTGTACTTTTAAAATAATAATTGAGTACTAAATACAATTTGAATTGACATCCAAACCTTCCATCTGTATTTTTGTTGCAAATCAGGTGATCAGATCATAAACAAGCCAATGTAAGAAACAAACAAACAAACAAACAAACAAACAAAAAACCACTGATCATGACTGATCATTAATAGATTGATTGCTGTTAAGATTTTCACAAATTAAAAATGCATTATCGATATTTAATCAATGGTCTAGAAATGTCAGTAACTGCAGCTCATGTGACATCGTTTTGTCTGTGGGGCCATTTGTCGAATCAGGAAACTTAAAATGAGAAAAAAAAAATCAAAACCATGATGATGATCAATTGATTAATGGATTATTAGCCATTTCAATTATCCGTTGAGGAAAATGCACAAAATTTGCAACCCTGGTTTGTACAGGTGACTGTGAGCACAGAGCAGAACGGAGAGGAAGAGTTTGGAGTCATTTAGACTGAAGATTTGGAGAAACAGAAACTTCTTTCATCAAATGCTGCTATTGATAATGTATTAGACATCAACAGTTAAATAGAAACTAATAATCTAAGTAGATTTTGAGCAGAACATTTTGTACGTTCACTTGAGTAAAGAACACCAGTTCTTTAACTTGTAATTGATTAATATTTAGTAATGTAACTTGAGTACAGATTTTCATTGCTGACAACAAGAGATCCTTCACTGGATAAGACTGGGCTTTCAAAATAAAAGAAAAATGCCTCACACTTTACCAAAGACAACGATGTTATAAGAACAAACATCAGTAATGTGGCAGCAAGTTTTGCTAACTTAAATGAGACAACTGCTGAATTTATACGTGAAAAAGTTGCAACCCGCACTTGATATCCATTTGAATTATCTTGCACATTTTGCCACTGACAGAGTACACGCTGAGTGAGACATAAAACCAGCCCTCACCTCCTTCTCCTCACTTCGGGAGCTGCTCCCTCGGGTGAGTCTGTGCTGGTGAACCGCTGCTGTGAGGACGTTGGAAACGTCTGTATTAATCTGAGGAAGTTCTTCCAAGTTTTCTTCGGACACTGTGGCTGGGGGGGCAGGGCTGGAGGCAGCAGGGACTGCGTTTCCACTGCTGACTGCAGAGGTAGAGGTCACATCAGCAGTGGAGACTGAAGTTGTTACCGACTCCTCTTCCCTCTTTCCTTTCTCTATAACTTCATTTGCCTCGGGACCAACAGTTGAGTCCATGGCGATCTCAGTTCCTGGTTTTTCGCCGTCCTCCGTCATTGCTACATTGCTTGCAGCGGGAGCGCTTGGTCCTGCTTTGACAGGCTCAGATACTGTGGACCCACCAGGGCCACCGGTTTGCAGAGCAGAGTTTGACCCCTGATCTGAAAGTTCAGGTCTGGCTCCGACATCGATGGCGTCTGGTCCAAGGTTTATTGACCTCTTATTAGAATCGTCCAGACGCTGTCTTAGGCTCTTCAAGCTAAAATTAAAAACAGAAAAGGATTGTCAGGTGCAAAGGACAGCAGGGCTGTTAGAAATGCAAATCGTCTCTCAGTTAATTGTCTAAATTATCTCTGGGTTTATGACCAATATGTATCAGTGAGTGTTTCATTCTTTTTTCTCTTCCTTTAAAACCTTTCCAGCTGCAACTAAAAATTATTTTTATTATCAATGAATTGGTCCTTGCCAATTTATTGATAATAAAAATCATGGCTGGACATTGCCAAATATATATAGAGTTTTTTTTATCAAACCAACCAAACATGTTTTATCCAACCAACAGTCCAAATACCAGGGGTAGGGTTAGGGTTAGGGTTAGGGTTTACAGTTTTCAATAGTTTAAAATCAGACAAAACAAGAAATCTTCACACTGGAGAAGTTTCAACTACTGGACATTCTGGGACTTTTTGCTTGGAAAACAGCTTAAGGACTAATCTTTTCAGTCCATCTCCACCTCCTCCTTTTAAAAAATACAAAATGCTCTGCAAGATTAATAAAAAGTAGTAAGGTGTGTCTGATATGTTTTTTGCAAAACAAGTTTGAATACCTTGTTAAAAATGGCTTACGTATAAGCTCTACAGCTTGCCCTCATTTAGTACTCAGGATTCAAGATCCATGAATCACCTACCCCTACCCCTAAGGAGCAGCACCTGAGTCGCCTTCAGCCCCGACAAAATGCAGCCAAAAAACAAAAAAAGTGTGCGCTGGTGGTGCGTTGAACACCCTGTCATGTACACCAGCTCTGCGCTCTGCCTTTTTAAGACAGCACTGTTTACGGACACGTTGCTACTGATTGGGTAACAAAATGAACGAAATGTGCCTTTCAATCTGGAAACTGAATTTTATGCTGCACAACATCATTGAAGCTCTAAAATTAGAATATTTTTGTTGACTCCTCTGGAACTTGTGCATGTATACATAAATCTATCTATAATGATATGTGACTTGGGGTCACCAGCTGACCCAACCATCGTATGACAATGATTACTGTCAGGCTTTGGCAACGAAAACATACTTTGTCTCTTTCCCAACCTGAGGAAAGAATCAATTAGAAAGTGGTATACTCACTTCTCAAAACGCAGAACTTCACTCCTGGAGAGAGGAAAAAAGGAATTGGTCAGTTTAGGAGTAAGAATGGGGAATTAAAAAAAATAAAAAATACATTAACACATACGGGGAAAATCTGCTTTCATAAGAGTACATGTGCAGAAACATAATTTATACCCCTAACTGTTAAAAGGACACATGCATACCAAATTTTCCGCTTTTCATTGGAGTCCGGAAAGAAAGTGTTGTATTTCTCCAACACCTGTGTGGCACCGTAGGAGTCAGCCATCTCTACACAGATCTGTGGGAGAACGACAGTCGTGGACAAAGAGTGAAAAGACAGAAGAGACAAAGAAATGACAAACGCAACAACAGAGAGAACAGCGACAGGCTATGAGAATTCATTGTATGAGAAGTTACAGTGTTGTCAGGTAAGACGGTTGAGCTCGGGCCACACCGAATACCTCAACCTGTTTGTGGCAGCAACCTCATTGAACTGCTGCAGCTCGCAGCCCACACAGACAGTGTTGCTGCTGCGGTGCTGCTACTGCCAGCTCTGTCTTTCTACACTGAGTTTGCCTTTTGATTAACACAATAACAAGAAACATGACATGCCCGTTCTCCCAACAATTAAATGATAAACAGTGCAGGTTTTTGTTTTTTGGTACCCTGTTGGCGAGCGGCAGAAAGCTGACAAAGGGTGCGATGGATGCCACTACTTCCATGACGTCCTGATGATGCCCATGGACGTCGCATTAATCTCAACGCACAGCAACCGTTCCTCCAGAGACTCTGACTCTGGAATTCCCTGAGGAGCAAGAAATAATTTGCGTTAAGGCCCGTAAATCCAAAGAAAGCGTCTTTCGCTTGACAGAAGATTTATATAAGTGATTGAAGACTTACAGCGTTGCTCAACTCCATCAGGTTTTTGTACATCGTCTCCTGCAAAAAGATTAACAGACTGTTGAAACAATCATTTCACATTTGAGCTGCAACAACTAATCAGTTAATCGATTATTGAATTTTGATGATGGATTAATCATTTTGAGTGATTTTTTATTAAAAAGTCCAAATTATCTGATCCACTGACAGTCATTTGCACTTATTAACAGTTATTAACATCATCAACAGTCATTAACTGTCATTCATAGTCATTAACAGTCAGTGACAGTCATTGACTGTCATTTACATAATTTATAGTCCACATCCCAAAAATCCAAACAATAAATAACATACAGGAAAGACTTGAAAAAAGACATAGACAGACAAACGTCCGTGTGCTCACGTTTGAGCCTACTTTTTGAGTTTGGGTTGTAACAGGATTAATTATTTGATTAACTGAGAAAATAATATGAAAGTAATTGTTAGTTGCAGCCCTATTTCACATCAACATGTTTTTGCCAAATGACCCAAACTGTGTGCACGTTTGTATTTCTGTTCTTGTCAACATCGGTATAGCTCTCATTGATTTCCATTTGAAATTACGACAGAAGAAAGGAATTATTTGCAATTTAAACAGATGATAACATAACAGAAATTCACAGAAAGTTGAATTTTCCATCCCATCCTAGTCCTGACATTGTCACAGACCACAATGTGCTCTGTAGTGTCCGTACCTCAGTGTCTGCAAACTTCATGTGCTGCACGAAGTGGATACTGAGCTCGAAGCTGTTGAGAGAAACCGGCTTTCGGATGTGTTCTCGGACAAAATCACTGCACTTATTCCAGTCGTCAAAATACACAAAGGCCTGAAGTTGAGGAGAGGAAACAGGAAAGGAGAAACTATTAAATTCAAAACAAAGAGCTCATTTAACGAATAAAGTTGTAATTTCAACAATGTTTGTGCCTGTAACAGTCTTCAGTTTCGACTCCTTACCCTCTTCTGTAGCGGTAAGACCGTCACTAAGTAGTACAGGGAGCGAAGGTTCTGTCTGGGGGAAGACTGGAAGACCAGCTTGGCCACTCCTCATGCTTGTAGTGTCCCCCTGGCAAACCGGTCAACATGATTGTGGGGGATCTGCAAAAACTACATCTGGCCTTCTAGAAAACACAACAGTCAAAGCCCAAATCTTCATTAATGTGTTGGTTCAACTTCATGGTTCATCTTTAAAATTTACAAAGATATAAGATAAGAAATTTGGAGATATAACAGCTGATGACACTGCATTCCTTCTACAATGAAAATCATATATAGTTTGGAAAGTTCTTCCCAAGTTTTTCCCAACACTACTGCAAAAGTTCCCACAAATGCGCAAAAGTGTTTTACACACTGAGGAACCATCCCTTTGCCTTCTTGACAGTGTACAAAAACTCTATGTGATAAACTGAAGGTTTCAAATTTTGATTCATCCACTGGCAGTGCTAAATGGCTTGATTCGATCACGGAGTTCCACAAGGTTCTGTGCTTGGACCAATTCTATTCACTTCATATGCTTTCCTCAGGCACTATTACTAGGAAACACTCCTTTAACTTTCATTGTTATGCAGATGATACCCAATTATATCCATCAAGCCAGAGACAGACAGAGCTGGCAGCTGTGTGCTCACAAGCAGGGTGGAGGGCATTCACCCATCCAATGGAAGTCAGCTGCAGAGACTACACTGGAACGTCCGCCCAGTGGTTCATAATGTCCCCTGGGATCACAGGTTCCAAGCTGAGGAAGGGCGTAAGAGACCTGGCGGAGCAGTCAGAACCAGGGAGCTCCTGGACCCAGCTTTGGCCTACATAAAAAAGAAACGATCCTCTACCCGGCTGCAGGCATCAGTAGGGAGACATCCCTGCTCCTGCTCCACCACCTCGAAATGTTCCGGCATCAAAGGAGCGAAACATCAGTGGAGGATGGCTGCTGGCTGATGGCCCCACAGCTGGAATGATGGCACCGTTAGAGGTGCATCAAGACCCACCTGTGCTTACACCCATGTCTAGACCAGCTCTATATGAAAAGTGCCCTGAGAACGCTTCTGTTATGATTTGGCACTGTATCAATGAGGCTGAATTGAAAGTGAATGATTTTTCGATGACCGGCATTTAGTGCAAAAAAAGAAAGGACACTGACTTACCTCAATGTCGTCCACTTCTCTGACTGTCAGGTAATCTTGGAGTTAAAAATTAACACAGGTAAATATTCTCATTTTGGCAGTATCACGCTCATAATAATAATAATGTAAGAAAAACTCTCTCTTACCTGGTATGTTGAACCAAGGAGACATGGTTGGGAACACAAAGGGACTTGTTCTCAGCGTGACCCAAAATGGTGCAACGCTGCCCTGTGGAATGCTAATGGTTTTTGGGACAGCCGCACCGGCAATAGCATCATCGCTGTCTGGCAGAGCATTCTCAGGAAGTTTCAGTGCTGCGCAAACAAATAAAAAAAGCAAAGTGTCAAATATTATCAGATCCAAAAACCGACTATCCAGTACGTTTCTCCAACAAGTGTCTGTGGGTGAAGGTTGTTTACTTAGTGTACAGTTATTGTAGCTGGGTTTGGTTTTATTTATGTAAACTGTTATGTGTTTAGAATTTGTATATATTTAAGAATACTTTATATTGTTAACAGTTAGTATATTGTTCAATTTCAAGTTCAAATTTGTCTTAGCAATGAAAAAAGCTGTTTGTTCGTGTAAGTGACCATCATTTTGTGCTTCTTTTTCAAAACTGTATCCGTTCAGGCACTGTTCAGGCATCGGTACAGTTTTAAAAGTATTGTTTTAGCACCAGTATCACAAAAAAGCCAAATGCTACCCAACCCCACTAACAGTATTATTTATTAATGTATTTAGTTATATTTTTGACTTATCTAATAACATTTTACTACACTATGTCAGTTTCTGGGCTCCACAGATGTCTTCAAAGTACTTGTTTTGTCCAAACCAACTCCACACTATTGAACACAAGATGACATAAAAAGGATAAAAGCAGTCTGGCCAATATAGTTGATTCTGATTCTTTAACTGTTTGTTTGTTTGTTCAGGTAAATATTCTGTAAACAAATAAATCAAATCATTCCTATGTGAACATTCTTTTTATTTTCTAAATCAAACTCACGTTCCGGGTTCGAGTCATAGAGGCCGTATAGTCGCCTGTGGACTTCGTATCCAGGAGCCTTTTTCAGGAGACTGAGCCAAACTCCAAACCGATCGACGTCGGGAACAGATTCAAATTCTAGAAATACCTGGAACACACGAGTGCACACGCACACACACACAACACACACACAACAGGTGAGACTAACTCCTTTTTTCAAATCACTTAAACTCACATGCTTGTATGTGTGTGTTTATACCTTGTTGAGGAGAGGCAGGTCATCCCTGACAGACCCGATTTTTTTCAAAGCTTCTCTGAGGTCTCTGGCCTCGCTCGGTGAAATGTTTGTGATGAGGACCGTTTTCAATCCATTGTCTTTCACAGGCTGCATCAAGAAGCGAACATCAAAACCACAGCATTAACAAGAGGACAGACAGACACAACCACGCTGCACTGTCGCAATAAAAGAACTTTGCAGTTAAATCATGTTAAGACAAACGCAGGAGTTAAGATGTCCCCTCAAACATGATCCCAGATGAAAGGCGGTGTTATCAGTTTGCAAATTATCTTAACACACAAAGTTATGTTCACAACTTAAAACTCAAAACATAACTTGGAAAATGGAGAAAGATTAGTTTTACCAACAAAATGTAAAGTAGTGAGAGTGAGAGCGAGCGAGCGAGCGAGCGAGCAAGCGTGCGTGCGTGTGTGTGTACTTACAGAGTTCATCAGGTTCTTCAGTGTTTTATAAAACCAAAACTAAAACAGAAACATCAGAGCAGAAAGTTAAAACACCAGATTCAGCTAATGTCAGTACACTGTAGACTTACTGTGTTTTTGTATACATATCACTATCACTATAAATGGAGTAGTCTGGGCAGTTGTTCACTTTATTTATTACTTATTTTAATTATTAAAATAAATAATAAATAAGAGTAAAGTCAAGATCAGATTACAAAAATACATCTTTTGTATTTTAAGAGTTTATTTTTCTAAAAACTCAGAATTTCCTCGCCGTTTTCTCTTTTCTTTATCTGATCATCAACAAGGACCTTGAGGACATACAATCCAGGTGAATATCAGTTTTAACCAGTCTGCTCCTTTTAATAAATATGCACGGTATTTCTCTTAAAAAAAAAAAAAAATCAGGTTTTCTATTTTCTGACATCTTGAATATACTGAATTTACAAAAACCCATCGATAAAAACAGTGTGATGTACGTGCTCACCGGCTGCATTGTAATGCCGTGGATTACTTCGTGGAAACAAAGTCTCGACTCTTGGAAATAAATGCCTCTTGTTGTGGAGACATATATTATGTTCAGCACGTTCTTCCGTGTGGGCATCTTGACGAAGGCCTGAGAGGAGAAACCAGAAACAAAAAATGTTTGTGTGACTACTTTTATTGACTTGTTCCAAGTACTTTTTCAACAGCACTTTCCATCTTTCAATGGGGTTAAAATCAACAAATAAAAATTAATTATATAATCAGTTTATTTAAAAAAAAAGAGAGGAGAGACTGGGAAAATTTAGATTTATATCTACAGGTGACTAGAAATCTGATACAGAATTTAGATGTTTTTCTGATGCTGACTGCCACAGAACTCAAAAGAATGAGAGGAAATCTGGATCATATTTTACAGAGAAAATATTTTGGTTTTCCCTCTGATGTCCTCTGGCTGCTCTGAGATTAAACTATGAAGTTCTGTTATTACTTCTTCTGTTATTGATGCAGCTGTAATATTAATTGGTGCTAAAAGAAGTTAGCCGTACAGCTAACATTAGCAGTCCTATTAGCTGATGGCACTGGCTGACTCGGCTGAGACTGGAAGCTTGCAGTGTTGCTGACGCAGGAGCTTTGAACCACCAGGAGGGTAACATTAGCTACACAGCTAACTGTACAAGTGACAACAAGTAACAGTCGGAGCCATCTGTCCACAGATCACTGTAAATTTCAAAACTACATCAGAGGGAAAAACATAAATATTATCCAATTTAAATTGTGATTTTTTTTGTCCTCTGAAGATTAAATGTAGATGAACTTGAAACAAGCAAATGAAAACCGCGTGGTCATGATGACAATCCAACTTTGCAGCAGAGAGAGTGATTTGCAACCAGCAAAGTCAACTAAATCAGCTGAATCAGTGCTCTTGAGATGCCTCATCCAGCCTTTGTTTATCTCTGAGAATGAATTACATGTTTTACGAACGAACCAACAACATGGGTCAGGCTGCTTCTCCCAAAGCACACAGAGGCCTATACCCTCATTTTCATTCCTATTTCCTATTTCACAAATTAACCCCAAAAAATGAAAATGTTGCACAGCTCATCTTGAATTTAGAAAAAGAAACAAGACATGACGATAAACGTAAAGACGACTACAAACACTTGTGTCAGAATCGGTCCCTCTCATCAAAAAATAAAAAGCAAGAGCAGAAACAAAGGATCAATAAACCAATATGACCTGGTGCCTACCATGCCTATCTGAGGAACAACATAGATGGCATCATTTTCATACTGAAACGCATATGGCATGAGCAGTTTGGCGATGTCTTCCTCTGTGTAGCGGCCATCGTAGAAACTCGGCAGTCCAGTTATGAGCAGCTGCTTCTTACCAAGCCACACGAGCTGAAAAAAAAATAAGGGAAAAAAAAAGAACGGGAGGGATAATAATCAGGGGCAGTAGTGGTTTAAGTTAGTCATGAAACACTGCAAGACAAGCGCACGCATCAACAGCATTTAGACCTTTGTGTCGACTCTTTGTTCACTGTACATTATCTTCAACACAATTTTAGCTGGACCTGTTAATCAGGAATTGGTTACAAAAAGGTTTCTGCAGTGTGAGTTTGGGTTAGCTTGGGTTAAATTTACGTCTTTGGACTATTTGCACACACAGTTTTTCTCAAAGTGGTGAAACTCACCTCATCCTTGCTCGTAACTGAACCTTTTGAGGATGCCTTTAATACTCAATCAAAATGATAGGACCTAACCAATTAACAGCTTTCAGTCTTTTGATGCCCCTCTAACAACTTTTCTGAAACATGTTGCAGGCATCAAATTCAGAACGAGTGTCTATTCCCAAAAAAAAAACCCCAATAATGTTTCTCAGTTTGAACGTTAAATATCTTGTCTTGTTACTGAATTCAATTTGATCCAAGTCGAAAATGATTTGCAAATCACTGCTTTCTGTTTTTTATTTACACAGCATCCCGACTTTTTGCAATCAGGGTTGTATTAGAGACATTTATTTGTGCATCATTTGATGGCAAAAATGTAGGTAGGTTTTGTTCTCTTGTTATAGAAAATCCTCCTACATCTTTAGTGCTTTGATAGACAAAAGCAAAAGAGCAGGATACACAGGAGGCGATGTGACAACACAAAGCCAGAACAATGAGGCCAAACAGAAGCAAGACAGAATCTAAAGTTGACACTAAAACACAGTAAAAATTAAAACAGAACAGGAAAACAAGCAAACATGTTAGTGAGAATAAATTAAATGAAATCATAAATAAAGACGGAATAGATAAGAAGACGACATCACACAATGTCAATTTAAATAAACACAAATAAAAGGAATAAAAGAGTAAAGAAGATTAAAATGGTTTAACAATGACATGGGTTTTTAAGAAGTGATTTAAAGGATGTTACTTCACACAAGTAATTTGATGAAACCTACTTTTTTTTTCTTCTTTGATGGGAAGCGCATGAAGCCCACTGTGAAATAGAAAAGAAGAGACGGAGAAACACTGTGAACAAATGATGACACGCGGACCTCTGTGACAGACGAGCTCGGTCTCGTTCTCGGACTTACTTATTCTGTCTTGATTCAGGTGCTTTTCCGCCAACTCCGGGGTGACCGCAGTCAAAGGTGGCGTGGACGCTGTCGTCAGCCGCTCGCGTTGAGGCCCCCTCAGCCTGTAGGCTTTGAATCTGGGGGCTTGTTCCAGGAGACCATACAAGACTCCAAACTGATCAGCATCGCGCACGGACTCAAACTCTATGAACACCTGAAACACACGAGGACGCCCACACTCAAACATGACACGGAGGACTAAAAGGAAGTCTTAATTAAAACCATTCGTGTGTGTTTCTACCTTGTTGAGGAGAGGGAGGAAGTGCCTGACGGAGCAGATGTTTTTCAAAGCTTCTCTGAGGTGTCTGGCCTCGCTTGTTGAAATGTTCGTGATGAAGACCATTCTTGGTTCATTATTTTCCACAGGCTGCATCACAAAGTTAAAGTTTTAATATGATGTGGAAAACAAAGAGTTGACTACTGTGCTACGGATTACAAAAGTAAAAGCAATTTATAAATGAGAAGGAATCAAGTGTGGGCGTGTGTGTTACTTACAGACATCAGCAGCTTCATCAGCGACTTATAAAACCCAATCTGAAACAGAAACATCAGAGTACGCTGTGTTAAAATACAAAGAAACTTTTCCACAATTCCCCACTTACCTAAAGTCAATATGCTCCAGACTTTGTGTGTCTTTGGATATATTCTTAATAAACTAATAAATTAATCAAATCTAATAATAAAATTCATAATTAATCAAATCTGGTGGGGATCAGGGGCTATATTCATAAAGCTTTTTAACACAAAAGAATTTCTCCTTTTTTTTTTTTTTTTTTGATTTCTAAGAATTTCCTCTTGAAGTTGAGTCGATCGTAATAAAGATAAAAGTTATTCACAAATCCTGTAATAAGGATGTACCATAGACCAGCAGTATTTTAGGAAAAGGTTGTTATTTATATGTATCTCTCTATCTGCTTAGATAAATCCCAATGTTTTTTTTACAGGTCAGTCTAACAACTGAGTAATATGGCAGAATCAGCCCAATGCGCGGAGGTACCAGCAGCCTCTATGAGGGATTGTTCTTAAATATTTTATTGCTACGAAAATAAAAGTGTGGAGAGGACAGGGGTAGAGCTGAGGCACAGAGTTGGCAGGCAGCTGCAGACCTGATGCTGACTCCTTCACTGGGCAGGAGGGTAGCTCAGAGTTTATGTTTCAAACTTTGGGGATTTAAAAAGTGGATTTATCTTCACTCCTGCCTCTTAACCTGCCTGCAGCACTGATTAGCTAGAACAGTGCTGTGTGGCTCAGTCCAAGTCACTTTGTTTATATCCCATCTACAAAACCAGGGCTGTGTATAAACATCTGTTGTTGTTTTGTTTTTTTTCAGTGCACACACAGAACAGGTAGCTACAGGAACATGAGGAGACATTCGCTGAATAAAAAGTGTATAAATTAGAATTGCAAACCCAGCCTTGGAGCAGTTCTTTAGAAATGCACAAAGCAGACTTGCAGAAAAAAACTGAAAAATCACAGACCACAGAGCTGCACAGTGACATTATGATTCATGATCATAAAAAAAATCTTTATATCACGTATAACACATCGGCCCATATTCATGTGTTTTCTACCTCTCTGCTGCAGGTAAGTTGTTTTTTTTTTCTTTAACTTGGTTTTAGGCAGCAAAAACAAAAAGGCTGACGCAAAGTTTGACGCACCACAAAACACTTTTAGTGCACGTTCTGCATTCAGCCCCAGATTACAAAAAAAAAAAAAAACATCTAGCTAAACAAACTCTTTTTAAACAATTTCCCTCCAGTTCTCTCAATCAATTCCTTATTTTGTCACCAACAGAGGACCTTGATTACTTAAACTTTAAAGATGAGTGTATTCTTGCAGCAGAAACACAACAATACTTATCTATGGGGGAGACATGCAGTTCAAGTGAAAATCAGGTTTAATCAATGTGCTTTTCATTTAAGTTTTCCATTCTGAATATTTATAAAAATCCATCAGTATAAGCAGTTTAATGAAGGTGCTTACCGGTGTTACTCCAAAGCGGCAGTTTACAGGATGTACCCATAGTTCAGCCCCATTCAAACGAAATCTGTCACGATTACTTAAAACGTTGCAAAGATACTCTGTCTTTGGCATCCGGATGAGGGCCTGAGAGGAAAACCAGAGACAAAAATGTATTACTGCTTCTATTTACTTCATTCTAAAAAAGACAAGGCAATATTGCATGACTTACTGTGACTTTAGAAAAGGAAATAAAGCATTATAATTGTGCAACACCAAAAAACATGAAACCGATAAAAGAGGACATTCGTCCCAAGAATCAGTCCCTCTGATCAGACACTAAAATGCAGCATCAGACACACAGGATCGATAAACCACGACATAGTGCCTACCATCTGTTTCTGTGGAATAACATAAATGCTGTCCTCATCATGTTGAAACTCAAATGGCATGAGCAGTTTGGCGACGTCCTCCTCCTGTAGCTGCCATCGCAATACGGCGGCAGTCTGGTTATGATCAACTGGTTGTTGTCATACTGAAGATAACAGAAGGACAGAGAGGAAAAGGGGATAACAACAATAAGGAGCACCAATGGTTTAAGTTAGTTGATTTAATTATCATTAAGACAAGTGCACATGCTAACAGCATTTACACATCTTACAAACTAGTTTTATTATCAACGTAACTGACGCTTCGTTAAGCCCCACCTCAGCAACTGTCCAATCATAGCTTAGCAAATGCAACTAGAGCTGTAACCATCAGGCTTTCTATTTCTCTACATGTTGAGGGGTGCGCAGGAGTCCGTTTTCATCTGCTCGAACATGAGCTGCCAAGATTAGCATGTCCAGCTAAGTAATGCTAGCTTACTAGCTGCAGTAACTTTACCTCCAGCCAAACCTCTTAGATTCACTGCATCTGCATTTGTTCTGCGGGGGTTTGAGGAGGAGGATGTGGGCTGGTGCAGAATCAAAGTGGGTCGACGACGATGCACCTCACTTTGCCTCGCTGTCTCAGATCTGAGCCGAGACGGCCGTCAGATTTCACCGCAATCAGCTGGATATGAGAAACTGCTTTTGTTTATTCCTCTAGGGATTCAAAGACCTCGTGTTTCAACAACTGCTCCCGATTTCAACGTTAAATCTGCCGCCGTTATCACTGTAAACTGCATGAACGCAGTGTGAGAACGGACAGTTTGGCAGGCTTAGCAACAGTAACTAAGGAGGGTGGGGCTTAGTGAAGGGTTAGCTGGAACTAGAACCTCGTGGTTGGATCCAGACCGATTTAATGTATGTAGTGAAGACTTTGAAGTAATTTAATGACAAGTGTATTTTTTATCACTAGTTATCACTATACATGTGTGAGTCCAGTGAATAATTTCCAGTGAGTAAGTCATCACCTCATCGGTTTATCATTACAGTGGCTTCCTGTGTGCTTTAGAATAGATTTTAAGATTTTACTGGTGACTTTTATAAGGCTCTTAATGGCCTCGTTCCCTCGTGTGTCACTGATCTGTTGGTACCTTACACACCAGGACGTACCTTGAGATCCTCGGGCAGAGATCTTTTGTCTGTTTTTGTCCGTTTTTTTCAGTCAGGGCCCAGAGGCTCCGGAACAATCAGCCAAAGGAAATCAGGTCGGCCGAGTCAGTGATCTGTTTCAAATCCCTCCTTAAAACATACTTTTATCAGAGAGCATTTCCTTCATTTTACCTGAGTTTTAGCTGTTTTGACCCGTTTTTTATTTCTAAACATGTTTTTACTTTCCTGTTCTTGCCATTTTACATTTTATTTCCTGCCCTTTTTTGAAAAATACATATTTTTACTCTCACTTTTAGTGCTATTTATCCATCTAGACTGTTTTGTTCTGAGTTGCAGAGCTGTGGAGATAACGGCCGTACAGGACTCATGACGTGGTTACTCAAAATAATCCACAGACTTTGCTGTGAGCAGTTTCATGGGAGCTATTTTCTTTCCGTCGTAGAACCTACCGGAAATACTTTCATTCTATTGGAAAGAAAAAGAAGACTAGTACAGTCCTATTTTATACCACATAAAGTGCAATTTAATATCCGTTTTATTTCACACTGGCTATCTAAGTATGATCACGGTCACAAAACTTTACAATATAGTGTTCGATAACCATTTATTAAGGATGTTTAAATGCCTATTTGTGTATTATTTGAGGGCAAAGTGGAGCTAGGAAACTACATTTGTAAATACTATAGTCCTTCATACAAGTTAATTTGACTTACGTTTCTTGAAAAGCATCTCGCCAAATTGTGGCTCACTGTGAAACACAGAAAAAGAAAATGAAAAAAAAGAAGAGAACCGCTGGCAAAATTAGTATCACATGCAGACTTTGTGACAAACAAACTCATTTATTACTGAGTCTCTCTGGATCCAGGTGCTCTTCTATCATTTCCTCGACGGTCGGACGTGCGGTCGAAGACGGCATGGACGCTGCTGGTTGCTGCTCGCTCGCTGCAGCAGCTGTAGGTTGAGATGTGACGGATGCATCCTTGGCTGATGCTGCATCCCTCTGTGTCTTCACGGGATCTTCAAAAGATACAATTTGATTATGATTAATATTAGTATTTTGAAAAATCTTCATCTCCCCATCCTCATTTACAACCATCAGCTGGACGACTCAGCTAAAACACAAGAGAGCAGAGTCGATTCGGGTCTACATCTTGATTTGTCTTGAGACAAACAATGGAGTCCATTGAGATCTCAGTTCCTGGTTTCTTACCATCCTCCTTCATTGCTGTGTCACTTGTGATGGTAGCTCTCGGTCCCGCTGCAGTCTCAGCTGGGGGCGTGATCCAAACGTTGTCCAGTTCAATGTTCTCACCAGCATCCTGCAGACGCTGTTTTAGGCTCTTCAGGCTAAAATTAAAAGGAGAAAAGGACTGTCAGGTGCAGATGAAGGCAGGCACACAAAAAATGACTGCATGCAGCACTTTGCTAAACAAAGATTTCCAAGTTCTCACCCAGTTTCCCTGAGTTAACTCTTCAGTTGTCTCTTGGTTTCTCACAACATATAGCATCTGTGAGTTCAGTGTTTTTGGATCAGATTCCCTCTTTCTTCTCTTCCTGTAAAACCTTTAGGGCTGCAGCTAACTGACTTTCATGATAAATTAATCTGCAGACCATTTCCTCAATAAGTCGAGATTTTTGGGGGGTTTATAAAATAGTGAAAAATGCCTTGTTGGCATCATAAAATGTGTGTTTTGTAGAATTAACAGTACAGAAACCAAACTCGCTTAATGATTTGAAGACAAAGCATTAGCAAATCTCACATTGGAGAAGCTGCAAACAGAGAATGATTTCGAGTTTGTTTCTGGCAATATCCAGGCCTAATTCACAGGACACTGTTTGTTTGAGTTCATAGGTGAAAACTGAAGGTTAAAACTAAAGTGATATACTCACGTTTCAAAACGTCCAACTTTACTCCTGGGGAGAGAAAAAAAAGGGGCGGTCAGTTTTGGTGTGAGGATGGGGGGATTTAAAAAAAATGGAATGGATGTGAATAATAATAAAACTACTTTTGAGAGACACATGCGTACCAGGCTAGAAGCTTTCCAGGAGAGTCTGGGGAGAAAGTTTTGTGCTTCTCCACCACCTGCGTCACACTGCTGGAGTCAGCCATCTCAAAGCAGATCTGAGGTGGAACGACAGTCGGGGACAAAGAGAGTGAAAAGACAGAGAAGAGATGATGGAAGTGACAAGAAAAAAGCAACAAATGGAGAGAACAGCAACGATGTTAGAATCCGTTATATGTTAAGTTACAGTTTACTCAAAAGAAATGGTTGTACGTGAAGGTGCTCAGCCGGTCTGCTTATATATGACAAGGAAAATCAAAACACAACTGGATTTCTTGGGGTTTAAAAAAACATAAAATTGCATCTTATAAATGTGACTTTTTGACAAGTCAATTAAATCTGCAAGATGTGATCATGTCGGTTGATTTGTGTGAACAGGTTTGTCATCATTTTTAGAACAAAAGCGCACTGATTTCCTGGTTTTGGCTTCTAAAAGGCTGCTGTTTACCTTTGTCATATGATAGTAACCAGAATATCTTCGGTCTGTGGGACATTTATTCAGTGGAAAATTACAATAACGTGCATTTTTCCAATATCTTTAAGACAAAATGATTCAGTGCTTCATCGATTTTAAAAATAATCAACTAGTTGCAGGACAATTTCTGTTTGTGATACTGATCCCTGTGTAATATCTTTAATAAAAACAGACAGAAATGTTTCCCTGCAATGTTCACACCAATCTCAACTTATACACCAAACTCAGAGTCAAGACTTACAGACTTTTATACCAAAAATAATTAAATTTAATACATTTTTCATGGTGACACTGGTCAAAGGATGACAGAAAACAGCAGGGGCAATAATATTTACAATTATTAATTAAGAATATGCCATACACGCTTACTGTGCATGACAATAATTCATAGAAATATCATCAAAAAGTAAACTATAGTTCATGCAGTGCTTTTAAAGACTTTGCAGATACGCTGACATGCTGGTTCTCTCAGCACTAAAATATAAACAGCGGAGGTGTTTGTGTTCTCGTACCCTGTTGGCGAGCGGCAGGATGTTGACGAAGGTCGCGATGGACGACACCACTTCCATAACAGTCCTGATGATGTCCAGGGACACCTCAGAAATCTGCACGCACAGCAACCGCTCCTCCAGAGACTCTGGTTCTTCAACTTCCTGAAGAGCAAGAAATAGTTGGGGAGTTGAGACCCAAAAATCGCGGATTTACCGAGAAAAAAAAGTTATATAATTGGTAATCTCAATATCAAAATTATAAACTATCAGCTTAATTGTTTAATAAAGTACTTTATTGACACAATGCAGAAAGAGTTCTACGCGTGGATATTGCTGACAATTGCCACATTTTTCTACTATTTATTCAAGTGACATGACAAGCCAACATTTTACACTGAATTCCAAATATAAGACAACCTTTAAAGAAACAAATATAGCCAAGTTCAAGTCGATAGTCAGCAAGCATCCAGGGACAGACATGCATCAGTCCGCAGATTCGCATAAGCCTTTTACTTTGTTTTCAGAATATATTTCCCAGGCTTATGATCTGTGTTTTATGTGTGTGAACCTTATTATTTTATCGTCTTGGAAATTTTGTTGTAATTAGTGTAAAAATTCTTGAGTTCTGGCAAAAAACGGAGGTCAGAATGACCTTTGATACCCCCCAAAATCTAATCAGTTTATCTGTTCACGTGCCAAATGTGAAGAGATTTCTGTTGAGGCCTTCTTGAGATATCATCTTCACAAGAACGGAACGATCAAAGGGTCACAGTGACCATCAAAATCTAATAGAAAGTTCATCTTTGAATCCAATGAGTATTTGTGCCAAATTTGAAGAAATTCCAGTGAGGCATTCAAGAAATATCTTGTTTACAAGAACAGGACGGACGGATGGACAACCTGAAAACATTGTAATGACATTCAAGGTATACTATTTATATCACAATTATTAGATATTCTATGTTTTTATATATTTTTATGTATAAATAAACAAACAAGCAAACAATACGTAAGTGATCGATGACTTACAACATTGCATAACTTCATCAGAGTTTTGAACATCATCTCCTGCAAAAAAATAAGTCACAGTTTGTAAAAGATGCAAATTTTAAATGATATCAGCATTTTTTTTTTACATTTTGCTTCACACCAACATTTGTTGTGTGCATACATTCTTGTATTTCTGTGCTTGTCTATGGAGATGTCCTCTAACAAAATCATTCTGAAATTTCTACAGAAAAAAGGGATTATTTGCAGTTTAAACTGATGATAACATAAGACAGAAGTTCCTCTTAATTCCTGTTTACTTCTGAAAGTTGATTTTTCTATCCCACCCTGAATCTGACAGTGTCACAGTCCAAAGTGCACCCTTTGGTATATTTCCCCCGTGTCCATACCTCACTGCAATGAAGGTTTCATGTGATCCAAGACGAAGTGGAAACTGAGCCTCCTGCCTTCCATCGAAACATGATTTGTGATTGTACCTTGTACAAAATCGCAGCACGTAGTCCAATCAGAAAAGTACACAAAGGCCTGTAGGTGAAGAGAGGAAACAGGAAAGGAAAAATAATTAAATTTAAACAACACAGCTCCATTTAACGAATGCAATTGCAATTACATTAACGTTTGTGCCTGTAACAGTCTTCAGTTTGTACTCATTACCCTCCTCTGCAGCGGTAAGACCAGCACGTTGTAGTACAGGGAGTGAAGGTTCTGTTTAGGGAAGTAATTCCAGACCAGCTTTGCCACGTCATCATGCTTGTAGTTTTCCATTGGCAAACCCGTCACCATGACAGTGAGAAACTGGGAACCATCACCTCTGGCCCTCTAGAAAACACAGTGTTCAAAGATTAATATTTCTGTGGACGCTGATTCAACTTTATGGTTTACAGTTTGATGTCGGAGTTAAATGTAACTTCAGATGAGCAAAAACCACAAGATCATATATCAGAATGTACTGCAAGAATAAGAGGCTGCTCTGTTGTCTGGTGGTACAGTAAACAGATACTTCTATGACCAATACTTCTACATTTCCAGGTGGCAGCAGGGTGAGCAGGCTGTCGCTGACTTGGGCATTGTTTTTCAGTATCCTCTGGGTTGTACAAAGGCACCTCACCGCCTCCATAACACTGATGCTACATAGATGGGTACCAGTGATGTTCTGGGCAGTTTTAATGACCCGCTGAGTTTTCCTGTCCTGGACCGTGCACATCCCATGCTCGTTTGTGTTGTTTCCAACCACGATGCTTTCAATTGCTTCTCTGTAAAAGTTAACAAGAACATAACACTGGAACTTAGCCTTCTTGAGCTTCCTTCCTTGAGATGTGTGTTGTCCATGACAGGTTCTCTGTGATATTGATTTCCAGGAACGTAAAACTGTTCACCTGCTCCACCGATGTTGACAGGGGTACATGTCTATAATTCCTCTTTCCCAAAATGAACAGCTCCTTGGTTTTGCTGATGTTGAGCAGCTGGATGTTTTCTGTGCACCACTCTGCGAGACTGTTGATTTCCCTTCAATATGAAGTCTTGTTGTTGTCTGAAATCCGGCCGAGTTGTCACAGAGTTCTCTCCATGTTCGGGGATGCAGTCGTGGTGGGTGTACGGCGTAAACGGGAGGGGAATGAACACACAGCCCTGGGGGACTCCGCTGTTGAGCAATTGAGCAGAGGAGGTGTAGTCTCACATAGCCAGATCGCGCTCCACAGCGCTCAGCGCTGGACAAAGTCTGGCTCCACACATCACAAACATCTTGGGTGGCTCAAAAACCAGGATGCAGCAACAGCGCTGTTGCAAAATAGTGTTGAGGCGGAACTTTTTTTGGTGGAACATTTGCACGAGCCCCTACATTAAAATGACTACATCACTGCAAAAGAAAAGGTAACTGTTGTTAGCTTGTTTACGTTTCTCCTACTAGTGTCCCAGGCGCTAATTGGCCATTTTTAGTTTGCAAGTTGCAGCTTGGAGGTTGTCCTTGTTTCCCAGGGACTTCAAAAACATAGATAGCAGATACCACAATGCCACTTGAAACAAGCAGCCAATTGCAGATTTATACCTGCAGTTGGCATCTGGTGAGTCAGACTAGAGGAAACGGTCTGAAGTCTGTTTGTGAGGAGGTCCCGAGCATGGTATATCACCTTATTGTTAGGTTTACCGATCAGCTTCATGAGGGAGATTGTGTTGAATGCTGAACTAAATCAACAAAAAGCATTCTGATGTAGATGTTATTCTCCTCAAGGTGAGTGAAGACTGAGTGGAGGGCAGTGGAGATGGCACGTGTGTCCTCACACACAACTGGGGCACTCCTGCTTTGGTCCTGATGGTCTGGATCGCTTGCCACATATCACTGGTGTTGCTGGTAATGAGGTCTTACTCCGGTCTCTGCTGATACCTCTGCATTGCCTCCTTGATTTCAGCTTTCAGCTCTGGATAGTGCCCTCACCTCTCTATTCATGCAGGCATTGTGACTGATGGATGACTTTAGAGCAGCTGTAGCTTCATCTGTTCACACTCGGACTGTTTTTAATGATGGTTTGACCCTTTTTATGAGCCGAGTGCAGGCAGGCAGGAGAAGCAGATGTCTAGAGTCTAGAAGTCTAGAGTGTGTATTTTCATACAAGCAGAAATCACATGAGCCGTGACCAGCTAATGAGCTGCTGGTCACAGTTAAAAACATAAAAACAAGTAATCTGTGTAGTTCTGGAGAGAAATGGGCTTACCTCAATGTCTTCCTTGACGGACACTGTCAAGTAATCTTGGAGTTGAAAAGGAACACAGGTAAACACAAGTCTGTTAACATGTTAAACTTGGCAGGATCAAACTTGTCACAATGATAACGTGAGAAAAACTGACTCTCTCACCCGGGTGGATGATCCACTGAGACATGGTAGGGAACAGGAAGGGGCTAGTTCTCATGGTGATCCAAAGCGGCCCATTGCTGCCCCGTGGAATGGGACGTTTGTTTGTCGGGACAGTTGCCCCGGCAACAGCATCCTTGCTGTCTGGTAGAGCTTTCTCAGGAAGTATTGGTGCTGCACAGACAAAAAAGAGCCAAGCATCACGTTTGAATATATTTCATATATTTATGAATGGATTGTACCCTTTCCCACTGAAGAAAAAAGACAGATGTTAGTGGCTATTGGTGTTTTTTTTTGTCCAGTGTAAAAGGGGCTTTACACATTCTCTTATCTCTTAACCAAATTACGCAAGCCAGGTTTCTTGTTTACATGACAGTTACCCCTGCATCAACAAACTTAACACCTATACCATAACTGTAATGTAAAAATACCTCCTGTGCATAAAGCTACTAGTAAAATACTATAACTTTACACTACTTTGATTTTTATATAAAATTTGTTAATATTTTTCCAAACTGACAAAACATTTTAGCTCTTATGTGTACTTTCTTTGTATTTCCTGAAACAGACACTTACGTCTCATGTAACGCACACGTGATACTTTCAGCCTGTGGATTTCATATCCAGGGGGTTGTTTCAGGAGACTGTACCAAACTCCGAGCCGATCAGCATCACAAACGGACTCAAATTCTATAAATACCTGGAACACACACACACACACACACACACAGATGACAGGTAAGACTCACAGGAAGTCTTTTTAAAACCACTTAGACACACATACTTGTATTTGTGTTTATACCTTGTTGAGGAGAGGCAGGTAGTCCCTGATAGAGCCGATTTTTTTCAAAGTTTCTCTGAGGTCTCTGGCCTTGCTCGGTGAAATGTTCTTGATGAAGATAGTTTTCAATCCACTGTCTTTTGCAGGCTGCATCAAACCAAAGGTTAACAAGAAGACACACAACCACACTGCATAGTTACAATCAATGAATAGATTTTTTCAAATTAAAAGACTCAAGGACTGACTGACCGTTTTTGTATGCCAGGGCTGGGGCAACTAGTCAGCGTAATAAATGTCATCGATTACAAAAATACATAGCCACGTTTCAGTGAACCGCTGCGCTTGGTTCAAGCATGGATTTACCCAGAGAACACTTTATATATCTTATATAAAAGGTTGCTCTAAATGCTCTTTTAAATGTTTTTTAAATGTTATTTTATGCTCCTAATTCTGTGTTTCAGGGGGTGGGATTTTGTGCCTTTTGGGTTTTTTAATTGTTGTTCTGTAAATCTTTAATATAGAGAGCACTTTGTGATTTAGCTTGAAATGTTTTATATAAATAAAACCATTATTATTGTTACCATCATTATTATTATTATCATATCCACTTTGACTACTATACTGTGCTATGTTTCATACAAGCATGTATGAATGTAATTCTGAGTGTCCATTTAAGAAGGTCGCCTTGTGTTAATGCACTTTGTTGCAGTTTGATTTCCTCTTCCTCAGACCTACGACTCAAGATTCTTCATTTCAAAGACAGTATCTTGAATGAGTTTCATTATATCACCTTTGATAGTTTGGAGCTTTTATCACATTTCTTATATTTTGGTGTGACAAATGCAGGAATTAAGATGTCCCCTCAAATATAATCAAGTTAAGAGAAGAGTTAAGTGAGGGTGTTTTCACTTCGCAATGTATCTCAACGCACCAAGTTATATTTATAATTCCCTTTAAAGTCCAAGTGTGACTTGGAAAATGGAGATCATGGAGCTGACTTTTTACCAACAAAATTTAAAGCAGTTTACAAATGATGACAAATTAATTGTACATGTGTGGAGTGTGAGAGTGTTACTTACAGAGTTCATCAGCTCCATCAGTGACGCATAAAAGTTAAACTAAAACAGAAACATCAGAGTGGGCAGGGTTAAAATCCAAAGATGCTTTTCCACAATTCATCAAACTCACCTAAAGTCATTAGACTCCACACTCAGTGTGTCTCTGCATAAACACATATACAAATCTCCATAAACGGGGTGTGTCTGGGCTACTTTCTTGCTCTTTGCTTATTATATATTATAAACATTATACATCTGGTGAAAATCTGATTATAGAGTCAAGTCAACATCAGGTTAAATAATATATCTTATAGAGCAATTGATTACTTTAAACTATTGAGATCACTGTCCTGCAGCAGAAAAACAATATTCAGCTCTTAGGGGACATGCAATCCAGCTGAACATCAGTTTTAACCAATGTGCCCCTTTTTCTGCAAAAATGTTAAGTCTTCTATTCTCTGGTTTCTTCAATATATTGAACATCATGAAAATCCATCAATAAAAACAGCGTAATGTTCGTGCTTACCTGCGTCTCTGTAATGTCGCTGGATATTACACGGAGACAAAGTTTGGAACCTTTGAAAAAAATGCCGTTGTCTATGGAGGCTTTGATCACATTTTGCACAGTCGTCACTGACGGCATCACAGCAAAGGCCTGAGAGGAAAACCAACAACAAAAGTGTGTTAGTACATGAAACATGAAATCAGGCCCTACAACTGGAAATGATGTGCACGCGCTTCCCGAAAGCACAACTGCCAGATTTTAGTGCTCTGGACAAAATTTTGTTGATTAACCTGATGCCTACCATGCGTGTCTGAGGGACGACGTAGATGGTGTCGTCTCTGTATTGAAAACCAAACGGCATGAGCAGTTGGGCAATGTCCTCCTCTGTGTAGCAGTGATCGGAAAACTTTGGCAGTCCGGTTATGAGCAACTGCTTCGTACCAAATTCCAAAAACTGGAAAAAATGAAAGAGAAGCACTTAAACTCCTTGGGTGGCGCAGGTTTCAAGGTACATTTGAGACTTTTTTTTAAATACCACACAGAATGCACTTTGAGATGATGAGGTTTGTGGCTACTATTGTGACAGTGTTTGCTGTAGGTCTGATGACGCTGACTGAAGCATGCAATCATATACAAAAACATTTTTACTAAAATTACTGCCAATGGCAAGAAGAAAATATCTGCGAATTTGAGCCCTTTGTACAATATTATGTTCCATAAGCATTTATTAAGGACACTTTAGCACATTTCAGTACTTATTTGTGCATCACCTTTGTTAGAGAACAACCTCCTACCTCTGTATATCTTTAAGAAAACTATTGTCATACTGGAATACTTCGGGTAGGAATTTAGCTAGATAGCTAGATGGATAGAAAGCTCACAAAAATATGTCAATATTTGCCACTACATCTGTCATAAAAATGATTGGACCTACTTTTGGTGTTAGGCAGGCTTTTGGATCATGACACGCTGTGAACAAGAGACAAAGAATGTTAAAAAAAAGACAGTGAAATCATGACCACATACGGATATTTTTGTGACAGACAAACTCAGTCTCTTTTGGATTTCTTACCAATTCTATTTGGATGCAGGCGCTTTGCCACCATGTCCCCAGCATACAGAGTGTTAACTGCCTGTTGCTGCTTGCTCACTGCCGCAGCTGTTCGCTCAGCTGAGACAGATGCATCCTTGGCTGATGCTGCATTTGTTTGCATCTTCACTGCAGTCACAAGATCTTAAAAATAACAAATTTTATTATTAATTACAATGAATGTTTTCTTAAGAATCTTCTTAACTAAAAACAATTGACCCTTCCTATGTTCCGTCTCTTTTGGAAACTCAGTCTAATGTCTAAAAAGTTAGCCAATGTTTAAAAAAATAACACAAGCTAACTAGTTAGCTAATCAACATCAATGGTTAGTTGTTTTGCTAACATTAGCTAAAGATGTGATTATATGTCACTTTCACAGGTCCTGCAGCAGCATCTTTTAACCATCTACAAAATGTGGTTTTCTTTTCAACATAGACGAGCCGAGCACATATCATATCTAAGTCCAGGATACCAAGCTCGCTCAACTGGAGCACAGATCTGAAGGGGGCGGAGCTTAGAAAGGGTCAATTAGCGAGGTAAACTATGCAAGTAAGGTCTAGGATTAATATAAGTCGAATTCTGTGGGAATGTGTGTAGTAGCTGGCTGAGTTAAAAATAATCCTTTGCAAAGATTAGTAGTGTCAAAATCATGACACCCCTGGTAAAGATGCATGCAATGCTATTCTATGCAACACATGGTTCTAAGTCTTTTCATGACAGTTGTTAACAATAACAAAAATATAGAGAAGTATCAGCTTTATCCTTTAAACATTTTAACGTTCTTCACCATTAATCCATTGAAAAGGTCTCAGACATACCTCTTTGCATTGTTTTTGTCTTCAACCTTCCACCTGGCAGCTTTGCAGCCACAGCAGCTCCAGCTGAGCTTCCTGCAGCCTGCATTTGTGAAACTCTCGCCTGTTTCACAGCCCCCTTTGCAGTCTTAGCTATCTGCTTGGTTGAGACATTTTTCGCTTTAGAAACCAAGACCTTTGCCCGGGTGACAGCTGTTTGGCCCTTTGCCGAACCTTTGGCTGCAAACGTCGGGTCGGGACCTTTGCCTGTAGTAGCTTTTCTGGCTCCAGAGGGTAGCAAGGGCACTTTGAGGGAGGCATGTTTGGTGTAGGGAGAAGAACCTTTCTAGTGGAAGCGGAAGTTGTGAAAGTACTGGCTTGAGGTGTGGAGAAACTGGATGTGGCAGGTTTTCTGTGAACCAAAGTCAAAATGGAAAATTGAAAAGTCACGGTCATTTTAAGATCGTACTGTCCTCACTGTCCAAAGGTTGAATTTTATGCCATGTGTGAGCAATTGAATGACATTAAACATGCAAAGGAAGGACACAACATCATGTGCATAATAGCTGAGCAGACATAAATCCCCCATTTGTGTGTATTTTCGGACCAATGTTAAATGGAACAGGTGCACTCACGTACAAGTATGCTGATTTTTTACATTAAGTAAATTCCCACAAAGTGAATACAGCAAGTACAGTAAATTCTGGATAAATGAACTGTTTGTTAGAAAGATCTTAATGTGAAAACAAGGTTGAAAATGATCTTTTTTTTCCACCCTGGACACAAATTTAGGCAGCAACTGGATATTTACAGCAATATATTGACCAAAACAAGATAAAACTCTCTAACCTCCTTTGCTGTTAACAAGAGGTTTGTGTGAAACATCTTACTTCTTAAGAGGCCTCTGTTGTCCCTTGTCTCTTGTCCCAGCCTCCTGTAAACAAAGATATTGAGATTTGTTGTTTTAGATTAATCTGATAATTGAAAGTGTGACCACACTACAGCTAATTTAACCTGGACAGAGAAAGAAAGACAGAGTGCAGCACCTCTTCTCTGACAACACTGACTGCAAATCCTTTTACACTGAATCTCTTCAGGCTCTTCAGTTTTTTAGCAGCTTTCTCTTTTTCAAAACACACGACTGCCTTTATGTACACACATTAACATTAGCACACACATCTTTGCATTACTACAACCATTGTGAGGCTAAAAGCTTACGACAAACTATTAAAAACCACGCAGGACCAGTTATTTGCATGTTTCCAGTTCTGTTTGAGTAGGGCATTAGTCAATAACAACCGTGATTCAAAAAAGAAAAAAAAACAAAAAAAAACATTAGGAGACCATGTAGAAAGTAAACTTTTGTCCTCTATTAAACTGAATACAGTACAAATACCAGATATTTAATGTTCAAACTGATATACTTTTTTCAACTTTTTTTTTTAAATACACACATTCTGAAGCCTGCAACACATTCCAAAAAAATTGGGACAGGGGCATGTTTACCACTGTGTTATATCACTTTTTTTTTTTAACTGGGGTCTTTTAAGCGGGTTCTCCATTCGTGTATTTTGTGCTTCATAATGCACCGCAGATTTCCAATGGTGTCTTTTTCTACAGAGCTACACTGTTATAATTTGTGCAGAATGTGTCTTGGCATTGTCTTTTGAAATGAGCAGGGACGTCTCTGAAAAAGACGTCGTCTGGATGGCAGCATAATATGTCGCTCCAAAACCTGCATGCGCCTTTTAGCATTGATGGGGCCTTCACAGATGCACAAGTATACCCATGCCATGAGCACCAACACAGCCCCACACCATCACAGATTCTTAACATTCTGGGTGGTCCTTTTCCTCTGTAGCTCACGATGTCCATGATTTCCAAAAACAAGTTGAAATGTGGACTCGTCAGACCACTGCACACTTTTCCACTTTCTGTCAGTCCATCTCAGATGAGCTCGGGCCCAGAGAAGTCTGCAGCGTTTCATGTTGTTGTCAATAAATGTCTTTCTCTTTGTATGGTAGAATCTTAACTTTCATTTGTCGATGTAGCAACAAACTGTGTTTGCTGATGGCAGTTTGTCAAAGGGTTCACAAGCCCATGTAGCAATATCCTTTTTAAAGCTTTTTTGAAACATGTTGCTGACATCAAATTCAGAATAACAATATATTTACAAAAATCAGTCAAGTTGATCGAGTAGAGCATGAGATCAACAGGTAGCTTGACGCGAATGTTGTACCAGATCATCGTGGTGAAGAGAGCGCTAAGCCGGAGGGCAAAGCTTTCCATTCACTAGTCGAACTATGTTCCGACCCTCACCTACAGTCATGAGCTTCTTGGTAATGACCGAAAGAATGAGATTGCAGATACAAGCAACCGAACTGGGTGACTGAACTCGACCTAAGAGCTACGGTGAGAAGCTCAGACATCCAGAGGGAGCTCAGAATAGAGCTGCTGCTCCTTTACATCAAAAGGAGCCAGCAGAGGTGGTTCGGGGATCTGATTAAGATGCCTCCTGCACACCTCCCTCTGCAGGGAAGAGTCCTCTGAGTAGACCCACAACTCACTGGAGGGACTACATATCTGATCTGGCCTGTGAATGTCTCGGGATCTCCCAGGAGGAGCTGGAAATCATGGCTGGGGAGTGGGATGTCTGGAATACCCTGATTAACCAGCTGCCACCACAACCCCGGATAAGCAGAAGAAAATGAATGGATGGATGCATGGAATCAAGTAGTTATGTTGTTTTCTATTGAATATATGTTAAAAAGGGCCACATTCTGTTTTATTTATGTTTTACACAGTGTCCCAACTATTCTGGAATTGGTTGTAGTTAAACAACAACTAATTTGAAAATCAAGTCAATTGGATGCAACTTCAAGACAAAGTCACACCTGGGGGTCTGACTTTCTTCCAGAAATACTTTGGATAAAGGCATCATACTAAATAACAAAATATGAGCAACAGATGGTCAAGGAAGAACTTGGCTAAAAGCCCTATATTTTGCATATTATGAAGAGGCGAAGCATTAGCAAATATAGGCCCAGGCTGCAAAAATCTGTCAATTTATACTGTACCTGTTCTCTGTGTGGAACCAGTACAACAGACTTGTTTGGTTTGGTTTTTCCAAATTGCTTTACTGCAGTGGCGACATAATTGTGATGGAGGGATTTATCAATTCCTTGTAGTTTCACCATGGCTGAATGTGAAGATTTACCAGACTGAACAAAGAGAGAGAGAGAAAAAACAAACAAACATAAACTTAGACCAAATACAGTGCTGGTTATCACAAACGGACAAAAAAGAAAAATGCATCTGTGTTTAAAATGTTCATCCAACCTCTAATGTCATCTGTCTTGAAAGGCATGTTAAATTTCCCTAACACACATGCACACTCACACAAACCTTGGTCTTTGTGGAGGAACTCGCCTTGCTCTTCTTCAACTCCTTTCTCTTTGCTGTAGAAGAGGAGGAGGACGAAGAGGACGACTTCATCTTCATTAGCTTGGCCAGTAGGGCAGGAGCCAGAGTTTTAACCACGGCCTCCAGGTCTGACTGTCTTGACAGAGGCTGGACAGCTAGAAGATGAAAAGAGTATCACAGAAAAGAAGTTCTAGTGGTTGCGGAGTCTCATACAGAGTCTTGATTCAAAGATGAATAAAGAAGAGTTCATTCTTGTTTGTTAGTTGATAAGTTGTTACCATCGTTTCTCTGGGAGATGTTTTCAGCTTGGCTGAAAATTTGCATGTGAATCACTGGAACTGAAGTGAAATTAAAAAAAACCCACACAATACACATCTGTACACATGTGCAGAGTATTAAACTGTGTAATAGTTTAACATTGATCATTTAGGCAAATGTCGATACATCTTTTGGTCGACTGTCAGGAAATTAATTGGCAATAGTTTTGAGTCATTTTTTATGAGAAAATGCCAAAGATCTCTGGTTGGCTCATATCAGTTGCAGCTTCTCAAATGTGAATATTCACTGGTTTCCTTTATCTTCTGCATTTCTAAAATGATTATGTTTGTGTTTTGCAATCTGATTTAAGATTAATTCAATAATAAAAATAAGCTTAAGTTGCAGCACTAAACTTCAAACCTCGACAAGGTAAATACTATATACAAAATCTAAAAAATAACAGTGTATTTGTGTACTTATTTTATAACTCTATAATAGGTGCAGGTATGTTCAGTAACAAGTTAAGTCTCTAAACACGGTCTTTACTCTCAGAGGTCTCAAACCTGATTTGTTCAGTCGTTTCTTAGCCAGTCTCTCTGCATTGCTTGGCTTCCTTTGCTGAGAGGATGATTGCTTCTCACAGCTCCTCCTTGGTGGCGATTGTCCCTCATGGCTCCTTCTTGGAGACCACAGTCTCTCATCACTCATCCATTGTGGTGATCTTCTCTCACGGCTCCTCCTCGGAGAGGACAGTCTCTTCTCATTCCTCCGAGGTGGCGACCGTCTGGCTGGGCTCTTCCTCGAAGACGATCGTCTCTTGTCATTTCTCCTCGGTGACGATAGTCTCTCAGAGCTCCCTGAACATGAGCGATAGTGGGAGGAGGTCGGGCGATCGTACCATGGTGAGCAAGAACGAGAACTGGACCTGATGAAACCCCAGATGAAATCACGTTATGACTCAGTTAAACTAGTAATCATTAAAATAATGGCAATCAATTAATTCACACCAAGTTGAGTTTGATTGACAAATCTAAAAGGAAAGGTGATGTTGATCCAGATTTTCTGCAGGAGCATTTGGTGATTTTTTGCACCATTTTACAGTGGTGAGAAATATCCCTTCTGTTCACCCTTGTTGGTGCTCATATCAGAATTTATGAGTGTCAGACCTGCGAGAGTATCCGGAACTGTGTGGCGATCGTGATCGGCTACTGCGTTTCTCCCTACTACGCTCGGAGCCATGGTAACGACGAGGGCTGGGTGAGCAGGAACGTGAGCGACTTCCAGAACTTGTTTTCTGGTGACGATGTTGGGAAGTCTGCACAGAGGTTGAGGGCGAAGGCTTGGCATCTTTACCTGCACCCCTGAAGAGAGCAATAGATAAGAAAAGCAGAGGTGAATGACAGGAAAGGAAAAATAGTAAAAATCAGCAGGGTACTGGTTCAAAACTGGTGATGGCTATTATGTGTCTGAAAACCAAAGTCTGATGGACACTGAGCAGAGTTGGACAGATTTTAGCTCTGAATTTGTTGCCCCCAAACAATTTTAAAATTGGGTCAAATTTCTGCCAAACTGGTTGATGTTTTACAGGCAGCTGGGGGGTCGCAGCGCTGAGTGGTCAACGAAACAATCTGGCTCTCAGACAACTGGATTTTTGGTATACCAGAAGTTTTTCTCGACTGTCTTGCAGTTTTGAAGCCCATACGCAACTTCCCTTGTCGCTGCTGTCCAAAGATCAGCTATCAGCTGAAGTAAGCTTGTTTTGATATTAGAGCAGTAACATTTTACATGCTGTGGGTAAAACTGTTCTGTGATATAAAACTGAAGTTTGCTGCAGAACAAACAAGACCATACTGTCTGCATCTTCTAGACACCTCCATTATTATTCTTTTTTCTTTTACTTTTCATAATAGACTTGGACAAATAATGCAGTCTGACTCTTTATGTCAACATTGAAGAGGCAGAAAACTTGTTTGACCGGTAGAACTGTCACATGACTGCACAGTGTGACCTCCATCTCCTGGCTGGTCAATCAATCTCCTTAGTGTGAGCATATAAGTTGCAGTTCTGGCTGAGTATTGAGGCATATCAAAATGTGCGACTAAACACGACATGTGAGGTCTCCATGGTGGAGAGGAGGTCGTGTGGCTGGGGTCCAATGAGCAACACCTAAAGTTTTAATGGTGGAGACAAGGTTGTACGGTTCAGGACAACCAGCAACACCCGAGATCTCCACAGTGGAGAGGAATTTGTATGACTTGGGTCCAATAAGCGAAACCGGATGTTGTTTGACATGGACTCACATTCTTCAGTCTTATCAAATATTGTCAAATATTGTATTTCTAGTGATGCTCTGTTCTGTACATGCAACATCTATTGCATGCCTGTCCATCCGGGGAGGGGGATCCCTCTTCTGTGGGTCTCTCTGAGGTTTCTTCCTATTTTGTTCCTGTTAAAAGGGTTTTTGGGGAGTTTTTCCTTACTCTTTTGAGAGTTTATAGGACAGGGGGTGTTGCACACTGTATACATTGTAAAGCCCCCTGAGGCGAATTGTGATGTGTGACTTTTAAAACATAAAATTTGCCTTGACTTGACTTGAACACACCATGCAAGATAGATAAAACTGCACAGTGTCTGCTGCACAGCTTAAGACACTTACCAGGGTCCAACTGCTATCCCACCATCCCACTCTGGGTATCTGTGGGAAAAAAAACAAATCAAACACACCTATTAAAAGAGCAAAAGAGGCCATATTGTGACAACAAAAGCCAACCAAAGGTTTCTGCGTTGAGGTAGGTGGTCATAGAGCAATTGTATTTTGGTGATGCACAAAGGATGATGAGAATTGTACAGGTTCCCCCAACTATACTAAGTCCAGTGTTTCTTCTACAGTATTTTGGCACATCTCCGGTGGGCATTCCCCAAAATTATTTATGAAAAAGGCAATAAGTATTCAAATAAATACCAATAAAGAAAAGTTCTAAGAAGAAAGACTGACTGTTTTCGCAGCTGTCTGCAGCTCTCAATGTGTAGGCTGGTGTTCTGGTGGAAGATCCAATCCTAGTAGTCAGAATAACAAACACAGCATTTAGATAGGCCTCATTATCATAAAAACTGACATCAATCTCTCCATGATCGACATCTACAAAAGCAAAGTATATTTATCTGTTTTCTTTAAATGTTCAGTCAACAGGAGTCATCCAAGAAACAGGAACAACCTTTAACCCAAGTGAGGAGCTGAGACCTTAGCAAACATTAAACAAATAGTTATATTTTAATCATGGCTTTAGTGTTCGTGAACAAATATATTGGCTAAATTTTTAAGGGCATGCTGCTGGAATTTCCCAAGAATTACCATTGAATTTACAGTCAGCTTAAGTTAATTTAAGTATTTTTCCTGAAAACATAACAAACACAGGAGTTCCAGTAACAATCAATCAAAATAAGAAGTAATAAGAAAGAGAAAGAAGAAATAGCGCGATGTTTGCTTCTTCAGTCTTACGCGTTATCAAAGTTTCCTGAGGTTTGGCAAAGTCTTTTTAATTAGCCAAAATGTGAAATCCAGTGTCCAAAAAGCAGGAAAATAATCAAACAAAGATGGTCCAAAAAAAACAAAAAAAAAAACAAACAAACAAAAAAAATCTCTGCTGATGCTGTGGTTGATGTAGGATGGTTCCTGGGGGTTAAAGGTCATCATATCTGTAGGTGTTATTGGAATTTTCTGGGAAACAAAAATACACAAAAAAGGGAGCTCGGCAAAAAAGTTTACCTTCAAAGATCTATTACAAACTGTCCTGAAAAAAACATGCAGCTGCTGTACATAATCCTTGACTTGAGGTGAAATGTGATATGATATCGCTGGTGTGGCCTGGATGTTTTTTGATGTACTGTATGTTTTATAACCCCTGAAATTGCCTTTTATGTGAAACTGAGTGTGCTGTCATCTTGACCAAGACTTGTCAGGATGTGATAGCTCCAATAGCAGGAAAAAAAAATTACACATTCACAAAAACAGGTTCAAAAAAATTTAGGCCATACTGAAACTGTTGAACAAAAAGCCAAAAAACAGACAAAAGGATAGCGCACATCGTCCATCATCCTCTGATGCATTAGTTCTTGAGATGTGCAGATTCGACACATCCTCTAAGCCCTTGGTTCCAATTTCCACAACTGTCTCAGCTGGCCACATTTCATGATTTTGTATAAATCATTTCAGTCTTTGGTCCAGATTAACTCTGGTAATGGCAGTTAAACACACATCATTTCTGTTTACAAAGGCAATGATGCTCTAAGCAAATTTCAAGTCAATCAATCAACATGAAAATCAGACATCGTAACCTTGAATTACAGATAAAAATAAACAGCTGTGACTGAAACATTTACATCCCATTTACCGCCTGGTATTAAAATGCCACCTGTATCCAGGTAAGTTTTCCAGATATGGAAAAATGCATGTTATTGTAAGGTGCCAATGCTTCGTGATAAGAATGTGATCAGGTCTGCCTGAACACATCTGAAGTCATCTGACCTGCATTGTGTTCTGATCTCAGGTGGGTGTGAATGCAAGCAAACAATGATCTGCCAGGATACAGATCACATTTTAATACCTGGCGTAAACAGGGTGTTTCTATCAGAATGTGTGCAATGTTTGTCATCCAAGCTTGTTTTTGAATCATGGTACACAGCTCATATGTGGAAACAGGCATCTTACTAGCACTTCATAGGGCTCAACCAATACTGGATATCAATATCAGAGACTAAAACAAATTCAGATATCAATATACCAGTCAATATTCGTTATACAACATAATTAACAGACTATAGAAATTATACTGTACATAAACACACGGTTTTTGCAATAATTCCTCAAAAGCAGTCAACACTTAAACACAAAAAAGGCAGGATATTTTACAGTTGAACACTAAACATTAGTATGTAAAATGATATCAGGGAAAATAAACAGTAAGGGAACATTCACAGATATGTTTAACCATTATAAATAAATATAATCATAAAAAACAAACAAAAATAAAGCAAAATATATGTATATATTAAACCTGGATTAAGTAAAAATGATAACATTTACAGAAAATGCTGCCCACAGAGCTCATAAATAAAAACAATCAGCACCATGGTCACTTGAAAGAGACCAAAAAAACAATCATCTTGTACAATACCAACATGGCTGCGATAGGTAAATATCAGTCCACTGACATGTTAGTCGGGCTCTACTTCGTGGTCATTACTGATCTATGAAAATTCAAAAAAGATTTTACATAAATCCTTTTGGATGGGCTTTAAAGTATCCACTTTGAGGGTCAGTCTGTGTGGTGCTCAGTCTGCTTGGGAAGCAGAGGGTGGTTAGTCCAGCACGGACCAGTCAGTACCAGTCAGGGTACCTGTCACTGGTATCTGAAGAGGTGCCAGTGCAGGGCAGTGAACCCCTAAGTGCTCGAGGCACCTGATGACGTGGCCACCCCCTCACTTTTACATCTTTCCATACATCATTACATCAGGTTAAAAAATCAAATCTCCCCCCGAGGCATCAATAAAGTATGGCTTTTTCTTCTTGTACTTTTTCAACAATTAAAATCCTTCAGTAAATCCCCACAAAATAAAAAAAAAAAAAAAAAGACACAATTTCAGGTATTAAAATAAACAACTCACAATTTCCTAGAGGGAGAGAGAACAGAGTTATCTTCCACTCACCTTTATATGAGAACATTCTTTGCGACACAGAGAACAGGTATGTGGAAAGGTTCTTGGAGGGGCCGCTGCATAGTCATGCATCATGGCCGGCGTTGGCAGATCCTTGGAAGCTGTCACCTTTGTCATGCGTCTGAAACTCACTGGGGCTGGGGTTGGTTGAGACAGTGCTGGAGGGTGAACAATGGGGGTAGCATCACCAGGAATAAACAATGAATGTCGCAGGGCCCGTGAGGCATCAGTGATGCTGGGGTTGAGAGCGGCAGGAGGAACTGATTTCGCACCAGAAGAAACCGGAGGCCACATCACTTGCTCTGTATGCGATAATGGCTGCTTCTGCTTCTGCTTTTTCACCTGCTCAGCAACTGTTGAGCCTTGACCTCGAGTTTTGCTCTGATCCTTAGCGCCACTGTTGACATCACTACCAAGGAGCACAAGACCAGGTCGGCTGGGACACACACCACGTAACATAGAGCCAAGTGGTTGGGCTTTCGAAGTTGACTGGCGATCCGCCTCTGGTTCTGTCACAGGAACAGGCCTGGAGGCTTCAGACTTGAAAATTCTGATGTCTGAGTCTTTCTTTGGCAGAGAAAAGGAGCTGGGGATTGTTTGGGATGTCTGGTTCGGTTGGGTCTGCAATTGTTTGGTGTGATCATGGCTTGGGGGAGCCCAGATTTCAGTGCTAAACTGTACGAAGAGCTGGGACTGGTAACAGACCTCGCCTGCTCTTGTAAAGAACCCAAGGCACTGCATTTCATCCCTGCTGTATTTTTCTGCAGTGGTTCTTGACTGTGTCTACTATTATCGCAACTGTCCATCAGCAACATACTTCCACTCCCACCACTGCTAGCTCTACTGCCACTGGTGCTTCCAATATCCTCCCCAACCCCTCCAGTGTATTTGCTAGTATGCCCATAGTCAATCACTTTACTTGGCTGGAGAACAGCTGATGACATTTCTTCCTGGCGCATCACTCCCCCACCAGAACTACTCAAACTGTGACTGTCCATTCCACTTATCCTTCTGGTGGAATGGGGTTCAGGGCAGGGTTTTGACTGACCTGCCATTGGAGCCCTCTTGGCCTTGTGAATTCGGATTTGGCGCAAGATGAATGGCAGGTTTTCAGGAGTGATCTGGTCTTCAGGATAGGAGATGAGATAGTCCAAGTCCTCTTTTCAAGTCCAAACTGCTGAAGGATGTTAGCAGCTGATTCAGAGGTGTACTTGGGTTGACCAGACTCTGTAGGAGCAGCAGGCTTGTCTTGCACTGGATTGTCATAATCGCCTAACCCTGGAATGGACTGAATATCATGGTCTCTACCACTGGAGGAATTAAACATACCATCACCACCGCTTGCATAGTTAGAAGAAACAGATGATGAATAAAATTTAGAGTCATCAACAGTGGACCTTTTGTAGCTTGACGACCAGTCCAAGGAGCTGCTACCACTTTCAACATCCAAGCATCTATGTCCTAGAGAGGCAGAAGTTGAGGACATTGAGTATGAGGCCATCCCTGCGCTTGTGGAGCAAAACTCATCCTTTTGAGTGCTGGTAAAGCAACTGTCCTGGTCTATGGGCAGATGCATCTGTTGGTCGAGAGCCCTCACCTCCTCTCTGGCTCTGGTAATACACATGTCTATAGACCTCTTTATGTCTTCATCCATTATGGCCCTTCTCTGTTCAGGCCTGTAGCTCACTGACTGAGACATCAGCGATGAGAGCATTCCACCAGAGCTACCAGGAATCGCAGAGGAAGCTCCAGAAGAACTGAAGTTGGATGCAGGTCCAAGACCAGATGTCCTCTGAGGGTCCCTCTCTGCCTGTATACTGGGGAGTCCATACTGCCCCTGGGTGGAACTTTGGTTCCCAGAGGCATAGGGGTTATACGGAGGATGGGACATTGTGTGTGTAATGTTCAGAATGTTAAGGAGATCTGTGGCATCAGTAGTTGGGGAGGGGGTTGCTGTAGTGAGCAGGTGTGTTTGGAGTTGACTGTCAAGGTTAACTCTTGGTTAAGAACAGCCAGAGTGTTGTTTATCTGTGTGAGTGCGAGCTGATCTTTCAGCTGAGCCAGCTGCATGGAGGCATCCTGCTGGCCGATCAGGAGAGAGCTCCCTGGGAGCCCTCCAAGCAGAGGGCTCGTTAGGGGCCCCGCAGCAGGAGATGTGGTACAATGTTCTGATAGCAATGCAAAGCTGAAAATTTAAAAAACAAAGGAAGGGGTTACTGAGTAAGACCAAACTACATCTTCTTGGATGGATAAAAACCATCATATGGAAGGTCTTGTCTTGAGTAGCCTACTCTGGTACTTCATGTTGGATACACAATCATTCTGTGTATTTCACTTTCTGGTCTTCACTGGTAAGAAAAACAGACGAGGGAAAAGCAACAAAGCACAGATAAAGACAGAAAACAATGTCGCTGCTGACAACAGGGAAACATGCAGACACAAACTCATTTATTTCCTTTCTATGCTCATCTCTGGTGTAAACAGTTAATGTTAAGCACTGGCAGACAGACAAATCACATTGCAAAATGTAACATCTGACAACTACAATTTCAATTTCAGATCGCCATAACAGATCAGAATGAAAGACAAGATTATTATTGTTAATTAAAACTAAACTAAAACCTAGGGCTGCCCCTGACTAAGGATTTTTCTTGTTGATCAGTCGTCATCTGTTCAACAAGCAAAAAAACTGAACATTCTGTTCATTTATGTCAACACAGTGTAACCTCACACAGCTTTCATTGTTTAAAACACAGGAATAAATAACTTCTGACTTCACCAAAACAAATACTGACAGACCTGTCAATGCTATGGATGATGTGTAGTTGCTAAGTTACAAACTTGCTCCTTGACCGCTTCATGCCTCCTGTCCCCGCATGAGTCCAGTCAGAGACGCTGTAACATCAAATCACCTCAGGCGCTGTATTATTCCCTGTCAAACGGCCTCCATTTATTCCACAGACTCTAACTGAGCTAGCTTGCTAATGGCAGTAAGTAAGCACAGTTCTTCTTCTTTTAATGGTGACTTGCTACTGGGTGGAGCATTACTGCCATCAGCACAGTTAGCAGTTTGTTTGTTTTTAACTGTGACAAACGCTTAAATGGAAACATGGTTAACTACTGGTAGTGACTTGTGGTTTAGTCAACTAATAAGGGGCAGCCCTGCTAAAAATAAGACTAGGAATAAACATTTTAGTTAACTGAAATAAAAAACAAAAACTAGACTAAACTAGAAAAAAATTAAAACCAAATGAAATGATACTGTGTGCTCACAAAACTAAAAAATAAATAAATCAAAAATACAGGAAATTTCTGAAGTTTCAGGTGCTGTCAGTTGCAGTCACAGTCAATAAGAACATCCAGTATGCTTCATCACTATTTATTGGGTTGGAGGTTTGGTTGAATGACCCTCGGGATCCAGATCACTTACATCGAGATGACCTTAAAATGATTCAACAGCAATTTTGATTTTTTTTTTCCCCCCGGTGACATTCATTAAATTGGAACAACAGAAATCCTACAAAAATCAGCATCAACAATCAAAATAAACATTTTACTTTTTTTTTTCCTTCAAAAATCAGTGCTCAAACTGAAACTGTAGTGAAAGGAGTCATGTTGCTGGTATGATGTTGATGCTGGTATGAGGTCATATTTTCGCTGAGAACCACAAAAACCATATGAGATACCACAGCTGCAGCTGCATGTCCCATTGACACAAATAAAAGATAGGCGACGCTTGTGCACTTCCTCCCACTGTACAAAATTGAACCCAAAATATTCTGCACACGAGTGCTGCCATCTTGCGCTGGCGACGTCATTTGGAGCCACAGTTTGTGTACTGAAGTCGCACTTTTGAGTTCCCACCTATAAATCTGATGATCCTTACAAAACATCAGAAATACCTGCAGATTCAGTTCAATGAGTCATTTATTATTACTGTCATGTTTTTCTTGTTTTCCTGTTCTTACCTCTTTTACTGTTGTCTTATTATTTTTTCTATGTTTTAGTGTCTTTTGCTTGTGTCTTAGTTTTATTTTAATATTAGGTTAATTTTGTCTTGCTTCTGTTTGGCCTCATTGTCTTGGCTTTTTATTGTTATTTTGACTCCTGGGTATCCTGCTTTTTTGCTTTGTCTGGCAAACCACTTTGAAACTCTTATCATATCATTATTATTAAAAGTGTCATGATATCTTGCAAAACAGCATTTTTTTTCTGTTTGTGAAATGTTGATTGATATGTATTATCCCCATATACACATATACAAATGTATATTGGAGTGAGTCCCTCAGCCCTCTGTGGGTCGATCTCACCAAGCTCACTAAAGTCTTTTAGACAAATGGAACAGAACTTATGATGGCAGCTGGGATTCCCCCCGGGGAAGTGAACTAGGGTAAGTTGAACAGCTGATGAAACACAGCGTCAATCTATGATGTGTCCCTGTCGCAACTGTGAGGGGAAGATTTCTTATTTCTTGTTTATTCCTACTTGAATGTATGCTTCACTTTATATTCAGTGTTATCAATGCTTGACATGAGAGCAGGGTGCAACTTTAACTGGCACCTACCTACCCAAGAGGGGCCAAACGGCAACTGCTGCCCACCTCAACAAGACTCCTTATCTCAGCCTGCTAGAACACTTGATTTCTATACATTGTGTATGCAACACCAAGACGGGGAGAAATCATCAACTCAGCTTGATGCTCTGTTCCACTCGATCGAGCCTTTGTTTTGACTCTGTCTGCACTCTGATTGTGTGTCCCAATAAACGTAGAAAAACCTAACCAACAGATTCTCTTCTTTGTCCTCACCGAGACAGCTCACTGCAAATATCCACCACAGCGACCAGCAGTTCAGCTGCCAGACCAAAGCATTCAACCTTAGGGAAACACTGTATTGTACATAAAGTGTATATTAGGCTATGATCAGATTCATATGATTATTGTGCCTCACGTGATAGTTTATAAGTATCTACAGGATGAGAGAACATACTGTACAACTTTTAATAATATATATTTTGTACGTGTTGTATATATAATGTTATATATATGATATATATATATAAAGTGTATTCATACAACACACACACACACACACCAGTGTTTCCCCCTAGCTTTTTTGCTTTGGGGGGGGGTCACTTTTTTTTTTTTAATTTTAGCAATTCAATTATTTATTATTTATGCATGCATGATGCATCCATCCATCCATCCATTCTCATTAATTCACTCACCAACTTCAGTCTTGTACAGCCATGCAGAGTATCTTAAGTCTGACAGCCATGCTGGATCAAAGCCAGACTGACGGTGGTGACCCGATCTGCAGCTTCTTACTACGTGTCTCGGTGGGAGGGCTGGAACAGGTGTGTTTAGTACTAGTTGTGGCGACGTTAACAGGGGCAGGGGATTGACAAGCGCTGTGGTCGGGGCTGGGAGAGATGCTCTCATTTAGGCTAGCACCCACCGTAGAGTTAGCTGTGCTCCCCGCCTCGCCACGTACGGTTTGTTTAAAATATGCAGAGATTTTTGCCTGGGGGGTGAACATTTGGGGAACCTCTGGTCGTCCATTAATAATTTGTTTGTTTGTTGTTGATTTTTTTTTTTTTTTTTACGTAGGTAATGTCAGCAACACTCTCTCTCCTCCGCTCTCTGAGTGTGGGTGGGTGTGTCTGTACCGGTGTGAGTGCACGTGTGTATGTTGTGAGAGGGAGTGAGGGGGGAGCCCCTCCCATCGCAGAGGAGAGAAGAAATGCATTTTAATGAATGTAATGAAACGATAGCGACGCATTAGACTCTGAAATTGCGCAAATTAGAGTTAGCTTTTTTTATTTGATAAAAAGAACGCCTGTTATAGGCCCTTTTGATTAAAATAAAAATTAAATTATGGAATTTCTTTTTAAATCTATGACTTGAATTTCTGGGTGGGGATCCTGATGGCAGGGCGGGGGTGTCTGTGGGGGGGCGGGGCGCCCTCCCAAATACACTATAGGGGAAACACTGCACACATTTCTATATAGATATTGTTTTAGATTATTAATATTGTGATATGACATGGTGTCTTTTCTGGTTTTAAAGGCTGCATTACACTACAAGGATGTAATTTTCTGAACTATTCAAGCTGTTGTGTTATTTAACTTCACCTGCTTAGTCATTACATCCACATTACTAATAATTATTTATCAAAAATCTCATTGTGTTAGCACAAATAGCTGCTGTCACAATATTGATAAATATTTGGTAAGAAGAAAAAAAAAAAATAGTGATATTTTATTTTGTACATGTCACCCAGCCCTAAAGCAGCCACTTAATGTCACTTACCACTCTGGATTTAACAGGAAGGGAAATCTCTGACATGCTCTGATTTTAACTGCGTCACATCAACACAGTTAAACCAGCAACAACACAGACATTAGTTCCGACATACTTTGTGCGTTAATGACTGACTGACCGAAGACTTGTCACATTTGAAGATGTCGTGATTGATTATTTATTATGAACCACGGGCCTGCGAGCCAACCCCTCACTTCCCAAATCAGAGTTTTACGGACGACCTCGAAAGTTGTCAAAAGTCTGTGTTAAGTTTCTAAGCCTAAACAAGATGTGTGTGTGAGGGCCGAGGACACCTGAAGACAGGTGAACTAACTTCAACTAACGCGCTCCTGCTAGCAGCCGCTAACAGCAGCGGTCGTTTCCCGGTGACAGACAACAAGCGCAGCGACTTTAAGAACTTAATGTTCATCGTCATGTTGTTATAACAGCGTTTTAGTTCCATACCTTCAGTTATTTAGGTGTTTCATGCAGTCCTCATGTGGTCCCAACATCTAAAGCTCAAACTCATCTTCGGACTGGAAGGAAACGGAATCGCAAAGACTTCCGGTTCTCGTGCTCAGCCTTCAGAGTAAAAGCACGGCCGTTTGAAGACAGTCTGATATCTTATGTCCCTGAATAGATAGGTCACTGAGTTAATGAATAAATAAAGGAATAAATATTATCAAACCAATCTTGTGTTGATATAGAAAGATGCATCAATAAAAAATAATAAATAGTAAACAAGTGGAAATACAAAACTACAAACAATAGCCTATAAACAAGGGGAAATATTAAAAAAAAGGAACTTGTATACAATATAAACAGTCTCAACAGTTGAATTTACACCATTGCACAGATCAATATTATTTACACATCCAATAGCAATATTATTGAATGAATTTGTTTAAAAGTAGAAAGTTTACCAGTGCTTGATCAGTATTCCTGCCTTTTTTAACCCAGGAAGTGAGACAGGGGTCCTTGGGGTATAGCTATCCCTTTTTACATTTTAAGAAAAAATACACTTTCAAACAAAGATGATTATAATAGCGCATTTTTTCCACCTATGTATGGACACCAATTTCCACCAGTAAAAGAAAAAAAAACTATCCCCATGGTAAATCTAATTATGAGATTAAGAGAAAATTGACTTTTATCTTATAATTTCAACTTTCTGAATTTCAGCTTTTTAGCTCATGATGATGACTTTGTCTGACGATTTCGACTTATCGCTTATTTTTGACTTTTTTAAAGCCAAAATGTGTCAAAATCATTTTAATGACTGAATGTGGTGAAGCAGAGACGTCCTGTCCTACTCATCAGATTCCACAGACGTTAAAAAAAAAAAAACACACCTCTATTTGTTGTGTTCCTCAATATTTTTGCTTCCATTTCTGCATCACCTGATATTATCTTGATAAGAGCTGCAACAATTAATCGGTTATTAAATTAAACGGCAACGATTTTCAAGATCAATTCATCAGTTTGAGTCATTTTTAAAGAAAAAAAAGTCAAAATACTCTGATTTCAGCTTCTTAAATGTGAATATTTTCTGGTTTCTTTACTCCTCTCTGACAGTAAACAAATATCTTTGAGCTGTGGACAAAACAAAAAACACTGATCAATATTTTCTGACATTTTGTGGACCAAACAACTAATCACCTAGTGGAAAAATTATTGCCAGATTGATAGTTTTCAATTGACAAGCTTGTGACAGGATTATTTAACCAGTTTTCATTATTTTCTTACATTTTATGGACCAAACAACTTATCGATCAGTGGAAAAATTAATTAAGATGTTACAAAAACTTTTTATTTATTTGGCGACCCAAGTAAAATCTCCTGTGACCCACCTGTGGGTCTCGACCCAGTGTTTGGGAATGACTGCTTTAAAGTATTCCCACAGAGGTGTGATGCAACTTATCAACAGATCAGTTCTCTTGTGAATCACGTGACTCCAGACACTTAATTAAACCCGGTGCAGAGGTTTAGGGCTCAGACTGGTTTCAGTTCAGACAGCAGCAGCTCCTCAGTCATGGCTGCAGGAACATTTGTGCCTTTTGTGGCATTTTTCTCCTGTTTGTGGATCTTTGTTCTGGCCGGTGGAGGTAAGGCTGGTGCTGGTTCAAAAAATAAATAAGACTGAAAAATGTAAGATTTATATCTGCAGCACATCTACTGTATATTCAGGCATTTAAAACGTATTTAAATGTTACTTTTTTAAATGTAAATTTGAATGTTTGAGTTTTAGAAACCCCCATAACTTTAATTTTAAAGGGCCTCACTGTGAACAACGTATTTATAAGCAGTGGTGGAAAGAGTACTGAAACTTTGCACTACAGTACACTACTGTTACTTTAGTAAAATATTACTCAGTTACAAGTAAAAGCTCTGATGTTAGAACAATACTTAAGTAAAAGTACAAAGTAGTCTTTTTATCTGTTGATGTTTTATGCATCATTAATGGCAGACATATGATCAAAGGAGTTTCTGTTTCTCTCAAATTTTGTGCATTTTCCTTAACTGATAGTTGAAAATGCTAATAATAAATCAATTAATTCATCAATTTTAAGATACAAAATGCATGTTTTTTTTCTCATTTTTCAATTTGTTTGCATTTTTTGATCATTATTTTGATTTTGAAGTGTTAGTTTCTAGTCATTGACTAAAAATTGATAAATACATTATAAATTGTAGCAGCGATTAATCGATTAATGATTAATTATTAACGATTATCATTCCTATTCCAAACCTGTGCTGCTGCAGTGTTTAGTTTTTAATCCATATCTTCTGATTTTCATTGGCTCGTGTGTGATCAGATCACCTGATTGGCTACAAAAATGCAGATGAAAGGACTGAATATTAATTCAACTTGTACTCACTACTCAATCATAATTTTAAAAGTAACTAAGTATATTATATAGTGTAACGCATACTTAAGTACAAGTAAAAGTATAGACTTGAAAACCTACTCCTAAAAGTACAAGTACACCAAAAAAACTACTTAATTACAGTAACTTGAGTAGTCATAATTAGTTAGTAAGCTGACTTGAGACTTTGTGTTGTCTCAAACTTTTTTAAAATTTATTTTCTTTATGAGAGGAAATAAAAACAATGGATGACGTGTTAACTCAGCCTAAATACATTTATTTCTCATTTATAAAATATTTAATATGTGTGTGCATGAAGTAAAAATGATAAGGAACGTTTATTTATTTATGATCAAGGCTTGTTGTGAACTGAGTCAAGATGGTTTGTCACTTTTAAAAAAGTGTGATAAGATGAAATGTTTTCACGTTTACAACCGTTCAAACTGCCAAAAAATAAATAAATCTTGATTTGGTGCAGACAGCTGAGAGGACACTCTGTCTATACTTTCATGCTTTTATGTTGGAGGACACACTCTTTACAAATAAATGTGAAGGGTTTGTTTTGTTCGTGGAGAACAAAACGCTGCACAATGTTTCAACCAAACTGACAACTGAAAGAGCAGAAAGAGACAAAGATCCTCTGATCAACAGCTCAATAAAAACAGAAGACGTCACCTGTTTACTCTTTAAATCAGAAACAGAGGTGTGGTCTGTGGTTAAACCTGTTGTAACTGGATCAGAGAGTGTATCAGTTGAACGGACCAATCAGAGGCGCTGCTGTGGTTCAGTCATGATCTCGGCTCATTTGTGCTTTTCTGGACTGAAAAACTAATTAAAAAATCGAAGGTGACAACAGTTTTCTCCCCCGTCATGCAACTGATGACAGTAAATAAAGATGGCCGCTGCGTCTCCTCTTCTCCCCACTGTACAAATCTGAAGCCGAAATATCCCAAATACGAGCGCTGCCATCTTGTTCTGGTGACATTATTTGGAACCAGAGTCTGTGCAGTAGTGATTGGGGGGGTGGAGCTTCAGAATCTAGGTCCCGCCCACACAGCCAGCCAACTCTTAACTAATTAACTAATTAAAACCAAACTTAAAATCAAACCATGTGCTATCCATTAACATTGGGACATAAGATTTATTATTTGTACTGCAGTCAGCCACCAGGGGGCAAATAGACAATAGATAAAGAATAGACAATAACCTGCAAAAAAAAAAAATAAATAAATAAATAAAAAATGTAAAAACAGTAGAAACAATATTTACAAGTGGAATGTATTTAAATAGATGAAGAAGCAGTGCAAAAAAGTTTGACATGGACTGTGTACGTTCACAGTATAATGCACTGTGCAAAGGTTTTTTAAAAGGTGTTATGGATTTTAACAATTAAAATATGTGTTGAGCTGTGAAGGTGTTTGTAATAAATACATAATAAAATTGTATTGTCTGTACAATAATTTAGAATAACATTTCTATCTGTAATGTTACGATATTTTATTTGGCCCCAGGATACTATGTAACTTCCTGTTTGTGGATTACTTCATTAATTAATATTGTAAAGCAACTAAGGCCAGAAACATGGCAGCCGTCAGCCAGAAAATCCCAGCTTAGCTTAGCTTAGCTTAGCTTAGCTTAGCTTAGCTGAGGTCATTAGTTAAACCTTTGCTTTGTACCGCTACATCATTACTGTTGCTAAAATCAATATTGTTTCATACATAAGTTAGCATCATAGATCATGTCAGCTGGTAAAATAATTTGGCAAGCTAGCTGACTAACATAAACCCTCAGACAATATTTTTTCTGCCAGTAACATTAGTGAGCAAGTGAGCTAAGTTTAGCTAGCTAGCCACACTGCATGGCCGACAACACCATCTGATGGAAAGCTAGTCAGTCTACCAGCCTTATCAACCCTGGGAGTCTGGATAAATTAGCTGACGTTATCTGCATTAGCCAATAAGCCAGTACCAGCTGACATTAGCCGGCTAAAACCACATTATATTTGACATACTTTGTAGTGAAGTTATCTTATTCCAACTTTGTACTGGACTCTGTGTTGTAGTGGTGTTGATTGTTCGTTGACGTTAGCAGACTCCATTTCTAACGTTAGCTAGTGCTGCACACTGTTGGTGCATTAGCGGACCTGAAGAGCATTTTAAACATCACATCCTTTGGATTTTCCTAGAAGATCTGTCCCCAGTCTTTCAGATAGTAAGGAAACCATTTCATTTTTTCTCATTTTTTAAGTTATGTTACAATTTTGCCACAATCTGTCTGTAAACTGTTAACGATCGTAGAAGTCGTCTACATTTCCTGATCTGTGTGCATTAATCTCCTCATTGGTTGTTTTTTTTCTACCATGTGACACCCCAGATGTAAAATGTCCAAAAGCCACACGTGTCTTTACAGTTTGTAGTTTTAACAGAGACGTGTGACATTGTCGATCTACTGAAAAGTTGTTTGATGCCGACAGGAAACATCGAAAGTTCTGAGGTTTGTTTACTGTTTTTGTTCAGTCACACAGGAGCTCACAGTGAAGCCTGGACAAGATGTTGTTCTTAATTGTCAGGATGAATGGAGGGGTGAGGCTCGTGATAGAACCTTAATAGAACCTTAATGTGGACGAGAACCGACCTGGAGGAAGAAAATTTTGTCTTCTTCGTCAAATACTACAAACCACGTGAAGATCTTCAGGATCCATCTCTTCGTGGTCGAGTGGAGCTGATCGATCCAATAATGAAGAACGGACAGGCTACTGTGATTCTGAAGAACGTCACTGTCAACGACACTGGAACATACGAGTGTCTGGTTCATTTCTCTCACTTGATCAGATGTATGCAAAGGGGACCTATACTCATCAACACCATCAATCTGAAGGTTGAAGATTCAGGTGAGTTCTGTTCTTCAGTCAGCAGCTACCTGACAGCTGATATTTCTGATACCTCACACCTGTTTCTGCTCTTCAAGTCACACAGCTGGAACCACTGAGAGGGAGGAGAGGAGGGAGACAAGGAGGGAGGAAACAGGGATGAGGTAAACAAGGCTGAAGCAACCAAGGACGCCAGAAACACTCATGGAGGAAACAAAGATGGAGCAAACAATGATGGAGGAAACAAGGATGAAGCAAACAAGGATGAAGGAATCACTCGTCAAAGAAATGAGGACAGAGGACACAAGATGATAGATGGAGGAAAGAAGGATAAAGCAAACAGTGAAAGAATTACAGGAGATGTAAACAGCGGAGGACATGTTGGACTGGTCGTTGGTCTATCACTCGGTGTTCTTGTCATTGTTGTTGTTACTGTTGTTTTTGTTCCTTTTAAGATCTGCAGAAAATATAAAGTCCTCACAGACAATAATTCATAACTTGATGATGATACAGAAGTTCAGATTCATTATCTTGAGATAATGAAATAATTAACCCACTATCATAAACAAATAAGCCTTGTCATCTTGAGATAACAAGATAAATCGACATGCGATCATGACAACAATAAACTTTGTTATGTTGAGATAATGAAATAATTTACCAGTTATAATGAGAAAATTAGCTTTTTTATCTTCAGATAGAGATAAATGTAATCCATGATCATGAGAAAACGAGCTTTGTTATCTATAAGATGATGGAATAATTAACCCGTTTTTTACAAGAAAACAAGATAACAAAATAATCAACCTGTTATCATGAGAAGACGAGCTCTATTATTTCGAAATAATGAAATTATCAAACAGTTTATCATGGAGAAAACAAGCTGTACGTCAAGAAAACTAAATGAAACATGTTATCTCGAGAAAGATTGCCTCCATTTTCTCAAGATAACAACATAGTTTAGAACAACCTATCACTGAGACATAATAACAGCTAATGTGTATCTCGAGATAACGAAATAATTAAACCCTTATCATGAGAAAATAAGCTCCGTCATCTCGAGATAACGAAATAATGAAATACTTATTACAAGACAATAAGCTATGTTATCTTGAGGTGACGAAATAATTAACCCATTATCACAAGAAAACAAGCTGTTATTTCAAGACAACGAAATAAAAAACACTTTTATTATTTCAAGATATCAAACTAACCCATTATTATGAGAACAGGAGCTTTGTTATCTCGTGCTAACGAGGTAAATTAACTTGTGATCTCAAGATATCAGCATTAAAAAAGTATTTGCAAGTACAGCCGTTCTCAGCTTCTGTAAATTTGTTCTTTTCAGTACTTTGTTCTAAAAATATTCAGATGTTTTCTTTTATCTCAGCTCATTGAGATGGTGTCAGGATGATTGTGCTGGGTTTTTATTTTTTAATATCAGATTATATTCCAGTGTTCCTTCATGTGTGGGATTTTTCTGTTCTATTAATTTCTTAATTAATTCATTTCTATTGTTTGTCAAGCTTTTAATTGTCATGCCTTCAGATGTTGTTTTAACATGTCTTTGTTTTGACTTCAGTCTCGGATGATGATGTACGTGGCAGGTAATGTAGTTCATCTTAAAGTTGTGTAATGTTTTTTTTTTTCTTTACAATAAATGATACCTGAGCTGTTGACACGTCTGATCTCACCTGGAGCAGAAGAGCAGCTGAACCAGTCTCAGAGAAAAACACACCACACCCGAGCCCCACCACACAGATCATATATTTTACTTACAATAAATACAAGATAGGTTAGGTTTAGGCTGCTGGGGGACTCCAAGGCACACTGAGCTCCTCTCTTTCTTCATCTCTCTCCCCAGATGTTTATGTTCCATTAATGCCTGTTACTAACTTGATTCCTTCCCCGGAGTCTTTCTGCTTTGTCATCCTGCAGATTCCCATGGACTGTGGCCGCGCATGGATCGCTGATCACAGCTGAACCTCCCACTGTGGATTATTATAACTCACCTAATCAATCAAACATTCATCACATTGTTGTTGTTACTATTATTATCATTATTTTATTATCATTATTGTAACATCTAGTATTAGTATTATTATTTACATACAGCTTACATATTTATATGTACTACTTTTCCCTACACATGCTGTAGTTTTACTATTGATGTTCTGCTACTACTGTTCTCTCTGTCTCTGTTCTTTTCTCTCTCTCTTCCACCCCTCCCACCTCCCCTCTTTCCTCCCCTTTTCCTCTTTCCCTCTCAACCCGACCGGTGCCGTCAGATCACCGCCCACCATGAGTCATGGATGTGTCCGAGGTTTCTGCCTGTTAAAAGGAAGCTTTTCCTCGCCGCTGTCGCCAAAGTGCTTGCTTATGGGGGAGTTGTTTCAACTGTCGGATGTAAACAAAATTATTGAGTGTGGTCTAGACCTACTCTATATGTAAAGTGTCTTGAGACAACTTTGTTGTGAATTGGCGGTATATAAATAAAATTTGATTGATTGATTGATTGAAGATACAGTTTTATCTTGACTCCATGACTTTTTGAAAGTACATGTTTTGTTAGTGTCCATGTATTATTAGTGTAGTATTATTAGTGAAGCTGGTGGAGCAGATTCTAACCACTTATAGTCATGTTACCGGTTTAATCTCTAACACTTCACCATGGTTTATAAGTTTGTAAATCTGCAGAGTAACCTGTAACTAGTATAAAGTGGCACAAAGTACAAACACACAAGAACAAAGACTTCATAATTCTCCTGAGCTGCAGTGCCTGAGTTTATGCACAAAAGTAATTTTCCACCAGACACGTAGGTGCGGTCGAACATGTTGATGTATGTCTGATCTAAACCACACACCTCACCAGAACGGAAACCGGTCAGGTAAACACACCTGACAGAGTCAGACAGAGTCGGTTATTTGTCACTTACTGTCAAGCAATGTTCATGTGGCACAATAAGCCAAAGCAACCTTGATGACTGGTTTTGAAGCGTTTCAAGTTCAACAAGCAATGGTATGAGAAAGTGTTATGTCTGCATGCAACAGTATGTATACTGCACAAACCAAAAGGGAATGCAGGAGTTATAAAAGTTATAAAAAATATGTCAGTAGGGAGTATAGGGACCCCATCTCTCTACTGGACCAGGGGTCTGCAGTAGGGCTGCACGATTTGGTCAAAAAGTCATATTGCGATCATTTTGATTGAAAAAAAAAAAAAGCTATTAAAATTGTGATGCTGTGACATTTATTGAGATCTGAACCAAACAAACATGTTTTCTTTCATCTGGAGAAGAAGATTTTTAGGTCAGGGCATCTCTGTAGCACTACTGTACTTTATTATAATGATGTTTTATCATATTTTTACAGTTACAGTCCGATCCAAACAAGTCTGGGTTCATTTCCCTCTTGCACACTTCCTGATCTGCATTAAATGTGGATTGTCTGCTCTCGCATTTAACAGCATGTTGCTCACACCCATCTACACACTGAGAGATCTGTGAGGGAGGCAGGACTGGTTGTGTTTTAGAGCAGGAAGAAGAGGGAGGGGTTATACGGCATTCATTTATTCCAGGAAAAGGAGGGTGTTAGCATGGCAGGGTGTGTTTGTATCTGCTGTTTACATCATGAAGTAAAGAATATGATTGAATAACTTCAAATTATACTACCTTGTCCTCACCTTTAACCAATCACCATAGGTGGAAGTAACTAAATACAACTGTACTTCAGTAGTGTTTTCAGGTATCTGTGCTTTACTTGAATATTCATTTTTCTCACAACTTTTGACTTTTACTCACTGTATTTTAACGCAAATATCTGTACCTTCTACACCTCACATTTTAGTATGTAACAAGACATAAATTCTGTAAAAAGACGTAACAAGATGAAAATGACTACTTTTTTTGTACGAAGGGCTCGTATGAACACGCCACGTCAGATTCAACAAATGCTCCTAACTTCAGAAAACCATGTAAATTATCCACCTGTGCGTATTTGAGTGCACGTGCACGAGACTTGTAAATTAGCTTAATTAATGCCCCAGTAATACCATATATGGCTGTGCTTCCTGCTCCACATGTCAAGAAGTGTTCATTCATTAAAATGGCATCAAAGAGTCAAAAGAAAAACTTAGTGCACCACCAAAAAAAAAAAAAAAAAAAGAACTGTAGTCAACAGGGAGAGACAAATTATGTTTTGATCCTATTTGAATTGTACCATGAGATATGATGTTTGTCAGTTTACAATATATAAATAAGATTAAGATTAATAAAATAGAATAAGAATAAGATTTAACTTTAAAAGTCATGAAAGTTGCCCTCGTGAAGATACGTGATTAGAAAGACTACAGATCCAGAAGTCAAGTGATGTCACTGCTTCTCACCCCAGAAGCTAACGTTAGCCGCTGAAGCTAAGGTGCCTGTGTATTTTCTTTCTCTTCCTGCCTGGTAAAAGCATCAGGGGTCGCTTGATAAAACTTCTCAGGTATGATAACATTATAAGGGACAACAATGTTGTTGCTAGTGATGTATATTGTGCACGATGAGGTTTGTTGTTCACTGAGCGATTCCACATGAAACTGAACTACAACAAACCTACCACAAATTGACCCATCGCTAAGCCCCGCCCTCCTTAGTTACTGTTGCTATGCCTGTCAAGCTCTCCATTCTCACACTGTTGAAACACAAGCTGTTGAAACACAAGGCCAACAAAGCAGCCTCTCATTTCTGGCAGACGACTGTGGACTGAGCAAAACTGGTGACTCTTGCAAGCAGATTTTGTAAGTCTAGCTGGCTAATGTGAGCTAATGCTAATGCTAACTCCATGAGTGAACTGATAAGTCCCTCTCCAGTGGATGTTTTAATGTTTTCATCTGACACATTTTAACACAAGAACCTTGTGAAAGTGTCCAAACATGTGTCCTCATGTTTTGACCTATTTTTCAAGTGACAAGATTGTGACATCATTAATTTATCGATTAATCCTTTTAATCATTTTTTAAATTTAAAAAGTAAAAAATGTAAATAAGTGTTTCTTTTTTACTCCTCTCTGACAGTAAACTGAATATTTTTTGACTTGTGGACAAAAGAAGACATTTGAGGATGTCATCTTGAGCTTTGATTAATATTTTTTCATTTCCATTTTAGAAAATAATCGACCAATTAATGATGAAAATAAATGTTAGTTGCAGCCCTGAAAACACTATATTAGGCTAAACAAATTCACCATATTTTATACTGAGGTAATCTAAAAGTAAGAAAAAGTAATCAAGTTATTTTACTTTAATTTTGTGAAACTTGGATTACATTATTGACTACATTTTTGAACAGAAATGGTCTTCCACAAAATTAAGCAAGATGTTGGCACAGTAAAATCTGGTTAAATCTCTCTGTTCCAGTTCCATGATCAGAGGCTTTGACTCAGATTTTTCCTCCTGAATGTTTCTGGTGGAAATAATGTTGGAATAAAAACTTTAAAACATGTGTGATGTTGCTCTTCTACTGTAGGACTTTTGTCTCTTCTCTCTGGGTGATAATCATACATTTTCAGAAGACAACACTTTGGACATAGTATTTATTTCAGTCTTAAAAGTTTATAACAACTTCTGGATAACATAACATGAAAAATAAACAAAAAAAAAAAAAAAAAAAAAGAAAAAAAAAAAAAAACAAAAAAAAAACAAATACACATTTTTAATCGCACCCCAAAATTAGAATTCATAAAAGCAGTCTTGAAAAAATAAAAATAACAATAAAATCACAGGAAAACATTTTTCCCCCCTAAAACAGCTCTTGTAGACTTACAGTACATCAGGAGTCTGTGCACCTGATGTGAGAGAAGTGTCACATCAGGGACTGTCAACACCTGATTTAAATGTACAGACACTTCTCCCCGCCTTTCAACAGGGTCGAGTGTGAACACTTTAACCAATTTTGGATACAAATTCAAGCCAGCGAAAGTGGATTTAAGGTTGTTTTTTTTTGGGGTGCAAAATGGGCCCCAAAACCTCAGGCCTCTTTTTACAGCAAAGCCCAGCACCTGGAAATGTTAAAAAACACAAAACATATATCACGGTTTTCTAATCAAGGAGCCAAGATTTAATTCAAATCCTTTTTTTTGCACAAATATCCATAACATTCCCCAATCATTAGACTACCTAAAAGCAAATCCCCTTTATTTCAGTTCAACATTTATTAATTCTACAAATTGAATACAAAAGATTTAAGCGATTGGCATCGTTAATATCATACAAGACTGTTATGTTTCAGGGAAAATGGCTCTGTCTGTGCTCAGTAGTTAGCTTTATTTTTCGGTGAAATGCCTGACCCTTTGTGTTTGAAAACATCGAACAATCTCCCCACAGCCGAATAAAGTTTATATACCTTTTATCCTCTTTTTTCAAATATATATTTATTATATATAAAATACTGTTTCATTCATAAAAGCCTTACTTTGTACAATATCTGAGTCGATGTGTGTCAGTGAGCAATGAAGTGAATGAGTGAGTGTATGTATGTGTGTGTTTGTGTGTGAGCGCGTGAGTGTGTGAGCTAAAAAGAACCTGGAAAATCGTCTTATAACAAAGAACTGGTACAGGACCTAATACACTAAAAACAAAAGGTGTTTTACACAATATACACATTTAATTACTTACAAAAAAAAGTAAGAGAAAGAAGGTGTAGGCTGACGGTTAGAAGGCGGGCTACAGCAGGGTTAGTACCACCAAATGTAACGTTAAACGACAGAAAAAAATGACGAAGAACGAGAGAGAAAGAGCGTGGTGAATGAAGAGCTAGTAATAAAAAAAAAAAAAAAAAAAGGCAGTCAGTCTCACTAAGGAAAGCTCATCGTCAGTGCATCTCTCATCTTGGATGTTCCGAAGTCAAAGTGCCGATTTGGTAACCGTGGAGACCATCCACTCCTCATCAATAAGGCCAAAAACAAAAACAAAAAAAAAAAAAAAAAAAAAAAGAAGAAGAAGAAGAAGAAGAGCACTTCTGTCTCGAAATGGATGTACAGTATCACATTTTTGTTGCACCAACGTCAAAAGTGATTTTTTTTTAAAGAGAAAGGAAACAATCATCCTTTTGGGAAAGAAGGGAAAAGAAATGAAAAATGCACTTTTGTTGTCACACATCCATCATGGCACCATGTAGTGGATATTTTTCTGCTTTCATTTTGAGGTACTTCTTAAGAAAAACAAAGACTAAATGTAAGATTTATTTTCGTCAGTTTTTTCTTTTTTTTTTTTTTTAAGCTGTGTTGCACAGTAGCACCATTGTTTTAGTTGTAATGTTTGTTTGTTTGTTTGTTTGTTTTCCCGGAAGACAATGCACCATCAGAATTCCACCTTGTCACCACGACGACGGCCTATCCGTCGCTGTGACCACCACCCCCCTACTTGTCCCCCGTCATCCAATCATCTCTTGTTTTTTTTTGATCAGGCGTCCCCGACAACTGTGGGTTTGCTTGTTGCCGTGTGCCGTTACGTCCTCTTCATGCAGACAACGCAACGGCTGACACGTGTCCGTAGGTTACCCGCCTTGAGAGTCTCTGACTGGGGCTTCCTGTAAAGACCAAAGGTGAAGGTCGTTAAGAAGGATTCTATGATAGACGGATTCATGTGAAGATGTACGCTCAACAAAAATATAAATGCACACTTTCATGAGTTGAAGTTAAAGACCTCAGACTTCTTTTATGCACATAAAAGTTTCATTTTTCTCAAAATTTGTTCACTAAATTTGCTTCCATTTAGCACCCATGTTAATCAATTGGGCTGAACACACAGAAGGGCTTTTCACACAAAATATTCTCAGCCCAGGACTATCCTTAGCCTTGGGCTGAGTTAACCCTGGGCTAACTTAGCCCCTTTTCACACACAAATTGTGAACCCAGGGCGAGGCTAAGCTGAGCCGCTGTACACCCACATAGGTGTTACGCGTTAACATGGCTGATTATGTTCTTCTTCTGATCTTTAAGCCCTGTTTCACACTTGCAACTTTTAGCCCTGGGTTTAGTTGATTTTCAAGGCATAGCCCGGCAAACTTTGGGGCTAACCCTGCTCCAGAGCAGGGATACCTAGCCCTGGGCTAAAGTTGGACTTTGGAATGTTCCAGGATTGTGCCAGTGCAAAAGCTCTTTTAGCCCTAGGCTCACAACTCCTATAGCCTGGGGCTAACTGCTCTCTTAACCTGGGGCTAAGTGTGTGCAGTGTGAAAAGCCCTAGAGTGCACTGTGGCATAGTGCGTCTGTTTGTTTTGTGTATTTATTTGGTTACTTTTTCACAGTCTGTAAGCAAATCTGGCATTATAAACACACTGATAACCTGCTACAACTGATAGAGATTATCTAATTCTAATAAATGATGAAATATGAATCCCATGCTGTCCAACTCTTCATCTCTACCTCTCTCTCTCTGCTGTTCCCATGAAGTTTCAAGTCTGAAAATATGAAAATCTGCCCATCCACTATATGTATTAGAGATAGTATCACTGCTGTTTTGTGGTTGTATTTTTTGAAATGATGTACTTATTCCACATATTTGTCAGTTGTGTCTACTGAGAGCAAAAAAGATGAGCAGAGCAGACAGGTGGGTCGGGAGCCCCTCCTTGTAGAAAATCATACAAGCCAATGGTCTGCTTTTTATCAAAGAACACCTAAAAAGCTTTAAAATTCTGAGGTTATTTTAAAGATCAGCCCTATGTGCGATTACAAAACACCAAAGGAGCAGAATTGCTTGTTGACTGATGTGAAGAAATGTGCTTCTGGTGTGTTCAGCCAGTGACTCGGCCAATGCTAACACAGATTCTGAAAAATTTGTGAACAAAATTTGAGAGAAATAAACCCTGTGTGTGCACAGAGGTCATCCTAGATCTTTTACTTCAACTCATGAAAAGAGTATAAAAAAATAGAATGACCATTGTGCATTTTTGGCAGTTATGCTTGTGAATAAATTTCTCTAATTAGCTAAGTCCAGTCTGTTCCTTATCAAGGTGAAACTTGGTTCAGGCTGTAGCAGAAAAAAAGATAATCAGTTTGGGCTTCTCAAATCACTAAACCGTGCTGTTGGCATGTGTACACATACCTGAACATCTCGCTGGGTTCTACTGTGGCCAGCCAGAAGCTGTAGGAGTTGCCGTAGTAGTTGCACGTCCCTCTGCCGTGGCACTCTATGAAGGGAGCGCTGCGGAACTCCTCCAGGCAGGAGCCGGGGGAGGCCAGGGCCTGACCGGAGCCCTCTGCACCTGCGCTAGTGTGCTGCGGAGGAAAGGGGAGACTGGTTATGTCTTGCACTCCATAGATGAGATAAGATTACAGTTTAGGTTGACTGTTCTGGATACACTCCCAAACAGATGTGTACATGGACAGCTACAGACACCACAGACACATTAGCAGTGACTGAAACCGAGGCAGCTGCCTGGAGGAAGAGAGGCCTTGACCAGTCAGGCTCTGAGTTATTATTGAGTTATTTTCTACCGTCTGCTTGGTGGATTTGCAGCTCACAGCAACTTAATACAATATAGTCTCTGGCTTTATAGTAGTTAGCATGCATTAGCTTGGAGGACATCTGTTTTGGAGTATAATCCAGGCTTTAACTTTGCTTGTTTGCCCTGAATGTCATGCTAAACCCAGTTCAACATCCTGGCAATTCAACAGACAGTCTATATTTTAAAAAAAAGGGAATAGTCATAAACAGCCAAGTCTGATTCAAATGAGAAAATTCTGAGCCCTAAACTTGAAGTCCAAGGAAAATAGTTGTGCAGCAGCTGAAGTACACAGTAGGAAAGAGTGCAGAGATCAAGACTTTGAGTTTTAGACCTTGAAAATTAGGACATTTTTTGGTTCTTCAAAGGGCTGCTGGAGAGTTTCAATTTATAGCTAAGCTAGCATTAGCTTTAGGATTAAGGTTAGGGTAAAAGTTGGGTTGAGGGTGTAGTTGTGATGGTTGCTTTCAAGTTTAGGAGCTGGAGAACGCATTTTGTAAACACTGTTGGAGTGTATAGGTGTAATGCCCTACCATCATGAAGGAGTATCCGATCCACAGAGCTTCCCAATTTGAAGGGCAAGACGGAATCGTGATGGTCTGACTGTGGACTGCGATCACCATAGCTGGAGCTTCACACACTGCACATCTAAACACACACACAGAAATGTAACATTAAACACCTTGCATCCTCCCACATCTGTTACACCTGACTTTCTTCTTCTCCTCTCTTCGGCCCTACCTGCTGATGAAAGGCTTGATATTCTCTCCAGTGATGGGGGACATGGACATGGGCATGGGTTCAGGCGTGGACAGCCAGTAGGAGTAGTCGTTGCGGGAGGCGAAGTTGCAGACATTGTTGATGTTGCAGAACATGAAGGGCATGGTGCTGAACCTGCGCAGACAGCTGCCAGCTGAGCCTGGAACAGAAGACAGAGATGAAGAAGAAGGTCAAATATATGAAGTGATTTTGATCAAATAAAAATGTTTAGGTTTAATGCAACTTCCTGGTAAAATAAAGGCTTAGTGAAAGAAAAGTCCTTCGTACCGAGGTCCTGTCCGTGTGCCCTCTCGTTGCCCTGCACGTACAGCAGGGAGTAGCCGTCGTAGATGAGGTTAGTTCCTTCGGGACAGTAAGGCACTTCCTGAGCCTGGCTGTGTCGGGTGATGAGGAAACCGTGGGGTGCAGACACTGTTCCTGGAAGACCAGGAGGACCCTGTGGACCATCTGAACCAGGAGGACCAGGGTAACCAGGCTGACCTAAAAGCAGAGGAAAAATATTATAGAAATGGAAAGCTGTTATGTTTCTAGTTTTACAAATTATTAGACCAACTTCAGGCATGAGGAAAAGTTAAACCACTAGGTGGCAGCAAAATCAGCCTTATGTCATCCCTTGTCACCACATACAAATAATTGCTTCTGTTTATTTTTTGGCATGTTGGTGTCTGATTCTTGTTTCACTCACCAGGCTGGCCAGCAGGTCCATTGTCTCCCTTCCTGCCAGGTGGACCGCTGAAGCCAGGAGGACCATCCGGACCAGGATCTCCAGGGTCACCAGCTGGACCTGAGAGCAGCAAAAGAGATGAGTCCTCTTTGTTAGATGGGCAAACTGTATCTGATGCTGGAACTACTTAAAATTCAAAAAGATTAGACACGGATATCAATAGTTTTATTTAAAAAGAACAATCAACTCTATTTACTGCAATGCATCTGAAATGGCATCTTTGGGGTAACTTATGACTCTGAGCGGTCCCCTCTAATGGATGTACTGCTTGACATACATGCCAACGTAAAGGACCCATGGAAGTATTAAGTATCTCGGAGGGGGAGAAGTGTCCAGAATGCACGGCTTATCCACAGGGGTTCCTCAAGGGTCAGTGTTTGGCCCTCTTCTCTTCTCAATATACACCGCCTTACTTGGCACAATAATCCACTTCCATGGTTTCTCATACTATTGCTATGCCGATAATACTTTGTTTTTGTGTCATTCCCTCTGGAGAACCACACAGTCTCTACTCGGATCTCATCATGCCTAGCTGTTACCTCAACATGGATGAAAGAACGCCACTGAGACCAAAGGTGAAGCTGAAACAGCTCCTACCTTATGCTCCCACCGGCTTACTACACTCTGCCAATGAAAGGCGCCTGATTCAATCACCACAACAGGGCCCTAATTCACTACCTAGACTCTTTGCTTTTGTAGTTCCCCGATGGCGGAGAGAGTTACCAAACTCTGATTCGATTGTTTGAGAAAAGACTTAAGACTCAGCTCTATTGTGAACACCTCTTCACTTGAGAGACTGCAAAAATATAAAAAACCAAAAACTATTTTTGCGAAAAAAAAATTCAGGAAAAACCTTTTTGCAAAATTGGGGGTTTGTTTTTCTAATTTTACCATTTCCATCAGCCTTTTCTAATGTGATACTTAAAAATAAAAGAAGGAAAATTTAAGCTTGCAGGGTTGACACTTGAGACATATTTCTCATAAAACTGTCCCAAGACCTTCATCAGGTCTCATCATTTCCACATTTACCCACCTGGAGGTCCGTCACGCCCAGGACTACCAGGTCCTCCCCGACCACCAGGCTGACCTGGAGGACCAGGGGGTCCTCGTTCACCTTTCACCACAATGGGAGCTGGAGGTATACCGGGGTCACCAGGAGGGCCTAGAGGTCAGAATTAAGATAATTTTAAGATAATGTCAGTGCCAAAGACAGGAAATTACATCTTTGAAGACTTAAATACATAAAGAAAAAATGATACTGACATGATCGTCAGCAGCTCAGATCACACATCACTATAACTACAAAGGTGCATGTGTTCACCTACCAGTGGGTCCGATATCTCCAGGATCACCAGGAAGACCATTGCCTCCAGGAAGTCCTGGGTCTCCCTTTGGTCCTGGCAAAAATGCAAATGAAACAAATCTTTGGGCTTTGCTTATGATGTATATATAACATCAAAATACATTTTGGATAGTAGGAAGAATCAGAAAAGGCTGTTATGGTATTGTGGACTGACCAGGGAATCCAGGAACGCCAGGCAGACCGATATCTCCCTTTGTACCAGGACCGCCAGGAAGACCAGAGGAACCCTGGTAAGAAAGAGGTCCAGACAGTTACATCTAAATTCCTTTGACCATCCCAAAAAAGTTTAAGGCAGGGATTCTCTAACCAAATTTAGCAAATTTGACAAAATGATCTTACAGGGAATCCGGGGCTACCAGGATCTCCCTTCTGTCCAGGGAAGCCAGGCTGGCCAGGAGCGCCAGGAATACCTTTCTCTCCTTTAATGCCGCCGCTTCCTGGGGGCCCACGGGGACCCTCTGGGCCAGGTCCACCTTCACACGCAGACATCAAAAGTCAAAGATCAGGTACAGAATGATGGAGAAATAACACCACGTGGTTGTAAATTTTTTCTCATTATATTCTCACCAGGGTTGGGATCAGTTTAGCTTCCATTCATCAGTTTTGTACTAAAAGAAAGAAATTTTGTTGCAATCTAGTGGTTGCCATTCCTGGCTTGTCTAAATTTAGCTTTATAACTGAAAAAGACGTTGTAAACCATATTCTTGCTTTTCAATGGTATAAATGGAAACTGAACTGACCAAGACCTTTTTTGTTACAATGCACCCAGAACAGAAATAAATAAATAAACAAATAAAGCACAATACAGCCTGCACTACATTTTTTATTACTTCATGGAACCCTTGCCAACACAAAAGTTTCCATCTCAAATTTTGCCTAACTGGTAAAGAAAACATACATTTATTCCACTAAAAGATGGTATGACAATGTGTTAGGGCCATTGTAGGTTATATCATAAATTGCAGAGCCAGGGGAGAGATTCATTTTCAGTGAAAAAAGTCAGACAAAAAAACACTTTAACCTTTACCACTTTCATCTCAGAGAATATCCATGTTTTTTTCTCATAAAGTTACAACCTTATTCTTGGTAATACTGATTTTTTTCTCTGAATATTACCCCCTCCCCTGACTCTGTAATTTTTTTAAAAACATACTATGGCCCTACTGTGCCACTGTACAATGGTGAATAGCTAGGGAACATTAGCCAATGTTACTAGCTATCTTTCACAGCTATCATTCATGCATCTCACATATAATTTCAGAGCTTTAAATCCACAAATGAGAGATAATTTGTTTCCTAAAGAGCAGCTTTGGATCATAGAAACCTTTTGTCAGAAATGGAAAAGAGAAAGAAGAGAGACAAGAAGAGTAAAACAAAACACAAGAACATCAGAATGAAGCTCTTCATGTGAGGATGACCTGCTACAACAGTAACACAAGTGGGGTAAATGTGTTATATATTTTGTTTTATGTGTGTTTGCTGTGTCCAGTCTGTCCTGTGGGTAAAGAAAGCAAATTAGCATGAGATACAAAACCTTCTTTTTATTTCCCCCACAAATTCCATTAAAAAGCATATACCACAGCACGTATCAAAACCATCAAACCACTTAAGTCTAACCTGGTGGACCTAGGGTTCCCAGAATTCCCAGGCAAAGTGGAGCCGGGTTGATGGCACAGGGCAAAAAAGAAGAGGAGGTTTAGACAGAAGCAAGCATCAGTACAGAAACACAGTCAGACTGACCAGAGATATTTTGTCTTTATGTGACTAAAAAGGCAACTGGACAAATTAATTCATGGCTATTTGTTTGCGATACCTTGTAGATTTTTTTTAGATTATTTTAACAAAGTTGGTCAGCTGGTGGCATCCAACAACACTCCCAAATCTCAAATCTGCTGAAATCTCACTGCTGATGTTTTGAAATATATGAGTGATCCTGGAGGACCTCGTCCAGCTCCACCTCTACTGTTTTCATCCAATAAAATACTTCCTCGCTTTCTTTTTCATGATACTGCCACAGTGGATTGTTTCAGATCACTTTGCAAAAGCACAAATTTACTTTATTCCCGTTTTTGGGGTAAAACAGGATCATATTTTGTGGAGAAAATATTCTCTCATTGTCAGCTTACTTGTTGTTTAAGTAATATTAACTTATCGCTAACTGCTTCTAACTTCAGCTTGGTTATGGGCAGTGGAACCAGGCTCAGCAGCCTCCCAGTGAATACAGCTGGACTGGAACCAAACACAGCCTCCGAGACCAACACGGACTACAGTACCAAGGTGGTTTATACAGTTTAAATGCTCCTAACTGTAGTGCCTTTAGCTAAGTTAGTTAGCTGCACGGCTAACTGAACAAACTAGTAATGGCACTACAGTTAGTAGCAGTTAGCAGTTAGCTACTTTAGCAATAGACAAAACTATCTTTCCTGTACTCCCTGTCTGTATCAGAGGCTGTGTTTACAAGGAAGCTGACCCAATGGGAGCTGCCTTGTCGGAAATGCTACGTAGAGCAAATCAATATCAAAGTCTTTATTTTTAATAAATTACAAACAGGGTTAACCGTACTGTAAGAATATTGGGAGCACATTTTGATACTATTTTATAACATCTTTATTTAAGATTTCAGGGGTAGCCTATTTCAATAGACCAATATTCTTTATCGAATAATACTCCGACTACAGAATCATTTTATATTACACACTATTCTGTCCATATATACTGTGAGAATAGGGGAAGCATGTTGAAATACTCTATTAACTGTTAAGTAGCACATCTCGATAGGTAGCACTTATCATCAGAACACTGATCCACCTTGGTACCGTATTCCCTGACATCAAACTGGCCTTTGGCGATCTTGGTGTGGGGCTCGACCTGAACGGGACCAAGAGGTGGAGCTTTGCAGTGAGCAGCCTCTTTGTTGAGAGGAGACTTAGGGATTTGGGATATACTGCTGGCTGCTATAACAAAACTTTTAAACTACAATATGTTTCAATTATAATAGTCTCCAAATACATTACGCAAAAACAAATTTCAGTGAAATCCAACAGAACTGGAATTACAGTATGTGACATAAACTTAAAACAGTGATTTAATGTTTCAGGTGAGTTAGTTAAATGTCGTGTTTTACATATTCTGCATGTTAGATTTATACTTGACAGTACAAGTGATCTAAATAACATGCTAATTGTGCCAGAAATTTCCATTTTTTTAATTATGCAAAGATTTCTTTTAATAAATAGGTGCTTACTTGTTAAAGGTGCATTATACTACCATCAGTATCATCAGTGTGCGTAGAAAGTGGAAAAAAGAGAGTGATTAGGAAGAAATAAAGTCAGAAATAAAGAAAATGCAGTGATTCCCCAACAGGTGAAATTTGTTCCTGCTAGATCAGAAAGTGGTGTTAAACTCAGATGGTTGGTGGTGCTGTAAGGAGCGTGCAGAAGAAGTCTGGATGCCGTTGATCTGACCTGGGGGACCTGCGGCGGGCCGGACACACGTGTCATCGCATGAGGAGGCGGGGCCGCACCACAGTGGGTGGGGCCAGGCCACAGGAAACAGGGGGGTAAAATGTCATGGCTTCATTTTGCAACTTTGACACCCAGAAAAACACTTGAGTGTTTTTTTTTTTTACTAGCCTAACACAGTGCTGGCGTGTGGTCAGTGCTGAACAGGACACTAGATCGTACTGGTGAGGCTTACAGAGTGTGTTGTTATGTCTGAAGTACGAAATTTAATCTCTGAGAAAACATCAGTCTAATTTTTTTTTTTTTACTTTTTAAATTAAAACATTAAAACATCTTCACTTAAAGGTTTAAAGGTTCCAACGACTGTGTCATAACAGAAATCCATTGATGTTTGCATAAAAAAATAATAAGTTACATCTATCCTGATAAAATCAACTCTACATAAGAGTGATACGCATGCTACAATTTTGTTTATGTTTCAATGTAAATGTAACATTTACATAAATGCATGTTAACTACCCAATGAAAACCATGCATTTTCAAATTTAGTAATCCTGAACAATATAAATTAATCTGTTATCACAAAAAAGCTTTAAAATAAAAAATGACAAAACAATAGCAAAAAGAAAACCAATTGCAAGCATGGCCGTGCTGGGCTTCTATGGGACAGCAATGACATGTCCATTGCACTTGCTTTGTATCATGCCCTGTGTGTTTTCCTCAGGTGTGTGTCAGTGTTGTCCATTCTTTCCAGCATTGTGTTTGGCTTGTTCTCAATGTGTGTTGGACAGACGGTGTCCATGCAGATGACTGATTGGTGGGACAAAACACGCTCAGGACAGCTGAGACAGACACAAACCCTGCAACTCTCAACTTGGTGGAAATTCATACACTGAGATGAGCCATTACTATTACTATTAACTATTATATATATTATATATTTTACTATTAACCTTAAAACTTTATGATTAACTTCGTTTTTTCTTTTTTTGTGGTTATTTCACGACAAAATTTTTAAGATGCAGAGAGTTGTTTTTTAGTTTGTCCCAGGCTCAGCTGTTTCACACCAACATTTCTTCACAATGATCAACCACAAACACTGGACACACATGTTTTGCTGCAGACACACATACACACACAGTACTTCAGGGCTGTGGAGAGATGGATAGATTACAGCTTCCCCCATCACGGGATCAGGAGACGAGGGCAAGGGAGTGAAGAGACATAAGGAGAGATGAATTGGTGGGAAAAAAATGGATGATGAAACAGACGAAGTGGAATAAACACATGCTTTTTTTTGGGGTGAGAATGATTGGTGTGTGAGGAGCACCCCAACGTTTCCTGGTGAAAAGGAATAGGGGCAGGTGGAACAAAAACTTATATTATCCGTGCTCAGTGTTCTTGACAATGACTGGACAGGTGGTGCTCAAACAGTGAGGTGGCTCTTGTGCCCTTGGTGGCGATTGGTGCAACAACGTCCCATGCAAATCAGTTGACATGGAGATGAAAGCATTCACATTCAAGGTGACGTTTCTGCCATTTGCTGTCTGGTTTTTGCTGGTTTCGTGAACTGAATGACTACACAATATCCATCATTCATCAGTGCTGTCTTTTCTTTAGTTTGCACCTATAATGTTTGTGCTGTAAATTCACGAGTATGCAGGTGTTTTTTTTTTTATTTTTGAACTACAAGATGCATTTTCCAGAATATGTTGTTTTTTCATTTGCCAACCTGTTTTTACACATGAAAACAGAACTTCCTCTCAATAGGTAACCAATCAGTGAATGCTTTAACCTTAAAGTTACATTATATTATAGAACTTAGTACTTAGTAGAACTTAGTTGTACTAAACGTAGTATGATCACATGGAGTGATGCTGAATGTTACCACCATTCATCCATTACTTTCAGCTGACTATTTTAACCATTTATTTAATACTTTTAGATAAATATTTTAACTATAATCTTTCCAGAGTTAAAAAAAAAACAAAAAACTTCACTCAATATAGGTCTAAAGGAATCGGAATCAAAAAACGATCCGAAAAGATCAGAAAACCAGGCAGCAATTTCTGGCGGTACCCATGGTGACAAATACTAAATCCAAGTGCTTTACCTGCTCTTCCGGGTGGTCCAGGGGGTCCTTGGAGTCCTTTGGGGCCCTGCAGAGCCAGGCCAGGAGGCCCAGGAGGGCCGATGATGCCTGCAGGACCAGGAGTGCCGGGGAAACCAGCATCTCCTTTCGGGCCAGGGAAACCAGGACTGCCAGATGGGCCAGGAAGACCAGGGTCTCCCTTTGCACCTGAACACATAGTGAGAGATAAAGTAGAGATTATGTTACATGATGATGATGATATATCAGTGCCAAGACAATAATCACAAAAAAACAAAATTATTACACATAGGGGGGTAGTTACTCACCTGGCAACCCTGGCAGTCCAGCCGGACCAGGACCACCATAACCGGGAAGACCTGTAGTAGAACCGAATCAGAAGAGAAGTGAATCAAATCTAAACAAAGCTACATGTATACTGCAGATCACTACATGGATAGTCGAGCAACAGCAACCAAACACATATCATCCTTTTGAATATATGCTAAAGTAGTGACTCACCTGGCTCTCCTTTGACTCCAGCTGGTCCTGGGATCCCGTCCCGACCTGCCTGACCCTTATCTCCCGGCAACCCCGGTGCTCCTGGTCGGCCAGATTCTCCTGGTCTACCAGGAGCTCCAGTGAGACCTGGGGCACCGGGCCCACCGTCAAGACCCTTAGGACCGGGGACACCAGGTGCACCTGACAGGAGAGCACACAGAGGAAATTGATATCACAACAGATAATGTCAGAGGCGGGACCAATCAAAGTATGGGACCACACCCTCTAAAAGTCATGGAGTTCCACAGGAGTCTGTGCTTGGACCAATTCTATCCACCATATATACATGTCCTACATGAATTGGAAACACTTAACAAACTTTCATTGTTATGCAGATGACATCCAATTATATCCATCGATCAAGCCAGATGAAACCACCAACTACAATGACATAAGTCTTGAATCAAGTGAAGATTGACAAGTCATAAGTCATGTTATACCATGTTAACAACTGAGCATTGACTTACCATTCTTTGTGCAACTTCAGAGGTCAAAAGAATCTGGAAATTGTTGTGTCTTTGTAACTTTTAACCCACATATTTTGCATACTGCCAACCAGTTTTTGTTGACCACCGTGTAGTTTTTGTACTACACTAAATGAAATGATTTTTTGTATCATTAATTTTAATGGCTCTCCTGTAACTTGATCGATTGCTGCTTGATTGGTTCACACAAAGTGGATCTGGGGCATTAAAGGGTAACTTCGGTGTTTTTCAACCTGGAACCAATTTTCTCATGCTTTTGTGTCTAAGATACTAACTGATCCAAGGTAGGCCCTCTGCAACTGTGTACCACCAAGGTAAATCCAGTCTTTTTTGATTTTGTCAAGTCATCAAATTTGTCACTCCAGTCTAACTCGAAAACTAGGATTATAGTGCTTCAGTCTTGCAAAGCCAACAAAAGACCAAAATGTATTCAATTTCATGTAACTGTGCGTCTTTTTATTGTCTAAAACTCTATCATTAACTTGCAATATTTAAGCTCAGCGTGTCTCCTTCAAAAGATACAATGATATACTGTATTTAAAAAAATAGGACATCATATAGGTGCTTCACTGCCTGCTTTTATGAGTTCTGGGGATCTTTCCTAAACCTGCTATAGTCAAACGTCAGATTTACCTTGGAATCCTGGGAGGCCGGGGTCACCTTTGGCACCTGGCCCTCCTGGTAAACCTGGGAGACCGGGTGATCCTGGAGTTCCTTTAAGTCCTGGACTTCCTGGGAAGCCTGGCTGGCCTGGTTCACCCTGTGAGAGACATTAATAAATCCAAGTTTAAACCTAACTTGGCATTTTGAATACATATTTTTCTGAGCTAGAAAATTTCAGTGACTGCGTCCTGTACCTTGAGTCCGGGTTGTCCGGGTGGTCCAACTCCAGCAGAGCCTGGCTCACCTTTGGCTCCAGGGAAACCAGGTCCTCCTGGCTGTCCTGGCGATCCAGGCCTACCTGACTGACCTGGTAGACCCTTCTGCCCTGATGGTCCTGTGACATAATCAAAGTAGGACATCAGCATTCGTGACAAAGGAATTAGGTGTTGTTTTTTGTGGCTTATATCAACTAAGAGGCACACATAATAACCAACGCCAAGACTGATGTCATCATGTTTGGTCCATTACTGAGTTTCCAAAAATGTGAATTACATAGAAGTATTTCGATATTAAATTCTGATTTTGGAAGAAATTTAGGAAGAGCTTTCAGTAAGTCACCAAGAACCCACTGTGTGAGAGATATGAGACATTCAAACCCACCTGGGAATCCCATTTCTCCCATGCCACCTTTTGGTCCTGGCGCTCCAGGACTGCCTGGGCCTCCTGGGATGCCAGGATCTCCCTTAGGACCTGCAGTAGCATAGAGACATTATAAATCTATTTGTGTGTTTTTAAGTATGTTTGGGTGTCTGTGTGTTTTAAGGTAGACCCGTACTGTACCTGATGGTCCGGGGAGTCCGGGGCGACCATCTGATCCTGGCAGTCCGGGGTCACCAGGGAGACCAGCGATGCCTTTCTGACCTGGAAGACCTGGTGCACCTGTACATTAGAAGACACACACAAACTATAATATTAATTGAATAATACAGTGAACAATAATTGACCCTTCTTCAATCCAATGCCTTTTTGCTCTGTGCTTCAATAACAGAGCAAGCTTGGTACTCGATTGAACCTCGGTCAACTTTCGCCTTTCCTATTTCCTGTACTGTTACGTGTTCAGCTTGTCTACATAGAAAGAAAAAAGAATTTCGAAGATTAAAAGATGTTATTGGGGGACCTGTAAAAGTGACATATACATTTAATTACATTTTAAGTTAGCTAATGTTAGCTAGCTAACAAGTGAGCTAGGTTAGCTAACATTATCTTCATTTATCTATTTATTATTATATGACATTTTGCTACCATTAACTATCAGATGTAACTAGCTAGCTAATGATTGATGTAGCTAGATTAGTTAGCTATTTAGCTCACATTTTGCTACAGGGCAAAATCCTTGCTAACTAGCTTGCCAAAAATGAATGTATTAGCTAGCTAGTTAGCTAGTGTTCTGCTAGTGTTCATTTGCTTACAATATTACTTAAGATGTGACCATACCCAGTAGGAAATATGTTCATTTTTAACAGATTTGGAGTCGGTTCAAGTTGTTCACCTGCAACTCTCAAACAGGCAGTTCAGCCATAGATTTGAACTTGCACAAACCTCTCAGATGTAGGATTAATGAGTCCGGCAAACTAGACTAAAATATTCAGCTAAACAACCCCTCTAAACCTGCAATCTCCCTTTTATTAGGGGATAGAGGGGAGGGACAGCAGGTTTTAAAATGTGTAATATTTTGTCAGCAGTCCTTATTTTTTTCTCATACTTTCTGAGAAAAACTGCACAAGACAAAATGAGAATCAAGGTGTTTACAGCTGTACCTGGTAGTCCAGGGTCTCCTTTGGCTCCCTTTGTGGCCTGTGGTGGCAGGCTGGCTCCAGGGGGTCCCTGGACACCGGGGTCGCCTCTCTCTCCTTTAGCACCAGGACCACCTGGTGCACCGTCTCTGCCTGGGAATCCAGAATCACCTGAAGAAGAGAACGTAAGAATCAGAGATTTTTATCGTTTGCTATATTTGGTGTCAGTGCTCATTGCTGTTGTCTCTCTGTGCTACATTTTTTGTGTCAGTGCAAGCTGTATAAGCTTTCATAAAATGCTCTTAAGTTTCTATTTTATTACATCAACAACAGAAATAGCATAAAAATATCACAAATTATTCCTTTAGAATACATTTTTTATATGCTTTGGGCCTATGCTTTGGAAGGAATTTAACATTAATTTTAAGTTTGCAACACGTTATTAAGAGAAAGATGCATTTATATAGCTCCATGCATTACGAGAATAATTGTACAAAATATTTGACACACAGACTGTTTGTTTTTCATTGCCATGCAGTTGGTGTTGTCTTCCTGTCGTCTGTCTGAATCTATGTGAATCCAGAATAATACTGAACATAACCTGGGACAAACTGTGTGTGATATCTGTGATGAGTATGGAGTTTATGCGAATACCTTTAAGTCCAGGAGCACCAGGCCCTCCTGGGCCTCCTGGTCCTCCACCAGGTCCTGGAGGTCCCATGGGACCCATGTCTCCTTTCTGACCTGCAGACAGTCAATATTTTAGAGGAGCAGAAGAAGTTAGAGCAGCAAATAAACAAAAAAGTCAGTTTAAAATGTTAAATTACATAGTCTATCATCCACTCTGCTAAAGCAAGATGATCATATAAGCCTAGCCAGTCAATATTTTAACAGCCAGTTAAAAAGTTGAACAGTTAGACAGATATTTAATTCTGATATTATATCAAAAAATATATTATTTACCTTTAAAACAAAATAGGACATATGCTTACATAGGCTTGAAGCCACCAATTTCAACCAATGATATCATGAAATCCAACCATCATTCAATCTTCAACTTTTAACAACACTAAGGTTCATTAGTTAGCCAGTTAGCAATAGCATATGTTGGGTTATGACACGCCCACTTTTTAACTTTAAAATCAATTTCTGACAGCTAAATGTGTATCTAATGCTGTGCTGGACTGCACTGGATAGTAAAATTTTATCACCTACTCCTATTAGCAAGATAGCACTGACTATTTGCTAGCATTAACTACAGCTAGCGCTTTGACAGTACGTCTGTGGCTCACATTGCATTCATGTAACACGGGCAGAATATGAAGAACTCCAGTACGAAACCTCCCATTACTCTGACTATTGGGAAAAACATTTTTATGCTTCAAATTTCTAAAAACCAATAAAAGGAAACGGGGGATGCAGAAATCACTGAGCCTGTCACACCTTTAGTTAGTCTGTAGTAGTTCCACTTACCCTACTAAGTCAAAACTATAGATTAATGATGTTAGCATTAGATTTTACCAGGCAATCCAGGGAGGCCATCTCGTCCAGGTCCTCCAGGAGGTCCTGGGGTTCCGATTGGTCCTGGGGCACCTGGGAAACCAGGGCTTCCTCTTTCTCCGGGTGCGCCTGGGATATCTAGACCTGGAGGGCCGGGGTCTCCCTTCTCTCCATTTGCTCCAGGGAATCCTGTTGTGATAATAATATGATAATCAAGATTTTGTAGTTCAGATACAAGAAATATAGTGTAACACAATATGTCAAGGTTATGAATGAAGACAAAATGAGTTGTTGTTTTTTTTAATGAATTCTGTCTGGACTTTATTCCCCTAGAGATGAGCCTGCAACAAAATTAGATGCAGGTCTTAAGGCACATTTCCAACGCAGTCAAGATGCAGGTGATTGTAGCAGACAAAGCAGCAAATCATTAAACACAAAACAAAAATTATGCACCAAAAACAAATGTTGTCTTAAAGGGATAGTTTGGATTATTTGAAGTGTGGTCATGTGAGGTACTTATCCATAGTTTAGTGTATTGCGTACAGTAAATGGTGGTCAACATGCTCCCAGTTTGGAGAAGCAGCAGGAGTACTGGTGTACGAAGCTAAGGAATGTACTGCTGTGGACAGGGTCAGCAGCAAAATGTATTTTTATATATATACTATATTTAGAAAATTTTCACAGGTTAAGTTTGTCATCAGGCAGCCTTTTTTCTGACAAGAAACCACAGTGATCTCCAAACCAACCAAACTCCACTGGAAAAATCAGTAATTTTATCCTGCAGAACACAGGAGTTGCGGGTCTGCCACCGTCTCTATCAGCTGGTTCATTTGTGTGATTGTGTGACTTCGGTGTTTTAAAACGTTAATTTGATTCACAAAACTCACAGAATACCACAGTCGAGGCAGTGGTAGACCAACAGCTCCCGTCTTCTGTGAGGTAAACTTACTGCTGTTTGCTAAAGGAGTCTGGTTGAGGTACAGAGGGTGATATTTTATTTTATATAATGTCGGTTTCCTGTTGGAAACAGATGTCTGATGGAAAGGTAGGGTGGAGAAAATATTTTAAATATAGTGCAAACTTATTTTTTAGGTGGTTAAAATACGTTTTGTTTTGCTGACCCTGTCAACAGCAGTACATAGCTTAGCTTCCAATACCAGTACTCCTGTTGCTTCTCCACCACCTACTAAAGATAATACACTGACTATGGATAAGTACCTTATATAACCCCACTTCTAATAACCTGAACTATCCCTTTAATATCTCAAATGACATTTAATGTGTATTTGAAAGTACAAAACAATCATAGATTGTCACAAGTGATATGTGTCACCATTAAATGGTGATCAACCAGCACCAGTACTGGGTTACAATACCTTTCTCGCCTTGGTGTCAGAGCGTCGCAGGTAAGGGAGGGGCGTTTTTCAAAGCGCAGGGGGGGCGGAGCGTTGGATTAAGCCGAAGATGAGATGAGGAAAACAGAGTATAATAATGCATTAAATGCATTAAAACACAGATATGAAGCCGGTTTTCGAACACTCTGAATATGCACCAGAATTTGGTGTCATCAGGAACGCTGAATGTGTTCAGGAGCAACTGATGCATGTTCAAGAGTGTTTGAAAATCTTCCTGGATATGGGTTAGTTTGTTGTTTTGTGAACATTCAAAGGAAAAGTGGCGTGAGGTTAAAGTGGCGTGAGAAGAGACTGACGCTGGTGAACCAAAACTCTGTGAGGTTAGTTTACGATTGGTGCACACGCAAAGAAAGAGCCTTGAGTGATGTTAAAACGGGGAGGCCTGACGTGTGATATAGAAGCTGTACAAACAGCACGTGGAAGATGGTGATGCAGCCAAGGAAGGGTGCGAAAGCTGTGACATTTTTGGTGGGGTCTTAAAAACAAAATGGGCGAGAGGTGGCACTCAAATGAAAGCAGAGACAAGACGAAGAAACAAGGAAAATGGTGATACATATATATTTAAACAATTGGTACACACACCTTGATCACCAACCAAAAGGGTGACTGTGTTTTTCATTCAACCAGACAAACCCTCGACATTCAGTCGGGTGCTCGGGTGCTTTGGGGTGCTCACATGGAAAGTGTGCAATACATAGTTTGAACCCCTTTACCAAAATTGTCATCCAGACACCTTTACAAGCCCAAAACGTGGACAAGAGAGTGATCATGCACAGTCCGGAGTGTCAAACAGACAAATTAACAAAATATTTCAAATAGTAAACACATAAAAACATGCACAAATAAAAACATAAGTACTTTGTGACTTGTGACACTCACTTTCAAACTAATGTTAATGAAAACTCAACACTTCCTCCACCTGTTTCACATTAAAAGCTTTCCAGGGGTCAGAATTCCTTCAGTTCCCCTCGTTGGATACTTTTATTTTGAAACATCTACAGCAAATGTTGCATTTTAGTGCCATACATTATGGGAACAAATCATTTGGGTTATTAATATTATGTGTCTGGCCATTATTTGTATTTTTCAAAAAATATATTTTCTTGGGTAGGTTTGGGTTAAAATAACTGCCTCCTTAAAACAACCAAAATTGTCTACAGACGAATCCAGCGACCGTTTTGTGTGTTCTGCCATCTTGCATGTACTGGTCTGTCTATTGGTCACTGGAGCCAAACCCAAGTCACCTGTGTGAAAGTCCTGTGTTTCAACCCCCCGTCAGCCAGACGTTCAAACTAATGCTAATGAAAACTAAACATTTCCTCCATCTGTTTCACATGAAAGGCTTTTCAGTGGTGTAGTGGTCAAAATGCCTTCGGTTCCCATCCTTGGATGCTTTTATTTTGAAAATCTACAGGAGATTTTGCATTTCAGTGCCATTATAGTATGGGAACCAAAAAACTGTATCTTTTTTTTTTTTTTTTTAACAGGTTATTAATAATATTTTTATAGCCATTATTTGTGTGCCGGCTTTTCAAAAATACATTTTCAAAATAAAGGTCTTGGGAAAATATCTTTTCTTCAAGAAATCAACATTGACTATTGGTTTCGCACTGGAACCAAACCCCAGTCTCCTGTGTGAAAGTCCTCTATTTGATCCCCCCTGTCTACCCAAACCTTCTTCCTACATGGACTTACTTGCTCTTTATACCACATTTGTCCCTATTACTTAAAAAGTCGTGCTGATTGTCATTGAAAATATTGGTGAACTGCAGATTTGGTGCAAAATGAAGAGCAGTGTCACAAACATATCTCACTATTGTTTTTTTTTTGCAACAATAATACGGTTGATTGATTGATAGCCTGGCTTGCAGAAGAGGAACCTTTTTTCAGTTTTGAGAAAATCTATGCAGAAAAAAATACTGTCTTATTTATCTTACCTGGTGGTCCCATTAGGCCAGGGGGTCCAGGTAGGCCAGGGGGGCCTAGTGAGCCGATGGTGGGGGATCCAGCTGGGCCAGGAGCTCCAGGGCTACCAGGAACACCAGGCTCACCTGAACAGAGCCAGACAAGAGAGTCACTGTCAGCTCTGTGTATTGTTCGATGGCTTTAATGAGTTGTGGGTGAATAGGTGACAGTGGTGCGTGGACACATTTGTGTGTTTTAGCAAGTGACACAATGAAATGAAAAATTTTGCCTGTAATTTTCAGATCTTACACTCAAAAGTAAACTCAAATCCCTCACTTACTTTTGCACCCCATCACCCACTGAATTAGAAAGAAAACAGCAGAATACCTTTAGGTCCTGGAGCGCCATCAAATCCAGATCGTCCGGGTGATCCAGGGCTGCCAGGGAAACCAGGATCTCCCTTTGGTCCGGTGAATCCTTTAGCTCCAGGTACTCCTGGTAAACCAGGGGGCCGGGGAGGCCAAAGCCAGGCTCACCCTGTCACACACACACACACACAGAAGGCGGGAAAACGGTTAATTCAATTAAGTCAAAGAGCCATTCAATGTACGGTACAGTATATGAGCTACTATGTGATAGATATTAATCAATAACAAGAAAACAGGGCTGCATTTATGAAAAAACAAGTAACAAAAGTCTGCTACCTAGTACAACTATAAATGACAAGTGATTAGCTTAGATTGGCTGAGTTGGTTAGCTAACCAACGTTCGGATATTGATTACTTCTTAAATTTCAAGTATGAAACACAATTTTAACCTAACTCACTTATCTTGAGATTATCTGATTGAATAAAGGATAACTCTTTAACTGTAAATCAACAAACCAGCGAGCTAACATCAGCTAACATAAGCAATAAGACAACACTGCCGAGCGCTAGCTAGCTCTTATCTGATTCACAAGAGCATTACTTCTGGCTTTATACAGCAGTGTTGTAGTCAAGGCCACCCAAACCGAGACAAAGTCTTGATCAAGACCACAGAGTACCAAGACCGAGTCGAGACCAAGTGCTGTGACATCTCTACCTCTCTCTCCCAAGTGAGGGAGTGGTACCGCGGCATGTAGTGCTTATGTCAAAGCTGCCATCAGCAAACATTGTTGTAACGTAACTTTATATGCATTTATGTAGCCTGTTTCGTAATTGTTTATCCAAAGCAAAAACATACCCTAGCTAGCTAGCTAAGTAAGTATTTGGTTGATTCCGAGATGGGACTGAGAGCTTTAGAAAGCGGTAGCTCAGTTCGTAGAGCATGCATCCGATGTACTAAGGCTAAGTCCTCATGTCCTATCCAGTAGAGGTAAAACCCCTGCCAAAAAATAAATAAATAAATAAATAGATAAATAGAAGTGGTCTCGAGTCCAGTCTTGAGACCAAGATTGATCTATAGTACTACAACATCGTATCTGTTAACATTTAGACCCATTTAGTTGGAGTGAAATACCTACTGCATTAAATCGAATTAAATATTATTTTGTGTAGAATCTCACTACCAAGAAGACTCTTGCAGTCTTGCATTCATTGAATATATTTAGAGTTAGAGGATGGTCCTAGTTCTGGTTTAGTTTCTAATGAGACAGCATAACAACATTCATAACAACAAGGTATTACAACCTTAACTTAAAGATTTAGTAAAGCACTTTATTCGTCCAACTATCTCTTTTTCTACCTTGGGTCCAGAAAGTCCAGGCTGGCCGGGGAGTCCATCGACTCCTGGTCTCCCTGGTCCTCCAGGAGCTCCTGGCTGGCCGGGGATACCTGGGAATCCTGGTGGACAAAAAAAACAGAGGTTGAGGTTGGAGGAGGAAGAAAAGATGTTGGTAAAAAAATGTGATACAAGGCAAGCATAAGGCATACTAAGAAGATGTGCAGGTCAAGGAAGGAAGAGGATGGGGGAAGACAGCTGCAAAGATAGAAAGGTTAGGAGGAAGACAGATGGGACTAGTGTTCGTTGGTGTCTTTACCTTTAGCTCCTGGGGGTCCTGGGAGTCCAATGCCTGGGAGTCCAGGTTCACCCTTTGCTCCTGGTAAACCGGGGAAACCATTCTGTCCAGGCCCACCTGGGCTACCTGACCGACGTAAACAAAAAAATCAGATCAGACAACAAAAATAGGTCACCTTGGAGTGAGCAATGTGCGAGAAATGTCCTTTACTCTAAAATAATAATAGTGTACCTGGTGCACCGGGTAGTCCTGGTTCACCATCCTGTCCTCTGGGTCCTGGCAAACCTTTCTCGGCCACCGACAGACCTGGTTCACCTTTTGCACCTACATGGAGAGAGATGATCAGATGATTTCACTGAGCAGATAAAAGGTAAAGTGTACTGGAAGAGTTTAAATAGACCTGTGGGAAGCACTCAAGTATGAAGTAAAACACTGTAAATTCTCATTTATTGTGGTCAGAGGACAGAATCAGGTCTTTATTTTCTAGTTGTCCATGTTTTATAAACATATTTCAATTTATTTGGGGACTGCCCCTCTTTCTGATTTTCCCATACATGGTAATTTGCTACTGACGCTGTTCATGAAAATTCAGCAAGTCTATCTTATGTTCAGTGGATGCTTTTATTTTGAAACATCTATAGGAAATGATGAGTTTCAGCAACACCATCTTTTTACTGATGGAATTCTTTGTTTCAAAGAAGTTGATTATCAATAATTTGCCATATGAGCCATTACAGTACCAACAATATAATTTTTAATAGGTTATTTGCTTATTTGTTTATTATTTTTCTGGCTATTATTTGAGCACCAGCCTTTATTTGAGAATTTACTGATCATCTCATTTTTCTTCTTACTGACAACATTTTCAAAATTATGTGTCTTTGATTTTGGTTGTCATAATATAACGATACACTGTAGCTTGAATGTTGCCTTCAGAGTTAAAATGATCTGTCAATAATATAATGATAAATATTCAGAGAAAAAACTGTGATTTTTGGAGGTGGCTACTGCAATTTTAGGGTATTCACTTATTTTTTTTAAGGATACGCTACATTTTATTGTAAGGTTAAATACTGGGAGGGGGGTAATTTTTAGAGAAAAAAAGAGATTAAAATATACATTTATTTATTTAAAAACTATTCTCTGAGATTAAAGTGGTAGATAGAAACAATTCAATTTTACAGAAAAAGCACCTGAATATTGTCTGAGAGTATAAATATTTATATCTTCTTTTTTATACAAATAGTAAAAAAAACAACAACAAAGCAAAACAGTTTTTTTTTTAAACTTGTGAGATTTTCTTGTAAATTTCCTGATTTAATCTCAGAATCTCATTTTTTCTCTGAGGCATTTGTGTAATATTTTTTCTGTATATTTAAATATTTATGTTATATGTTGATTCTTTTATATCTTGTTTTACTGTTGTTTCTTCTTCTTTTTCTTCTTCTTAGCATTATTATTATATTTGATCAAAGATTTTGTTGATATATATTATAATATTTGTTTTTATTATTCAGCTCTAATGCAGGTTAAAGGAAGAGAGACAATCTCATCACATAATAACCCTAAAATTGTCTTCTTACCGGGTGCGCCGGGACCTCCAGGTCTTCCTGAGACGCCCTGGACACCTTTGTCTCCTTTGGGCCCCTGAGGTCCAAAGCCGGGCCCTCCTGGAGGACCCCTGTCTCCTGGAATACCTGGGGCACCAGGCTCACCGGGGAGCCCTCGTTCTCCTTTCACTTGCAGAGAGCCCTGTCAAACACGCATCCGTTCAAGAAATAGATCATGGATGGATCAATTGATCAGTCTTATTAATGGAGGGAAAGCCACCTACAGGAGCTCCTTTGGGTCCAGGAGATCCAGGCTGTCCATCACGACCGGGTCGACCGTCCAGACCGGGCAGACCAGGCGGTCCGGGGAAACCGGTGTCACCCTTTTCTCCCCTCACGCCACTGACTGTGATGGCATCGCCCGGGTCGCCCTTCTCTCCAGGGAATCCTGGAGCACCTTGAGGACCAGGGGCACCCTGGACGGAAAAGGAAGAAGAAGATATTGTCGTTAGCATCAATGCAGAATTAGCATAAAACCACTTAGGCTAATGTTTCTCTCAAATTTTAATTCAAGGTAGTGAATGGCTCCACAGTAAAAAATTAGATGCATAAAATCACCATACAGATTTCCTTAGGATTTTGTAAGGGAAAATTTATAAGTTCTTGTTAGCACCTTTCAAAGGTAGAAAGGTTGTAGATAGAACCTCCAGAGAGGGTTCAAGATGGAACCATTGCACCATAAAAGGGTTCTCTGTAGAACCTCTCACAGGGGGTTCTCGGGGAAACCTTTCACAGATGGCTCTAGATCAGTGGTGTAGTCTACGTGATACGCAGGTATATGCCGTATACCCACTAGAAAAGGTCCAGAATTTCCGTATAACCACTGAAAAATGCGCAAAGATACGTATCAGCATGGTTTTGTGACATAACTTTCACTTTCCTGTTCGTAAATTCGCCTTTTCTGTGTTACGAAGCGGGTATTTTTGGACCATAGGGGCTTCCGTCAAGCGTGACGTGACCCGACGTTGACTACTAAGGAAGCAGTGAAGCTGTGGCAAGCACGAGACGACAACTTGAATTGGTACAGCGATAGTCAGTGAGGAAGGAATGTGGAGAAAAAACAATGAAAAGAAAACAAAGCCAAATGACACTATTTCAGTGGTTCAGTAAGCCTGCTGCTTGCCCTGTAACTACTGCCGCTTTGGGGGACACTACAGCTACTCTCTCTCTCTCTCTCTCTGTGTGCGAGTTGTAGATGAGAGCTCGACCTGGCCAGCCTTGTGGAGTGAGAGTCAGGCGAGGGAATTTAAAAACAGGCATCCTTGGTTAGAGTGGAGAAACGGAAAGTTAGGTAAATATTAGAATATTAGACAACATTTAAGGCTGGTAGAAACAATTTAAATGTACAAAGTTCATGCTATATTTAAATGTTAATATAGTTAATTCATAAAATTGTTAAAAAAGTGAAATTAATTCATTGTCATCTTAAAGGTCCATTAATTAAGACACCATGTACACCATTAAATGACTAACCGATATGTTAGATATAGTTGTCACATAAGTCAAGCTATTGAAAGAGTGGAATTTATGCCTCCTTTTGTCTATTTTTTATGCATTTTCTTAGCCATGGCTGAAGATTGTAAACAGTTCATTAATAGGTTTTGGCCCTGTTCAGTAGGTTTTAATGCTAATATAGATACAAAAAGGGCAACTTGTGTTATAAATGTTAATTACTGATGTTTTGTTTACTTCCAGGTTGTGCTATCTGCAGTGCAACAAAATCAGCTGGATAAATGAGAGACACTTGACCAGGTAGAATGAGACCTGGGTCATCTCTAAGAGTTCCGTCCTTTTTCCAGGACTTTTGGGCCAAGAACACACAGTAATCCCATTAATCACATGATGATGATGTTAAAGGAACGCAAACAGTTTTTTGAAATCATTAGTTTGATAGTTATTGAAAGTTGAGTTGAGATGTGGACCAGTGATGTAATTTGTGCATGACTGTTTACAGACTGTTTACATTTTTCTGATACTACTGGTGTTGTAATGATACAAAGCTGGTTGAAAATCAGCAGTTACTTTAGTGCCTTTTCAAGCTTCAGAGAAGTTTATTTGTGTGGTTTACACGATTTTTTGCACTTGATTGCTGAAACTGTATTTGTATAAGTATATTGTTATTTATTTATTCATTATTTTTTCTTTATTTGAAACTTATTTGTCTTGTCTTGTCACTGGCTGTTCAGTGGTTAATTAAAGTCCAGCTGTTAATGACTGTTATACATCTTGTATTGCTTGCAATACATTTACATTTAGATAATACATAACTAGTCTTTCATGATCTCAATTATGTGTGGATGCATACTTTATGCATTAATGAGCGTGGTGGTTCTTGTGTGGGGCTGTTTTAGAGCAGCTGCTGCTCTGGGAGGGGTGCTGCGGGACAGATGTTGCTCCAGGATGGGGGTGCACGAGGCTGGAATTGGAAAAATCAGAGTATACCCACTAGAATAAACTAGACTACACCACCGCTCTAGATATAACCTTTTATGTTGGGTTCAAGGTAGAACTCTGTGAAAGGGTTCCAAGTGAACTTTTATAAAAAAGTTCTGACAAGAACCAAATATGGTTCTTTTATGGGGACAAGCTGAAAAAACCCATGTGCTTACAGACGTGTAAGCAACAAACATCAGCAAATAACTTAAAGCTCAAAAATATCCTTAGACTGTATTCATTTACTAATACATCAAGATACAATGTCATGTACATCTGTTCTAAGATGATATGTGCTGTTTAAGGACAGGTGAAAAGTACTCACAGGGGGTCCAACAGCACCGGGTGTACCTGGAAATCCTCTGTCTCCTTTGGCACCTGGGCCGCCAGGAGATCCTGATGGAGGAGAAGAAAAGAAATTACAAACACAGAAACAATGATACAATAATGTCTCGGATAATACAGACCAATCATCGGCAAATAAATAAAACACTATGTAAGAAATTCAGCAAATTTAAAATTATATCTGCCCTACACCTTATATAATGCATTTAAAATGGGTATATTGTTTTGCTGTTAATGCCACTGAAATGCACTTATTTTGTCTAATTTATGAAGCAGGTTCAAATGTCTGTTGTTTAATGTTTTCCCTGTTTTGCCTGCAAACTCAGCCAAAATGCATCATTTCTCATTTTCAAAGTATTGAATTGGATTGCGATGGTTTGTCATTTTTAAAAAGTGGGTCCCTGGAAAAAGAATTTTTGGGATAGACAGTTAAGCGCAAATGTTCATCCTTCAGATATTTCTGCTTAAGGTTCTATGTAATTTATATATTAAACTACTTCCGTGTGAACAGAATATGCTCATTAGCGCTGCTGAATCACTTCATCAAAGAGAAAAATAAATACACCTGCTGAGAGTTTTCCTTTTTAAGTCAATTGTCTATTGTGTTTTCGGTTTCTTACAGGTGTGATTTTCCAACACGCAGTTCACGAAATAGTCACCAAATGTAATCTAATCCTAACCCTAACCCACTTTTTTGTGACACTCAGCTTGACTTTCATATAAGTATAATAAACACCATAGTTTAACCACTTTTATAATTTAATAGTTACATGTAACTAGTGACCCCTCTAACACTGTTAGTAGGAAAGCTTTGTTTTTAGCCTAGCGGTTGTTGATTTTATCTGGGGTTTTTCAAAAACTTTTAATCACTGCAACCACAAGAGGTCCTTAAGCATACAGTTATGAATGAGCACAAAAAAAAAAAAAAAAAAGGCGAGTCGGTCCAATTGTATGTGAGATTAGCTGCGGACAGGCTCGCTGGTCACGTACTGAACTTACACAGCCCATTACGTAATCTCTATCAGAAAGGCCTATGCACCAAAACTGCTTTGTGTTAGATCCAGAAATGGTTTGGCTTCAAATAACTGCCTCCTTAAAACAATCAAAACTGTCTACTAGTCTCACATAAGCCGCTGCCCTGTCCTTGGGCCTACACAGATTTTCTTGCTTTTTACACTGCATTTGTCCTCATTACTTTAAAAGTCTTGAAGGTCACTGAAAATACAGACAATTCAAAATAGGCAGGATTAGTTAATGTTAATCTCGAAGGTGTTAATGTCTCATGTGGGAATCTGTTACCAGGGAATCCGGGCTGTCCTGCAGGTCCTGGGGGTCCTGGGATGCCAGTGGTACCACCAAAGCAGTTCACACAGGTGTCGCCCTTCTCACCTGAAACACAAACAAATCACTTAGTCAGAGTTTTCAGAGCGATCGTCTTGAAGTTAACCACTTCTTTATCTTTTTTGTTATCTTAAGACCTTTTGGCTATTAGACCTGACGAACTAAACATACGGTCTTTAATATTGTCTTTTGTATTTTTACAGTGTGGCTGCTACACTGAATATTTAGCATTTAGCTAATTACAAGTACTCAAGTTACTGCAGTTTTTAAAGAGTTGATTATAAAGTCTATACTTCTACTTACACTTAAGTATGCATTACGCCATGTAATCTACTTAGTTACTTTTAAAATTATAATTGAGTATTGAGTACAAGAATTGAATTAATATTCAGACCTTTTATCTGCATTTTCTGAGCCAATAAGGTGATCTGGTCACAAACGAGCCAATGAAAATCAGGATGAAAAACTAAACACTGCAGCAGCAGAGGTTTGGAATAGGGATGTTAATAGTTAATGATTAGTTATAGTTATTAATTGATTAATCGCTGCTAAGAATATAATCAATTAAAAATGTATTGATCAATATTTAATCAATAGTAATCAATCATCAATAGAAATGGCAGTAATGTCTGGAAACTTAACTTTAAATTAGAAAAAAATGACCAAAGAAAAAAAAAAACCTGGAAACAAATTGAAAACGAGGAAAAAAAAACATGCGTTTTGTATCTTACACAATATTAATCAATTGATTAATTGATTGTTAGCCATTTCAGCTATCAATGAAGAAAAATTCATTCTTTCCACCACTGATATTCAGCCATCATGAACACAAATGCTCAGACATTTTTGGTTGAACGTGGCTTCTCTCACCTTTCTGGCCCGTCTCTCCTGGGTAACCTCTCTCTCCTTGCACGCCGGGACGCCCAGGCTCTCCAGCGATGCAGTTTTGTCCCGCTGTGGAAAAACCTGGAGGTCCAGGGAGACCTGGTGGACCCACTGCGCCAGGAGCACCCGAGCGTCCTGGGGGACCCGGCAAAGACAGGCCTGGAGCGCCGGGGTCTCCCTTCTGACCTCTCTCTCCTGGGAAGCCTGGAGATCCAGGCTGACCACCACCACCGAGACCTGGAATTCCTGGTGCTCCTGGGGGTCCTGTTAAACCTGAAGAAGACAAGAGGGCAAAGTTCAGGTTAAAAAATAATTAAAATGCCCTGATTCAACTCACTGCAACCAGCGTTTGGAGAGTTTATTTAAAAATCTAGTCTGATATAGTTACTAATTACCTGTCAAAAAATGTAGTCAGTAATGTAATCCAGGTATCCCAATCAATGTAACTTGATTACTTTCTGTTACTTTTGGATTACCTCAATATAAAATATGGTGAATTGTTAAGCCTAATATAGCGCTTTTAGGGCTGCAAGTAATGATTATTTTATCATCAATTAATCGGTTGATTATTTTCTTAATTAATCGATTAGTTTTTTTGTCCATGAAATGTCAGGAAAATTCAAGATGATGTCCTCAAATGTCTTGTTTTGTTCCACAAATTGAAAATATTCAGTTTACTGTCAGAGAGAAGTAAAGAAATAAAAAAATATTCACATTTAAGAAACTGAATTTGGACTTTTTTTTAATTAAAAAATGACTCAAAATGATTAATCAATTTATTAATCCTGTCACAAGCTTGTCAACTGAAAAATAGCTCCAAAAGTGGACCACACTGAAGTCTTTCCTGTTTTTTTTCTCAGTTAATCAATTAGTAATTTGGTCCACAAATGTCAGAAAATGTTGAAAACTGTTGATCAGTGTTTCCCCAAAATATTCACATTTAAGAAGCTGAAATCGGAGAATGATGACATTCTTTCTTAAAAAATGACCAAAATGATAAATTGATTATCAAAATAGATGCAGATTAATTTAAAAGTTGATTAATAGTAGATTCATCACTGCAGCTCTAAGTGTTTTATGTTCGTTGTTAGGTTCATTAGTTGCCGAGCTGTTCCTTCCTTTGTTGTTTGCAATTTATTGATTAATTGATTGATTTAAAGAATGGTGAAGTCCATGATAATGAATTGGCAACTGTATGAGCACTGTGCATGGTCGTATAATGTTCTTTATTTTAAAACTGTAATCCTACTAATAATCTCCATCTTTACTAAGCGTATCTGTAATCTGATTGAGTCTTTTTTATCTGTAACTGTAATGGGATACAGTTACTTTTTTATATCCACATTACATAATCCCAATACATGTAATCTGTTACTCTCTAAGACTGATTGTGACTAACAATTATTTCCATTTTTGAATAGTTTGCCAATTATTTTCTTGACTAATATTTGGATCTTAATAATGTCTCAAAGATCGAGCTGATGAGATGATTTAAATCGCTTGTTTTTGTTTTAACCAACCATCCCAAACCCAAAGATATTCAGTTGGCTATCACATGAGTCAAAGAAAAGCGGAAAATTGTCAAAAATCATAGGCTGAAACCAGGTTATATTTCACACTGTTACTACAGAATCACTTCCTTCCTAAGTCCCACCCATTTTTTCCACTGGCCTCCAATAAAATTTGAGCAAACGTAGGCAATATTATGTATTAACTAGCAATCTAAATAGCAAGCTAATTAGCTAACTAAAGATTGATGTAGATTAGGTGGCTGGTTTTCTGCTAACATTAGCTAACGTAAGATGTGACACTTTCTTTCACAGGTCTCCCAGTAACTTCAGCGAAGCATCTTGAAGAAATCTTTGAAAAACTGGCTTTCTTTTCAGCATAAAGGACAGAACATATCTAAGTACAAAAAAACTCAACTGTCATTGGAGCACAGAATGTAAAAGGGGTGGGACTTAGGAAGGGTCAACTATTATGTTACATGTGTTATAACTTCTACTGTCTAGGAGACAGTTAGAACAGTCATTAACCAATTAAACCCCAGGAGCAGAGGCACATAATCACTTATCATTACCAGCTGCTTGTTAGCATAATGCTAGCTAACCTTTCTAGGTCAAAGTAACAACACTAACTTATCGCAACAGGACATTAAATGGTTAGGGTAACCCTTGCAAGAACTTTCAAGAGAAACAGAACAGCATGGTCATGAATTAATGCACGTTATATATACACATTTAAACATTTTATTCACAATCTAATTAGACAAATGTTCCTCATTTGCAATTCAATGTTGCCACTTAGCAATAGCATTGTGTCACAATCTGTGGTTCTGTGGTAGTTAGGGCTTTAGCATTGCTCAAACAACCTAAATGGAAATAATATATCTGAGTGTGTTGGTTTTTACCTGGTGGTCCTCTATCTCCTTTGAGTCCAGGTGTTCCTGGGTATCCGGGCTCCCCTTTAGGGCCGACCCCACCTCCTGTCGCCCCACCAATAACCTGGTGGGACAAGAAGAAATTCAATAAATTCAGAAGACAACGGTCACACTTAATTTAAGAAGCAGGAAACAGAGATTTTTGTTAGAATAAATTACTTGATTAATAGTTGCAGCTCTACAGTATTAATCAGTTAAATAAAAAGGAAAAAAGCTAACTAAATAAATGAGTTTAAAGGAGAAATGTCACCACCTAGTGGCCAGATGCATGTAGTGCACTTAGATGGCACTTATAAATTACATATGGGTTTTTTTTTTTCCTTTCTTTTTAACCTTTTCAACTTTTTTTTTGTGAAGTATGATTTTACTTAATGGTTATAAACATCTGCATTAGTGGAGCTGCCAGCACGGCCACAGTCTGCTATTGTGAATGCCTTGCTCAAGAACTTCGGACAGTTGTCGCCAAGCATGAATATAGCATGAGTATGAATTTCCAAAATTGAATTGACAATTTAGCAAACTATCTGCTGATGAAGACTGTGGGATGCTGCTGATAGCTCCAGAAAAAGCTAGAAGTAAATCTTGAAAAAATGTAGAATACACACCACTCCTGGTGGGCCTGGGTAACCAGGTTCACCTTTTTGTCCCTAAAGAGAGCAGGATAGAGGGAAGTTATTAAAACAGTCCACGACATCACTGCATGACTTACTATATAGTTGTAAAGTTGAAAATTCAGAAAAAACCTACTCTCTCTCCATCCCTGCCTGGGGGACCTGGAAGGCCTGATTCTCCTTTTACTCCCTGATAGTGAACAAGGGGAAAAGTTAGACATATGAATATGACACTCAAAAAAGTATTGGTGCAAATTTCCCAATGAAACTTTTAGTATTATGAATTGTCTAGTTTGTTGGCAGAACTCACAGGGAAGCCAGGTGAACCAGGGTCGCCGTCTTTGCCTGGTTTGCCCTGTAGAGAGGAGAAAAATCAGGGATCAGGGTTTCATGTCCAGACAAAGATTTCTTAAATAAAAGTATTACAAAGTGTGTGTGGTCCTGTACCTCTAATTTGTAAGGAAAATTTTAAGAAACTTGCCCTTTTAACGTATAGGGAACGCAAAGGGGGACATTCAACTAACCTTCCCAGAGTGTTCTGAGAACCACAACGCCCCAGTTGGAAAAACTCTCCTTTCAACATCCAGGGAATGTTAAGGGGGAATGTTCAAGTAACCTTCCCAGAATATTCTCTTGACCTTTTCAAAACTTGGTTAAGAACCCAGATATAAGCGCTAAAAATAGATAATAACACAGACATCAACACTAAAAATAGTTAAGAACCCTGATAAAAGCAATAAGAATTGTTAGGAACCCAGATATCAACACTAAAAAGGGTTAAGAACCCAGGTATCAACGCTAACATTACAGGGAAATGTTCTTGCAACCTTCCAGGAACATTCAGCTAACCTTCTTAAAACCCTCTGGGAATGTTAACAATATCGTTAGTTTTACGTCAGAAACTGTGCTGTTTTAACATTATACAGAAATGTTCAATGACAACAAAAATTCTCAAAACCTTTTGGGAAACAAATTTTGCTAGCTGTGTTTAGTTACTGTCAAGACCTCAGTATGTTTCAAATGAACTAAGAATTTTACATATGAATTTGTCTGTGGCCATGCTTGAAGGTGGGGCTAAAAGCCGACCATTATGGCTTCCTTACAATTTCATTTAGCAGACACTTTTATCCAAAGTAATGTACATGTGAGAGCTGACACAGCTTTCACAGACACAAATTTGATGCAATTAATTGTAAAAATTGGGAGAACGACGCACAGTTTACAGTTGAGAGACATTTTCACACCTCTGCGCACCTGGACAATTGCTGCAAGGTATGGGCATGAATGACTGTGGCTTTGGGAAAGGATTAGGGCTTAGACATGTAGAAGTGACAGTTGAGGTTAAAGAAATGTCGATGAAGGACCAAAAAATTGGTTTATGTGTGGACTTTACTCACTCGTTTGCCTGCTTCTCCTGGTTCTCCCTTTTCTCCTTTCTGGCCACCAGAGGGACCCTACAATTATAACAAAACACACGTCAACAACATGGCTCTTAAGAACGAGGTCTTTTTTTCTGTACAGTAGCTCACAAGTTATCTTTAATCTTTCTATGATGTTGAGTAGGCCAGTGGGAACGGAAACTTACAGGAGGTCCTGGATAGCCTGGATCACCTCGGGGACCTGGAAGTCCTGGATCACCCTACAGAGTAAACACACAAACAAAGTTTAAAGCTTCTACCAAACTATTTGATCCATCCATCCGTCATCTTGTGCTTATCCTGGGTTGGGTTAGGTTAATCAGGGTATTTCAGATGTCCCTCTCCCCAGCAACATTTTGCAGGTCCTCATAGGGCATACCGAGATGTTCCCAGGCCAGATGAGATATGTAATCTCTCTAAATCCAACCTGGGGTCTCCTCCCAATAGGACATGCCTAGAAAACCTCCAAAGGAAGGCATCAAGGTGGCATCCTAATCAGATCCTGAACCACATCACAATTTGGCAGTTTAGTCACCCACATATAGCTCCTTAGGAGTATCTGTGACCTCATTCTTTCAGTCACTGATCAAAACTTATGGCCACAGGTGAGGGTTGGAACGTAGATCGACTGGTAAACCAAAAGCTTCGCTTTCCATCTCAGCACCCTCTTCAAGAGGATCGTCCATCTCACACCTCTTTTTGCTGTCACTCGCAAACAAGATCCCAAAAGATACTTGGACTCCTGCTTGAGGCGGCAACTCACTCCCACCCTGGAGGGACCAATCCACCATTTCCAAAGTTTCAAAATTGACTGAAAATGCTTCACTGATTGGTCACTAATCACAGACCTACAAGGCAGTCACTAGACAACTGCTCATAACCTTAAAGATTTATAGTTATAGTGCTGTACAAACAATATTGTACAAGAAATAGCATAACTCATTCCGGTCCAAGTCACTGTATGGAGCTACAGTTGCAGAGGTTATCTGCTGCCATCAAGTGGTGGAAGTGAAAGTTGCAGCATCCAGCAGTTTGTACACCTTAGTCCTCAGTTTACAGATAAATTTATTCATGTATATCATACTTAATTTACATAAACTTGCATTGGATTTTACACTTATTTTTCTTTTAGGTCACTTTTTTTTTTTTTTTACTATAAATCAGTTTACTTTAGCTTTAGTTGGCTTATTAATATTGTTGCCTCACAAGGGGGATGCACGGCATTATCAGCATATCATCAGTATGAGCCGATAAAGGCTTTAAAATTAACTATCAAAACGACATTTCTGCAGATATAACAGGCTGATGAGATGGCGCTTCAATTCTGCCCATGCAACATCAGGATGTCCAACATTAGGTTTGGTCATGCGAGGAGGAACTGAATCATGCTCCTTCAACACTGCAAATTTAATTACCAATCTTAAGATCCATCATCCTGATCATTCTGACAAATTTGTTAAGAAAAAAGAAAAACAAACAGTGACGAAAAAACTGTCAGAAGAGTCTTGATGTGCATGTATTGGTATCATCAATCAACCAAACTGAAGTAGAAGAAACCTAATATTGTGCATGCCTCTGTGACTATACTAAGTTCCTCAATGGCGCTGTAGTTGCAGAGACTATCTACTGCCATCAAGTGGTTGAAGTGAAAATTGCAGTTTCTACGCCTCAGTCTATTTTTAAATCTGCAGAAAACTGTCCTGACATGAATTATTATTACATTTATTCATACACATCACACCTAATGTAGCATAAAGGAAACCTTTCTTGCATGTTACATTTGTTTTTCTTTCTGTTCTTCTGTTGTTTTTCTACAATAAATTAGGTTAGTTTGGGCTTTAGTTAGTCACTTTACAGCAATTTAACTTTGTTTTTTTTTCAGGGTTACCTGTCAGATTAGATCCAATAAGTTAACTGGAAATTTCTTGTAGTTTGGACCAAAGTTATAAGTCTACCGTGTGCATTTATTGCAAAACTAGCATCACTCTCAGTGCAGGGTTGGTTGCATTACCTTGTCTCCTCTCTGAATCTCCGTCTCAGGTGGTCTCTTCTGTTCTCCAACTTGTCCCGGAGGACCAGGAGGTCCTGGCAGACCCTGCTCACCCTGTATTTGCACAGACACACACACACTTGATGAGACGCAGCCTACTCAACATGAGATGGTTTGAAATGTGTTCAGAAGAAACAAGATGATTTCTTATTCTTAACTTTCAAGTCTCTTATTAGCAGTAAATACCTTCTCTCCTTTGGGTCCCTGGAAATTCAATCCCATGTTTCCCTGTTGGAGAAAGCAATGAAATATTGTGTCATTAAAAGATCTAACAACAAGCTTTTTAATAACAAAGAGGATTCATGCAGAGCAAATGCCCGATCACTTTATCTTTGTTAATTTTTTTCAATGAATTAACAACAAAGGTCAATCTAAAGTGCGTTTCTGTATCGACTCATCAGTGTTTGAACTCACCTTTGGTCCAGGAAGACCGGGAGGACCTGGACGACCCTGGAAAAGAGCATCAGAAAACAATATTGTTGGACTAATAGTTCATACATATATTAAGTAATATGATGTTTTGCAGCAGCAGTCTTTACCTCATAACCTCTGGGACCTGGAGGGCCGAGTACACCTGGCGCCCCAGGGGGTCCGGGAGCACCCTGTGACAGGAACACACACAGAAAAAATATTATAAATACATACTTAAAAAGTCTTTGAAGATACACTTTTTAATTCAGTTTTAATCCATTTTTTCCAGGTTACTTTTCCCATTAAGAGTTTGAAAGTCATTTTTTGTTTTTGTCATAACTTTATTTTGTTTTCTGAGAATTTAGAAGTGTTTGAGTATTTATAGGTATGAATATTCAATTTGTCATATTAGTTTTTAAATTGTTGGCATAAATAGATATAATATATAGATTTAAGGCCTTATGTGTGCTCTGAAAGATGAAGGTGGTTTAATCTAAATGTTTGGCCATAATCACAAATCTAGATTCACGAGGCTTTTTTGTGTTTATTTGAGTTGGACCTCACATCTATTTAGTGATATTGAGCTTTTCAGATAATGGCAACTCATTCTGTCATCATTAAGATGATGGAAAAAGAGTCTTTATTTGAAGGCTCAACATATTAAAATGTTTAAAGTGGGTTTGAATAAAGTCTGGCTGCACAAAATGAGTTTTAAGAGCTGAAAGATGCACAAAAACTCACAGGAACTCCTGGCAGTCCGGGCAATCCGATGGCTCCTTTCTCTCCGAAGCGATTGGTGGAGATCACATCACCTGGGTCTCCCTACAGAAGAGAAAATCACAATCAGAGGAAAAGTGTCAGATTTGAAATGACAGTGGTGTGTGAGCAGGAGGCTAAGAAGCACCTGCTGTTTCTTTAAGGGTTTCTTATTCCAAATTGTCCAACACGGTTTCTTGTGTAATTTTATTATCTGGGTCAGGACCCACGAGGGGGGGTCTTAAATATAAAGTATTTAAGATGTGTATATGTTTGCAATAAAATAAAATAATTTATTGCCAATCAATCTGTCAGTTATATTCACGATTGATCAATTAGTTGTGTAAAAATTGTGAAAAATATCAATCTGGCAGTAATTTTTCCACCAATCGATGAGTAGTTTGGTCCATGAAATGTCAGAAAATAATGAAAAAACGATTAATTGATTCTGTCACAATCCTGTCAGTTGAAAAATAGGTCTATTTTTCAACAAGTGATCAATCTGGCAATAATTTTTCCACTAACTGATTAGTTGTTTGGTCGGTAAAATGTTGATCAGTGTCCAAGATGACGTCCTCAAATGTCTTGTTTTGTCCACAACTCAAAGAAATTCACTTTACTGTCAGAGAGGAGTAAAGAAATCAGAAAATATTCACATGCAAGAAGCTGAAATCAGAGAATTTGGACTTTTTTTCCTTTAAAAATTAATCAAACTGATAAGCTGATTGTGAAAATAGTTGCTGTTTAATTTGATAATCGATTCATCCTTGCAGCTCTAGTCAAAAGATGAGCAAAAATGAGCACAGTAATCTCTGACGGTACACTCACCTTTGGTCCTGGCAGACCAGGTGGTCCCTAGAAATGAGAAAAAGACAAGAGAATGTTAGAAAAGAGAACATGAATTAACTGTCTGATGATGAACAGACTTCATCTTCAACGCTTCAAACTCACCGGTCGTCCCGGCTGTCCGATAATTCCCGAACCTCCTGGCAAACCCCTCTCACCCTGGAGAGGGGAAAAAAAGAGAAAGAGGCATATTTAACACGTGAGTTTGACAAAAAACACTCTGGAAAAAGATGTTAAGTGCCTCTTAAGTTCAAGCTTTTTGTCTATAAAAGATTTATTTTCACAGAATTACAGAGACTTTCCTGACGTGAAGCTAATACAAACGTGGCAAAAACAGCACAGAATCTAACATTTCTGTTTGAAAAGATGAACTTTTGAGCTCTTACCTTTTCAGGATTCATCTAATTTATCTGAAGATTCACATATCTAAGTTATCTTAAATATATTGTCAGAGCATTCAGCCTTTTTCAAATTTTACTGCTGACTTTCCATCATGTACCTTTGTCCCGTTGCAACCTGGCACTCCCCTCGGGCCTGGAGGTCCATCCTGTCCGGGCAGACCCTGCGAAACAGGAAATAAACAGGAAGTTACAGCACACGTGCTACCTGGGTCCTGGCATAGAATTATTTCAGTGGGAGTGGGAGATGATGGGAAAACTCACTGGCAGTCCTGGTGTTCCTGGAAATCCTGGCAGTCCAGGAGGCCCCTGTTAGAAGACAAAATGATAGTGAAGATGTCAAACACAGAAGATTCAGCTTGGTGTGCCCTCTTGACCTCACTGACGCTGTTGGAGGTGAAATGTGGGACACCTGCTGGCCAGAGGGAGGTATTACAACCTGAAAATCCTTCCTGTCCTGCTCTGCTGAAATTTGCAGGTGTATTTATGCCATTCTGCCTCAACATTTTGACAACAGCGAGCAGTGAACACTCCCCTTGGATCTGGATTTTGGTTGTGGGTTGCCAGGTCATGCTGACAGATGGGTTGAAATTGTATCTGGTGTCTGTAGATGATCTGGCAACATGGCTAAAACAGTTCACCTCTCATGCTAATCTTCCTTTAAAACAGCACAGCTGGCTAAATCCAAAACACAAATTTCGTCTGGAAATGCAGTTTCATTATGGATTATATTGATGCTGAATTGACAAGAAACCTGTCTACATATGAAATTCTTTAATTTTGTGTTTGTACAGATACATGTTTTTACAGATACATGAGAAATTGTTAATATTTCATATTTTTTAAAGGGAGTTTTGTGTAATATTTCCCCTCAAGGGTGCAGGGGAGTTTAGTTTAATTCAAACTGCTTTACTTTTTTAACGTTTTGTCATGACCACAGAAACACGGATTGCTAAAAGATGATAGGGCAGCCTGACGTTGATTAGTAATGTGTGAACTGACTATTGATGGTGGCTGATCAGGCTAATTATCAGATCATTTGTACTCAGTTTCTAACGGCAGTATGCAGTAAATGGTTGCCCTTCATGTACATTTATCTGCCACTCACTGCTGAAAGTAAAGAACACAATCAAAAACAGATATTTATATATATATAAACTGAGCTTTATAGTGAAAGAACGGCTTTACTGGTCATGATTGAAGACATATTGTACCAGGTGTTGATGAAAATTTACTAACAAAATTAAACTTTTTACTAAACCATGGGATTACTCTGGAGGAAAGAAAATGACAAATTAAATAATGTAAACCTGTTTAGAGAGGGTTTTTTTTTTCTCAAAAGTGAAGCATGAACCATTTGCCTTAGAACCCAAGCAACCAAAGCACCAAAAACACCTAAAAAACTTTTTTTTTTTTTTTAACTTTTCACTTACACTAAAATGGTAGATGTATTAGTGCAAAGAGAAGAAGTTACAACTGGATCTTTCTTAGATAAAAAAATGATTGAAAAAGGGGAGAGAACATGGGATGTGGAGGGTGTCATGCCTGTGTTTGCCTTAGAGCCCCAAATCTGCCCCTGATGCTGCTATTTGCAAGGGAGGAAACAGCAACAAAATGGATAAAAAATGATAAACTTACTCTTATTCCTTTTGGCCCAGCCGGTCCTTGAGGTCCATCGCTACCCTGAGAGGAAGAACGGACAGTTTACCAGGTTAGATTAATAATCTCTGTCTGAATATTGTCTGTCGTACCAGGGATGTAAACCTACTCCAGACTGAAAGTTTGCAGACAGGTACAGAAGCTGATAACATCATGCTTGCAATGATTTTTTTTTTTAATGCTGTTATCATGAGATAAGAAAAGGCTGTTACTTATAATGTTTATCAGAGATCAGGAGCGTCGAGCCAACATGCCAATAGATTTGTTTTCTTTACGGCTGCAGCTAACAATTATTTTCACTCTCGGTTAAACTGCCATTATTTTCAAGATCAACTGTTTAACATAAAATCAACAAAACTGTGAAAAATGCACATCACAATTTCTCAGAACCCAAAGTGGCATCTTCAAATTGTTTCTTTTGTTCAACCAACAGTTCAAGACCCAAAAAATAAATGGCAAAGAAAAGCAGCAAATTCTCACATTTATGAAGCGAAACCAGCAAATGTTTGACATTTTTGCATGAAAAATGACTGAAATGATTAATTTATCAAGATGGTTATCGCGAGATAACTAACTAAATAATGACTTAAAAGGGATTACTTGCAAACATGGCTGTTCTCAGCTTCTGTAAAAAAAAAAAAGAAGACAAAAATAAACCTGAGTGAACGGAGAAGAACTAAAAATGTCGCTCAACCAACCTTCTCTCCTCTGGGTCCAATTGGCCCTTCAGGTCCGGGGAATCCTGGGACTCCTGGCTGTCCGGTGAGACCTGGGAAACCCCGCTCACCCTGCGCACAATGACACAGACACACAACTCAACATTTTACTTACTTATACTTAGATTCTACTTTTTAATTCATTGTTTCTTTTCCTCCTAAGTTCTACCATTAACGTACAGAACTATGCACTTAATCAGTGTTACCAAACCCTTTTCCTGAGTAAACTGACGACCCCTGATTAAGTGACATATTCATGAATATTTCATATTATATTCATGCATAACAATAACAGTTCAGATCAACTGATAAACTGTATAATTAACTTAAATAGTGAACACAATAACTACAGGAAGTTTGTGTAAAACTTGGTTGAATTTTCTGTGAATATTGCATCAGAGATGAGATTTCCTGACATTTTAATAACTTTTATACAACTCTCTGTTTGTATTAGGTTGCTTTTCCTATCATACAAACATAACAGGCTTCTTTTTTTTTACTTTTGAATCAAGTGTTTTCTTTTCTCTGACTCTTATGTACTTTTCTATTGCAGGACAAGGATGTTTAGCAGAGGTTGAGTCTCTTTGTGTTCAGGTCTCCTCCACGTCCTTATCCTTTGATAAGTTTGTATCATCTAAACTTTAAAACATTATTTTTATTTTCTGCGCAGAAATGAATGAAATGTTGAACCTCACGACCCCCCATGGAGGTTTGGCGGCACCTGGTGGGGGATTAGGACACACACGTCGGGAACCAGGGCACTTAACCAACTTTATCCAGCATTTATGAGCAGAATATAAAGTTAATAAATGGCTTATGACACCCTATGATGTATTTGTCAGCACCTTTTTGTTGGAAGTCATAAGACAAGGCTGATGTATAAACAGATAATGAATGAATAGTAAAACACAGCTGTAGAAAAATAAAGACAACTGTTGACATATAATGTACATTAATAACACATTATATTTTAGTGTGTTATAAATCATTTATGACAGGGGTTCTCAATGCTTTGATGACTGAGGTCCGACTTAGGGAGCCAGCATGTGACTGAGGATCCGAAAAACTTGTGAACTTGTCAAAGGAACTGTGACTGGTCTCATTATGGAATTAAATATTTAATTACAGTTTTCTGATATGGTCACTTTATCTGTCCCCTGAGGTTTCACAAAGTTTCCCTTAAACCTCCTTTTCTTCTCAATCATACAGCGTTTTTCTGTGATGGCTTTTCCATCTCACTCCCGCATTAACCTGCACAGTTTTCCACCAAAGGCTGCTAACTTCAGCTAAGCACTGAGCACTAGCACTGATGAGAGACTGTGATCCTTCATAGGGTGCCACTAGTTGCCATCCAACCAGTATTTCCTGACAGATGTGTCTTTGGGGGTGCAGTTTGACGCAGTAGCATTTCATGCTAGGTTCAAGGGCCACACAAAGAGCTTCCGAGGGCCGCCACCTTGAACCCCTGACATATGGGATTAAACTACAAAAATCCAACTCACAGCCTTAGTCTGAACACTAACAGAGTATAGAATCTGTCTCATCTTAATAGAAAGACTTAAAAACACCAAACTACTTGTCTTAATAAATTTTGTTAGTTTCCTAATATGAAGAATTGTAAAATATCACTTCTGTGAGGCTGTTCAGACAGACGGGCAATGAACTTTTAATCAAAGGTCAAGCTGTAGGTGACATGTGTAGTTCATGATAGTGTTTATTAATGTTGAAATGGCGTTCTTCTGCCAGATAACACATTAAAGTGGTGAGGTTTGAGCCCACATTTCTCCTTGTTACACAAAGTGTTGCCTGAAATATGACCAATTTGTTTTCATGGAAGCCGAAATTATACCTCAGAGATCTCAGGATAGAAAATGTCTACTTTCTGGGAAAATATGAATCCCTGCTCTGCACAGCTGGAACAGTTTTGTCTTGTTGTATATATGTTCTGTTGCATCAAGTGTAGAGCTGAATGATTTTGAAAAAATATCTAATTGCGATTATTTTGACTGATACTGCAATATTAGCAGTACATCATTATTCTCATTTTCATTTAAAACATATCATTATGGTGTGACTTTCGCAAGGATCTGCACCAAACAAAGTCTGTAAATATATTATGTGTAGGCCCGGACATTCCTGCAGCATGACATCTAATTTAATGTCTGTATATTAATGTCTGTATAATACATCTGTTTCTATGTTAGTGCACATCACGTATAAGTGTTATTAGAGACTCTTGTGTATAATTTGTTTCTGTATTTTGCTCATCGTGTGTGTGGCATTTTGCTCACCTTGGCTCCTTTTACTCCACTGCAGTCACATTTGGATCCCACACATCCATGGCAAGCCTGTTGGGCGACAAGAAGAGGAGAAGAAACATTATTTATTTAATTAACTGACTCATATTCTCAGTGTCATTAAAAAACGTCTCTTATAGCACTTTGTTTTATTTTGTGTATACACCAAAAAAAGCCACATTATTGAGATATAGTATGTCACATTTTTAAGAGTCAATTTATGGTCAAATTTGGAAGGTTAACAGATGACTTACAAACACTGAAAAACATACACGACCTGCACAATCCACTGTACACAGTTTGCTTAACTGACTAAACCATGATTTCACAGACTAAAGTATCCATAGGGATTTAAATTTTATACCAAGACAGAATAAAGAATAAAAACAAAGATTGTGACAAATGCACAGTTTATTTCAGCACAAGAAGACACACTCAGTCTTTCTGTGCACATTTCCTTTCCTGATTTTTTTTTTCTAAATAAAAGGCTAAGACAAGAATGATGATCGGAAAATAACTTTACAATGTGACCAGTGAACAGGGATCAACAAACAGGTCAAAAATGATGAATTTTAACTTAAAAAAACAAATAATATAAAACAGGAGAAGCACTTAAATCCAACACAAAGAGGTGTGTCTTATTTGTCCAGTGTAGTAGGACTAATAATGTTTGGTATTGATTTGGAGTCACTGAAAAAATTATCAAATTATCTTCTATTCAAATATTCATGTCAAATTAATCAATTACACATAAGCAATCAAAATAAATGCGCTACATGAGACCAATATTATATAATTTTGTAATAATAATTTTCACCCAAAGACCTAAAATCAACTATCGCCACTAGAGGGCGCTCCATCACCACACCTACCTGCACTAAGCAGGCTATAAGTAGCATCTCTTCCCACAGAGAAGGAGAAACGTCTGTAGATTCTCCTGCAGGTTTGTGTGATGAGCAGATGACAAATGCATGGTCAAACAACACCTAAACTCAGATAAAAACTTTTATCTAAAATAAAACAAATGTTCCTCCCAAAAACCCTTCAGGAAAAAAAACATTTTCAGAGTGAGAAAGTTGTGGAGAAGGGGGGTTAAAGGGAAGCCGAGAAGTGAGGGAGGGAGGGAGGGAGGGATGGGAGTGGGGAGTGCCAAGCTGTTGATTAACTTTTCCCATGCTTGTTGACACAGCGAATGCCAGACGGGCATCGATTGCACGCATGCCAGGCAGTCAGGTTGTGAGAAAGACAGAGAGGCAGAGAGCGCACGAGAGGAGAGGACAGCCAGGCAGACAAGTCAGCATTCTTCTGTGTCTGAAAAGCCTTTTGTGTGTCCGCGTTTGTGGTGACAGGTTTCAGGCTATTGGACAGTAGGGTTGTGAGTAAATCTCAGTGTAGTCCAAGGTGACATCTTAACATATCTTGTTTTGAGCGGCCAGCGGTCCGAAATCCAAAGAGAAACCGCCGTCTTATGAGTCAAATACTGCTCTCTCCAAACCAACCAAACTCCATAGGCAAAAACAGTCATTTTACCTTGAAGAAGACAGGAGCTATGCTTCGATCTGTTAGTTAGTTTGTGTTATTATGTGACTTTGGTGAATCTAAACTAACCTTTTATAATGCCAAAGTCAGACAATTACACATACAAACTGAGGGATAGAGGCAGCAGTGGAGCAGCAACAACCTTATTCTGTGAGGTTAAATTACTGATTTTTGCTAATGGAGTTTGGTTGGTCTGGAGAGACGATACTTGGCTTGTTTAACAAGGTATACACTTGCACTGATATTGATTTTTTTAACACATCAGTACATTGACAACTAACATTTACTGCAGTCCACTGAATATCGATAAGTAACTCACACAACCCCACTTCAGAAATTCCAAACTATCCCTTTAATGGGAGACAAATGTTTGGTGTCTCAGCTCAGTGAGTCCCACAGTGATATCATTGGAGGGAGGTTATTTGTTTGGTGAAAACATACTGACTCCACAAAAACATGGCACTGATGGAGGAAATCCTTTACTTTAGTAAAAGTAGCAATACTGCACTTTATTACAGCATATTATTGGATTATTATTACTGATGTGTTAATATGTAAATAGCATTTTACAGGATCAGATGCAGTTGGCAAATTCCTGATCCACTTACAGTAATAAGGTCAGTTTCAGCACAGAACAGGGCTGCAACTGAGTGCAACTTACTTACTTTATCAATTAATTTGCCTGTTATTTGATCAAATGCAATCATATAAGACAAAAAAAAAAAAAAAAATAAGCAAATTCTCATATTTGAGAAGAGGACATTTGACATTTTTGAATGAAACATAATCTGAATCACAATAGTAGATTGATTAGTTGATGAATTTAGTTTTTAAGAACATTACCAGCTGGATCAGATCTTACATATTTCTTTCAACTAGCAAAAATAAAAATTAAAAAGTCAAGATTTAGTTATGATAGGAGGAGGCCTTTCCTCTTTGCTTCCATTCTTGGTCGACAGTGTTTACGAGGAGACAGCTGTGCACCTCAAAAATAACTATCCAATAATGTTAAAGCATCCCATGAAAATGAAAATTATTTACGCCAAGTTTAGTTTTAATGAAGCAAATACTTAATAAAGCAGCGATGTAACAGTGACTCTGCAGAAAGGGAAGTGGGCGTCAAAACAGCTGTTCACATCTGTACCAAACAGTGTAAATCTTTTTAGACGCTGCTGCATCTTTCTTGTGTCAGCGTGGAAAGTTTTGACACAGAAACCCAGTCTGCACTTTGGCAGCGTGCCTGCGTGCGTGCGTGTGTTTCAACACTTGGTGGACAGAATATCAGGTTCCCTGCAGCCTCCCTGCAGCTCCACTGACAACATTATGACACGGAGGTCAAATGTCAACATCTGATCAGGGACAGGGTTTGAACACTGCAATATAGAAGTTATGATGCCTCTTTATGTGTGTTTAATACATAATAAAACTAATAAAACATTCTAACAAATGCTATGTGATAGTTGTGGATAAAACATGAAATTTCTCACTGAAAAAGTGAGAATAAGAGTTAATTTGCTGTTATGATTATATATTTTTGTTACAGCATCTGTTCAGATGCAGCCTGTGATTTTACACTTTGACTTTTCTCTAATGTTTCAAATTTTCTCTTAAAATCCATGTTATTGCTTGAACAATTACAATCATCAATCAATAAATATAACAAGTAAAAAACTATTTATTAATTATTTAGGACAATAATTGAGCAGAAATGCTGAGTATTTTCTGGTTTCAGGTTCTCAAATGAGAGGATTTGATGCTTTGTGAGTGATTATTTAAATCATTTTAAAAGGAATTTGGGCTCTCAGGCTCAAACAAAACTGCCGATCTAAATGTCATGTTATAATAATAATTTTTCATGATTATTTCTGACATGTTATACATCGCGACAGATTCTGGATCCAATATGAAGGATCAAAAAAAAATCGATACACTGACCAAATACTTTATATTTATTAAATGGCTTTGTTAAATACTCTGTTCTCATTGTTCATTTGCAGCCTTCTGTCTGTTATTTTTCTGATGAAAACAACCCGTGCTTGAAGAACAGACGTGCTATGAAGAACACCGTTGTATGAAGACAGACCGTTGCTATGAAGAACAGACTGTTGCTATGGACACACTTCTGATAATAGACTCTGTAGGAGCAATAAAATCTTTTTAAATTAATAGATCATTTTAAAATTAATATTTTGTGTCAAATGATTGACTTTTTGTAAGTAACCACGTAATAAACAGGATAATGTACAGTGAGAGGATTATTATTGCGAAATAAACCTGTTCAGGGTGACTGACCTCCCTGTCACGGTTTAGTTCACAATAATGACCTACTCACTGTAATTATCCCACATATAAAACCCAAATTTACATCAGGGCAGTGAAACGGTAAACTTTCAATGGTATTTTTAATTATCATAAATTGTCAAAAATAATTATAAATAAAAAAACACAAATATATCAACCTGACTTAAGAAAAAAACGATCAAATATGCATAAAATGCTGCCTGTGAAACAAAAAAACATCCTAATACAGACTGATACAGCTGCATTAGGCCAAGTTCAACCAATGTATTGATCTATATTTCATATATTTAATAATTAAGCAATTAATCAAGAACATTTGCAACAACTTTATCAGTTGCAGCCTTTTTACAAGCTAATATATTTTTGTTCTTTATGTTCTGCAATGTGTCTTGTAAATTGTTTTAAAAAGCTGCCACACAGTTTACAACCACATGTGGCCTGTGTTTGTTTACATATATAAATAGATAGAGAGCGTACATGCATGTGCATGTGTATAGATTACATTTGTCACATTCCTGAGTGTGTGTGTTTGTGTGTGTTTGTGCGTGTGTGTGTACAGGATGTGTCCACAGTTATAAGCCAGGTGTTAACCACACACTGACAGACTGTTAAAATCCTCTTTCACCACTCAGATCTGCGCTCTGATAAATGAGCAACAGCGCCGTCTGTCTCTTTCTGTCTTCCTGCGGGGCTCAGAGGGTGAAGCAAGGCACCACTCGCAGCCAGGGGTCGAGGGTTCGATTCCCACTGAACGTTAAATGCACACACGTCAATGTCAGGAGCGGTTTTGGATTAAAAGATGCGCAGAACGTCACATCACGTTGGCTGTAAACACAAAACGTGTGCAAACTGCTATCTGGGCTGGAGGGTAGACGGGTTACACAACACACACACACACACCACACACACACATGCCTGAATACATTTGAACATGGGTATTCAAGTGTGTGTGTGTGTGTGTGTGTGTGTGTGTGTGTGGAGGTGTTTTTACAAGCCCTGAATCTCCAGATTAGTCTCTGGTCTGCTTCAGCTCAATGCAGTCTGCTCTCCCACGCCCAGGCCCACAGCTCACACTCTTTTCACCTCCATCTCTCTCTTTTCTTTTTTCTCTTCATCCATCTGTTCTCCTGTCCTCTCTGCACTCGTCCCTCTCCACCCCACACGAGTTCATCCAGAAACGCACGATGGAGCTCGCTTGCTCTAATGCCGCTTTAAAACATTCATAGACGCTCGCTCAAACCCTGAAGATTTCCACGCAGCGCCCACTAACAGGCGACTTAAAGGACGCTTACACGCTTTTTCCTCTTTGACAACATTATGAAGCATTTTCCTAAAAAACACAACGTATAGACTCATATAAACTTGCAGAAAATACAGACAGAGGGCTGCACGGTCTCTGCAGATACAGACACCCTGCAGCCCTCTGTCTGTATTTTATTGTTTCCTCATTATTTCACTGCGTTCTGGGACGTTTACCAACCCAAAACGTCAGTACTTTGACGTCCTGGTAATGAGACGTTTGCAAACGGCTCGGAAAAATCCGACTGATTCTGCCTTTAACTTTCAGGTTCTCAAAGTCACCTCAAATATGAACTTTCGACTGGTTAAGAAGTGTTCACTTTACAAGACGTGAATAAATACTTTTAGGATAAACTACTGACCGCTTGACTTAATAAACTATGAATGAGAAAGAAAAGAAAAATTACTGTGCAGGTCATATATGTCTGATTTTTAAAAGATTTTGGTGAGATAAATGCATGAAGGCTTTCAAGAAATAACAGGTCCAACCATTCTTAAACTTCTATTAAAGGGATAGTTCACCCAAAATGAATATGCAGTCAATATCTACTCACCCTCATGCCGATTGAAGCTTGGGTTTAGTTTCTTAGTCCATAAAATACTGGAGTTTCACAGGAAAACAGTGTTGCAGAATCTCCAAAACAATGGAGGTGAATGGTGATTAGTAAAAAAAAACAAAAAACAAACATAAAATGCCTCCATACTGCTTGTCTTGCATAATCCAAGTCATCTAAAGCCCCGAGGTGGCATTTGCACACTGTCACAAACACACACACACACACACTGCGGACAGTGTATATGTGCACGTGGCTCCAAGCTAAAGATCTACAGTGAAAATTCAGGCTAAAAACATGATGTAAATAACATTTTTTAAGTCAACTTGGCATACTGGGGCTTTAGGAGATGTGGATTACACCAGACGAGCAGTATGGAGGCATTTTACGTTTCTATTCTGTTGTTTTCTTCCATTTGAAAATTGGTCACCATTCACTTCCATTGTTTGGGAGATTCTGCAGCACTGTTTTCCTGTGAAACTCCAGCAGTGTTTTGTGGACTAAAAAAATAAACCCGACCTTTAATCGACATGAAGGTGAGTAGATAATGACTGAATTTTCATTTTTGGATGAACTATCCCTTTAAATGTAGTGCAAAACATTAGCACTAAAAAACAGTAAATTATGGAAAATTCAATAAATAAATGATAATAATGTTGAATAATAGATTTTTAACATAAAAAATATAATCATATTAAAAATATTTCAGTATTACAGCTGGTTGCTCAACACATGATGTTACAATAAACATCAATGGCGCCTCACTAATATTATGTGGTGGTCAACATGGTAAAGTCGGGCATTGAGAAAGAAAAAAACGTATTGGAACATCTTTACTGGTGGGAGTCATAAATTTGAGGCAACAACAATTGATAAGTTAATCGATTAGTTGTTTGGTCCATAAAATGTCAGAAAAAAATGGTGAAAAATGTCGATCACTGTTTCTTGAAGCCAAAGATGACATCCTCAAATGTCTTGTTTTCCCACAACACAGAGGTATTAGCAAAGACATCAGAAAATAGTCATATTTAAGGAGCTGGAATCAGAGAATTTGGACTTCAATCTCAAATTGATTAACAAAATAATTAATTTAATAGTCAACAGCCAATCAATTAATCACTTGTATGTTGTAGAAATACTCTACAGTCCTTATGAAGATATAATTAATGCACAATCTGGCAGTTTGTTACATGTTTGGAAGATACGGAGCAATCTTAAAATATCTTTTGGGGCCTATTTAGCTAATTATAATATGAGCTGCAGGCTGAGGTGTTGCACTGTGCACTGAGCTGTTTGATTTTCTGCAAATCTGTTGCCCCTTGGGGTAAAATAATAAACCGAACAGAGCTGAAATGAACTGAGCAAGGTTTAAAAATCTGCCTAAATACAGTGTTAAAAGCATCTCTCTCTCTCTCCATGCTGTTCACTCCCTCTCTCCACCCTCCTGTTTGCCCCCGCAGCACTGACGGGGCATGTAATCCACTTAGAAAGGTCAGTGAGCTGCAGATATTTGCTCCACTCTCCCCGTCTGTCTCTCTTTTAGCTCTCTCTATCATTTCCCTCACTCTCTCCTCACCTCCGTCCCACTTTTTCCATCACGGCAACCCGGGCTCGTACTCTGAGGCCGCTGGAGGTCCGTATAGGACAGGTAATCACAGTCAGAGTCATGACTGTACAGGTGTAGCTCTGACACTGCAGGTGAATGCTCAACATATACAAATGAGGTAAAGAGGAGGCAGTAAACGAGCAAAAAGTACCTTAAAATTTTGTTCACATATGGGGTTGATTTTATGGTTTTGAGCGGCAAAGATGCTTCACAATCAACTCCATCTATGTTCTTTTCTCTGTATTTAAAATGGAAACACCACCTAGCCGCTAGCAAACAGCAGTGACGTATAATTTTATTAATTGTGACTTGAAGGACTGCAACCTAAGTTATCTTAGCTATCTAGTGTTTTTTAAATATGACACCGACTCAGAAATTAGGGAAATGCAGATACAATTTGTATTTCTGACATGCTAAATGCTAACATGAAGCTAATGGGAACTGCAGACCAAAACTGACTTAGAGAAAGCTGGCTGGGAGAGAGTGGGTGCAATCAAAAAGCAAATCAAGATTTAATCACCAGCTAGTAAACTGGTGAAGGATTTTTGTACCAAAACAAACTGATAGGAGGAGCTAGGCGTGTACGGAGTGATGGAGAGGTGAGCCAGGTGAGGGAGGGGGAGGAGGAAGAGGGGGGAACCAGCGGAAGGCACGCAACCGGGGATTAGACTGGCGAGACTGGAATTCCCCGCTCATCAAAGACTGATGATTAGACACCTATACACACTGCCCTGCCCTGGATAACACACACACACACACACACACACACACACACAAAGACACATATGCATTCATGCAGCACAGAAACACACACACATGCATACAATAAATAGACTAATATGCTCATTAACAGTACACACAGCTGCAAAGACAAAAAAAAAACAAAACAACTAAGAGTCTATTTCTTTCTTTTGAACATCAATACACACACACTGAGCTTGTGAAACCCCCTGATTTGACCACAACTAATAACTTCTGCTTTCCGACAGTGATCTCAGCTCAACCGCAATGAGACCAGAGCCAACATGTTCACACCAGCTCCAACGTTACATACACACACACACACACACACACACACACACAGATGCAGGTATATATGCATGCATAACGAAGAACATTGGTCCCAGTTATACTTGTTATTTCACGTGTCTCATATCAGAAACTAATCAAATTTATACATTTCACACTTTGCCACATATATGTATATCTGTTAGCGGAATACAAATTGAGGCTGACCAGTAACTAACGCAAAAATAATTATGTCTGAGGCAAGACCTTAGAAGCAATCTCTAATGCTCCTTTGATTCATTCACAGTTTTCCGTACCAATCATCTATCTGATCTGCCCCTAAGATATGTTAGGGGAGTTACTGACGGAATAATCTGCATATAATTTGTTTCCTGTTTGATCATACGTCAAAATATGGCCTGTTGTCTCCTACAAATATTACTGTATTACTTGTGAGATCAATATTACACAACTTTAATCAATACTACACAACAGTTTCTAATCTGCGTTACCACCCTTTTGTTCTTGAGGAGTCCAAACGTTTTTTTCCCTAATTTATTCCTCATAGACATGCAGTCCAAAGACCTTTTAATTCGAAAACCAAATAGTCCAAAAAATGTCCCATTGGACTCAAAGCCCATTTGTCCGACAATTCGTTATCCTGGAAACAAAAGTCTGCTGCTCCGAAGGGCTGTTGTTCTGAAAATACGCACTCTGACTGGAATTTTTTGCACTTAATATCAGTTGATGTCATAGGCAGCTTTCATCATCATAGTGACAATAATAAGCATGTGCTTAATGTTGCAAACCAGTCATAGTTTGGTTAGGTTTAGGCACCAAAACAATTTGGTTAGGTTTAGGAAAAGATCATGTTTGGGTTACACATGACTTATGTCAGTTAAGTTACATACAATTTCGGAACAACAGTCTTTTGCAATGGCCATTTGTTTTTGGGATACTGGGCTGTTGGACAAGTGGCTTTCGGTCCAATGGGAATTTTTCGGACTATGGTGGTTTTGGGATAATGGGCTGTCAGAACAACGGCATGGAACTTTTTTTTTTTTGCATGCCTTTTCATGCATTCCAACAGCCCAACGGTCTGTTATCCCAGACAGCCCACTGCTCCGAAGGCCCGTTATTCTGAAAATACTCACTCTAGGGGAATTGGGGGAGCTTTTTGCCCTTAATATCTTTGTGAATTTTCACATGCAAATGTCAGGTGACCTGTACTATAGTCAGGGTGGCCTTTATCTTCATGATAACAATAATGATGTGAATGATGTGAAATGATCACAGTTTAGTTCCGTTTAGGCACCAAAATTACTTGGTTAGGTTTAGAAAAAAGACCATGGCTTTGGTTAAAACAAGTACTTAAGTTACCTCAGTTGGACCAATGGGCCTTTGGAGAAATGGGCATTTGTTTTTGGGATAACGGGCTGTTAGACAAATGGGATTTTGGTTTTTGGTGCCCTCTATAGATATAAATGATTCATTCTAAGGCAACGAAAACACAACAATTCTTATTTTTGGGTGATTATACTCTAATGAAAATATTCTTATGAATATTATATTCCACTTTTGACACATTCTGCATTTCTGCAATATGAAAAAGTAATACTAAAAGTTATAATGTGTTACTGCTGACAATTCATGAGGAAAAAACCTAGCAGATTACATTATTGTAATGGTTTTATTTCATGGCTCAGCATCTGTGTGTGTGTGTTCCACTTCACGGGCTGAATAACTGTGTGTTTAAAGTGTGTTTGGAGTGGCAGTCCAGGCTCTGAGCTGCTGCGTCAAACCGTCGACTCCTTTCATCGCCGCTGGACTTTGACTACTTCAAGGTGTTGACGCCCCAAGAGTGACGACCAAACCAAATATTTTCACTTCGACAAAAATCCGACCATGTGTGTTTTGACTAACCAGCTCTTTGGAAGAGGAAGACCCCCCGACTGGAAGACCCCATGTCTCTCCCTCACACACACACACACACACACACACGCCATCGTGCCACAGTGCCGGTCCAGGAATTCCATTGATATTCCCGGGAATTCTCTTTCTTCTCAATGCAATTTTCTCTCCTCTCTTCTCTTTTCATTTGCTCTAATGAATGTTGACCCCTGTGACCTCCCACTGAGAGATACCTGCAGGGAGAGCACTTTGAGGCACCGGGCAGCTGACCACCATCCCTGCACCCCCTCCAGACCCGCAGTTCATTTTGAATAAAACCAATTTAGTCGAAGTGGCAGTTTTGAATTCTTCTTTGATTCTGGATAATGCAAACACTGCTATTTTTTAACCTCTGTTCACATATTTTCAATAAAAACATATAACCCAGGTTCATTAATAATCACACTGCAGCTAAATGCATCTCAAATCTGTTTTTCCTCACTCATACGTGATTCAGATTTTTCATGCAGAGCAAACAACAAAAAGGTGCACCTTTTTTTTTCTTTCCTGATCTAGTCCAAGGGTTCTTTACCTTTTCTAGGCAAAGGCCCCCAAATAAGATTTTGCAAGATGTCTTTAAAAACCCAAGGTTGAATGTTTTTTCTGCCACTGGAGGTGCTTTTATTTCAAGTCACGCTGAAGTTTCAACGGTTTAAACACACATCTGAGAGGCTCTCAGAGCAGAGAAGACATTTGGGTCACTCATAGCCATTCATACGTGCAGCAGTAAATCCATTCTTTATACGTTGCACCACATTTGGGAGTTTCACGTAACTATCTTGGGATTGCACAATGGCGGCTAACAACATGCTAACAACAACAATAACAACACCTATCAAAATGGAATCATGGATAAAGGACAAGGGATACGATTGCACTGGAGCCGATGTTGTAAAGGTACAATGCTAGCATTAGCATTAGCTTAAAGTTAGCCTTCCTGCTTAGCTTACTCTGCGGCTAATCCTGTCAGTTTTCCAGCAGTTTGGAAATACCAGGTGAAAGTTTTCTTGGTCTTGAGAAGCTGCAGCGATTGATTAGCTGACACACTGTAACCTGAACTGTACATTTACTGCCAGATTGACAGCTTCCTGCTCCGCTATGAGCATCGCCATCACCCGCAGTCTGCTGCTCGCTCTCCTGCACTAACACGCTGCACACACATCACGCACTGCTCTATGTTCCAGGGTCAGATGGCAGCGCTTGTATCCGGGATATTATGGCAAGAGGTTAATGTTCAGTGACGATCAAATGCTCTACTTACTTTTAAAGAAGAAGCCACTAGTATTTGCAGATGATCTCAATCACACACGTTAAAACTAGCTAAGCAGCAGCCCGCAGAGATCACATATTTCACACAGAAACAACACATGCAGAACCTCTCCGCTCCTCCCTCTGCTTCCATACACCTGTAAAAACACACCTCGCCCTCTGTCGAGCTTTTACATGTCTCATTGCGTTTGCCTTCAACTTGCACTGAACCATAAACCAAACATGCATCTATGGGTTTCATGCCGTTCTATAATGAGATACGAAGGTGGTGGTGGTTCTGTGGGTCTGAGAGTTGCTCCAGGACACTTCAACAGGATGTGTGTGTCTGCTGCAACCCAGGGTCTGTTCTGTTACAGTTCACCCTGGTGGCCATTTAACAGAACTACAGTTTGAAGTAACTCCACCAAACTAACCGATAGTCACATTTCTTTCTGTCTCACACAAGAACACTTTGTTGGGAGTGTTTGACATTCCTAAAACTTGACCTTCCAGATGGGACTCTATCTAAACAGGCCCCTAGACTGAGAGGTAAACACAACCACACACACACACCATGTGTTTGTATCACTGATGTTCTATGGGAACAGAAAACAGCATCAGGTCCCACTCATCGTATCTTCTGCAGTGGTTTTCATACCACAGGAGAGTGTGTTTGTTCATCCAGGTTCTGACAAAAGAGACGATATCTCTGAGTTATTGAGCTCTGAGTAAAAAATTGACTCAAGTTCTGCAGGGTGAAGAAAACCCATAATTAATGTATATTAAGGAATAAGTTGTGTATACTGTAAAAAAAAATATCATCTTTAGTCACCATATTATTCAAAATGTTGGTGCTTTTTCTCACTTTGTTGTGCTGTAACATGATTTTTTTTAATACACAGAATTTTATTTTTTATGAAATAATTCTCACAATTGGTGCAGTTAGCAAATTTGTTACAGAAGAGTATTAGAGCCAGGAATAAGGAAATATAAGAGAAGGAAAACACTGAAGTCTGCTCTTCAAGAATAAAGTCGAAACATCCAAAATAAAGGTGAAAGACTAGGGTACAAATGTTGAGAATCAAGTCAAAATGTTGAGAATAAAGTTGAAATGTTGAGAATGAAGTCGAAATACCATTTCAAGCATAAAGTCTAAATGGTAAATTCAACAACTCTACCAACAACTCCCACCTCTGATATATTTTGTCTTTTGCCCTGCACTAATACTGAAAGTTTGTTTTAATTCTCGACATTTCCTCCTCTCATTCCTTTTCCTTAAACCTGACCCTACGGGCTTTATTATAGTCCTGAACAGATGTGCACATGGACAGCTGTGAACACCACAGACTCCTGTTAGATCTGTTTGTACTACTTTCTGGAGTACGCTTGGTGGACGTGTTCCACACATGCGCAGCAGATCAGGTCTGTTGTGGCTGCACTGGAAAGGTCTGTGGACAAATCAGCGGGGTCACAGCAAACAGCATGGATGTGAAATTTCTGTCACACGGAGCCCTGCGGCCCCTCGCACACTCGTGGACGTGAAAGCACAATACCTTCTAACTCTCCTATAGGTTTGCATACCTTGAAAGCTGTGCAGGTTATGCAAACATGCACTGCAGATCTATCAGTGGTTTCTATCAGTGTTTGTCCCAGAAACATCCTCACATGGATCTTTTAAGTAGGGGGGAGTTGAATTCCTTCCCCTGGGAGATCTGACAACCCCACCCCACCCTCGCCTGGCTCAGCCCCGCCCAGCCTGGCCCAGCCCGGCCCGGCCTTGTGCTCAACACAGGTTTAAACACGCCCGTCTACCTCTCTCTGCAACGCTCCACATACATCACCACTTGGCACGCTGCATTGTAGCTACGGGCAACAAGAAATTAGAGAGGGGAGCGGCGGCTTGCCAGCTGAATACCTGGATATGTGTAGCCTGGGGATAGACTGAGAGGAGGCAGGTAGGAGGATAGAGGATGGGAGGAGGAGGAGGGGAGGTAAAAAGTTAACTAGAACAAAGAAAGCAGAGAGAAGGAGGTGATAAGGAAAGAAATACCACCTTCACTCTCTAAAATCACAGATAAGATCTTGTGGTGTGGTCTGTGTGCAGGCTTAGAGATGCACTCAAGAGTTCACAGTCAGAAACTGTAACCACAAAAAGCAAAAATAAACAAATCAGTGCGGACTTTTAACCCTGAAAACCACAGGTGCGTGACCAGTTTGTTTCGCGCAATCCTGAAGCTTTTTAGGGTTTCGATCCAGAGGTTAAGACGTGAGACGCTGCAGGAGAACAAATGAATCAATGTTTAAAGAAATCCCCTTGTTTTTCTGTCAAATTCCCCTCATTTCAGGTGCTTTTTTTTTTTTGTGAAGTTTTGTCCTAACCTGCGTCCAGCTGCAACTCTGAATCCATCTCCTGTCGGCTCTTGAGGGATTTTTTCACCTGGAGTTAACAAAAATCTCAGCTAAAAACGTCAAATCATGAGAAAATAAATGAGCCTAAACATACGATGTTTAGACATCTGTGTAAACCTTTGAGCAAACAGCAAACCGTTTCTGTAAACCAAGCGTCGAAACCTGCACGGTGGAGGTGCATCACTGTTTGGATGAGCCTTAATATTTATCCAGGAGCCTCTGCTGTAGACAAAACAAGATAGCGCTGGATGTCCTGATTGTGTATCTCTGAGACAGAGAGACACACGTGGTCGCTCTGTGTACTGCAGAAGTGAGTGAAAAGAGTGTGTTAATGATGCAAAGTGGAATTAACAGCTGAGTTTTTCATGCTAAACCGCCTGCTCCAAGCTTCTATTTTATTCTAACTGGACAAAAGTTTATACCTGAACTGTACATCTGATTGTTGAGCATCACATTACAAAACAATGGGCTCTAATCTACTGCTATTACAGCCTCTAATTTCAGGCTTTGCCACCAGATTTTGGGGGCTGGCTGCAGGGATTGGGCTCAAAGTCGGTTCAAGTTCATGTCAAAGCTGCTGGGTGGGGTTGACATCAGGACTGTGTGCAGGCCTGTCAAGTTTATCCACATCAAAGTCTCTGGGCCTGCAAATAACAATTATTTTGATAGCTGATTAATCTGTTGATTATTTTCTCAATCAACTGATTAGTTGTTTGGTCTTTAAAATGTCTGAAAATGTTGATCCATGTTTCCTAAAGCCCAGGATGATGTCCTCAAATGTTTTATTTCGTCCACAGCCCAAAGATATTCAGTTTACTGTCAGAGAGGAGCGAAGAAAGCAGAAACTATTCACATTTGAGAAGCTGGAATCAAATAATTTTGGCATTTTTTAAATTACTCAAACTGGTTAATCGATTATCAGAATAGTTAAATTCATATATGGTTAATAATTGATTGCAGCTCTACATGTCCCCTTTCAGACTAGTGGAAAGAAAACATCCAAAATGTACATTTAGGTGTAAATTAGAGCATATTTAACTAGATAATGCCTCATTTGTGTATTTAAACTTGTAATAGAAAAAATAATTATCTTAATGTAAATAATCAGCTGGGGAAGATTCATGGTGATAATTACTTGTTAAAAATGTAACCGACTTCACCTGTAGTGTCTTTCCTTAACTCAACTACAGCCTCAGATATGATTATATGCTGTAGCATTAAGATTCCCCTTTAGTACAACTAAGTGGCCCAGTGACCCCTAAACAAAAAGTTGAGCACTGGTGTCCACATATTTTTGGACATTAGGTATTCTGTGCAAACCATGCCTCTACCTGTGCACCTGTAATTCCACGTCTCCACCACATGAGGGCAGTAACAGGAGTGGGAAACAACATGATGAAAAGCATCTCAGCCACAGTAAAGACTTTAAAAACACTATTTAGACAATCAAAAATCAAAAATCCAGCAAAACAATACAATAATTAACTCTTTTTAGAGTCAAAGTAATATGATTTTAATGATATTCTGGGCAAATTTAAGTTAACTGTTGCTGCTAAATCAGTTCAGACTGATTTAGTGAGGTAAATCTTGGATTTTCAAAGGTTGTGTTTGAGACATCGGTTTGGTTTATGAATGAGCTACATGTACGCTTTTAGCAGCAGTTTGATTCAGATCATCCCGGCCGAACATGCTCCCTCTTGCTTCTCCAGGTCCCAAGTGTCTGATCTGATCTTGGTGCAGAGGCAGGTCACAGCAGGCTCCCGGCCGGCCTACATTTCTCTTAAACATCCTCACTTAAACAGCCTCTGATGAGGACAGATGCATCTGAGCGCAGGATGCAGCTGAAATGTTCAAATGTGCAGAATTTTTGCACTAAAAAAGGGAAGAACATGGATGACTTGAGTCTGAAAATGCTGGACAAAACATTTGCTCTGAAAGACTAGCTACTCCTGATTAGCTTTTAGCACTTTGGCAAGCTTTAAAATGATGAATTTTCAGTCAATTAATAGCTTTTCTTAAACTTTCTTAATTGATAATTGAATTTTTCACAAAAAAGGGAAAAACCCTTATTTTAAGCTCTGTGACAGTGCATCTTTTCAGGGTCTTTAGGGTTGTTGTAGGGGATTTTTGCAACCCATAAATGAGCATTTAATTGACTTTTTTGCATAACACAACATTTTAAAGTAAGCTATTTTGCTAAAAATATGGACTACTTACTCTATCTTTACGCTAGCCCCTCTAGCCTTTGTTAAATCAGGGGACTGGTGGGGTCCTTCATGCTTCAGGGCTGCCCAAATGGATGCCTTTAATGTTTTCTTCATCATAAACAAAAAAGTTAAGTAACTGTTTCTCTTTTACCCACATGTGTTTACCTCAGCTCCTTCTGTTTATCCTGCTTTATCTTTATTTCCTGTTTCTTTCTAAAAATGTTTCTCTGTGTATTTTTACTCTATTATTCCACCTCGCCTTTTGGTCCCTCCACCCCTCTCTTCTTCTTCTTCTCTCTCCTTCTTCTTCTCCTCTCTTTCTGACTCCTGACAGATGTCTGCTATTTCCCGTTGTTCTGACCGGCGGGGGTCTGTTTGTCTAGAGGCGACGAGGAATGTTGTGCATTCAGTGTTGACACGCACAAACACACACACACATGCACGCTCACACAGATACACACACTTACATACAAGTTAAAACACGAGCCAAAAACCTAAATAAATTCAAGGTATGTCTTGTCTTCATATTTTAAATTTCAGTCTGTATATCGCACCACATTGACAATAAAGGTGGAAAAAGTGGATGAGAAAACACACTCACTGTTATGCAAGCACACACACGTAAACACACAAATACACACATCTGGTGAGGAGATCATCTAAAACAAAAACTAAATGATATTATATATTATATACATATATTATTAAAATTATTTATTCCTTTTCCTTTAACCAATGCAGATGCGACCATACAGGACAGACGGTCTCTAGATCTGAAACCAGCAACACAAAGACGTGTTGTGGGAACATTAACAAAAGAATCGTCGCTCCAGTAAAGTTTAGAGTCTAGGAGAGTCTATGACAACTTTGACATCCATATATACTTTGATATTAATGAAAAGAAAGTAAACGGGCCACAAAGTCCACATGGTGGCTGTTTGTGTCCGTCAACCAGTCAGGTTGCAGTTTACATCCATGTCTACTTAAGTCTACTTGCCAAAAGGGAAGTTATCACTATATTGACATGTTGATTCCAGACGTCCTGCTGTCTTCACTGAAGAGACTACTTTTATAGAGGAGGACAGAGGACTGATGGAGAGGTGAACATTATGATGTCACAGTGAAGCTGACCTTTGACCTTTTGGATAATGAAACATCATCGCCTCATAATTTTACCCTTCTAGATATTTCTGTGTAATTTTGTCTTAATTAGTGTAGGAATTCTTGAGTTATGGCCAAAGATATGTTCAGTGAGATCACTGTGAACTTTGACCTTTGACCACCAATATTTAATGACTTCATCTTTGAGTCCAAGCGGACGTTGGTGCCAAATTTGGAGAACTTCTGTCCACGGGTTCTTGAGATATTGCATTAACAATAATGGAACAGCGGTACGGAGAGACCAACCTGAAAACATAATGCCTCCGGTCACAGCGTGGAGGCATAAAAACACCAACAAGCACTTCGGAAAATGAAGTTCAAACATGGTGCCTGGATGGAGCAGACTACAGAGCAGTCCGTAAATGCACCACCTGCCCTTAAAATTTATTACAGCCACAAGGAAGGAGAATATAAAAGAGAGAAGAGGATGAAATTAATGATTATAATAGTAAACAACACAACTAATGACCAAACAAACGATGGATCAGGTGACTTTTTGCCTCCTGCCTCCATCTGTGTCACTCAGCAATGTGAAAAATGCTCCGACAGAAACATGCACCTTGCTGTACGCTGCTGAACATTATCCTCTGACTGCATGCTAAAGGCTTAGCTGCATACCAGCCGACACACTGACCTGGGATTAACTAAGACCAGGCTCCACCTGAGGAACACACACACACACACAGAAACACAGCGGTGTACGGCTTAGTGTAAAGTACAAACAGTGTTTTTTGACTTCTGTATGTACAGTACAAGTCATTAAGGTTTGACCGGACTCTGATCTGATGGAGAGGGAGGAGAGGTGAGCAGAGGGAAGACAGAGGGAGACCGAAACTGAGAGAGACAAAGAGACAGACGGAAAAGGACACAGACGAAAGCAGAAAATTTGTGATTTGGGACTCACCCAAACTAAACAACAAAATAGGTTGTTTTAAATTGCCTCCTGAAATGCAGAATGTTGGATTGAATCACAAGGGCTGACTCCTCCTGGTCGGTTGCTCGATCGGTTGCTCACTGGTCTGACAGCTGCTTTCAGAATCGCTTCTTAATCCATTATTTTCAGGGGCAGAATTAACAGATCTGAGCCCTGTACTATGAAGCATAATTTAGGGTTACCAAAGTAAGGTTGGGCAGGGTTAATCCTGAAGTTACCTCGCTAATCCCCAAATCCCACTTTGTGGGTCAGTCTCCTGTTGAACTTAGCGTCGCATGCTGCACGGCTAACGTGGCAGGGGCAATGTTGGACTAATGTTGTAATACTGAGGGACAGCCAAGAGAAACTATGTGAACTTTAAGCCTTGTTTAAAAACAACAAAATAACGAAAGCAGTAGGTTTTTGTGCTCGCTCAGCTAGTGTGACCCTCCCTGGTATGTGTATGTGTGTGTTTCTGTGTGTAAATTTATTTGATGGACAGTCCCTGAAGGTAACAAAATAGCTACAATTGAAAAAGAAATCTCAAACTGCAGGATTTCATTTGTTGCGTTACTTTGATTAGCACCAATTCAGGCTGCAGGTAGAGCGCCTCAGTGCACTGTGGGCGATGTAGTTAATCTAGAAATGACTCTTTTTTTTTGGTCTTAGGGCCACACATTTGCTCTGTCTTTCACCGCGCTCTTCAACCTCACTTCCAGCTGCAGCAGGACAATCAGATAATATCAGCAATTAGTTGGGACGATAGTGGAACATTTAGCAGCTACAGAGCCAGATATTTCCCTCAGGAGTTGGAGGAGACCAAAAACACAGCTAAAAGTGAGTAAATGAAGGAATTCTATTCATCAGGTAACTCTTCGTACCTGCTAGATGTCTTAAAAGGCAACTGTTTGCAAAATGTTTGCCATAAAAGCTCTAAAAGAAAAATTCTCTGTTATTCTTAATGGCTGCCATCAGGTCAAATTCTCCTTGAAATCAATTACAGTGAGTAGTATGTTAGCCAGTTAAAATGAAGCAGGGCGAGATTTTGATTTAAATATTTATTTGGATTTAATTTCTGATTCTGATTGTTACGGTGGGAAAAGTACCACTTTTGTCCACAGGGGCCTCCAAAATCAACAAAATAAGGAAGTTCCTTGTTAAATTTAAGCACTTAAACTACTTGGTTACACGGCTGTGAACAGTTCATGCATCCATCCCACCATCGTCCTACGAGGCGGCACTGCTACAACAACATCGTGCTACTTCCACCTACTTTCCTCCTGAGAAATAAAGAGTCATAGTTCTCGCAGCCGCAAGGAAAACGTAAACATACCTCAACTGTTTTTAGGCAAGGAGTGATGGAGGGGGGACGGGAGGAGGGAAAATTTACATTTAGCGCGTTCTTAACTTTGAAATGGCTCCGTCTGGACAAGTATATAAAAGGTAAAATGGGAACTCTATACTGTGAAATATGTAAAGAAACAGCAGACACTCTCAGTCATACCACTGGCCCTCCATTTTTCCTATGTGGCTCTTGGAGAAGCCCTGCTTCCTCCTCAGTGGTGTGATGAAAGAAACAGGTGCCCAAAAATGGTAGAGGGAGCATTAAAACCAGTGAGGGAACAAGAGAGCGAGAGAGAGAAAACAAAGAAGAAGAGAGAACCAGACGCCCTCCCACGCTACCTGAGGTTGATTCAGCCACAGCGAGGCTCATTCATGTGTGTGTGCGTGTGTGTTCAGTTGCATGAAGCGGCGCAGTCAAAACAGCTTTCCGCCGCTCTGAAGCAGCTCTGATGACTTCATTCTTTCGTCTGTGGCCAGCCACAGACGACACATTAAGCACACTAAGCTGTGTGTGTGTGTGTGTCCGTGAACGTGTGTGTGTGTGTGCGCGCGTTGTGTTGTTATCGATCCTCGCCATCGGTCTCTCCCGCACAAACAATGGGATTGTGGCGGCTCATGAGAGATGAACAGATAGAGGGTTAGGGGGAAAGATGGAGGCCCGAGGGAAGGGAGGACGGTACAAGGAGGACGGATTTCAGTGTCACTTCGTGACCGGGAGGCTTACAGGCAACATCACTGTCAATCAACATGTCGAGCGTCTTGTTGTATATGAGCGAAATTAGTCATCAAGCTCAGTTGTAGCCGCTCACTGCACTGTAAAAAGCTCAGTACAGCTAAGATACAGTAAATTAAAGTCTATGTTATATATCTATTAAGACATTATAAATAAATATGAAGTTGAACAATGTTTTCACGTATGTTATTAACTGGTTATGATGCCACTATAAGGCTGTAGTTTCTGTCAGTTGCAACAAATTTCACTGTTCAGTAATAAGTGATCATATTTGACAGCTTCAGATTTCAATAACTGCATTTTGTAACTTCATATTTTTGGCAAAACCTCAACTTTTCAAGCAGACAATCTGTCAGAGCTCTGGATTCTATTTTTGTCTGTAAAAAACTTCTTGTTTTGTTCAAGCATCAAGTTCTCGCTCCTGATATTTCCCGTCTCTCTAGAAGAGGGGTCGGCAACCTTTAAAAGAGCCAAAAAAATAAATAAATAAAAAATAAAAAAATAAAAAATCTGCCTGGGGCTGCACCTATTAAACTTTTTTCACTCAGAGACTTTCCTTTCCACAGAGAGAATCAAGACTAGTGACTGGGCAAAATTTAGAGGAAAAGGCGCTGACGTAGATGTTGGCTATTAAACACTTTTTTAAATTAATATATTTTATTTTTACATGTGGAAGCCCATTTCCACCAGTGAAAGAAAAAAAATATATATCCCCAGTCATAATTATGGGATAAAAAGTCACATTTTTGAGTTAAAAAGTTGAAATTATGAGATAAAAAGTCAATTATGACATAAAAAAAAGTTAAAATTGTGAGATAAAAAGTCATAATTATGAGATTAAAAAGTCAATTATGAGATAAAAACTTAAAATTATGAGCTAAAATGTTGAAATTATGTGATAAAAAGTCAATTATGACATAAAATATTAAAATTTTGAGATACAAAGTCAGAATTATGAGGAAAAAAGTTGAAATTATGACATACAAAGTTGAAATTAAAAGACAGAAAGTCATAATTATTAGATAAAAAGTCAAAATTAAGGGGCAAAAAGTTGAAATTATGAGGTAAAAAGTAGAAATTCTGGGATATAAAGTCCAATTTTGAGATATAAAGTCATAACTATTAGTAAAAAAAAATTCTAAAAACTTTCAACTTTCAATTCAACTTATGATTTTGGCTGCACTTTCTCCATTTTTACCTCATACAAGAGAAAGAAAGAGAGAGAAAGTTTAAAAACAAGAGTTCAGTTTGTGTTTTACATTCAGCTTCCTGTTTTAAGAGAAGAGTTTGGATGCAGAGAGAAAGATAAAAGTCTAACAAATTAACAGGAGACGGAGAGTGGATGCACAACAGATAGTAATATAAAGGTGCTGAATGATGTAAAGATGAGGCGAGTCAGCTCATGTCGCAAATATTTGTTAATAAGTTTACTTGAGCCCGCTGTGCTGCTGCACACACACTCAGGCTGAGGTTTAAACAGTTTGGAAGTGAAGGAGGTAAAGAAGTAGACATCTGTAGATCAAGGTCGCCCGCTGATCTCAGACAGATTATAACTTCTCTACCTCCCTCCCCTCTCCTCTTCTAAAAGAAAGAATGCAAAACAATAAATGCTCCCGTCGAGGAGAAATATGTGCATTTCAATCCTATATTCCTACATGCTGTATTTATGTCCTTTTTTCTTTTTTTCCCCCTGATAAATCCTCTTCAGCTGAGCTTAATTGTTTTCTTATTACTTCCCGTCTGAAACTTTATGTCTGTTTCTTTCTCAGATTTTTCTCCTCTGTTGTCCCCGAGCAGCAGCAGCGCTCTACGTTTCCTCTGGGCTGTAAAATTTCGCTTTTTTTTTTTCTCCAAAGAAAAAGGGAAGCGTGATGCAGAAAAAAAGGGGATGATGTTCTTCCAGAAAAGGAGGTCAACAAGAGGAAAACACAAGACTGAAGGGGGGGAGGTTAGGAGGACAGCGTGTCTTGTGACTGCTCTGTGTAGGTGGACTTGTCAGGTAGCCCACTGGACCGCAGCCACACAAACACACAGAGAGGACAGAACAAACGCAGATGAAGCTGCTCATAGGACAAACTCCATCCTGTCCAACTTCTAAAGTCAATGTTGGACCACAAGGTTAAAACTGACTATTTTAGATTTAAAAAAATCATTGATGGATTAGTGACAGGCCCAGGGGCCCAAGGTGTCAGGGGCCGCTGGGACCAGAGTGTCTGTTTGAAGAGACTGTTAATATTTTATTGTGAAAGTCAATCAAATGATTAGAAAGAGACACAAGATAACTACAAAGAGACACAAAATAATTACAAAAGAACACAAAACTATTACAAAGGGTCACAAAACCATAACAAAGAGATATGAAACAACTAAAAAGGGACACAAAACCTACCACAAAGGGACACAAACTACACAAAGAGACACAAAACAACTACAAAGGGACACAAAACAACTACAAATGGACAAAAAAAAATACCACAAAGAGACACAAAACTTCCAGAATGAGAAACAGAACAACTACGTAGAGATACAAAATGACTACAATGAGACGCAAAAGTACTACAAAAAGAAAAAAACAACTACAAATGAACAAAAAAAAACCACCACAAAGAGACACAAAACTACAACAAAGGGACACAAAACAATACAAATGGACAAACAACCACCACAAAGAGACACAAAACTACCACAAATGGGCACAAAACTACCAGAATGAGACACAAGACAACCACAAAGGGACAGAGCTACTAGAAAGAGACATCAAATGACTACAAAGAGACCCAAAACAACTGTGAAAGGACACAAAGCAACTACAAATGGACAGAAAACTACCACAAAGAGACACAAAACTATCAGAATGAGACACAAAACCACTACAAAGAGACACAAAATGAGCACAAGACAAAAAGTACCACAAAAAGACAAAACAGCTACAAAGGGACACAAACTACTAAAAAGAGGCACAAAACAACTGCAAAAGACACAAACCACTAAAAGGGACAGTAAACTACCACAAAGAGACACAAAATGATTACAAAGAGACATGTGTCTTTCTATCTGGGTGTGTTCCTATAACAGAAGTGTGAGGCCTGTTGTCTCATGTTTATGTTAAAATACATGTAGGAGGGTGAAACAAAGGAAGTTGAACACACTCTCCACCTCCATCAATGATAAATAATTCTTCTACTCTGACAGCTGCCGCCTCCGTACTGATTCATTTGTTCCTCGTTCATCTTCTGGTTTGGATCATCTGACAAAATCAACAGTGTCTGATGTTTAATGTTCAAACTCCAGATGTCTGACTTTCTCATTTTCAAAAAGAACACGACATAATGGTTTGCTGAAATGAAAAAAAAAAAAAAACACTTAAACACATTAAAGTAGAAATGGCAGAGATTCCTGGATCGCCACCAAATGCTGATCCCTGAATCAGAACAGGTTTCAATCCCACATAAATCTCTCTTGCTTGTTTTAAGGCCAGAAAAACCCTCTCCAAGTGTGAAGACATCAAAAGCAAATGTCGAATCAAAGTCAGATATGAAGATGAAACAGATACGGACTGAGATACAGACGCCCATATGGGTGCAGTTTACACCCAGCTTAGGATATCTGAGGAAGAGTTTACGTATTATTTACCCAAAGTGCTACAAAATCAGCAGGACTATCTTTAAATTCAGAAGCATTAAAGATTATCCAAGTTCAAATAAACTACTTTAAGTAAAATTCACAGCTGCTGGTCCTGAGAGCAGGGGACACCTTTTTTCAAGTCTGGATTGGATGTTCCTGGATGAAGACATTTACTGCAACTATTCATGGTGAGAACTGCACTTGTAGTTCATGTTATTCACCCATCGTCCACAAGGGGCAGCAAAGAGCCCACTGAACAACTAGAGAGATGCACAGATTCCAATTTTCTTGGCTGATTCCGATTTTCAGTCGTTCTAAGAACCATAATTGACAGTATTCACAAACATTTTTGCAACTTTTCTTATAAAATTAAATTAGATGTTCATGATAAAACACTGATTATTAAATATTCATTAAATACTATTTCACATTTTCTCAAACCGTCCTCCAGGTTACAGGTTAATATTATTATATTTAGACTACATACTAGAGGGAACACGATCTAGCAAGATCTCATGGAATCTCGTGGGATCTCGCAGGACTTCATTTCACATGATCTCATGTGGAAGCAGATATAAACAAACTGGAGACAGACGCGGTGTAACAATTTGCTGCAGTAAAACTTTGTAGTTAGAAAAACAGAAGCAGAAGATAAACGAGTCTGGGTGAGAAAATGTTTGAGGAGACGCATCAACACAGGTTGTTTATTCCTCAAACGGAACAGGAGGTGAGATTTTAACTGTCAGCCTGTGAACAGCCGTCTGCTGCTGGCTAACGTTAGCATGAAGAGCTAAAAAGTTTACGGCTGTTCTGCGACATTGTCGGCTGCTTGCCAGCTGCATCTCCTTGTAGTCTGTCTGTCTTCTCTTTATCCTGTTCCCAGAAGCTATTGCTAACACCGACTTCATGCATGTATCTGTGTGTGTGTAGCTGTGATAAGCGTCGTCATGGGTGTGACGTTGTGGTCAGTGTGTCTGCTGCGTGCATGACGTGACCATCCTGCAGAACATGTGTGTGAATATGACTGGCACAGAATCGGATGGTCACCGGTCAGAGTCGGTCACGCCGAAAACCAGCTTGTTCTGGTCTCTGGCCAGTCGATCCGTGCATCCCTATGAACAACTACAAAGTGATAACTGACTAGATCAGCACTAACAGGCATGATGGGAAATGTGGGCAGTCGCTACAGTACTGTCAGCACTGTCTGCAGCACATGTGGAAGAGTCTGCATCACAGGTGAGTGGATGGTGGTGCAAGTCAAGTGGCGTCTTCACTGGTAAGTATGAAGCCTTGCTGTTAATACCATCTAAACACTTCCTGTATCTATTTCATATTAACACCGTCTAGCGTTTCAGCAGACAGAAACATAAATTACAGGTTTATAGGGTTGAGCTGATGCTAAAAATTTCAAGCAGGTTTGGTTTTAGGCCAAATACCAAACAGGTAATACCAAATTTTACCACTAGGTGTCACATGTGACTCGGCCACTCCTGAGTGGAAAATAATGAGAGCCTATGAAAGAAAGTCAAATTTTGATGCGTACAGCACATAAAACTGACACTTTGGGTTGGGTTGATTTTTGAGTTTTTATATTTAGTTGAGTGGCTTACCAACCCAAAGCCTCGGTAGCGGCTGAGCCATGTGCAACACCTGGTGGTAGAATTCGGTATTACCACTCCGATCCATTATTTGGGTTAATATCAAATTAGTTTGACCACTTTTACATCAGCCCAACCCTAGTGTATAAACCTGTACTTTGTGTTCATATAATCAGGAAATAAAATCAAAGATGACTTCACTCACGTACCAACCACTTCATTTTTAATGTCTTTAAGTTTCAGGAGATGGGAAACCCAAAATTCTCAGCAAAGAAAATGAAGTTTCATTGTAATTTTACAGACAGGAATTTCTGCTTAATTCCATCAATATGTCAAAATAATTGTTGGTTTAAAGGAATGATTGGCAATAAGTAAGACCAATGGGGGATGTAAAGGGTCAGTTCTGTATGTTACACATCTCTTTAACCTTAATCTGTAACCTAATTTCGCCAAAATCCACAAAGGGCTCTGCTTTAATCTGGATAGTCTCGCTGCTCTTCAAAGGAAGGTCCTCTCAAACCTTTACATGGCCGCTGTTTAACCCTCCAGATCAGAGATTCCTGACTTTTATAACCCCAAAGAAACTCTAAGTCTCTCACATGAAGCAGGCTGCTTAAAGCTCACGGCTGTTGTCATGTGGGACAGCCATGAATAACACGACTACGAGCTGTTTTGGGGCGTAGTAACGAAGTAAAAATAGGTTTAGGCTGCAGGGTGGTCTGGTTAGTGATGAGAGAGAACATATAATAAGAAAAGACAGACAGAATGATGGAGGGATGGATGAAGGGGGGGGGAGATGGAAAAAGACATGGCTGACCTTTAAAGCCTCAAACCAAACAGTGAGGGATGGAGTAAATAAAGATGTCTCCAACAAACACACCGTGTTTACCCTCCTCTTAGAGCTGAATAGGGGACAGAGAGGGGAGGGAGGGGGGCAGGAGGGGGTGATAATGGGGTTCGAGTGTAAGTGACAGAAGAGGGTATCTTGTGCAAAGAGATTAAATTAGATCATAACCAAAAAGGAAAGTGAAAGCAAGGCAGGGCGTGGATTAAAACATTAAAAAAAGATAGGAAAATGTATTGAAATTAATGTATGTGGATTGATCTGTTTGATCAGCAGAGATCAATAAATGATTACAGCTTTTACTACTGCCACTATAAGCACCACTATTTCTCTACTATTAGAACTACAAATATTACTATTAATGCCTTAACATCTGGTGCTAATGGTGCTACTAACTACTACAAGTTACTGTTTCTGCTCCTACAGCTCTTACACCTTCTACGATACGCATTAAAACTACCGCTATTACTTTTAATGCTACTACAACTGGCAGTGAAAGCACTACAACTACTACCACCATTGCTGCTGGTACTATTACTGCTACAAAACTATGATTGAGACCACTTCTATTCAACATCTACAGGCTCTTTTCTTGCTCAGATTATGGAATATCATGACATCTCCTGCCATACTTATGCAGATGACACACAACTCTACATAACAGTGTCACCACCTGACTACAGTCCCCTACATTTGCTAAATTAGTGCACTGAATAAATCAATAAGTGGATGAAGATTACAAGTCTAAAGCCTACAAATCGAACCAGAAAGATAGATAGATTTTAAAATCCTTCTACTTGTCTGTTAAGCACTAAATGGTCTCATCTCTGATTTACTTTATGAAGCAGCCAGACCCCTCAGATCACCTGGAACAGGTTTAACTCAGTGTTCCCAGGATCAAAACCAAGCGAGGTGAAGCAGCGTTTAGTTTCTCTGCTCCCCACCTGTGGAACAAACTTCCTGAATACCTGAAACTGTCAGCACATTTAAATCAGGGATTAAAACATGACTGTTTACCGCAGCTTTCCAGTGAAGTAGATACATAACATCTTAGTTAGATAATCTGTAGCTATTTTGTATTTGGTAGCTTTCACTTTTGTTTTTTTTTAAAGTTTTTTTTAAATGCAGTTTATGTAATGTTTTAAGTATTTATTGGCTTACTTTTAGCTTTTGTTTTTATGATCTCAAATGCAATTTTAATGTTGTCTTTTTAAAGATTTTTTTGGCGTTTTTGCTTTTATTTTGATAGGGACAGCTGAAGATATGATAAGAAAGGAGGGGGGGAGAGAGAGAGAAAGGATGGCACGCAGCAAATAGGCCACAGGCGGGAGTCGAGCCAGCGACGGCTGCAGAACACTAACAGCCTCGGTACATGGGGGCGCACGCTCTACCAATTACACTACAGGGGGCGCCCCAGTTTTAATGTTCTCTTAATGTTTTATTTTAATGTATTTCTATGCTCCTGTAAAGCATCTTGAATTGCCTTGTATCTAAATGGTGCCTTGCCTTACTGCTTTACTACTAATGCTAGTATAACTTGTGCTGAAACTACTACTAGTACCACTGAGACTATTAGTATTACTGCTACTAAACTAGTGCTGCACAATTTGGTAAAAAAAAAAAAGTCATATTGCAATTATTTAGACTGAAATTGAGATTGTGATATGCGATACGATTAGTGGAAATGATCAGTATTGCAGGACAATTTTCATGTTCATGTTCACTGCTATTTCTACTAATGCTACTGCAACAACTGTAGCAACTACTACTGCTACTACAATGTCTCCCTCGTCTCTAGTATTAATACAAGAGGTACTGCAACTGCTGCAACAATAACTATCATTACTTCTACTGCTAGTAGGATTTCTACACCTCCCCCCATCACTTCACCCCCTTTTCACACTGCTACTGTTCCTGCTTCTGTTATTGTTGCATCTTTTACTACTTCAGTGTGTACTCCAGTGATACCTCTTCCAGCTGTGAGAGGAGAGAATGAGTGAGGAGGTAAATGAAGAGGAGGAGGAGTGTGAGTAGTGGGTGAGGGTAATTAGCCGTCTAAACATTTGGTGTTGGCTCTCATGGACTTCTGTCCACCTGTTAATCCTGATGGCATCTTCAGCTCATTGACACCACAGTGTGAGTTCTGCCAGGAAACACACACACACACACACACACGTGCACACACAGCGTGCAGATACCTTGTTTCATAATGTGTAACTTTATAAAGCAGGTAAATATGACGCACATGCTTGTGTGTGCATGTGCTGCCCGCACTGCTGCCTGTTTAAGGAGCCCTTCTCTCAGAGCAGGTGAGATAAAGATGGAATTTGCCTTCGAGAACAGACACAAAGAAGGCGAGGGGAGGGTGAGACGGAGAGGGATGGGGGAGGAAAAAGTGAAGGAGGGATTATTCAGTATTCTTCTTTCAGAATCTCTGAAAGGTTTTGTGGGATTTTGTGAAATCTGAAGCAGCTTTTCCAAGAACTTATTCTAAAATACACATCCTTTTTTGTATTATTTTAAGATACACTGCACAAAATTAAACATACTCATAATCTTAACATTTAATAATTTACAGCAAATCTCTCATGATATAACCTGTTTGAGGGCATTTCTGTTGGCATGTGTAGCTGCAAGAACATCAAGAACACTTGGGTACTTTTCTCCCTAAATTTCGTCTCTTAGGTGACCAAGCTATCAAGCTCTATAAACCAAGTCGTGCTGCAACTAATAATTTTTTTCATTATTGTTTAATCTGATGATTATTTTCTCAACTTACTAACTGATTAAAGACAAATTATGCAGGATTTTGCTGTTCTTGGGACACTTTACCAACCCAAAATGTTGTTTTTTGATGTCCTGGGCATGAGACTCGACAATCAACTGTCTTTATGGAGCATTTACAAATAACAACAGACAAATCTGACTGATTCTACCTTAATGAGCTCAATTTTAAAGTTGAAAAGTAATAAATGACCGTAAATTTCTAAGGATATCAGGAATACCCTGTTTGTGGGTATATTTTATGTTATACAGGTACTTTTACCCCCTGAATTACACCTGTAAGGCAACCACATCCTGTATAGTGCTGCTATCGAGCTCATCAAGTGATGCTGCAACTAACAATTATTTTCATTATTGAACAATCTGACAGTTATTTTCTCTTAATTAATTAACTGTACGGTGAGTAAAATGTCAGAAAGAAGTAAAAAATGACATGACGTCTTCAAAATGCTTATTTTGTTCAACCAGCCTTCTAAAATCCCAAAATATTCAGGTTTAATTTCACATAAAATAAAGAAAATTTGCATGTACTCACAATAGAAATGCTTGAATAAGGGAAGTTAGTTTTAGATAGCAATTAATTTTTTGTCAAGAAAATAAGTGTTGCAGCGCTTGTTTAGGTGTTAGGGAAGGTTTGGGTTTGTTGACTTTAAAAACTGAAGGTGATTGGGGGCAAGCACTGCCTGAGAAGACAAGTTATTGGGAAACAAAGCCCTTCTACCTTAGTTAAAAGGCACCTTGTGGACACAAAGTGGTTCTGAAGTGGATTATTTTCAACAGAAAACTTTGGTGACTCTTTATCTTGCAAGAATTCTTATAATTCATCACTTTTTGTTTTAAAAAAATGAAAAAATGCACAAACAAATCTCCATAATATTCCAGAAATTGGTTCAAATTACGTTAAATCTTGCAAATTCCAGAAGGGACGAAGCTGTGTTTTTGTGCCCAGTGACAGAAAGTGAGAACAATAGATGGTTTAAGAGGAAAGAAAAGAAAACCTGGAGACAAAGACGACAGAAAACAGCAAAGGATTTGGCTAAAAAAAAAAACGACCTCTTATTCTTTCACTGGAAGATGCAGCTCTGTCACAGACTTATCTCCGCAATCTGAGGATGTTATGGCTAACTAAATCTCCTCCTCACACACACATAGAGCAGACTCCTAAACTCCACCTGGGATGTGGGTCATGTGAAAGGTTAGGGAACCCGAATCGTGTGTGTGTGTGTGTCTGTGTGTGTGTGTGTGTGTCCATGTGCACAGGGAAGCATGCATCAAATTAAGTGTGTGTTTGTGGTTGCACGGCATGACAGGTTCAAAGGAAGACCTCCAGGTATACGTTACCGCTGAACTCCCTCACCTGGCAGAGTGGAGATTCATATCTGGGTGAGGATTAATACTGCACACACACATTCAGCCCTGTCCTGTGAAAACCATGTATCTCCAAATACAAACTTCACCTGAACTATAAGACAAAAAACAGCATGAACCTATAAAGTGGATTCAAAGGCCTTTATGTAGACGTAAGTTTTGAGTGAACAGTGATGATAAAGACAGGCTGAATACCAGGAGGGTCGTACACACAGACTCCACTAGGGGGCCTCAGTGAGAACACACTGGTGCAGCAAAGACACAACCGGGACTACTGGAAATGAGGGGAGGCCTGGCATGTGTGTGTGGGTGTGTGCATCATCCCTCCATCTGCATCATTTTATTCACATCTTCCTCTTTTAACAATGTTAACTAAAGGGTCACTTACTGGCTTTTTAACGGATCTTTTAAACGACTGCTCTGAGCCTGAGGACACTCAATTTACAGACGTCTTTTTGTCTTTTATGAACCTTTGCGTGATTTTTTTTTTGGCTCTCCTATATCCATCTTCACCTCTCCTCTCTGAACCTCCCCTTCCTCCTCATCCTCGCCCCCTTTCCTAGAAGGGCGGGGTCAGCCACATTCCTCGACACAAAGTGGACCCCTCTACCACCTTTGACATCACCATGGCAACAATAACAGCCACCCTGTCCACTCAACAAGTCACAACCAACACCTACAAACATGCCTTTTAACCTCCTGATTCTTAACTTTTCTTATCACTTTCCCTGCAAATGACTGCTCTGACTTGGCAGGAGTTTTCAAACTGGGGTCCGGGGACCAACAGGGGTCTTTCGATCGTAGTAAAGGTCCCCAGCAAAAGGAGGAATTAAATATTTAAAGTTTTGCAACATGTTTTGGAAGCTGGAGCAACAACAACAACAAGAAAAATGATTGGTTGGTTGGTGATCGTTACTTAATACTCTAAACAGTTGAAGTTAATTAATTAATTAAATTAATTATTTAAACCATGTAAAGTATTTCCAGGCTTTCTTTCTGGATTGAGCAACTTTGTTGGGCCAACTTAATTGACTTATGTTTGATCAATTTCATTTACTAGTGTTATGTCAGGAAAATTAGTTGGACCAACCCAATTAAATTAAGTCAAACCCGCCCCTAGTAAATAAGTTAAACCCTCATATATCTTATATTTGTGTTGATTGAACTTATTGACCCTGTCAAAGTAAATTAAGTTGGCTCAAACCCTAATAAATAAGTTGAAACAGCCCTAATAAATCATGTTGACCAAACCAAAGTAAATTTAGTTGATGTCGATCTGAGTAAATAAGTTAAATCAAATCAAATAAATTTTATTGACCCAGCAAGAGTCAGTTAAGTTGGATTCAACTCTGGTGAATAAGTTGAATCAACTGTAAAAGATTATACTGACCCACCCAAAGGAGGTTTAGTTGGATCAAACCCTAGTAAAAAAAACAAAAAAAAAACAAAGAAGTATGTCAAGTTGGCTTGACAGAATAACTTACTGCTGAAAGACAGACATTTAATCATGCAGAAATACTTTCCATGATTTTATTCAGTCATTTTATTGAGTTGTCCTTTAGATAAAATCCTCTGTTCTGGGCTTCACGTGGATGTTCAAATGAATTTCAGGATTTTATTCCCCACTGAGATATCCTCTGATTGCAATATCTGCATGAATAAAAGTAAATAGTCTACAAAGAGAGGTGATAAGTGTTTGCATTTTGTTCATTTGGACAGATTTTCCTCTGATTTTGTCAAATAATGTCAGTGTACCTTGGCTTTCTTGAAAACTGTTCATTGATTTAATCTGTTTTATGCTGCAGGAAAGCAGGAGAAAGTTCTCAAAGTTCTGATGTTCAGTTGTGTATTTTGTAGACAAGATGCATAAACTCAGGGGAGGCCGCCACTTGGGTTGTTATTTATACACTTTTGATCTCTATAAACTCCTCTACCTCTCCAAAACCGCACCTTAAACTTATTTAAAATCATTTTATCTCACGTTAATAGCTTGAAAACCCACCTTTGTGCCATTTAGGTAACAGTAGAAACAAGGGATGAGGATGCCCTTCAAAATAAAAGTCTCCTACATGGTTTGGAACATAAAAAGTCCTCATATAGGCTACTTAGAGGCTCATGATGAACAGCAAGTGTGCAGGCCTGATTGGACACGCCTGGTGTGTGGGCGGGACCACGTGGGGGCAACTATCTCTCATGAATTATTAATCACGTGTGAATATTCATCACAACACACAGCCTGTTGGAATATTACATGAGAAGAGACTCTCCTCCTGATTGATGACTTGGACTCCGCAGTTTGATGATAACAGCTGCGTCATACAGGGATGCAAAGATGTAAAAGTGAAGAGAGCTGCAGCTGCGACTAATTCAAACAAATGCAGGGTGAAGAGGGTTAAAGTATGCGCAAACACAAAGACGCACGCCTCCCTGGATGTCTGCTCATGATACATCTCAAGTGCGAAGACAAATTTCACCTCAGAGACACTAATCATGCGTCTTCTGCGCAGAATGTAAGACTGCAGGGTGCCAGAAGCTAAATCAACCTATTTTATTTATATATATTTTTAATATGCGTCAGTAAGCAGGTGCTGTCAACATAAAACACACCTGCAGGGGAGATAAACGCTGCTAAAAATCACCTTTCCTCCTCTGGGATGGAAAAAGCTTCATGAGAATGCCACCAAACTAAATTGCGCACAGATAAGTCATGTAGCAGACCGTGTTATCACTGTCAGAGCGGCACTGTTAACTTTAATATTTTAATTATTAGACTGTCAGGCGGGATGGTGCTGGTGAAGGGGAGTCTCGGCGCGCTGCACCGCCGCGCTTCTCCTCTCCAGACTCCAGAGTTTTACGTGTCGTCTGAACTTTTGACATGATAACAAGAATAAAAGACACATGCAGGCTGAAGGGAAGGAGTGCGCCGTGGTTGGCGTGTTGCTACAGGTTGCTGCCTCCTGTTGCACGGAACAGGGAGGAAGAAACGTGATGCGCAGGGACAGAAACTCCGTCCGCGATCTTTCATGGAACTACAAAGCGGAGCTGGTGAAGCCGTTAAAAAAGTGCCATAAAAGTTAATCAAACCCAACTTAATGTGTTGGTTATTATTTGCAACAGAATGAAAATGGTAACGGGATTATAATTAGAGCAGAAGGATAAGCACTTGTTATAAAGCAGCCTCTCTATTTATAAACCTCTGCTGGGCTTGCTGCATGGGAGAGCCGGCTGACTGAGTGAGAGCGGCAGGTCTCTCGGCTTCTTCATGCGGGGGATCTTGCGGGTTGAACACCGTCAGAAGGCTCTAAATGTGTGCAAAAATAAAAGAAGTGGAACCGCACTTACCGCAGAGTCGGATCGCTGCACCGCGACGCACAGGGCGAAGAGGAGCAGCGGCACGGCGAGCTGTCGCAGGCTCTTCAAGTCTTTATTCATCTTGGGGGGGATAAATCAAGGGTCCGCCTGCGTTAACACTCACAAACTCTACGGTTCTCTACTCGCATGTCATAGCCCTGCTTCCCCCCACAGCGCACTGGCTCTCAGTGGAATAGAAATGATAAGAAAAACACTTCTTCTTCTCGGCGTGTCGGCTGTTGTTGCGCTTGCAGAGGCTCCCAGTGGTCCTGGCTCTGGCACCGTGCGCCTCTGCAGTCCCCCTCTAACTTTTTCTCTCCTCGACTTGCAAACCTGCCCAGCCGGATCTACTTCCCACACCCAGGGCGCACTGATATCAGCCCAGTGCACCTACACTAAGACAGACAACTCATCTAAAATAAAACTTCTGGGTGACCTGCATCTTAAAAGTTGTCTCTAAAAAGACGACCAGCCCGTGCTACCTCGCTCCATATCACGATTTGTTTCTGCTGTTTTAAAATCTTCTCCAATTAAAGAGATTTTGATGATGTTAGGACCTCGCAAAGCGCGGATGGATATGGTGCCTTCCTCCTGCGTGCCTATCCAATCCTACCTAACGCCTGAGGCTGCACAAAAAAAAGCTTTGACATTAAACCTTTATTTGACATTTTCTATACGCCCGGACATGTTGCATTCCTGCAAGATTATTAAAGGTCAAATACTCAATTTTGACTCCTGACAGAGGGATGCTGCTGGCAGAATGGAAGAAAATGAAATTAACCTTTTTTAAAGTAAAGTGCATCATCCTCTCCTTTTCATTTTACCGTTTCATTCTTTTAAATGTTGTTTGAACAAAGATGATTAATAGATTAAACTGGAAAGGTCATATTTGCAGCTGCTATTAGTGCCTATAATTAAATTATTTAGGCCAAATCATCAAAACTCCTTAAAACACACTTAAAATTGACATGCTGACATTTCAGTTGCAGATATGTTTTCTTAGAAACTTATTATCATGGAATATTTAATGTCCATAATCCTGAAAGTACAAAATCATAGAGATGGGAGTAAATTTTGTAAGTTAGCTTACAAGCAGCAATACTTACAAGTCTCAAGTCTTTGCACTCAGGTCTCAAGTTAGCTAAGTCCCAAGGGCAGGGCTGACTCCAGTGTCAAGTCCCAAGTCAAGACTGACAAGTCCCAGGTCAAGTTGCAAGTCCCTAAACGAGTCATTTTCCAGCCATTTTCCAAGTTACTTTGCTGTTAAGCTAATGTCACCAAATCTTTAGCTTGCTAATTATATTAATATTAGCATTGACTTACAGTTCTTTGTGCCACTTTTCATGTCATGTTTCATACAGCAACTCTTTTTTTTGCTGACTATCGTGTAGTTTTTGTACACAAACAAAATTTGATTTTTTTTCCAACTGACGCGCAGTAACGTAACGTAACATAACGTAACGTAACGTAACGTAACATAACGTAACATTCTTCACAGTTTTCTCCTGCACCTTGATCGGATGCTGTTGGACTCGTTCAAACAAAGTGGATCTGGGGAATCAATTGTCGACCTGCTGGGAATGAACTGCACAAATGTTAGTTTTTCAGGAAAGTAATTGTTTTGTGGATTCACACTTTTTAAATAACAGACATTTTAATCTCTGGACTTGGGGGGGAAGGTATGAAGCATTTTCAAGTCAAAAGGCTCAAATCCAAGTGAAGTCACGAGTGTTGAAGTCCAAGTCATCAAATTTTTGACTCAAGTCAGTGAGTGCAAGTTATGTGACTTGAGTCCACTGTTGCTAAATCATCTGAAATGCAGGTGACTTTCTTTTAGGGGGTTAGTATTTGTAAAGTAACCAGGAGCTGTTCTGTTTTATAAGTTTCACTCAAACTTGCATTTTGGTTTTGGTTTTGTCTCTCTAGTTTTCAAGCTGACTACTGCTTGCAAGGGTTTAATACCAACATGTTTTTTCTGTTCTTGCTGGCTCTATGGTACCATGAGTTGGAATAAGTTACCTTTGCATATTGAAACCATAAGTAACCACCCCAAAGGTTAAAAAGACAGTCGAACTTGAGAGTGAGATTATTTGACTCCTGCATCTTTGCTATATTTATATTAAATATACTATGTGAAGCAATTGCTGTGAATTAATCGTATTATATTGCAAATGTGTGAACAACAACATAACTTAAAGAATGAGACTTTCCCCATCTTTCTTTCTTGGTTGCCAGTAGACTGATTTCTATGCAAACCGCTGTAAGCTGGAATGTTTTTTCTAGAAAAATCTAAAAGATGTGACTTTTATGAACACTTCCAAGTGCCTTGCCTCTCTTCCATCCTCATACAAAAACGACAGAGTAGGTTGATTGCCAGTGACCCTAAAATGACACAAAACAGAGACAGGTGTCCCAGACCTTAAATACGTAATGTAAGTCGCATGGTAAATGTTGTGAAATGGCAGCAGTTTAGTTAGGTTTAGACATCAAAGTACCTGGTTAGGTCATGTAAAGATCTTGGTTTTTGTTAAAATAAGCACGTAACGTAACGTAACGTAACGTAACGTAACGTAACGTAACGTAACGTAACGTAACGTAACGTTGATTTCCCAGGTGAAAGTCCCTTCCTCCCATCTCAATCACCTGTGCATGTGCATGCACATTTTCTTACTCTTTATACTACATCACTTTACTTCCTTTTTTTGCTCCTGTCATAATTACTATGGTCACTAGAGGTCGCCGCCTAAGAGTAAATATAAATGTGGGTCGCAATAAGCTGCCTGCACTGCACCAACAGTGTGGAACACTTACTCCTTCTCAACAAATAAACAAAAACTTACAGCGATGACAATAGATAATGATAATATGCCTCCAAATTCCTATGTCAAAGTGAAAAACTACATAGGTCCCAGGTAGGAACCCTGTGGTACACCACAACTAATGTTCCTTAATGTTCCTTAGCTGTTAAAATGACAAGTTTTTCTTTTGTGTAACTAACTTCATGGTTAAGTTCTCAGAACATTCTGGGAAGGTAAGTTGAACATTTCCCCATAACATTCCCTAGTTTTAAAATAGCAAGTTTGCCTTGCCTACAACGAACATTATGATTGAGTTTCCAGAACATTTTGGGGAATGTTACGTTGGACAAAAAAGTTTGCGCAGCATTCTTAGAACATTATAGTTTAACTAAAAGGCTAAGACTAGAGAACATTTGGCAACATTACAAAAATGAAACTCCCAAAAAGTTACTTCAGGGGAGTACTAGAAAATTTTGGGAATGTTATGTTGAATAAAAAAACATTTGTACAATATTCTTAAAACACTGTGGGAGGGTTATCAAACAGAAACCTGGGAGTAACATTTCAGCAATGTTATTGGAACTTTATGTTTTACTGAGCTCAGGAGTCTAAATAAAGGTTCGTACCAGACTTTAAGTCCTCATAGATTTGCCAGAACTATTATATCGATTATGTGAGTCACAATTTTAAAAATAAACTTAGTTTTAACTTTAAAAAGTTGGTATATGGGTTACCTTAAAATTTTAACTTGGCTGAATATGAAAAGACAAACTGAGGTAATTTTGTAATGATTTTTTTTAAAAACTCAACTTTTCTAGTCAAATAAACTTGATAATTCAGTTGTAGAAAACATGTTCAATAAGTTTTAGATATTAAGTGGAACTAAACACTCTTTAGTCAATATGCTGATCATGTTTCTTTAGAAACATTATTTAAGGAGTTGATTAAACTCATCAAGTTCATTTAATTCATCATTTCAAGTCAAAAGACTTTAAGTTACAAGAACTTATGTAAATGCCAGAAATTTTAAGTTTAATTAACTTGAACAAAATAAAAATGCATATGTTTAAGATAGTTGATTTCATTAAATTCCAGCTTGATTTTTACAGTGCACTTAAGTATTCATTAAAAAACTAACTTTTTTATGGATATTTTGTTGAAAATTATACAACTAATGTTCTTAATAGCTTCTATAAGCTCATAATTGGGCATCACAGACATAAATGTCTCTATAATATCTTTAATAGTTAAATATTTTCTTTATTTTTAGCGTCTTTTTCGTGGATTTCACGGACACTGAGACTTCCTCTGGACAGAAGAGTCTCCTTTACTGTCTGAAGAGGTTATGGTCTGTGTGAGTGGGGTAAAATCTCCTGTTGTAGCCAAAGGTATGGAGGCATGAATGACATGTGTTGGCCCCTCCTCTCCTGCTGCTGTGGTGCGCTGCTGAGTTGAAGCGCAACAACCCGGAGAGCGCAGCAGCGACTTCACCGCTGCAACTTTGGTGAGTTGGATAAGCTCCCATTTTATGAAAGAAATCAGCCACGGAGAGGATTTCCGTGCCGTTTGTGTTTTAGCGCTTGAAGCTGTGTCTGTGAGGCGTGTTTGTCGCCGGGACTACTTTATCTCTTGTCTTTCTGTGTGTCTGTGTGTCTCCGGGTAGATGACAGGGTTTTTGGAGCCGTTGATGAGCGCGTTTGAAGTGCCTTGCTGGTGAAGACAAGGGAGTCGAGTCTCGACCTGCGGTTCCCCCTCTACCAGTCGGATCAAAATGAGATTCCTGTGAGCACTTTTCCTCTTCAAATCGCTCTCAAAACTATTTTATCCAAAGTTGGTGGTCGGGTTTGCGGGCAGCCGCAGTGCTGGTCGCGGCTGTGCGGCTACACGAGCTCAGCTCCGGAGCAGTTTATACCTGCCAGATAATCTTTGCAGAAAATAAACTAACTAAAATGTTTATTTCTCTTGCAGGATTTGTGTGATAGCAGTCGCCGTGGCTGTGGGATCTGCGCACGCAGTAAGTCCCATTTGTTTACTATTACACACTTAAGGTGAAGTGGCTCCTCACTCGGTTTATTTAGAGCCTCGATACAGATATAAACCATGAAGCTGATTGTGTTTTTTTTTCTGCATGGTGACTGTGTAATTGCTGGAGAAGATGATTTTCATGCGCGTAAATGTTTTAGCTGATCTAATGTGACCAAACGGGGAGTCCACTCTGCTTAAAGACACTTTTAAAATATAATTTAACGCTTAATTTTCAGTTTGTTGCATTTTGCTTAAAAAGTGACTCTCAAACGCATGTTGTCCACAGCGGAGAGCTGCACTCTCTGCACAGGTCTCTAACGTGCCTTTATTCCTCAATGCGTCACGCTGTGGGTGTCTTCAGCCTGCCGCATGAGGAGACACATTTCTGAATATCTTTTACTCTCTCCTCAGTGCTTAAAGGACACTCCAGTCAGTGTTTTGTTCTACTTTTTATTCTCGTTTTAGAGAAAATTACAACTTCTAGATGCGTTCACAGTTGCACCATTTGTGCCAAGCAATTTTTTTTAAAGCTTTGGTCCGCTTTTGAATTTATAAGTAGCCCGAGGGACTGAAAAAAAAAGTCCTTCAGTTTTGAGTGGGCCCGCTCACACTCATTTGCAATTCAAACTCCGCCCTGCTGATGAATATTTAAGATAAGGAGATTATTGGGGCAACGTGCCTTTTTCAAAGCCACACCCATTACAAGACTTCCTACTGCTGCAGGACGCATCTGCTGCAGCAGGACAGTGCAAGCAGACGTGAATCATCTGCTCTCTTTACCCTCCTCATCAAGGCCGAGCTGCATTCTTTAAATCTTTATATTTTCGCCAGTTTTGAAGTTAACAAGTGTTGTGAATCTGTTTTTCTTATTTTCTCACTGTAATTTTCACCCAGTTTGAAAATTTCTGCTAAACTCTGGACTATTACGTAGTCTTTTTCTAAAAAATTTCCTTTTAAAATAACACTACATGACCAGCTGCGATGCGCCTATTAATGTCATTATTTCTGCAGGATTGATATGAAAACTTTCTGCTGTGAACTATCAACAAATATGGAGACACCTAGTCTAGCGAAAACCATGCCTGTTTCCAAATTTGAATTTTGAGTAACCAATTTAGCACTAATTAAACTTTTAAATAGATCAAATTGTTTTATGTATGGTTGTATGAGGTACTCTTATCAATAGTGTAGTAGCTTCAGTAGGGGCACTAGCACAGAAGCTAAGCGCTGCACTGCTGTGGGTGGGGTAAGAAGTGAAAGGTATTTTAGCCACTTAAAAAAGGCTCGCCTAAAAAAATCAATATCAGTTTGAATGTGCGCAATATTTAGAATATATTCACCGCTTTACTTTGCCGTCAGACAGCTCCTTCGCATAGGGAAACTGTTGTTATACAAGCCAAACATCGACCTCTCCAAATCAACCAAACTACATAGGCAAAATCAGTAATTTTACCTCGCAGAACACAGGAGTTGCTGGACTTCGACAGTGGCTTTGTTGGTTTGTTTGTGTTATTGTGTGACTCCATTTGTGCTAAAGGATAGTCAGATTCACTGAAGTCACACAAACAAACTGACAGACAGAGGCAGCGGATGGCTAGCAACTCCTGTGTTCTTTGAGGTAAAATTACTGATTTTGCCTGTGGAGTTTGGTTGGTTTGGAGTCTGCTTATCCAAATTGGGGGCCTGTTGACCACCATCTACTAGGCAATACACTGTATATGGATAAGTACCTCTTGCAACCCCACTTCAAATAATCAGAATGATCCCTTTAATGCTTTATAACACACTGTAGTGTAGCTGTAATCAGATAAAATGATATTTTTGGAAGTGTTTATTAATGTACAGTTTTCACCAACAATCATGACTTCTCCTATCATGGCATGTTTTACATTATAACAACAGTGTGATACTATATTGCCATCCATGATCACAGATCATTCACAGGACACTGAAGAGTCCATATACAGATGCAGCTCTGGAGTAGAACATCAGCTAAATGTACAACAGAAGAAGAACTCAGAGGAATTAAAACAAAACTTTATTGAGACACAGAGCGACCATCTGTGATGACAGGGGTCAGTCAGGTTAAGTTGTGAAGATAAGGGTCAATGCAGCACTTACACCCATTATTACCTCCCATATTAGAATAAGAAAGAGCAGCGGGGCGGTTTGATGGTGTCATTCACACTGATAGGGGGCAATATGGCTTCTTTCTTGTCAAATTGGCAGGACTTTTGGTTGAAGAGAATCAAAAGTGTGAGCTGTATCTCCATTATATCTGCACAATATTTAGCTGATGTTTGGTGAAAGCTTACAAATCTAGAGAGAAGTTGATATTAATTCAGTTGTGCTTGTAAAAACATGTTCAACAAGCTTAAAGTCACAAGACATCAAGTTAGAAGAACTCATGCTTAGAAGTTCAAAAGTGTTCTGAAAAGAAGTAATAGAAATTTTAAGCTTCATTAAGAAAAGTTTAGTTGATTCTACTAAATTACTGTATTTGTTTTTACAGCGTATTATCATATTTATATATTTTATTATAACATTATTATGTGGTTGGTTGAGTTGGAGCTAATTTCAGAGATTTTATGTAGTAGTTGGTGTTTAAATCTATAACAGTGCATCATATTTTTTATGTGTAAGTTGATCTTAATATGTACAATCTTAGTATTTAAAGTTATAAAGTAAATAAAGTGGAGAAAAAAGTAGTATTTGCTTCTGTAATGTATCACAGTAGGAGTATATAGTCGCATATAATGCTAATGAAGTGCAAGTAAATTGGACTTAAGTACAGTACTTAAATGCATTTAGTTACATTCCACAAGTGCGTCTGATATCATACCTGAATGCAATTTTAGGGACTAACCGTGTAGTGTTGGTGCTGAACTTTATCATTGAACTATAGAGGGACTCAAACCCTCCACCCTTAGCAGTCTCAGCGCCTCGCTCCACCAGCTGAGCGACAGGAAATGCTGGTAAGTTCGTCGTCAGCTGTGACAGAGACGCTGACGGGGAACATTAAAGCGAATCAGGGGCCAAAAGCTTCCTGCGTCTCAATAGGACTCAGCTGATGGAGCTGCATTGACTTTGAATTGACTCCTCCACCCACTTCCCACCTCCCTGTTGTATTGAGTTGTATGTGTGGGTGACCGGGTGGCTGAGTGGATGGATATGTGTGTGTGGGTTTGTTGAGTGACTGACAGATGAGTTCATTGGGTGGTCTGGGCTGCTGTAACCTTGGTAACTGCGGGGTCTTTGGTCGGGTATCGCTGTGGCGCAGTGGTGTGTGTTTTTGGCCGAATTAAGAAGTGACGTTCATCGCCTTTCAGTGCTCCTGTAGACTGATAGCATGAGGAAGGTCTTATCGTCATCAGATAAGAATAAACACACACATATCTCAGTGAAAATACTGCAGCTTGTAAGATGACTCAGTGATGGCACTGTAGCGAGCGTAAGATAAAGTTTGGTTAAGTAACACTTTGATCTAACAGACATGAAAATATTAGTTTATGACTCTTGGCCTGCGGACAACACTTTGAAATGAGCTTTTTAAATGTTCTTATGAAAAATATGGAAACTAGTGACAGTCAAACCGTATGTTATACACTGTTAGAATGAATGGTCTTGAATTTGGCGTACACTTCATAGGCTTGCTGGCTCTCGTTTTCCGAGAGATTTGGTCCAGAAGCTTGCACGCATTAGCGTTAGCCTACCACGCAACAGCATTAGCATGTAGCAGTAGCGCCCATTAGATTTATGTGCACGGGATAACGTACAGTGTGCAGGTCTGGAGGGATCTTATTTTGCTATAATTACCTGCTCACTCTACATTATCATGCTTATTACTTATTATTATTATTTAACCTTCTGTTAAATTCCTTGCTGTTTTGTGTTTAGTTTGCTAAATTAAGCTACAGTAAATTTAAACAGTATCTTTTTGGACTACTTAGCTTTAGTTTTTATCATCAGTAATCAACCTCCACAACCACATGACAGAAAGTTAGTTAGCCTACTTTTTTAGCCTGGTGTTGTATTTGTGGACTATTTTAGCCTTAGCCTCCATGCTAGTCTTGGCTGCTGCGGCATAAATGATACAACTGGAGAGGCTTTTCTTGGAAATCATGTTCCAGTGAACACAGAGAGGGAGAAGCCCTTCAGGAGCTGCTCCAAGGTGTCTGTAAGGGCTGACACAGCTGTTGGCACAGGGAAAACATCACACACGGGTGAGGAGGAATGGTGAGGAGAGGGGAGGAGGCATGACGGGAAGGAGAGGAGGGAGTCAAAGGTTGGAGCGAGTGGATTCTCTGCTACCTGGACAGTTAGGAAATCATCCAGAAATGTGCTCTTTGGCATGTTAGCATGAGAGATGGATGGGTTGTACATATTTGTACATACTGTTTTCAGAACAAGTTTGGCACTCTTGGATATGTTGGGTGTAGTTCATGAAAGAACTGGGTTTTTTTTTCATAAATTAAGGCTTGACTGCAGCTTTTGTCATCTTCTTTGAGATTACGGCTGGTAGACATTGCCATCATACCGTAATTTTGTTGACATTGCGAATGCTTCCCATGCACTTTTAGATTTTTGGTTTCCATTGATTTCCATTTATTTTTTGTGCAATTTTATAATCAAACTACGTTGACATCATTAAGTTTCCGTAAATGTTTGTCATTTTGTGGTGCGGCAGGTTTCAAGAGTGAGCCAAACAGTTTTTGTAAAGTATAGAATTTAATGGAAGTCAGTGGGTGCAAGGAAAAAGCACATGCAATTTTTAAAAAACACAGTAGTGTGATTTACAGAGTGGCTAACGTGATGTGTACATGACTTGTAGCATTGCTGATATCCGCCTATCACAGCTATATTGGTCTTTATATCAGTGTTGTCCAGTTTGTGCCAGTATGAAAATATATATTTTTTAGTTTTTATAGACATCATTTTATGCATATTTGATATTTTGCTCCCCAATATCAGTGTAAGCCCCAAAATTCTGGTATTGGTCTATATTCGAAATTGCATGTTTTATCTGATCAATAGTCCAAAAAAAACCCCAAAAAAACATTAAATTTCTACATTTGAAAAGCTGAAACCAGCAAATGTTCTGCTTATTTTTGCTTGAAATATTAATGAAATTCTTATATTTGGGTTGAAACATGCAAAAACACAAGTATAGTCTCATATAACTTCAAAAGAAGTTCTGTCTGACCTGCATATAACCCTTGGTTTCCTAATGTGGAAGAGTTACAATTATTAAATTGTTATATTATGAGTCTACAGTATATTATATATTTTCCTGGTTTCATTTGAGCACGTCATCTTTGGCTTTGGGAAACAGCGACCAACATTTTCCACCAGAAAATAATCAACATTGATATGATGAAGCTGTTGAGAGGCAAAGAAACTGTAGAAAATTTGTAAAAGTGGCATTTAACTTGAGGTTGTTGCAGAAAAGTAGGGCCTTAACTGATCATGTGTGTCTCTATGGTATTTCAGTAGTGGTGATATTAGAGATACTTGAGGTGGTTTTGGTGCAAAAATGATGCTGCAAACTTGCAGACCTCCTCTCCTCTCCTCTCCTCTCCTCTTCTCTCCTCTCCCCTCCTCTCCTCTCCTCTCCTCTCCTCTCCTCTCCTCTGCTCTCCTCTCCTCTCCTCTTCTCTCCTCTGCTCTCCTCTCCTCTCCTCTGCTCTCCTCTCCTCTCCTCTCCTCTCCTCTCCTCTCCTCTCCTCTCCCCTCCTCCCCCCTCCCCCCTCTGTTGAATTCCTCCAGAGCTTGGCAGGACTTGTCAGGCTGTCTCCCACTCCCTGCAGGTGCTATAGGCTGGAACATTCCAGAAACGCTAAGTGAGGCGACTGATCACCGCTTGATTTGTGGTTGCTAGACCCTCTCCAACTCAACTCAAGCCCCCCCACCTCCTCCTTCCTTTCCCTTCTGCCCTTCTCCTCCTCCTCCTCCTCCACTGTTACCCGATCATTACCCATCACACCCCCCTTTCCTATCACTTTTTGCCCTCACTGCTTCCACAAGTCAGGCAGTTGATTTGTGGTGTGATTTACAAGTGGGGGTCCCCCACATATTTTCTTTTTCTTTCTTTCTTTCTTTCTTTCTTTCTTTCTTTCTTGAGTAGGTAATTTGCAGGTGCCATCTTGGACACAAAAAAATCTTTAATTTTAGGTGAATTGATAAAAAAAAAATGTTAATAATTTGTAGCCCTATTCATCTGCATTTCAGTCACTCTTGAGCTCATCTTCTCCTTGTGCCAGTGGTTTGTTTCTAACAATTTGCACGGTCAAATGTGGATTTCTCAGGCTGTAAACGATTGTGAACTGCCCCAAATAATTGAGGTTTGCAGGCATTTACAGGGGTGAAAATTTGTTTTTTCATGCAGTGTCTTGAAGTTCTTTTGATAGACCACATATTGAGGCACATAAAGCCTCAATAAAATGTCGAATATTTGCTGTGTGAGAGAAAAAAGGTGTCAAGAACCAAAACCACAAAATTGTAGTGCAGAGACACCTGTCAAACTTGATTAAACATGATTTATGACTTAACTTTAAGTATGTCAAGGTTTACATTGGGTGTTGGTTGAAATAGCAGTGTGTTCCTGGATGTGTAGAAGTGGCAGGAGGAATAGATGTGACTGTGGTTGTAGTTTACATTCCCTCAAGGCTTTTGCTGCAAAACAAGACTGATGATTTGGGTCAGGGTGAGATTAGTCGAGTTTATGAAAAAGTTCTGACGTTGTTTTGAAATGTGAAGAGGAAAGAGCCAACCGGTAAATCCGGAGAGAGTGTGACCGGATCATGTTGCTCCTCTGTCTCAGTTTGTCATGCATGTCCTTGGTCTGGAGGAGTTAGGATGCAGATCATTTTATCCCTCCTTTTCTCTTCTTCTCTTTCACCTTTCTTGTCACTTTGCACGCTTAGCCTCTCGCTGTAAACCTGCTTGCTTCGCATGTTTTCAAAGCTGGCTTTTCCTTTTTTTTAACCTGCAGTTTCCTCCTACTTTTCTCTCTGTGTAGTTTCCTCAGAGGAAGGTTTAAGTACTTTGTCAGTAAGTGCATTAGGAAACCTATAAACCACATATAGCAGGTTTAACGTACCGTTGAAAAGCCCCTGCTGTTTCTCTCCCACGCCCACAGTTAAGACTCTGCTACCTGTGTGGTGCTTGCATGCATTCATGCATCTTTCCCCATAAAACCGAACATGTCTCCATGATTTTGTGTGTTGCCAGTGCAGGTGGGATGAAGGGCTTTTTTTTCCACTGGGAAATACCCTCGAGCACACTCTGGATTTTTGGCTTTTTAAAGTCAATGCAATGTACACAAATCTGGAGTCAGAGGAGATCAATGTGTGAAATCAAATGTAGATAGTAAGATAGTGCTCATTTAGGAAATTATTGGTAGTTTTCTTGTCAGTTATCTCATTAAATTTCTAGTGTTCTTCCCAGAAGCAGTAACACTGTTGAAAGGCATCTTTGGCCAGTTTGTCTGAAACTAAATGTTCTATAGAAATAGTGACTATGCTGCCACTATTTAAGGGTGACTCCATCCCAACCCAACCCAACCAACCAATCCAAGCAACCAACCAACCAACCCATCTCAACCCAACCCAATCCAACCCAACCCAACCCAACCACCCAACCAACCCAACAAAACCCAACCCAACCAACCCAAAACGCTGGTACTTGATGACCTGGGAATGGGACTAAACAATCAACTCTTTTATTGCACCTTCAACAATGTTATCATGCAGAAACCACATCAGATCATGACAGGGAAATGGTTTTATAAGGAAGTGCCATCTAGATGCTAAAACATACTCACTACTACACAAAGAACAGTACTGGGAAGCTACAGAATGATATAAGAATGATATAAGAACCTCCAAAAACCAAAAATAATGGGCTGGGCCTTTAACTGCTGTAATTGATAATTGTATTGACTAATGCTGATTTCTTTTTCTATTAAGTGAGTCATAATTTAGTATGTAAAGTGTCAGGAAATTCTGAAAAATGTCTGTGAACAGGCAAAAACAATGTCTAGAGAGAGAGTCCAGAACTAAAAGCTATTACCTAATGGTTAAACGCAGCAAATCCAAACATTTGAGAAGGTGGAATAAATGTTTGTTGGACATGTTTGCCTCATGAGTGACCTAAATGAGGAATTAAAGTAAAGTACATCAGTTTATAACTGTCCCTCCACTGAAAGTCATTATCTCTTTCCAGTTACTTTCTTGTCCAGTGAAGAAATCTAAGTTAAGTTATGGAGGTACAAATGTTTGGCTGACATTATTAGCAAAACCATGACTGACAGTGACCTTTGCACTCTATATTTACAGTATACAGAACCTTGTGTGGGCCAGGTCTGAGGAATGATACGCAATCTCTGTTATGTTATGCTTGAAGTAAAAAAAAAAAAATTAGAGCACCCAAAGACAACAGAGTGAAAGAGATGCGTTGGTGTAGCTGCTGACAGACGCTGCCATCTGCCTTCCCTTTCCCGTCTCTTTGTGTGTGTTGGTCTTTCACTTGGTAACAGTGTTTGCACCGGGCAGTCCTTCCCTAAAGAGCCTCCATGTCATGCTTCTGAGTCAATCTACACATCAATCTTTTCACGCATCCCTTCAAATCATATTTACAGATATGGTTAGAAGGTATGAAATGTCTGTTATCTTTGGCGCAGTTATGCAACAGCTTGTTTCGAAAGATCGATAAGGATGATTTAAATGTGATAATTTGACTGCTCCTCAACAGCTCCCATGCATTCTTAGCTTATTTGAATGGATTAGCTGTTGATACAGTATTGAAGGTCTTCAACAGGTCAGTGATTTAAATTTATGAGCCATTTCATGTGAAACACCAAATTTGATGCCAAACCATAAAATTTATCGTTTTAAGTTGCAATTGTAGAGCCAGTTCAAAGGTTATAGCAACAAATGAAAGGACAGTTACATGTCACCACATCATCCCCCTCCATCTGCCAAGCCTTGGCACAGACACTTTCCCATATCAGACCCCCTCCTTCTCTTTTGACGAAGCACACGCTGTCAGTTTGTCCCCCGATTGGTCGCGGTGAACTCCAGAGGTCAGAGTTCGTCGGAGCACAAAGGCAGCGGGGGCTCGCGGCCGCGGCGACGGCTTAACATTCCATCGCCCGCTCTCCAGATTTGTTTATCGCACTTTGTCTTTTGCTTTTCTGCCTCTCATGAAAGGGAGACGAGCGAAAAACACCACAGATCGGGAGGTGGAGGGAAGAAGAAAGGGGGGTTATTCTATCTATCTGCAGGCCCCGGGGCTGTGTTTGTGAAGGTCTTTAGGCCTGTCAGAGAGGAGCTGAGGTGGGGCAGTGTTTGGCTGCCTGGATGCTCGGCGGGAGTGCTGTCTTAGCTTGTTCGACGTGCCCGGTCCCTTCTCCTTAATGCCATCGCTCCCCTCAGGGCTGTTTGCACTTCAGAAGGATTAGACCTCCAATCTACTTCTCCCCATTTGTTGGGTTTTCTCCTCTGTCTGTCTTTCATTCTTCCTTTTCTTGCGTCATTTTGTTGATCTTGTTCCCTTTCAAACTCCCCACTTGTTGCTCCTTTCTTTACTTTTCGAGGAACACCGCAATGTTGACCCGTTTTACTCCCAAAAGTCCCTCATGTTTGTGTTAGATTTGGGCAGATTTGGCAACTTGAAGCTACAGTAGTCAATATTTTTGTATTAACAATGGATTAAATGACTATGTAAGGCATCTTAGCATCTTTCAGTTAATTTTTTTCCTCATCATCCTGCACTAGTAGGCAGCTGTTTTCAGTGAAAAAGCTATAAAAAAAACTGACTAGCTGGTGACTAGCTGGTGAACTATAGAGTCAGAGTCACCTTTTTAAGGAGGTGGTGGAGACCAAAACAGTGCAAAAAGGACAGAAAATATTAGACTTAAAGTTGTCAGTTTGACAGAAACATGACTCCAAATAATGATAATGTTGCTCCTTGTCTGCTAAATGTGTGAAAAAGCAACCGGTAATAGGCATAACAGACTTGAAAGGTGATGAAAAATTTATCAACACTGCTTTAAATAGAAGTTTTCATGAGGATAGCCCGGCTCTACAGAAACCGCTTATTGCAGATGTTGATTTTAAAACAGAATCCATGGAAACTTAGCCCCCTCAGGGAGCTGCAGCTTGTTTTGAAGTCAGGAAGCCTGACAGGTTCAATTCCCGCTTTGCTTTGATGCTGCACTTTTTCCCCTGCAACATCATTACTTTGGCATTAGAAACCAACATCAGCCCTTTAAGTCAAACATTTCTCCTCCTCACTGCAATTATCGTATGCGTGCCTGTGCAGAGGGAACACATCTTCTTTTGTTTGTCAGTTTACTGTGGTGGTGGTCTGAACCGCCATCCCTGTGGGGACAAGGTGTGTGTATGTGAGTGTGTGCGTGTTTGAGTGGCTTTCTAATTACCATTAATGCTCTTTAATCGAGACGTTAATTACATGCTTGAGTCCATATTAATGTCATTGTTGTGGCTAATAAAGGTGCAGGTGCACATATTTGCCCATATGTGGCCAGCAGCTAATGTAAACCAAACCAAAACAAATGTGTGCACAGCACTAATATCCTGTTTAACTTTGCCTTTAGCATGGCGGCGTTAGCTTCAACTCAAGCCCTTTCTCTTGTCCTGCAGACACTGAAATCTGTTTTTGTCTTTCTTTCCTTTCAGTTAAATCATTCAAGCTTGAATAAGCGATTTCATCAACTGTGCAAAATGCTAACAGACGAGGAACTGCTGCTAGCTAGTTAGCATTTTGAGACGTGCGACCACATTTTTGTAGTTTTGCAGCTGCAACATCAGAAACATAAACATGTCAATGGCAACGACCACAGAAGACGACCCAAAATAATTGAGTTTGAAGAAAGAAAATGTTCGCACACGTTCTTTTATCTTATGAAGACAAACTATGGCAGCCATGTTTGTGGAAAAAGTGAATTCTGCAAAAATGCTTAAGGGAAATCAACCAGTGTTTCAGATTTGGAGATACATGGTTGCAACTTAAAACGACATTGTTGGACTTACAGTTGTCATAATCGATGCAGCAGAACATTGTCAGAAACTGGCGCCTACATTACCCACAATGCAACTCAACCACCGACAGTTCAGTCAGCGATTCAGGTGTGTTAGTAGCAGCTACTGTAGCCTCGAGCTGCTAGCTTCAAGTAGAGATGATAAGTGAGATCCAGAAGCTTTCTTCACAATTTTCTTCAAAAACGAATTTTTTTTTATTAGTGAAACTTTCCCTCTTCATTTTCACGGCTGATATGAGGACAAGTTTCCCCCTGCCCACTCCATGTATCCATGGTTACCGTATCTGTGGTGGGGTAAACTCCGGCCGCAGCCCACTAATGTCCCAGTGTGATAGGAACACTATCATTGGCACATCAGATGTGTCAGTTATTACCGCCTCTCTGTGTCTCTGCCTGTCCCTGTAATTACGGATACCTCCGCTCTGTTTTTCCACCTCTTTGTCTCACACTCATCCTTCACTCCCTCCTCTGTGCCAGCCAGGTAATCCAGGCAGCCAGGTAGCTACCTCAGCCATACCTCCTCCTACTCCTCCTCCTTTCTTCCCCGAGCTCCTTATAAATTGCACGACATCAGTTTGTACATCGGGTTCGTACTTTATTGGATGTTTTGCCCGTGATGCCAGCTTGTCTGTGTTTGTCTCGCTTCCCCTTTTGTCATAACTTCACTGAAGCGGCTGCCAAAGTTAATGATGCCACTGCTTTGAGGAAAACACAGCCTCTGGCTGTGGAAGTGCCCCAGCTTATTGCTGTATGAACAGACACATCTCTGAATGCAATATCTTGTAGATCTAAAGCCTTAAGACACATTTCTACAGAGCTGACTTCTTGTCTGACCAACAGATATGAGACACACAGACACAGAAACACCAAACATTTAAGTATTCCCTGTTATCTTTTTTCCAGTTTTTAGAAAAAATATTCTCATCAATTGACCGTTACATCTTTTATTTGGTTTTGTTTTGTTTTTTTACCCTTTCTGAACTATTGTTCTCACAGTACCCTTATTTTACTCTTTACTGGGAAGTAACTTGTGCTCCTAATTTGAACATTGCGATTTAAATCATCATCATACTGGGTTATAGAAGATGATAGAATAGGATATAATAAAGTGGAGTGGGATATGTTGTGCAACTGAATAAGGATTGCCTGATGGCATTTAATTCTGTTCAGTTCAATCCAGTTGCTCAATTGGGCAAGAGAGAGGCAATCTGAAAAGTAATGTCAGACACATGTATTAGAGTAGAAAGAACAATATTTACCTCTAAGATGTAATAGAGTAGAAGTATAAAGTTGCATAAATTACATTAAATAAATAAATGTTTCTATTATTGTTGGACCCTGTATGGCTTGTTCTGTAGAAGAAGAGAATTATCACCCAACTCTGCACTTCTCTGCAGCTCTTTAAGTCATCTTAACATCTTTCAGCTCATTTCCAGTCGTATCAACCACGTTTTTAGCAGCTGCAGGCAGATGTGTCACAGAAAAAAAACTCTAAAAAACAACTGTTTGTTTAGCACCAAACAGGAGTCAAACACGAGTTCGAGACTAACTCGTGAACATGATATATTTCTAAGTAGGTGGTGGAGACCAAAAACAGAGCTAAAAGGAGAGTGAATATTAGACTTGAAATAGAAGTACCTCAAATTTGTACTTACATACAGTACAATTATTACATGCCACCGCAAAAGTATAATGTGGAATTTAATTAGGGTCTAGAGAAATTTTGTTTGGGCCAGTAAATTCTTGACCCACATGTCCGACCAGTCAGAAAAACAGCCCCAGTTATGGTTTGTTCTGCAGGTTTTTAAATGCATTGTATAACTTATAACTAATTTCCATGCATGCAGTTACTGTTAATATCAAATTAGAAAGTAAATTTAGAATAATTGAACACCAACTATACTATACAACAACTATATTTTGATGCTCTATGGAAACTTTACAACTTCAGTTTTCATCATTTTGACATGAAATGTTGCATAAATGACGGTCCTCTGTGGATTTGTTAGCATTGCCGGGTGGTCATTGTTTTTTCTTCGCTCGTACCCACTGAGTAACTGTTGTCAATCAGCGCTGTCTTGCGAAAGGGTCATAAATCAGAAAGACTTCCCAATTTGTCTTCTAGGCCTATCCAGAGGGGGAAAATACCACATCAGTCAGGCGTAATTTACTGTTCTTTGTAGCTCAGTGTGAAGCTATCACCCACGCCCTGCAGATGAACCCCCACCAGCGCTATTCGTCACCTGTGACAGGGCTGATGAGCAGCAGTCAGTCTTCACTTTTCGCAATTCTGACTTTTATGTAAAGCTGTGACTGATTCCCTCTACAAAGCACCAGCTAAGTCCTTATCAGTTGGTATTTTATTGAATCATTCTTGCAGCTTGTAACTGTATTTGCAACGTGTGAAAAGACTTTTCAGGTATTTCAAACAGGCTTCATGAGAGGAACTCCCAGAGCGATACAGAATCTTGTTTACGAGGGAGTAGTGGCTACTTTTAAAGGCCTTGGAGGGGATATTTTCAGGGACTGGGTCACTCCGTCCTCTGGCACGCTGCCCATAAAACAGCCTCAGCTCGGTGCCCTGACCCGCTACTGCTGGCGGGACTCCCTCCTCACACGCAAACCCCTGGCCCAGTTTCTCCTGTGCTAACTCAGCCCTCCTCATACCTGGCTGTGTGACTGTAGGCAAGCGTAAGACAGCTTTTGGCAGGTGTAACACTAGCGTCACATGTAACAAAGACCTCTTGTTATCGGGTTTCTGTGCCCGCTCCCTTTAAATCACAGTCAGAGTGAACGGCTCAAAGTCAACATCTTTGTTTAATATCTTCAGGCATGGAAAGCTTTTATATCGCAGCTTTTCAAACACAGTTTAAAGAAGAACCATTGGAAGAAAAGGCTTGTGAGTTTCATTTTTCATGTGTTAAGTTGTGAAATGCCCTAAAACCAAACGCACTGAAGTGTGAATTAATCAGATGTGGAAAAACTTGAAAATTTCCGCATGAAATAGAGCTGTAGCGATTAGTCGACTATTTTCATAATCAGTTAATTGTTAAAGTAATTTTCCAGCCTGTTCAGCCTCTCAAATATGGAGGTTTCCTGCGTTTTATTTTTATATCATAATAAACTGAATATCTTTGGGTTTTGGACTGACAAAAACATTTTAAGACGTCAGCTTGGACTGAAACTGTGACGGACATTTTTCATGTCACATTTTTCATGTTTCTGACATTTTATAGACCAAACGATTAATCGATTCATCCAGAAATGAATCATTTATGAATGAATTTTGACTGTTGCTTGGACAAAACAAGACATTTGATGATGTCTTCTTCAGCTTTTTTACTTACATTCACAAGCATTTTTTATTGTTTTCCGATGGTTTATAGACCAAGCAATTAATCAATGAATTGAGAAAATGTCTTTTATACTATTCAGAGTTAAACACATTCACACCATGTAGCTTTGAAGCCCAAAACCATCCATTTAAGCAGTCAATAAAGGTTAGCCAGCAGCATAGTGCTCATTGTAGCACCCTGACTGACTGAAGTGCCTTGCAGCTTAGCACTACCTGGCACCGTTCCCTTCAACTTCACCCTGAGCCTCGTGCTCTTAGCTTTAACTCCCATTCATTACAAAGTGAAGGGCCTCAGCTAGCCCTCTGGCTGTGTTCCCTCTTGCCCGCCGTGGCCCCAAATGGCCACTAATGAGGGGGGACAGATGATCATTGTGCCAACCTACGCTGCAAGAACGCAGCCGCTCCTGATAGCGCTTTAATCCTGCTCTCATCATCTTAATATGCATTATTTCACACATCACTACAAGACCCCCGTGCGACACGGTGGCGACTTTCTTGTACCGTAAGCCGACGGCGTCCTGTAACCGGGGGTTAGTGTGTTTGTCAACAGAGTGCAGTTGCCCCTCTCCTCTCGTTCCTAAAATAGCTCGCTGGCTCACTCACTAGCTGGCCAAGAGAGCAGCCTCAACCGTGGGCCAAGTGGAAGGGGGTGAGTGGAGGTTTCATTATTTCTGTGAATGGTCAGCGTGCTGGAGAGTGGTGTGTGTGTGACAGACAATGACACAAACATGCCGCTCAAGAAGTAGTTTAGTGAAGTTAAATTACTTAAAGCAAAAATATGTCCCACACATTGTCAGGACAAAATTTAATTAAAAAACCCAGCAGCTGAAAACCTCCGTCTCTGGACTAAATTCTGTGTACGCACTGTGCATTAGATAATATAGTATATATATTACATGTATACATTAGACAATAGTGTATAGTAGAGTACAGTAGAATATATTCTTACATCTGAAGAACATCAGAACATGCAGCACCACAGTACATTTCATTTTTTACCAAAAAATTGCAGATTCTGATTTGGATATTTGCACTTGGCCACGTTTCGTATTTAATTGCGCAGCCCAAATTTTGTTTATAAAATGTCCGAAAATTGTCATTTTGTCTGACCAATCGTCTAAAACCACAAGATATTCAATTTGATGACCAAAAATGAAAAACATTTCACAGTTCAGTTCTCAGCTCAATGAATTTAGAAAATAATAAGCAGATTAATCAGTACTGAAAATAATAGGGTTGCTCTGATTCCGTTACCAGTATCGGGCCTACAGTACAGCCTAAATATTGGTTTGGGTGTTTGTGAGTTTATGCACCAAAACCATCACCATCAAAGATATATTCAATTCACAATGACATTATAAAGACAGAAAAGCAGAAAATATTCACATTTAAAGAAGCTGGTCGCAGCAAATGTTTGGAAACTTTGCATGAAAATGAACTCAAGTGATTAATTAAAGAATTAATTAATTAAAGAAAGAATAGAGCTTTAATTAAGTAACAGAAAAGAGATTGGCTGCCCTTTTTAACAATGTATATCTTGTCAGCCTTGTTGAGTTTGGCAAGTCCTTACAGCAGCTCGTAGGCATGAACACTCCAAGCAACGTCCATAACATTACATTGCATAAGGTATGTTGTAATGTTACAGCTCTTTCCATATACCTCATCTGTTGCCTGATACAGTATCTGTCACTTCTTCCATTATCTCATGACTGAGTGCTTCGCTGTCGCAAATCTTTCTAACCTTATTAGCTGTTTGACATCGCTTAAAGATTCATGGCTGGGGGGCCCAACGTTTGAACGTAGAGGTCTTAAAACACTGAACGACACAGAGACACACACAGATACACACACAGATACACTCGATAACCCTGAGTCGTAACCTAATAATTGAAACCCGCAGGCCCAAACACACTGAAGGAGATGGTGTTCTTCATTCCTTCTTACTGCAGGCGAGAAGATGAGCTGATACAAAGCGTTGACTGGCAGAGAGTTATAGTAATTTTGAGGGCCTGCAAGAGCATGAAATACAGGGTTTGTGCAGAAAACGGTGCGTTCGTGTACCAACAGCGCAGCACAGAAGACACAGTGAAAGCTGGCAAAGTTTTTTTTGCCAGCGTAGAGTGCAACATTTTAGACTTTCACTCCTTTTGTAAACTTCATATTTATCTTTGTTATGCAGGAAACTCTTTACACAGCGACGTCACTGAGGAGCGATAACTTCTACATACTGTACATTCACCCTCTCAGCTTGTGTAATGACATGAGCAGGTATTTGCAATATTTTGTACACGCTATAAGCTTATTAAGTGCATATTTCAAAACAGCATCTCTTCACGACCCCATTGACCCTCCGACCATTCAAAATTTTCTTTGTGAGCTCCACCAAGTATGGAAAAGCTGCAATGATTAGTAGATTGATCAATTAGTTGACTGAAAATTAAAGCAAAAATGCTAAACATTTAACAGTTTTTCTAAATTTTCTTGCTTTTTCTAATCTTACATTATAGTAGATTAAATATTTTTGTTTCTTGACTGTTGCTTGATGATGTCTTCTTCAGCTTTTTCACTGGCATTCACACGCATTTTCTACAGCTTTCTGGTATTTTATAGACCAAGTGATTAATCAACGAATTACAAAAAATAATCTGTAGATTACTTCATGTGGAATTCATGGCCACATTGACCCTCCAACCAAGCCTCAAAACTTCATTAAGATAGAAGTGAGCTACACCAAATATGAGAATGCTGCAATGATTAGTAGATTAGTCAATTAGCTGACTGATTAAAAATTAATCTACAACTATTTTGACAACCAAATTCTAACAATTTGACAGTTCCAGCTTCTTTCCCTAGTCCTACATTATAGGTGATCAAACACTTTTGTTTCTTGAATGTTGCTTGGACAAAACAAGTTCTTTGATGATGTCTTCTTCAACATTTTTCATTGTTTTCTGATGCTGTGAATACCAAATGATTGATTACTGAATCTGCAGATTAGTTGATAACAGTAATAGCTTTATTCTGACACTGGTACCAGAATTAAAAATGCCTGCAACACATCTTAAAATGCTGGATCGGGTATTGGCGAGTATGTGAGTCCATGCACCAATCTGTTACCACATAACCTAATTTATTAGCCCAGAAACGGGACACCGCTGGGAAGTAGTGAGCCAGTTTTTTTTTTTTCCCCAGGATGGTGACGTCACGTTCGAGGAGTATACAGCTATAATAGAAATAAAATAGTAATAATGTCTGATTTTTTTTTTAGTGCACTGATTTCAGAATCGATATTGGGAAGGTAAAAATTAAGTTTGGAACATCTCTGGACGATAATTGTTAGTTGCAGCCTTTGTAAAACTTAAAACTTAAACTTAAAAATAAGAAAATCACATTCAGGCTTGTTCAGTGTTGTTTCCTCCAGGTATGATATTTTTCCAAAATTAGAACATTCCTAAGCTCAGTTTCTGACTTGAAAAGAAGCGGCCTTTTATGAAGTGTAACTGAGGAGCCGTTGTCATGACGGTTGACATTTCAGCACCGTGACGTCCTTCCCCTAGAGTGCCACGTTCTGCCCCGGTTTGCACCGGTGCGACCCGTGGGCGAGCGTCGCACCTTTTTCCTTCAGGAATGCTCAGACATTCCCGATCCCACCTTCATTCCAGATGACATTTAGGATCTTGGAATCCGTGACAGACAGTTTTGGGGGGGGGGGGGGGGGGCAGGTCTGGGCTTAGGACCCATCAGCCTGTGAGGGCTAATAGCTAATGAAACCGTTGCCAGGGGCGACAAGAACATTCCATGTCATCGCCATAGCTACTACCCCCCCCAACCCCTTGCACCCTCCCTCCCACCCTCTCGACCGCCACCTCCTACCCCCGCTGCCCTGCAGCTCCTTGAAGAGGTCGCACACCTGTCTGCACCTCTTCTTTCCTTTCCTCACCTTTACCTCCCCCCTCCTCACTCCTTCCCCTTCTCTTTCACTCTTTGCCTTTTCACCCTGCCCCCTCTCCCTCCTATTCTCATTTGAACTCAGTGACCTAATTGATTTTTTTGTCACACAGTGTTACTGAAGTAAAAGTATTATTAGTAAAATTTACTTTTAAGCATCACAAGTAGGCCAGAAGTGCTCAGTGCACTTTAATGTTCCTGGTCAGTGTTTTTCTATTATATCTGATATTTTTGGATTAATATTGAGCTAATTTTAACAATGTGATATTCTGTTGGGTAGTAATCTGCAGCAAAGCATCATATTCTGTGAGATCAGACGTTTGTAGTGTTGTTGTCTTATGAGTATCTCTGAAAAGTCAAGTTTTAATTAGAGATAGGGATGGTGCGACACCCATTTTTCATGTCCGCTACCGATACCAATCTGATGCCGTCTTTGCTCCTCTTTTATAAAGCTAAGCTTTTACTGATTCTTTGCATGGAGGAAGAAATGCATAAGCCCGCAACTCAGTTATACAATACTGCTGCTTCTTTTTATTCCGTATCATTATACTTTTCTCCCTGATCTTGTGATTTTGGCCAGTATCAGACCGATACCAAGCCTTAATATCAGACTGGCATGTCCCTATTTTTCATAAGAATAAACAGCCCTGTTTTCAGTTTTCATTTTCCAGTTAATCCAAAGGGATGGGTTGGGTTTAAATCGTTTATTTAACTTAAAAAGTTGGAGAAATGTCTCAGCTTATTAAGGAGCACTTCATCCTACAGTTTATCAGAAACATTCAAATTCTAAATCAACAAATTAGGAGATACATGGTTTACACTTGACAGGAAGGCAAACACTGTAATCTGAAAAGTGAAGTGACTAAAACTGTCAGACAAGTACAATATAAGTAGATTGTGAAGTGGCAAACAAGCAATTTTAAGAGTTATCTTGGGCTTTTCGCCATTTTCGGACAATTTAAAGACCAAACAATTCACTGATTGATTCAGAAAATATTTAGGGTTGATCAATCGATAATTAAATGGATGTTAGATGCAAATTTAATATACTTCAGTTGGCAGTTTGTTAAGTAAAACTTACGCAGTCTGATAAAACAGTGTGGTCATTGTGGAGGATGTAGTTGGTGGTACTGTTGGACTGTATTAGAAGCCTACCCTCATTTATATAAATGTTTATATCATCATTTGTGTTCATGCAGGTCTTACACGATCTAGAGATGACTCTTAGAAAGATCAATATTTGCTTTTGCCATCATCACATGTAACGTGATGTAAACAATGTCCTGACTGTAGTGGGACAGAAGATTCAATTCTTGGTTCTAATGCAGATTCCTTCAGTAGCAGAAGTGAATCGTGCAAATTTGGCAAATGGAGCAAACATGCGTCTCAGTCACTGAAGTTAGGATTCAGGTATGTGTTAAAGCCGATGTTGGTGATTTAAGCCAAGGAGGCAGGTGTAATCTTACATAGAAAAGTTGCTGGAAGCTTCAATGTCAGTCTGGTCGTGAGTCAGAAGTGTTTAGTCTTGAGGATGTTTTGTCTCGTCTTCGGAGGCTCAAAGCGAAAAACCACCCCACAAAATTGAGACTACACACTCCAGCTGTTTAAGACTCACTAACAGAAATTATCCAGTAACCTCAAGGACATCATAGACATTCCTCAGTGTCTCTTTCACTCTGCATTTCCCTTCATTTTCTTTCTCCATCTGTATCCTCGAGCTTCACAGGTGAATTCTCCCCCTGCAGCTTAGGAAAAGAAAAAAACCCCATATTTTTAAATGACTACAATACCCATAAATCCATCTGTGTGGGAACCTAATTCCCAGGTCACGGAGAAAAGCCGTGAGGGGGTCAAAGTGAGAGCTGGAGGTCAGAGGTGACTGAGCGCCAGCAGGTAGGCTGTGTGGTTTGTAACTAACGGCGCACAAGGGTCACTGTTAAAAAGCAGCACTTCATTTAGTTGGCGTTACATGTCACCTTCAGGAATTTGTTAGCTGCGTAAGACAAGAGCACACGTGTTTTAGGATTCAAATTGTGCGTGCAGCATGTCATAAAGGTGACCTCAGCAGAGGTCAGAGTTTTATCTGTTTATTGAGTTGGCAGTGTGTGTTTTCTTTTGGGTTGTAGCTGATAAGAAGAGAGGTGATGGATGGACAGGCAGTTGCCGGAGTTAACCTCTGGGTTTATTACAGCGCAAGAGGAAGTCACCACAGATTCACCTGTTGACTCCACAGATAAGGGAGTCAGTAAATCTTATGATGTTTAATATTTAATTTGAGTTGAATCCAAAACTGAGCTGTCCAGCTTTTGAAAAATGACGCCTAGTTTTTCATGTTGAAAGCGACAGTTCCTGGCTGTTCAAGAGACTATTACTTTGTGAACAAAAGGCCTAAATTACCCAGCATTCTTTCAAAAGCACCATCATTTGTTTTAGCACTGTGATTTGCGGCTGTCAGTCGATTTCTGCGAGAGCAGAGTTCACTGTGGTGGAAGTTAAGCTCCTCTTGTCCAGACTTGATTTCCAGACATGGACAAAGAAAAGTTAAAGCAAAAAAAAAAAAAAAATAGATTGAAAAGCGAAACTGAGGCAGGGTAATGACCGCTTTTAAATGGTTAAAGTGACCGTGGATGACCTCCAGATGGAGAGGTAAAGGAGAGGCCAAGGCTTGGATGCTGAAAGGGACTGTTTAAAGGGATAGTTCAGATTATTTGAAGAGGGGTTGTATGAGTTACTTATCAAAAGTCAGTGTATTTACCTACAGTAGATGGTGGTTTGCATGAGCCCAGTTTGGAGAAGCGGCAGGAGGACTGGTGTAGGAAGCTAAGCAATGTTCTGACAGGGTAGACACATAAGTGCAAGCTATATTTAGAATATTTTCATCGCCTTACCTTGTCATCAGAAGACCTTTTTCCGATGGGAAACAATACCGCTCACTCCAAAACCAACCAGACTCCATTCACAAAGTCAGTAATTTTATGTGCAGAACACAGGCATTGCTGGTCTACCGCTGCCTCGATCTGTTAGCTAGTTTGTGTTACTGTGTGACTTATAAGAATCTGAACTAACCGTTTAAAACATCAAAGTCACACAATAACACAAACAAACTAACCAACCAAGGCAGAGGGAGACCAGAAACTCCCACCTTCTGTGAGGTAAATTTACCGATTTCACCAATGGAGTCTGGTTGGTTCGGAGAGAGCGATATTTGGCTTATACAACAGCGGTTTCCAGTTGTAAAAGACTTTCTGACAGCAAAAAAAAAGCTGTGAAAATGATCTGAATATGGTGGTGGTGGCTAATAGCCGTTTTGCTGGTGACCTTGTCCACAGCAGTATATTGGTTAGTTTCTTACACCAGTTCTCCTGCTGCTTCTCCAAACTGGGCACTGCCATCTACTGGAGGTAATACACTGACTATGGATAAGTACAACAGGCAACCCCATTTAAAAAGATCTGATCCTTTAAAAGGGACTGTCTGTTTAAGTCAAACACCTGGAGGAAGTCTGACCTCCTGTCCAACTTTTACAAGTGGTCTTAGACTGATCTTTAGCTGCAGGACTAGAGATAGCATCAGTTGAAGATGACAATAATGAGTTTTTGGAACTGATTTAAGGCATTCTGACTCCGAGGAAAACACTCGAGGCTGACGAAAGATTGGACCAGAGAATTCTTGTAGTGAGCAGCTGCTTTGCATAAAATGCAATTGGCGGTTCTTCAGTGTTTGTCGCCCGGAGCCAAACCTCATGCAAAAGACCTTGTAATCTTTTAACGCGTCCAATCACGAGACCCAGGCTCAAAGTTTAACAAAATTCTGCCTTAAGGTAAACTTTGGTTGACCTTGATGTGCGCTCAAGACGTGTTTGGTCGATTGGCCTCCAAAAACGAGACTGTTGTTCGGAAAAGATGGACTGAGCAAAACAGGGAGAGGTGGAAGGAGTTTGAATAAGTTAGACGGAAAGAGGAAGTCAAAGAGGGAAATATTGCAATAAAATAGCAAAAACATGCCCCAGATGCTGCTTCTAGCACTTTCTTCTTTCAACACCGTAACCTTGTCTATAGACAGAGCACAAAAAGAGAGCGAAATGGGGCCCGGGCCTCTTCCCCATAACTCAGCCCCCGTTTACGACCAAATTAAACCGATGCTCTGCCTTCTCTCTCCTTAACAGACTTTCCCATGACGTTCTTTCACACCATAAGGTCATTGTTTACGCCTCAACACTCACCACAACCATCCAACATGACCAGCATTCCTGCTTCCTGATCTTGATGTAAATCATTGCTCCTGCATTTTCCCCTTGGTTTAGCCTCCTAGTTTCTGTGTTAATGGTTGAGTTGAGTCACCGTTCATTCTGTTGAACTGCATCCCAAAGTTTAAAATATTGAATGTTCAGAGCATAAAACTCCTGTGTTTGTTATTGAGTTTGAATGTTAGTTTGGGGAAGTTTATGCAGTTTAACATCTGTTAGTCAGCTAATGGTCATTTAGGAGATTAAAGCACAGAGGACGCAGCGTAGGTGGTCTCAGAGAGTTAATCATCGGTTGAAGGAGTCAGTTTTACCTTAAAGGAAACCAACGAGAAAGCAAGAAAATATGTGAGTTGTTCAAAAATATCCAATGTAAAGGATATTCCAATCTCCACATCAGCTTTGAAAGAGGTTTTCCTTGCTTTAAATATTCCTCCTTTTCACACTGGTCATTAAAGGACAATCAAATAAATTAAATTATTCAAATTAAGTGGGTACCTTCCAAAATTACAGTATTTTTAGTACATAATTCCTTCTGTTTGTTAGTATAACTCCACTGCACCCCAGCAAGGAAACACTTATGTCCTAAATATAAACTGATTCTACTGAACTGAATCTACTGATTAATGTCTAGATTAGTTTATCAAAGTCCAAGGTGATGGCATTATATGTCTAGTTTTATTGGTCCAAAACCCGAATATTTTTTAGTTTAATATGATTAGGGCTGCAACTAATTATTATTTTTATAATTGATTAATCTGCCGAGTAGTTTCACAATTAATCGATTAAAAGTTTAGCCTACAAAATGTCAAGAAAATTTAGAAAAATGCTCCTCACAGTGCTCCAGAGCCCAAACTGATGTCTTCAAATACTTACATTTAAGGGGCTCGAGCCAGCAAATTTTTGACATTTTTGTTTGAAAAATGACTTAAACAATTAATCGATTTTCACTATAGTTGGCAACTAATTTTCTTTAGATCAGCTAATTGATTAACCGACTAATCGTCACAGCTCTAAATATGATATAAAACAGAGGAAAGCAGGAAACCTCCGTATTTGAGAAGATGGAAAGAACATTTTCATGCCAAATTTGATAATTTTTCTGTTGATTGACTAATCGATTATTCGAGTAATTGTTGCAGCTCTATTTCCCACAAGTTGGAAGGAATCACTGTATGTCTGGTGGGAAACATCTCTAAAAACAACAAAGAAGTGTTACATCTTAGGGAAAAAACATTTTGATGTCTCTTCGGGAAGCTTAATTTTCAGTAGGTTGATTCACATCGTACTCTGTCGTTCCCTGTCAGTATAATAGGGTAAAATGTATTGATGTTTATAGTATAATACAAACTTAGTGTGGATTTGGGACACAGATACTGTCTGTAGAAACAGAATTTGGACATAAAAAGACTGTAACTGTAAAGATATCCACTTAATTTGATCCCTGATTTTGAACTTTGGATCACATTGAGAATAAATTACAGCAAGCAAAACCTCATAATGATTACAGCAGTGTATTAGGGCCATTGTATTTGAAAAAAAAGGAGACATGAAGAAGGGGTAATATTCTAAGAAAAAACTTTGAATTTACAAGATTAAAGTTGTAAATTTACAAGACCAAACCTTGGATATTCTCTGAGATTTCTGAGACAAAAACCATAATTTCTTTCACAAAAATATGCAAGTTCCCCCTCCCTCTGTTCCAATATATGAGTTTTTTTTTAAATACCCTGCTGTACGTTGACTCCTGACTGTTGTGAGAATCCTTTATTGGAGCAGGTTAATGTGGAGCCACAGAGGAGTCGTAGTTGTACATTTACTCGGCTGGTCTCTCCTTGTATTGACCTTACGTTGGACGGCCACTGAGCATTCCATTCCTTCCACTTGTCTCAACCTCTCTGTGGATGGGGTCAGAGGTCAAACAGAAGAAGAGAGGGTGGTTGGCAGGGAGTGTCCTTTATTTTCGCTCCATGTTGTGTTAGTTTGGAGGCTTCTCTGTACGTTCTTGTGTTAGTTTAGTCTTCAAAGGCCGGTCCGTCATTTTTTACCGAGCGGGAAAGAGAAAGCAGAGGGAGGGGGGGTGTTTTTCTTTTTCTGAACTCCCCGGGCATGTGGGTGCACTGACATGCAATGCTTCATGGGTAATTAACCCAAGCAGGTGGATGTGTCACTGATAAGCTGATGGTCAGGATTTTTGTAGAAGTTCATTGGAGATGAGGTGTTATTAGGTAGCCAAGCTAAATGAACCTGAAAAGTACCTTTGTTAATAACAATAATACCTTGTGTCATTTGCACCGCATCCTGTACAGATGTACCTTCAATTGCACTTGCATCTTAGATTATTTTAATCATTTCAGGGTAATTGTTAGGTGAGGCATTCATCGTCAGCCCATCAACCCTTTTAGCCCAGAAACAAAGGGGCCCCAGGAGCTGAAATGAAGGACTGGAAGCTCCTTCTGCATGTGCCTGTTTGCAGTTACAGAATATTTAAAGAACAGTGAAGATTAGATAAAATAGCACGAGATGCAGTTATTGCATATGACAAAACAAAAAACATAAATCCACATTGCTGTTCTGTGCAGTTTACTATTGCCTGACTGTGACGTCTAAATGAGGCATGCAGATGTGGAGATTTTGGGAGAATCTGCATCAGAGCGTGATTACAAAGAAATTTCCACCACCTGTCCTCATATTGGCACTGCTGGCAACAAGTGCAAGTTTAATGTATGAATAGCTGCGTTTTCAGCGCAAGAACAATCCACAGGGTCTAGGAACATTTAAAGGAACTCAGTGCATAAACACTGCAGGGACCAGGGTCTAAATTAAGCTCAGGTGACATTATTCTACCCCCCCAAAAGTCCCTGCTCAGGGGGTAGTACTTTTCAAAAGCACGGGAACATTTGGGTTTGGTTTGGGGTTGCAGTGCTGAACATTTCTCATTTGTTGAGTACACCATTTTTAAATATCTGCAAACTCCATCCTTGCTATTGGAATCTCCAACTTAGGTAATTGGAAACTATGTCCTAGGTTACTGAAAACTCCATCCTAGGCCACTGGAAAGAACTTTCTCCGGAGCAGGGACTTCTCTGCGGCCAAGAACTGAATCTAAACCCTAGTTCTTCCCATTTAAATCCAGGTAAAGGTTCCTGTCATGAAAACTGCCAATAATTTTAGACATTTCTCAGCTCTTCTGAGATCCCCACGCTCCAGACATACGTAGAATGAAGCACCACATTCATGTGTTTGATCCTCGCATTGACTCCCACTGACTGCGTAGAGCTTGGGGGGATCAAACAGCTTCCTATATCCCGACCTTGACCTGACCCGTGCCTCTCTTGTGTGTGAAGCACTTAACCCCCCGTGCAACGTCTCAAACAGTTATCCTATGTTATTTCAATATGGCTGAACCCACACATCTGGATGTCAAACGCCTCTTCTGTCTCCACTAATCGGCGAGTTTACCTGCTGCATCACTATAGTGACCTCTCAACGGGGCTTCAGCCTGGAAATATTATCTCAAGTGATGCACAATATTGTTTCAGTGTCTATACGTCTATTTGACATCTGTTAAGTCCCTCTGTAACTCGCTGTGATGATGGCTGAGCTGTAATGGCTCCCCAGCGGGACACTTAACCCCAGTCTGTCTGTATTATTTCAGTGCGGTTTGATCCAAAATGGCTCCCACTATGGGATTTGCCACTTCTTAGTCGCAGCGACCCCCCACCACACCTCGTGCACCACTGCAGAGTGGCGGTTTCCTGTGGTGGAGAGGGGCGTCGAGGGGCTGACAGCAGGCGGCTTGTTCAGGCAGGACTCCTGCGGTGAGTGAAACGGTGACGCCTGCCAGCTGTGTAAAGCTCAACTAAGTCCCTGCATTTCTTTAAAAAAAAAAAAAAAAAAAAAAAAAAAGAAAAGAAAAAAGACTGTCATTGCACAATGCAGAAGATGTCCATCACCTGCACATCTCCTCCTGTTTTCACTACAGTTTCACTTGTTTTAAGAATAGTCTTAAAACCAGTGATGATGTCTTGTTTTTAAAGCAGATCGCTCCACTGCACCTTTAGGGACTGATATTATCTTTTCATGCACATTCCAGACATTGGTTTGCATTGAAGCATACCGTATTTACAGTACAATATATGCAATCCTGAAGAGACACCTTGAAAAAGTAGGCTTCGCAAACAGCTCAGCAGTAAGGATGAATGCTGTTCAATGCAGAGGAATGAAACTATATTTTGAGTGTGCACAGAAAAAACATAAAACGCTTGTGCCAGCAACTTCCAGTGACTGCCATGCATTTCAGGTTTGGTGCTCTGTGAAGAAAAAGTATATTTTTGGTAACAATTTATAATGACCATCATTAATGAAAGGTAAATTGATAGTAAATTAACTTAAACTTAAGTGAAGAGTTCATTTTACTGTTTATATATGCTTTAGAAACCATTTATTAAGCAATCACATTAGTAACAACTTTATAATGGCCATCCAGATAATATTAAATAAATAAATGATTACCACGCAGTATTTATTAACCATTAAGCAAATAATGTTTTCACTCCCATCTCGTCAAATACAGCAGCTTGGTCGGTGGCCCCGTGCTCCAAACTATTTAACGCTGTGGGTCCCCCTCTAGTGTAATGTTTGCATGTGCAGGGCGCCGCTGTCAAGTTAGCAATAAAAAAATATGCAACGTTCAGGCGGACTTTCAAAATAAAGGCGTAAAAACTACTTTTAGGTTTAGGGGAAAAAAAACTTTGTTAGGCTTGAGGAACAAAACTGTTTGGTAGGTTTAATAAAAGATCAGCTTTGGGTTAAAATAAGTACATTACATTATTATAATCATCAGCTGCAACTTTATAATTGGCAGCCAAATAAAATTTATAGATGATTTAAAAGCTAATTATTAACCATTAACAAAGTGTTACTGGTCCAACTCTCTCTATAATGATTTCTTAAAGGTTTATAAATCATCTGGTAATCATTAACAAATTTTTAATATTGTTTGTCAACCATAAAATAACTATTAAGTAAAGTTTAATTAAGTATCAATTCACCATTTATTAATGATGGTTATTGTAAAGTGTAAACATGTACAGGGTTCGATCTCCACCTGCGTCCCTTTGCTGCGTGTCATCCCCCTTATTCTTTCACCCCCTTTCCTGTCCATTTTAGACTGTCCTATCTAATAAAGGCAGAGTGTGTCCCCCCCAGACCACACATCCTCTGGACTATTTTTAGGATGAAATAAGGCTTTTAAGGCATCGAGCCTCTTCTCCTCGCTCTCGTTTCCTCGCCGTACCTATGTGAAATATGTCCACCGTGCTCATACTGTACGTCCGCTCCTATCCCTGTGATATTTCATTATGTCCTCCCGTCCCTTCAGACGTCGGTTTACATACAAACCATTAAGCTGTCACTGTACATCCCCGAGTATACACACTGTCACATCCTACATCTGTGATTCCAGAAACAGCTTTAAACTTCTTAGTTTCAGTAAACTCCGCTGTCCTGTGTACATGCACGTGTTTAATAAACACCACCACCCATAATGCAGTGCAGATGCGTTCAGACGTGCTCTCAGACGTCTGTAGGAGCAGGTTTGATTCTCCTTCAGAGTGGCCTTGACCTCTGACTTTCCTGTGGGAGGGAAGAAGACAAATAAACCCCCTGAGGGAAGAGAACTGTGCAAAGAGAGAGGCTTTTAGAGAACTCTTTAAATCTGCTGGTTGTCATGCTTTTTTTCCATCAAGAGTCGAGAGTAGAAGTTGCTTTAAATATCCACCAAAATAAAATCATCCAGCTTGTGAATGTGATATCTATGCTTTTAAAAGATTACACAACATGCTACATTTGTCTACTATCAATCATTTTGTTTGTTTTCTTGTGGTTGAGATGTCATTTTTTGAGTGAAACTTTTAAATGATTCAATCAGCGGTTTTTTACATTTTTGTCAAACTCTGTGTCAGTGTTTACTTTAACCTCTGGATTACTTCCACATCAGTCTGTTCAAAGGTGAATCATTTATCACCTCTTTTCAGCATATCTTGATTTTAAATATGACCGGTGTACCAGAGAGTTCCATCACCTGACATCTGATATAGCTGTTAAATCATCCTCTGCGGGCGCACAAATCATTTCTTATCGCCTGTCACATCTTTATTGCACTCCTCCCTCGTTGATATCACGCCATTTATCATATTTCATTTTCCATCGTCCTTTTCTCTGCTTTTTCAGATGCAGTCAGACCGTTAAAAGATTATTTCATACAGTAGGAAGAAAGTTTGAAAGAGGAGCAGAAAGTTTGTGTTTGTGTAGACACTTTGTGTCTAAGTATTCCTGGTGATCAGACGGCTGTGAAGTATGTTGGTTTTTAAAAGCAATTGATTGAATTGGTTAAAGTGTTACTCAGACTGGCTCTAGGTACAGCTAAAGTGCATCTAATGAGTAGTTCCATTAATGATTTATCTCTTGGTTCTTTTCTAAAATTAATGAAAAATAAGCTTCGCAAAGTATCTCGAAAGTTGTGTGAAGTTGCAGCATGTTTTTGTCTTACGTGATAATAACTTAATATATTTAGATTTTATTGCTTTGGTCAGACAAAACAAGTAAATTCATGATGTCATCTAGGGATTTAGGAAACTGTAGATTTTTTTTTGTTTGATGTTTTGCAACTTGTTGTAGTCCTTTTGTGTTTCCTTGTAGTCTGTTTGTGTCGTCTGTGGTCGTTTTGCAATTCTCTGTAGTGTTTTTGTAGTCATTTTGCACCTCTTTGCGTTAATCTGTCTCCCTGTGGTCGTTTTGTAGTTCTTCTAGTCTTTCTACATCTTATTGTAGTCATTTTGTCACTTTGTAGTTATTTTGTGTCTCTTTTTACTTATTTTGTGCCTCTTTTAGTCTTATGTCTCTGTGTAGTTATTTTGTGTCTCATTGTGGTCGTTAAGGTATATTTTTGATACTAATACTCATACTTTTAAGTATTAGTACTTTTACTCCAGTAAATTGTCGGAGTAGTTCTTCCACCCTGGACAACAACATGCTTGTTTGCGATGAAGCCATCAGACTCAGTGGTGGAGAAGTGCTTCTTGGCTGAGCTCACATCTGTCAGTCGTATTTCCTTTATAGCTTCATATTCATCCTGTCCTGTATCTAATCATGTCATCATGTAGAAGTTATTCCTCTCGCACTGCCTCTTGTTTCATGAAAGCACGCTGCAGCCTCCTTATGTCATAAATTACACGGTGGCCTGTATCTAACTCACTGAGACAAATGAGAAATATCTCTGTGGATTAAACGGATCATAGCACAGGCCGCTCCGCGGTGATTTACTATTGCCTGTGTGTGTTCTTGTGTGCGAGACACAAAGACGTATCTGCTCCTGTATCGTCTGTCTGACTGTCTGACTCTGTCTGTCTGTCTTCTTTCTACCTTCTTCTTCTCCTGTTTAATACCTGCAACTCCTGGAATAAGGCCTGTTCCGCATACCTACCTGATGGCTTCTTGGCACCGTGTGTGTGTCTGTGTGTGTGTGAGCACCCAGAGGACTAAAAATGGACTGTTTTGTATCATGTTTTAGGGGACAGGTCTGAACAAAAAGGGATTTGTTTGTTGAATAGGGTATTATGAGGGGGAAGTCATGTATTTTGCAAAAAAAAAAAAAAACTGTTAAAAATAGAGCTTCTGCAAAAAGAAACAAATAAAGTTAAAGTTGTGTGGCACTGACTGAACACAAACACTTTATCTTGGGGTAATGACTCGTTAATTTTAAAGGGATAGTTTGGATTATTTGAAAGGGGAGTTTATTACCAGCTCAGTAGCTGAGCAATGAACTGCTGTGGACAGGGTCAGCAAATACAAAAACATCAATCAGTTCAAGTGTATGCTATATTTAGAATATTTTCACAGCTTTAACCTACCATCAGACAGCTTTTTCTGACAAGAATATAAGCTGAATATTGTTCTCTTAAAACCAACCAAACTCCATAGGCAAAATCAGCATTTTTACATCACAGAACTCAGCAGTTGCTGGTCTACTGCTGCCTCGATCTGTTAGTTTGTTAGTTATTGTGTGACTTTGGTGAATCCAAAATAAACTTTTAAAGCGCCGAATTCACACAATAACACAAACTAACTAACCGCTTGAGGCAGCAGTAGACCAACAACTCCTGTGTCCTGCGAGGCAAAATGACTGATAAAATGAATGATTTCGTCTATGGAGTTTGGTTGGGTTGGAGAGAGCTACAATACAGTTATCTATTTATCCCTTCATTTTATCTGAAGTCATTTGTCTCCGGGACAACACGTGTTTCACTTTCGACTTCCTTCCAAGGTCCTGTCAGCGAAACTCCGCTCGCTCCCCTCGGCTCTATGTACATGGTTGCTACGACAACCGCTGCCAAATCACAAGGTGAACAAGCAGAGCTGACGTTTGAGAGATTCCCACCAGCTGTCCAGCACTCTCACACACACACAAACGCGCGCACACACACAGACTACAGCATGCATACGTTTATCAAAGCACACACCTACTCTCTCTCTCTCTCTCTCCTCCCTCTTCTCTCTCTGTCTCCAGTCTCTGTCAGTGTCTCTCTGTCACTCGGCCGTCCTCTTCCTTGACAAGCTGCTGTGACATTGCTGTGGCTTTTCATGTGCAGCCTTCGCACCGGCCAGCCAACTTCCACAGCGCATAGCTCAGCCAATCTGTGTGTTTGTGTGTGCGTGTGTGTCACTCAGTACAGTAAGTGCACTGAGGATTCATGGGAGGAAATTGTTGCTATTTTTATCCTGTCCAAGGTGTAAAGTTTTCACTTTTAGCAATAGAGCTGAACACACCGTCTGTCTCAAGTGACCACTGACCTACAATATTCCCAGAACACCCTTTAAAAATCGTGCAATTTTGAGTGTTGTTGACTGACGAGAAACTTAATGAACTTTGCAAAACAGCTACAGCAAAATTCTTACATTATTACACATTAAATTATTTCTTACCTCGTAAAAAAACGTTGTATCAGTTGCTGTATGATATGCAGAGGCATGTTCCAGCACTGATATTGGAACAACCCTTGAACCATGTACTTATTGCATGTGGATGTGCATGCTTTTGCAAACTTTGTGCAAACATTTCCTAGGTCCAGCCTCTCAAATGTGAAGATTTGCATCATTCTTTTAATTATATGATATTAAACTGTTTATATTTTGGTTTCAGACTGTTAATCGAAGAAAAAGACATTTGAAGGTGTCGCTTTGGGCTTTTGGAATAGACATTTTTTTGTATTTTCTGACTTCATACTGACTCTCAATAACATTTTAAACTGCATTTACACAAAGAGAGTGTATAACTATGCAATCACATATGTCTAAACACAGACATGTATTGGTCATGGCAGCTGATTTCCTTGCAGTGGCTGACGTTGGTGGTCCAGTCTTCAGTTTATACATTTATTCTCTTTATGTCGCTGTTGAGGAGCTTTCCAGAAAAACGACTCTGTGACCGTCTCTCTCTCTCTCACACACACACACACACACACACAGACATTTATGCTAACGATTACACAAACCAGAGAAGCAGAGGGTGTGAAGGAGTGTGTATATGCTGTAAGTTTACCTGAGGTTTGCTCTGTTGTTAAGCTTTAGATCCGTGGAATGCCGTTAAGTATATGGTGACGGATTGCTTTGTAAACAGTGGTATACAAATAAAGTTGGATTGAAGCCAGGTGGAGAGTGTTTGGGAGCAACGTGAGGTCGTAATTCTACAGTCAAGTGTTGATTTCATACAGTCAAAAGGTAGAAATTCTTTTAATGAACTAAGTTTTTAAAAGCAAACATGACATTTTTGGCAAAATGCCCTCAGGTTTGAAATAACAAAACGTTTGAAGCAGTACATGAGAGAATTTTATCATTAGGAATGTAAATACTGTAAAAATTAAAAAAAAAGTTTGAACATAGAAAAGTTAGTGTGCAGGTTGTCTTAAAAATTTAAGTTGACTGGATTTGAAAGGACAAGTTGAGGTAGTTTTGTAATGTTTTAAAACAAATAGACTTTTCTAGTCAAATAAACTTGATATTAATTCAGTTGTACTGAAGAAAACAAGTTAATAAGAAAAGATTTAGTTAATTCCACAGCATTTTTCATGAACTCTGAAGCAGAGATCAATTAATATAAAAGTAAATTCATTTTTGAACGAGCATTACAAAGCAAGTTCACAAAAAGGCACCTTCAGAGTGAAGCTGAGCTCTTTGATCTTAAACCATCTGAAATACCGATGGTGCTTTCTCTGACATAACCAAAAAAAACAAAAAAAAAAACGAACAGGCCACAAAGTATCTCCCCTCTTTAGCTCTGGGGGCAGATTATTTATGGCCGCTGTAAATATGCCAACTACTAAATTCAGGACTGTCACACTTCATCTGTACCTGGAAGGAGCAACACGACGCTCGCTCGCACACGTTCGGTCATGTGGCGTTCCACTGGCACATCTGCATCTCAATGAACATACGATATGCTGGAAGGATTATAGAGTCTGGTTCAGCAGGAGGGTGTCGGGTTGTTTTGTAGCAGTGGTTTTAAATATAAATAATATAAAACAAATGATGTCAGGCTGGAATGATGGAATGTTGCACTCTGTTTGGCTGCTGTGCCACAAAGTCACTGATATACTAAAAAAAAGATGTTTATATGTATATATGTTATGTTTACTCATGTGTTGACTGGGACTCACATCCTGTGTCCGCAGTGTGGTCAGGTTTTGGCCACTAAAACATTTTGTTTATGTTCAAATTAAAGATTATGCTTTTGGGTAAATATTGAAAAAAGTCTTTTATCTTCAACTTTATCCATTTTTAATCAAGACCACCATCTTTCTGTAACGGTATTTTGACTTGTCCTCAACGATACTGCATTGAGTCCCTTTTGACCAGATCTAGTAAAAATCACCAAATCACCAGTCACCTCAAGCGCTCATTGATTTATGCAACTTGTAATTGCTTCCAACCTGTACAGTCTGTGGTGGGATGAAGTCAAGTTCAGCAGTTCAGCGTGCCGAGACGCCACCAAAGCGCTCAAAACTATGGCTACATTGCGGTGTCTCATAAATATGAATAAATATAATCAGGGAAGGCTTCCATTACATGGTGGATATGATGAGCATGGTATGATTTCTAGGTATGTATGGCCTAGTTGTACTGTATATAAATGTAATTTCTTTGGAGCATGTTGTATTTCTGGCCACAGCCCACAGTTGGTGTTGTTCAGCAACTACTACTCAGGATGTGGCCTGAGGCACAATATTAAAATAGTCACAGGTTTATTTTCAGTTGTTTTAAGTTACTCTAATAGGGCTCAGCGTGAACCTGAGGAGGACAAATGTGTTGGACTTGTTTTTAATTCTGAGGCCACAAATTTTCTTTTGTGCCATAACGAAGCAGTGCAAGTTTATTTAAAGAATCTGTTTGCTTCCTTATGGACAGCGTTTGGATACTCATTGCCGCAGCAGCACGTCCACACTTATTTTTAATGGATGCGTTACGTTTGGACGTGCTGTTAAAGTCAGGTGATGTAGTATAAAGAGCGAGAAAGTCTGCGTGAATGGACGGGTCACACACGGGACTTACACTCAGGAGACCGGGGTTTGTGTCCTATCTTGTGTCTTAATTTTGAAAGTCAACCTGGAGTTGCATATTTATTATCGCTAACTTGACCATGGAGACCTGCAAATGCAAAACTGATACTAGAGGGGTATTTACAGCTTCAGAGGCGGTTTTAGGGTGCGGCAACAGGGACCAGTTCCCATGTAACGCTGAGTTTGGACCCCCTCCTCCAAGAGTATACAGTAATAATAAATTATCACTTTATTGCAATGACAGCAGTCATTGTTTTATGCTGTTTATGTTGTATTTTGTGCACTATGACCCTATTTATTTGTCTTTTTTGTTCACGGTCCTCTGACAAATCAAGTGGCCCCGACCGATCGCAGTTTGAAGCGCAGGGCCACTGAGCAAGCTGCTGCATGTGACGAGTTGGGAATGAGAACGTGTTGTTTCAACTAATCTGCAGTTTTTTAGGCATCAGTTAAGTATTGGCTTTTGTCTTTTCAATGAGCTTAATAATGACACTTTATTCGTAACCCCACTGATTGAATTTAAACTTAACTGATAAGATTATTGCCTCTCTGCCAAGTATTAATAAAACTCAGATTTTTTACATTTGTAGATCAGCATTTTGAGCCCCTGGTATTTCTGTACACGAGCAGGAAAAACTGTACATTGCCTCGGACAAAAGTGTCTGAAAAATTAAAGCGATGTGCCATTTTACTTCCCTCTTTTCTTCTTTAATAGTAGAACTCACAGCACATTTATCAAAGCAGAGACATATGGATGGATGGGGGTGGAGGAGGAGAGGGAGAGTTGGTGTTTTCATCCCTGTCCTCGCCCCGGGGCAGCGACTGACAGCTGTACCCGGCTTGTGATGGGAGGAATGTGAGGAGGACAAAAGGAAGGAGGGAGAGCCTTGGGATGAGATGAGGAGGAGGAAGAGGAGGGGGCTCAGGTAGAGAAAGGAGAAAAACATGACATCTTCTTCTTCTTCTCCCCCTCTTCTTTTTCTCCTAATTTTGATACCTCTCCAACTTCATTCCTCTCATCCTTCTTTATTTCCTCCTCCCTCCGTCTTTCCCAGTTTGTCATTTTTTGAAGAAGCTGTGGATCGACGTACCCTATAGACTACAAACACACTGGTTGCATTCCTCTGCTTTGCGTGCACACACACACACACAACCCGCCGCTCCTCCTTGCCTTAACCTGGCGAGTGTCAGCGGACGCTCCTCAGCGTAGCCGTGCCTTTTTACTGTCAACAAAAGATGTTTAATGAATTTCACCCCTTCTTTTCGGAGGTAAACACGCCACTTTTACAGTTCCTTGTAACTGCAAGCAAAAGGCTGCAAACGACCCGAGACAGGAATTCTTCAGGAGAGGCATAGTGTGGAGGAGGAGGAGGAGGGAGTTTGGACAAGAAGGGTGAGGAGTTGAATGAGGTGAATGAAGAGAAATAAGAAAGTTGACGTGAGGAGGAACTGGATGGTGTGGAGGAGGTGAAAACGAAAAGGGAGTAAGAGTCAGGAGGACATGAAGGATGGAAGCGGAATTCGAAGTAGGAGCAGGAGAGGGAAATGGGAGGATGAAGACGAGGAGGAGCATGACCAGTTGCCAAAGAGGACAGGTGTAGAAGGGGAGGCTGAGGAGGAAAAAAAATAGGTGAAGAGGCAGAAAGCGTTCGAGCCAGAAGAAAAGGAGGTGAAAAGGGGGAGGAGAAGGGAGGGAACAGCTGCACTTACCAGGTGAGCAGAAGAAAAGAAGAGGCGAGGGCAGGAGGAGGATGAGGAGAAGAGGATGGGTCTGACTTCTCACGAGCGAGCGTTTCAGCTGACAGGAACAGGACAGAGTTCACCCGTGTGAGCCTGTTTGTCATCCTGTCATCAGCACAGGACTATCTGCAGCATCTCAAGCTGAAGAATGAGTTGCTAAGAAGCTCTTATTAACACATTATCGCTGAATGAAAAGTCTTCAATTACAGATAAAGACGTCCTTTAGTTAATGCCGATACTTCTTCTTAACCAAGATTGATGCCAATAATTTTCTGAAACCTGATAGTGGCTTTACCTCTTCTTATTCTTCTTCTTCTTTTATCCTCACATGCTCAGGTGTTTCTTTTCTAAAAATCAACTTATGAATCTGAATAAAAGTTCACATCTCTAATGTTGTAAGACCCCGTTTACACCTGGTATTCAAATGTGATCTGTAACCTGGCACTTTATCCTCCTAAGGTAAAATGAATGTCAATGCGAGGTTTAAATGAACGTGACAGGATCTGTCTGGCCACATCTGCAGGTAGTCTGGCTCACATTGTATTCGGTCTTTATGATCACGAGTCTGCACGGGGTCTTTTATTTTGAAAATTAACGGGATCCTCCCTGCCTTTTCTGTGTCTGTCTTCCTGCCCGTTCAATCTGCTTCTGTGCTGATTGACGTGGCATCTGTCAAAAATAAGCTCGGCATGTATTTGAAGCGGAGCGGAGAGTCGCTTCTGGGACACACCGCGGCGCCTCTGGAGGAATCATGAGCATTGTCTAGAATGGCTGTGGATCGCACCGACTGCGGTGCAGCCGTGCCTGGTGGAAATTGCGGGTAAATGCAGAGGCAATATAGGATAAAATATTTGCGTGCAGATCCCAGGTGGGGTTAAATGGGGTAAAAATTCTAATCAAACTCACTGATGTTACAGAAAATCTTTATTCACTTGACCTAATTTCATTAGTTAGCACAACAATATTAATATTAGTGCTGAAAATGACTCAGTTAATTGTTGAGCTGATTAACATTTTTACAATCAGTTTGACAAAAGGCTGCATCAGATTACTACTACTATATGTATTGATATATCTGACTCTCTCTTAAAGCTACAGTTGGTAACAATTATTCAGTCATATTTGCTGGAACTGTCACTATATTCTGATAGTCGGACATTAAATGGGTAATTTAGGACAAAATCCAACTCCTCTGGCTCCACCTACAGCCTGTAATCGTATTTGCCGAAATCCACCGCGACCGAAGATTCTCCACCAGTCAGGTAGAGGGAGCAGGAGGAGCAGCCAATCGCCGCTCCTACACGTCGTAGTAAACTGACAAAGTGAAAGTAAAGTCCGCGACTTGGTCGGACATTTCAAGATGATACACACCGTCAGCTCCCTCTTTCACCTCTGTCAACCCCCCTCCTTCCCTCCACACACGCAGACACACACAAGAAGAGTGTGTTTCATGGTGAGAGAGATGTGAGATCGTTTTGGAGTCTCCGGTTGCTATGGAAACGGTACGTCGTCTGTGGGTGCGTTTATGGCTACTTTGTGCGCATGCGCCTGCACGTGTGTGTGTCTGTGTGTGCCAGTGTGTGCCTGTGTGTGTCTGTGTGGTGTGTGGGGTTCTTGGCAGAGGTTCATAAAGAGACCTTATGGAGTATTGTCTTGAAATTTCCGACCAAGTCGCGGAGTTTACTTTCACTTTCATCAACTTACCAACTGGAGCTTTAAGGCAGTGTGGTCAATTTGAAAGGTCCAGTTAAAAAATCCACAGCTGAAACCTTAAAATAAGGTGTCTGAACGTGCTAAGAGTTAAAATTAGGTCATTTATCAGATACAACTAACTAATAATTTGTAGAATTCAGCCTCTAAATATCTTTTCCCTTTGAGCTTTCTTCTAAAAATCAATTAGCAATTTATTAAAAAGCAATTCGCCTACAAGATTAAGTAAAATAATAATTAGCTAGTCACATTTCCCCACTTGTTTTGTTACCTTTCTCAGACACACTCAGCTAGCAGTCAAGGAGCAGACTGGCGACACATCTGCTTTGACCTTTGACCCCTGTCTGATTTTAGATCCCGGACATTTCTTTACAGACTCCTGCTTTGTTTCACTCTCTTCTCTCTCTGTGTGTTCGGTGATAACAAACGAACAAACCCAGAACGAGAGGAGCAGCCCGTCTTCCTGGCTGCGTCCCAGGCTCATTAAGACATATTTTGATAATCTTGTCATGCAGGAAAGTAGCCTCATGACTCTGGTCCCGGTGCCAAACTGTAGTTTAAGAAACAGACCTATGCTCGTTCTACTTTTTATCGTTCGTTGGAAGGGTTGAAATAAAGATAAAGTCATCACGGGGCCGATTTATCTTAAAATTAGAGCCGTGCCGCCTGCTTTCAACAGAAGCTTGAGGTAAATATATTCCTTAAATGTGTATTTTGGTCACCCCCCCGCCCCTCCTCCACTGTGTCTGTGGATGACTCAGACAGATAGGCAGAGAATCCGACACTCGTCTCCCCCTCGAGCCGGCCATCACTCCATCTTGGTTATTTTAAACCAGGAGCAGCAATTACAGTGAGCGGGGTCGTCACCGTCGTTAAAATAGTGCTTCCTCTTCAGTGTGTGTGTGTGTATGTTTATCGGATTTATGTAATCTGCACCCCCGCTCCTATCAGCACCTGTCACTTCATGCCCCCCACCCACTCCACCCTGCGTGTTGTGGTAGCAGGGTGGTGTTTAACTGCAAGAACAGGGACCAGTTCTTCAGCTGTAGTTTAACAAATCCAGACTTATGAGGCTAGAACAATCCAGTTTTTCTTTGAATGCAGTTGGAATTGAATTTTGACAAACAATTGCACCCATGATTGGAAATGTGACTACCGAGAGCAACTTTTCAATGCAGCTGCACAGTACTTTAAAGCTGTGCTCCTTAAAAAATATGCAAATAAATCTGATTTAAGACGTTCAACTTCCAGTCACTATGTGCAGAATTTGAGAACGTCTGCCACTGAAAAGACACTGTGCCAAAGAGCTATTCTGTGAAAAAGCCTGGTGGCACAAAACAGCTTAAGTTCAGATTTCCCTTCAAGTCCAAGTTAAAATGTTCACTTGAGTATTTAAGGTTTTCTCCTTATCTTGGTCGTACACTTAAGGAAATGCTTATTTTTGCACAAAAGACCTTAGCACCCGAAGTAAGGAAGAGAACTTGATCTCGAACGCGACATGGCCAAATTTATGGGGATAAATGAATAATGCATGGAGTAAATTTTGTTAAAAAATATTTCTTTTACACCACATGAGATTACAGTCTAAATGTGAAAGCTTGTTATGTCATTAAGTCTGCTTCTTGTCAGCTAGCCAGGCTATAACATCACCTAAAGTTGGGATAAGAGATGAGGGATAAGAGATAAATGAGGTTTGTTAATACTTTATGCCGACATTTTGACTTTAATTAGGATTGATTTTCAACATTTCAGCTTTATTATATATTAATATGTCTTATTTCTATCAAGAGGCCTTTACCTGGTGCAAAGACATGATGAATGAAAGCAACATAATGATTCACTTATTTTTTTTGTCTTTTAGTTTTAGCTTTCAACAGCCACAAAACACACAAACAAGTTTGTGCCTGGTGGTTGGTTTTTTGTATCGACTGACTGAATTTAAAAGCGGCTATCTTTCCGTACCAGTTGCATTTGTGATAAACGTGGAAAAGCGCCTGTTATTCTATCTTGCAAGACGGTGATGCAAAGGGATCAGCTCACAGAGTCATACGCCCAAATGAAAGGAGTGTAAGAGAACAACAATGAGAGCCCTGATGATGAGCTTTAATCTGACACTATATTTGTCAGGTAGGCAGGATGTTCTGCAGTTAAAGACAGTCTCACTTCCTGTTCTCCAGGAGTTGCACTTCATGAAATAAGTGTCAGGTCAGTCTGGGTCAGAGACAAAAAAAAAAAAAAAAGAAGATAAAACTAGTCTGATGCAGGAGTGATAATAAAGGTTGCATAAGGTCGCAGAGAGTTTTCAGGGGTCAAGAGGCAACTAAAAAAGTTTACGAGGTCATCTTGTTGTTTTAGTTTCTCAGACACTATAGATCTCATGATATAAAATTACAGAACCTATGATACATTCTGTTCATCACCTTCAGGCCCAAAGGCTACCAGACCTCTTAATCTCAAATGATGTTACAGGAGCATTTGAAAGTTCCCATTGAGATCAAGATGGACAGCTGAATAGAGTTCATTACATCGACTCTTTAGGGGATCCATAGAAATATGAAGAATGAGTTGCCAAAGGGGCCAGTCATTAGATTAAATGTGACCTACACACACACACACACCGAGTGTACATCAGTGTATACATCAGGCCTTTATGTGAGTGTATAGGCTCTAAGGGTCTAATTTGATAATTGCCTGCGCAGCATGCCTGTGCAGTGTCTTGCATAGCTCGCTGTCGGTATGTCAAGTACAACCGCACGCACACACACACACACACACACACACACAGAGCTGTGCCAATAAACACACACGGTATTACCCCCATCCATCTCTGGATCAGCTCCAGTCAATTTCATCACAGTTTTGCCTGTAATCTTCACTGGAAATTGGTACTTTTTTCACGGTTTATCAGTAATGCAACGGGCTCTGAAAGGTAACAGCTCCTACAGTAAGTTCAGTCAGGAGACAGAGACGCAAAAGCAGCCACCAAGTGTGTGTTTGATGTGTGAACTGTTGAGTTGCTTCGGTTAAAACCGCCGTCTTTGCTCCAAATAAAGGCCTCCTGATAGAAATGAGACATATCAATATATAATAAAAGCTGAAATGAATTCTAATTAAAGTCATAATGTCAGGAATAAACGAAATGGAAATGCAGAGAATAAAGTCAAATGTCGAGGAATAAATTGAAATGTCAAATTACATCACCAAGTTTATTCTGATTATGTTGTAATCAATATATTAGTGGCTAAATAAGTTGAAAATGCAGAATTTGTGGATGCAGAATCCAACAGTAATTGAAGCCACCGTCTTTGTTTCAGATGCATCTAATTGCTGCAACAGTTGCAGCTGTAGATGTTGCATTAAATTGGTTGGAGACAGATGAACAAAATGGACAAAATGGACAAAGACTGGAGGTTGCCTTAATCAATAAATAACTTCCACATTAACCTGTCAGACAGAGTAATTTGTGGCCTCTCTGCATTAACAGATGTGCAACAGTTGGCAACAGTTTTCAGCCGGACGTGACTCCTTTGACGTTTTTTTTGTTGTTGTGCGTTGTGCTTTGATGTGTCCCCTTCTTCTCGTTAAGTCAAATAAACTGAACCAAACGCAGACGTGGGTGGCACAGCGCCGAACATAAACACGGATCCTTCGATCGGTTTTGAAAGGGAAGCGAGAAGAAGAAAAGAAAAGACCTGCAGATGACGTGAAAGATGCAGGACATCTGCCACAGTTAGCAACAACATATAAAACACGACTCCAGTGGTCATAAAAACAGGCAGTTTATAAAAGTTTGAACAACAGCCGCGTGGGAAATCGGATTGCGGAGCTGCCGACCCAAATTTGAGAACTCCGTCTGACCCGTCGTCGTGTTTAAAGTCACGGTTAATCACATGACCCCTCATGCTCATTGTCTTCAAAGCTGTTATTACATTCTACATCCTCTTGTCACCCACATGTAGTGAAGGAAGTTTGGGTTTAAACTCAGTATTTGGTTTCTCGTCCCGTTTTTTATCCTCCTGTTACACTTGACATACAACCACAGGAACTTAGCGTGCGGCTGAGAGTCCACGGACAGTGTTCTTGCATGTGCATGTGTATAGCTGTGTTTGTGTATGTGTGCGTATGTGTGTGCGTGTGTGTGTGTGTGTGTGTGTGTTTGTGTCTCAGCTTGTCTCCCTCGGCCAGCTGTAGAGATTACATTACAGTGTGTTTGGAAAAGCACTGGAGGGTTTCTGTAGTTCACATGCCTGACAAATAAAAAAGAAAGGAAAAAAAAAAAAAAAAGAAAAGTCCTCGCCATCTTCATCCCTCTGGGATAAAAGTGTCGCTTACGCTCGATGTCTTGTCTTCTCTTTGTTGTGAACTAGACGGGGCAGACGACGTACATCCCTTTGTTTCAGTATGAGATCCAAAGACTTTTTTCCCCCAAATATGACATAATTGTTTTTTAAGAAGACAACAAGTTCAGAGATTCTTACTCGATTTGATGAAATCTCAGACGCTGCAATTCTCAGAGGCATTTTTCTTAAGATGACAAGGTTTTTTCTTTTTTATGGAAGAGTATTAGGCTTTAGCAGAAAAAATGAGAAGATGAAGAGACAAAGTCGCAATGTTGGAGAATAAAACTGAAGTGTTGAAAATAGTTGAAATGTTGAATATAGAGTCAAAATGTTGAAAATAAAGTTATATTGTCAAGGCTTAAGTTGAAATGAATTGAAAATTAAGTTGCAAAGTCAAAATTGTGAAAATAAAGTTGAAATGTCGAAAATAAAGTTGAATTGTAGAGACAGAAGTTGAAATGTGGATGTTACAAATAGTCAAAATATCTAGAATAAAGGCCAAATGTCAAGAATAAATCAAAATGTTGAAAATGCTGTCAGTACGTCACAAATAAAGATTAAATGTTGAGTCAAGTTGAAAGGTCAAGAATATTATACCATTTCAGAGAATGAAATTAAAATGGTATATCCATTTTATTCTCAACATTTCAACAAGAAACGTCCTCTGGTTTATTTTTTCTATTCCTGGCTGTTGTACTTTTCCTTACCTGTGTAATATTCAGGGAGATGTATCTCTGCACCAGTAAGAAGATTCTGGAAATAACTTGTTGAAACCATTGAAATATTAACACCTTGTCAGCATGTGTTTCCACTTTTTAAGCTTTTAGGACCAATGAGTGGTTAAATTGGTGATTTTTGTCACAGCGTAGCTCTTGAACAATGACTGGATCGATGTCACCGGTGGATAAAAGATGAGGACCGGATCAGTTATCTTATTCAGAAAAGTTGATCCTCAATCCAGTTGGTGCTCTGAGGGACGCTCGAGTGTCAGATAATAAACCAAACGACACTCTGATCCCCAGTCAGAGCTGCCGCCTGTCAGTCAGTGTTTGTTAAAATACCCACAATCCCCTGTGGGGCTCAATTGACCCCCTCTGAGCTGGTCTGATAGATTGCGATTGACAAGTTGAACTTGCTACCTATGATTGTTTGTGAACCGGTGAGTGATGGACGACAGTCAGTCATTTGTGGTTGTTGGATTCCTCGTGTGAGGCATGCCGGGTCGACCAATGGGGCGAGAGGAGATGAAGGTGGTGGCGGTGGGGGGGCAGTATGGGGGAGGAGGGGGTACCGTACTTTCAAAACAAGCAGCTGCAGTGACGATGGAGGCTGGTTAACAAATATCCCTCACGCTATCATCCATCACTCTCTCTCGCCTTTTAACAGCACTCCTCCATCTTTCTCTTCTTCCTTCCCCTTAAATGTCAGAGATGTCACCTTAAATTCAAGGAAAGTTCTTACTGTTTTATGTTATTTATAGACAAAACTATCAATCAAAAAGTATAATGGATAGAATTATTGGTAATGAAAATAATCATTATTAGCTGTCCTGCCATCGATAGTCAAACTAGAGGAGGACAAAAGACTTTGTTGTGGCCTTAATTTCCCTCAATTAAGTCAAAATGTTGAAAATAGTAATGCTGAAATGTTTGAAATTAAGTTATCATGTTGAGAATAGAGTAGGAATGTTGAAAATTAAGTAGAAAGGTTGAAAATGAAGTTTAAATGTTGACAATAAAGTCGAAATTTTGAAAATTAAGTCAGGAATAAAGTTGAAATGTCAAAAATAAAGTTGGACTGTCGGCAATAATGTTGAAAGTGAAGTTGAAGAAGTGAAGAATGTGAAGAATAAAGTCCGTCAATTAAAAGCTGAAATCTGGGAATGCAGAAACTTTCCCTTGTCGAACAAGAAAAGTGTGTGTGCACACAACCACGGCAGTTACGGGAGCTCAAAGTTGAACCAAAAAGTCCTTAAACTGCAGGATGCAACATCATTTTTTTTTAATTTTTCTCTCCCCAAAAAGTTGACCTAAGAGGGGTTTTTTTAAAATCTCTTAAATTCCACCTCTCTTTTCTTGTTTCTTTTCTTTTTTTTCCTCCTCACCCAGATTCCTAGAAACCCTTTATTTGTGATGTTAAGCCCCTCTGGCTCTAGTTTGAGCAGGATTAGTCTGCAGATACATGATGACCAGCCTCGACAGGAATTTCTGTACATTCTGTAGCTGCTAGCCCCTCTTTGACATGTGTAACACACACACACACACAAACACACACACACATATATGTGGAGAGGATTTTACTTGTTAATACATCTCTCTCAGGAGGGCCCCCATGTACTGTTTACCGCAGGTTTATACAAGCCCTACAACACCACAAAGTAGGTAAAGAGAGATTAAGATCCATCTCTTTTTATCTTCTTTACTTATCTTTGCTCTTTACGTTCCGCTTTCTTCGATCTTTACACACACGTTTCCTTCCCCTTTTCACGTGCATCTTGTCGTACGTTACCGTGATTGTTCCGAGCCTGTGATGTTTGCTGCCATGTTTTATTGCTGGTTTTGACTCCAGCAGCTTTGATTTACGTCCAAGTGCACAACGGGGACGAGCGCGCGGCGGAGCTTCGCCGCTGTACGATGTGTGTTTAGGAACATGCCAGAAGAAGTCGAGGAATCGACGGGCCGCAGCAGGTCTGCTTGTGTGGATGTGCGTGTGTTGAAAAAGTCGGCGTATGATTGTGAATTCCCCAGACTTGCACTCAATCACTGGTGAACCCTCTTAATTCACTGTTACTTAAGATTTAGGTGGACTCTTGAAAACGCTTTGTGTGCGAACATGTTCTGATGGTTTTAGGGGATTTGTGTTTTCCATTTGCAGTTGGCATGCACCAGTTCTTGTTGCATTTCATAATACCGGACATTTTTTGACGTCTGCAGTCCTTGCTTTTGTATTTTGCATTGATGCAGCGGTCTCTGCAATTTGAGAATTTAATGTTGTTAATGAACAACAGCGTAAAAATACAAGATGAAAACATGCTGGATTTCTGCAAGAATGCTTATTTACATCTATAGTCCCCTGGCAGGTAATAGGGCTACATCATAATTTTCATTTTTACTGAAAAAACAATTTAATGGTTCATGCACTTGGCCATATTGTGATTTGTAAATTTAAATATGCAGTCTTTAATCTTTAAAATGTTAAAAATAGAGGAAAATGCACGTCAGATTTCTTGTTTTGTCCAGACAACCCAGTGATAGTCACTTTTGCAATGAAATAAAACAGAGGAAAACAGCAAAGTCTCACATTTAAGAACCTACAACCAGCAAATGACAAACGACTCCTCCATAGTGTGTTTCTCTGAGAGCACTTAATATGTGGTTCAGAGGTCAGTGAGATGTGTGTGTATGCCTTATGGTTGTGAAATACTGTATGTATCTGTCTCTGTAAGACAGCAGGAGGGTCTGCGTTTCTTTACGGAAAGACGTATTTTTCACTGGCATTTCAAAATCTGTAGAAAACTTTATCACCACCAGTCAAACACAAGGCTCAGTGCAACAGTGTAAAGAACATACTTTGCTGCGCAGCCTGCTTAAATAAAGTTCGAATCAGTCATCATTTAACCTGTGACAGCTGTTCTTGTAGGCTTATATCTCCAGGAAGATAAATAGTTGTTTTTTTTTCGCTGCGGTGTTAAGGCAATGGCTGATTTATACAAGCAGGCCACAATCTGTTTTGGATGCCCCGTCTAGCGTGGGTGACACTTCTCACACACTGTCGAGGAAAGCTGTGAGAAAACATCTGTGTGTGTGTGTGTGTGAGACAAAGTTTCTAATGATCTTATTAGTATTTTGGGAAAGTGCGAGTGACCTCTAGTTCCGCACATTAAAACTAAGTTTTGGACCGAATCTCATCACATCGTCCTTTGCAAAATATATAACTATCACCCAGTGGGCAAAAAAAACACAATGCTACATGATTGGAAGGTTAACCTGTCAAGCATGAGCCTGACTTTATGAAATTAAGCCAGCAGGGAGGAATATTTGCTTGGCAAGAGAGACCCATCCAACTGATTTATTGCTTAATTTGCTGGAGGTGTTCGTGTGCTATGTGGCACAGGCCCTGGTAACGATTTAACATTTCTAAATTTCAGCCACACTCTTAATGATATGATAGACCTACCTACAGTCAATAATAGTCAGGCAGACGTTAAAACACAACATTTTATAAAGTTGGCAAAGTAGCAGAATCATTTTGAACATCTGGTTTGTCCTTGAAACGTGCTGCAGAAAATTGCTGCAGAGATTTGATGAGATCTGATGAAATTGTGTGAATGTGTGAACTCGCACGCAAATCTTTTCCATCTGTGCTTAATTAGCAGCAATGCAAGAACGGTACGTCTTCCAAAATGCATCCAAATAGCGGGAGGGGGACCCGTACATGTCTTTTCTTTTTGTGTTGCTGTCTCTTTCTCTTAAAATCATGTTGGGCTGTGAGGTTAAAAGTAATCCAAAGTGTTAGATAGATAAACCGAAGTACAACCTGAAATTAGAGTTTAAACAGATATCTGTATATGTATGCAGAATCTGTGGGTGAGGGGCAAGATGTTGGCATCAGAAGTGGTTTGGTTTTCGTTTGTAGTCTTGACCATTGCATGCAAATTCTGCAAGTTTTTGTGACGAGCAAAAGAGGTGAGGTGGCCTGGTAGCTCAGTTGCTGGAGCGCCTGCACCATGTAGTGAGGCTGTGAGTCCTCTGCAGCGACCATGGGTTCAACTCCTGCATGCGGCCCTTTGCTGCATGTCATCCCCCAGCTCTATCCCCCTTTTCTGTCCTCACTTCAGCTGCCCTGTCCAATAAAGGTGTCAAAAAGCTAAAAGAGGTGGAACACATTGGTCAAAATGCAGTCTTGGAATCCATCAGCTATCATCTGATGAATTTAACTCCAAGATTGCATAGTCCTCAATATTTCATCCAAATCCATCAAAGAGTTCTTGAGACATTCCAGTATGAACCACAAATGTCAGCCTGCTGGCGGCACTAGAAGAAAAGCCGAAGGATCACCAAACTCACCACGATTCATCCTTCGTGAATGCAAACAATTTGTGCCAATCCATCACCTACATGTAGAGATATTTCACTGAATAAGTTCACATTTTGACCTGTTGGTGGCACTAGATTAATACGTCCAATAGTTTTGGAGACATTTTGCTAAAGTACAGAAATGTCAACGCCATTGTGGCACCAAGGGAAAAGTCAGTTGAACACCAAAGTTATTAGGATTCATCCTCTGGAGACCATGAATGTCTGAGCAAAGTCTTTTGGCATTAGTTTTTTGAAATATGTCAGACTTGACCAAAGTGTTGGACAGAGAGACCGGCATCGCTTTTAGAGCACTGCTAAAAAGAAAGGTAGAAGGTATAGTGAACGGTTACTGTAGTATTGAGTGCTCTTCTTGCTAATAGCTGTATATTTTGTTGTGTAGCGCTGACACTTTCCCAGAGATTTGAGGAAGTTTGGTGCCTTTTGCGTTTTCTAAGGAACCAGAAATCTCGGAACGATTTAGCTTCTTGGGGCAACCAATGTTTCGGTGCAGCTAGTGGAAATCCAGATAACAGATATCCAGGCCGATACTTCCCTTTACTCCTCGTCATTGTTTCCAGTCTGATTTGCAACTTGAGATGCAAGACTACAAACAAAAACTAGAACACCACCAAAATCTTGTCCCTTGCCTGCCTACAGAATCTGCATTCATATACAATTATTTGTTTATAGAAATTAAGGGCCAAATAGATCAGTTGTGTAGAAGTGAGGTAATATTGTGTGACAGAAGTGTTGGTAGAAAATGCGCCGTGACTGATCTGATACAGCATGTAGCATCAGCTCGTCTTGGGGAAAATAAAAAGGAAAGAGGCGGATGGGGGGAAACCAGATTCCTTTGCAAAGCCCTGGTGGTGCCGGAATCTGGTTACAAAGATGAGGCTGCAGTGCACTCTCTTCTTTGGTTGTCACTCCTCCAACATTGTCCTTCATAACCTTTTGCAACTGCCCTCCAACCAAAAGACAGGCTCACATGCATGGCCCTTTCCAATGTGATGAACCCACCATACATCCCTCCACCACCACCACCACCCCGCCCCTTTCTCTCTCTTGCTGTGCCCCAGATCTGTGATGTCCGCTGGTGACCTCTTTCCCCCATTCATGCAGAGAGAGGGGTCCCAAGCATGTACACACAAACATGCAAACACACATAGAAAGACTTCACGCTAACATAAAACACCTCCCCCCTGCATTTTCCCATTGGCACACAGCGTGATATCCACCACTCAGAACTCAAGTCGACTTTTCAAATGTTCAGTCTAACACTTGGACTAGACCGGTGGTTTCCATCCTTTTTGGCTTGTCCACTTGTGACCCATCATTACTGGTTATGTCCTGCTCAAAACACGAGTTTTGATTGATTTTTCTTTCTCAGAGTGGTTCATTTAGGGCGGGTTTTGTGGCACAAGGGAGCTTTCAGGAGTATTCAGGATTTCACAAGAAATAGCAGGAAAAAAGTAACAAAAATATACTATAATTCTTTTTTATTCCTTTAATCCTCCTGTCACCCCTTAGATTTATCATAGGATAAACCGCTGGTTTAGAGGAAGGGCAAATAAGTGTGTAGAAGACTTCATTAGCTTGTTGTGGCTTGATACATGATCCTTACAACCTTTCTTTGAGCTTAATTCCTTTAAAGTACTCCACCGAAAAGAAAAAAAAAAGAAAAGTTTCTGAAGAATTTATGGCTTGCTTCTTCATTGAGGATGCCAACTTGGATTCCCGTGATTATGCATTGGCAAAACTTATCAAAACATCCACAGAGCTCCTGTGCCATACTCCCCTAAGCTTGGGCAATTGTACAAATACACTGGCTAAGTTCATCGCCAGTTTGGTGGAGCAGATCCTGGTGGCAGCATTGGAAACACACTGGGTTTCTCCAGAGAGTTCCTACTCCTTGGGTAGGGATGTTCCTGTCGAGTAATTTCCCTGTCGATTAAACGCAAAATTTAATGCAGTCGACTAGTCTACTAAGAAAACACTCAGAAAGCACTTAAAATTGAGCACAATTTATTGTGCTGTCCGAAAAAAATATACCGTGTATTAAGAGACATTTGAAGCTATTAATCACAGTCTACAATCACCAAATTGTACTTTAAATGCAGCTGAAATGCGTGACACTTTGCGCTGTGCAATACAAACATTACATATGAACCTAAAGAACATGACAACTCACTAAACTCACCTTTTCAGACCAAGGAAGATCACAGCGTCGGTGGGTAAGCTGACGTTAGCTGCCAGCCTGTTGCACAGTGTGGCTAACGTTAGCAGAGCTAGCAGCAGCAGCCTGCTCTGCTTGCGGGTTAACGTCCGTGTCTGTGCTTAATGTGGCCACATGTTGCTACAGTCGAGTGGTTATATACCAGTTTGCAGTTTATGTCACAGCTTGCATTCAATGTTATTTCCATTTTCTAGATTAAAACACTGCCAGACCACACTGGTTTTACAAGCCGTCATCTGTCCGACTTTGCTGATAAAAACATGTGGGGTTGCCTGGGCCATCAGGGCGTACGCACTTAAGGCGTACGGTGAGAGGGGCTGCCGTCTGATGGGGCCGTATGATGCCAACTAGTGGCAGGTGGCAGCATAACACCTTGGAGGCAACAGTTAACTGGCATTGTGCACAAATAAAATATTGATAAATAGTTTAACCAACGAGTATTTCTGGTGCCGCCTAGCGAGGGTTGGGCAAAGGTGCTACAAAACACAGTTATTGAGTATCAGTTTGAATGAAGCTGTTGGAGTCAGTAGAAAAAAGTTCATAGTTCATAGGAGTACACAAGTCCAGCTGTAGAGATGTAAATGTCCTGGTTCCTCTCTGGAAGGCTGCAGCTGACTGATGATGTTTGTGGTTCACGTTTACATTTCAGGGAAAACCAAGTAGTGTTTGGCAGACATATAGTCATAGTTTAATGTGTTGGAGAAGGAAGGACTTGATTTGTGCAAGGTCTGGAAGCATTGTAGATGTTTGTGTACGTACAGTATGTTTGTGTCAAGGTCAGCCAGGGGGGTTGCACATGTTTCAGCAAGACAAATATTCTGGCATTAGCGATGAGATAGTGAGGAACATGGTGTATGATTGCAATGATAGGGTTCCTCATCAACATGATAAATGATTTATAGATAATTTTCCCCAGCAATTTCACACACAGACATTCAGTTCTTCAGTATTTGGCAGCCGGCCTCTTTCCCGCTGGGTGGCCTCGGTGAATCCACCTACTGAAGGGAGCTTAGCTGTTAGGGCATCAAACACTCATTCACACTCTCAGACACACACCTCTACTCCCACACGGCTTGTAAATCACTCAAAGTACCAATTAATTTCATCCTAGTGCGTGAAGTGTGTTTCTCACTTGCAAAATGAAACTGCGCTAAAATGCAAAAACATCACGCTGCTTATTTTTGCAGCGTGGTCAAAGTTGTTTCAGTTGTTTTACAGCTTTTAAACAGTGATTATGTTTAAATTTGGTGTTTTGTAAGGGTGCTACATCGTAGTGTTGCCTTAGGAGTGGGATAGGGTTTAACCCAGTGGCCTATTTAAGAGTCTACTGTATGTAAATCTTGCTATTGAAGTTTTCTGCAGCAGATCTGAGCTCTTTGAGGGGGGTCCAGATTAAAAAAAACATAAAGATTTAAAGCAACCCGACACCTACTGGGTCATAGGTAGCACACTTTGTGAAAAAAGGATCCAATTAATTCTTTTCTGCCTCATTCACTAAGGCCCTCACAATGCCCAGGCTTCCTTTACATCTACAATACCACCATTCACTCAGCCCTAAATCTTAAGTAAAGCTAACTTATACCTGTAATCCAACCTGTGTGGCTAATGCTAAGCAGCCTAACTGATGATCTGTTAAGCTAACGTTAAAGCTATCAGAAGTAAATACTAATATTCGCCTGCAATTCAATCTCACTAGCGTGTGAGCTGGGAGAATTTGGAACAGAAAAGAGCAGAAATTTGAGTTGGAAGTTTGGTTTAGTGAGTGAACTTTGATTAAAAAGCTTAGTTTGTCTGTTTGTGCTAGCTTAGCCTTGCTAGCAGGAGCAAACTCCCCATGACATCCTCTTAAAAAGATCTCTGAGTGGTTTAAAACTGAAACTACAAAAAGTATATCCACCTTTAGACTGCTGAGTCACAAATAAGGTTGGGTGAAATCACAATATATGCTTAGTTATCAGTTTATTAGATGCTAGATGAAGCTAACTAGCTAGCTAAAACTAATGCAGGCTGATTCAATTTTATGATTATTTTGGAGGCTAGTTTGAAGTACTGTTGAATTATACTGTGAGGTGTTTCTAATATTTTGAGATTAGAATTAAAGCGTAAGCGTTTAGCATTGCAAGACAGATATTGCCTCTTTCATTCTGTGCGCTGTTTTTCCTTTTCCAAACCTGGTGCCTACATTACCCACAATGCAACTCGACCGCTGCCAGTTCGGTTTGAGATTTAGGTGTGTTATGCTCGTAGCAGCTAATGTAGCCTTTGATTGCTAGCTTCAAGCACAGATGAGGTTCACCTTTCCGCGCTTCCCATTCATTGTCTATGTAAGCTGTTGTGCAATGCATTCTGGTAGTGCGTTTCGAGAGATGGGACATCACGTTGTCCGCTTCTCATTTGCATAAAGTTGAGGTCTAGACTACTTCATGCAAATGAGGAGCATTCAGCACCACCTAAAACTTTTAAACTAAGCATTATTGATCTAAAATGAAGACAGATTCAGCAACTTCATGGCTTGTTTCTCGCATCAGAAACACATTTCGGTGAACTTTTTTTGATAATATGAGAGAGAGTTTCTAGACGAGACGTCCAAAAATGCCCGTGTTGACACGTACAATCAGATTTTTTTTTTTCATTTTCAAACTTGTCTTTAACCCTAAATGGCGCAGACTCAAGGGGCATCGCTTGAATCAATACATTAATATCTCAGTGTGCAAGTTGATGTACTTTGATAGAAGACTTTGAACACTCTTCGTCTTCTCTTTCTTTGTCTCCGTCTTCTTAAAGTTACACACAGGCCTGAAGCTGAGACCAAAGTCTGGCCTGTACTCACATCTTTAACATCCAATCTGACTGAACCTGGCTGTTATTGCCGATTTTTAGACACAAACTCAAAACGAGACATAGATGTTGCATTTTTCGTTTCATTTGTCACATACTGTTAGCTCGCCAGGCTAATGCTAATACAACACATTGGCTAGATTCTTTGTCTCGTGTCTTTCCCTCTGACTACAACATACAGTAGTTGGCATTCTTCTTCATCTATCTGTTATCACAATCTTGCATGTCGTGTTTTTTTTTAATGCCACAATAAAACCAAAACCATCACCAACCAGCAGTTTTACCACCCTGACCTGCCCTGATCTCCTTCACCTTATCTGTGGTGTGTTTATGTTTATTTTTCCTGCAGTCTGTTTTTTCCTGTGTTGTCCTTATAAAGACAAGTGTTTCAGTGGAGTGGTGTGCTCACTCTGCAGCCAGCAGCAGGTCTCTCACACACAGAGTCACCAGGTTTTTACTGGTCCCCAGGGGCCCCTTAAGCTCCTCACATGGAGCAAAGTGGTGTCTGGGGACTGCTCTGTTTAAAACCTCAAAGGCTACCACAGTCTGTGTGTGTGTCTGTGTGTGTGAAAGACAATGTGTTTGAGTGTGTGTGTGTGTGTGTGGCCTCTTGTCCAGTAAAAACCTGCAACAGGTTACAATCCATCTCACTTCGTTTGTGTCGACACGCTGCTGCTCCTTCAGGCCAGGGACCCATCCGTCCTTTTGTGAGTGCATGCATGCATGAGTGTGTGTGTGTGTGTGTGTGTGTGTGACCCCCTGTGGAGTGGACTGTGGTGGAGAAGATGAGCAGTGCATTGTGATGTGCTGTTTTTACCGTAGCTAAGGGGAGAATGGCATTACCATTCAAAAGGCCTGCTGTCGCGGTTGGAGGGGGTTTAACAGGGTTTTCTGCTCCTCTGTTACGAGCTGATTCTCAGCTGCTTTTACACACCATCGTGTGTGTGTGTGTGCGTGTGTGTGTGTTACTTCATGTACTTTTTTATTTCTTAAGCAAACATTTTGGAAAATATAAGATTGTGCAAGTCTAACTATCTCATTATTTTGAAAAGTTCTCATTATTTTGATGTTTTGCATTATAATGACTAACAGTTCTTCCTGTAAATTATTATAAGCTTGTGAAAGTTTCTTATCATAATTTTAGAAAGGTTCTCATTATTTCATGATACCAAGTCATTATTTTGATAAATTAATTCATTGTTTTGAGATATTAAAGGGATAGTTCACCCAAAAATGAAAATTCAGTCATTATCTACTCATCCTGATGACGATTGAAGGTCAGGTTTAGTTTGTTAGTCCACAAAACTGCTGGAGTTTCACAGGAAAACAGTGCTGCAGAATCTCCCATACAATGGAAGTGAATTATGACCAGTTTTCAAGCATAAAAAACAAATGAAAAAAAAACAAAAAAAAACAGCATAAAATGCCTTCATACTGCGTGTCTGGTGTAATCAGTCTCCTAAAGTCCTGACATGCCGTTTGCACACCATCACACCACACACACACATTTCAGACAATGTGCCTGTGCATATAAACGTGGCTCCAAACTAAAGATCTACAATGAAGATTCAGGCTAAAAACATGGTGATTTCTTTAGTCAACTTGGCATGCTGGGTTTTTAGGAGACTTTGATGAGCAGTATGGAGGCATTTTATATTTTTTAGTCTGTTGTTTTTTAACATTTGAAAACTGATTTTGAAAATTGTTCGGGAGATTCTTTTCCTGTGCAAGTCCAGCAGCGGTTTTTGGACTAAAAAACACTAAACCCGACCTTCAATCAGCGTGAGGGTGAGTAGATAATGGCTGGATTATTCATTTTTTGGGTGAACTATCCCTTTAAGTCATTATTTTAAGATACTATGTCACAGTCAAGAACTTTGCCTGAATAAAGTACAATATAAAATTATTATCCAAATCAGAAGAGATCGCAGAATAAGGGAAATATGATGGCTTATTAATATATTAAACGCATACATATTTAAAACAATAATAATAATAAAATTAAGGAATTATGCAAGGGGGGAAATAGTCTGAGAAAAAAAAAAAGACTATGTACAATATGAGTTTTTTTTCTTGCATATTTATTACTTTAGTCTCGTAAATTTGGATCTCTGTAAATTAATTACTTAACTACTTTGGCGTTTTTCCTCCAAACATCAGCCCCCACCTGTGGCTCCAATTTTTTTTTAAACTACAATGGCCCTAAAATGCCATTATAGGGAAAAAGAGTACGAGTCCAAGCAAAGATTTGGTACCTGCTGTAGTTCTTGATGTCCAGTTCACAGGTACAGAAAAGGGTTTGAGGTTAAAAAGGCAGCCCGATTGGTGTCAGGTGGAAATCCAGCTCCAAGATGCAAATGATGCATTTTAAGGGTTTATCTAAAAGATTTTGGAGACTGAAAATTGAAACACAAAGAGGCAGTGCACCACATCATAAAGTAATGATTAATATGAAATGTTAAAGAAAAGAGAAAGAGACATACTGTATATTTGTGAATGTTGTGAGTGTTTTGGGTGGAGAAGTGTCCGGAGCACAGCTGCCCGCTGGGGTCAAAGGTCGCCCTCAGCTGCTCCCGCATTGGCCGTCATGGCATTGTGTTTCTCCCCCATCTCTCTGTTTCACACACACAGAAAAAAAAACCCAAAACCCTCACTTGTCACTACAATCAAAGGGTGGTCACCTTCCTCCGCAGCGAGTCCTGTCGACTTGATTAGAGCAGGAAAAGCGATGATAGAAGAAGAAATGAAAAATGGACAGACTAAAGAAGGAAGTGACCGTAGAGTCAGGAATAGGACAGAGAGGGTGACAGAAGGACGGACGGAGTTATTGTGGGTGCAGAGACACAAAAAGATAAAAAGGGACGGTTGTATATCTGTCAGTGTTGTGTCAGTGTCTTTATCTGCAAAGGTCATGGACTGATTCACACACACACACACGCACACACACACACACACACACACACAGAATAAAAAACTTCTGATTTGCAGCGGTGATTTCAGGAACCGTTCTGAAGACTAATAAAAAAGTTACTCAGCACACACTGAGGTCAGATGTGTGTTTATGCGTGTGTGTGGTGATGTGCGTGCGTTCACGGGCGAGCGGGTCAATAGCCTCACATCAACTCAATTTATTGACCTTTTTGCATCACTATGAAAAGCCGTAAATTACCGGGGCGATGCTCATCAGCTCCCCTCCCTCTTTCTTCTCTTTCTCTGTCCCCCTCCTCCCCCCGCTGTCTCTCTGTCTGTCTTTTCTTCCTCTCCCTGTCTCTGCCTCTCTTTCTTTCTTCATCTGTCTGTGTCAAGGCACATTCAGAGGGCACCGGGGCAGAGGGCTCTGACATGAGGACACAAGGGTCAAAATTAAACTTAGGGACAAGTGAGGGGTCCAATTTTAGTCCAAAATCAGTTTAAGCCCCATATTTAGTCAGCTGTCTATGATTCACAGTATACTAATTTTGTATTTATTTTGTAAAAACAAACCATCAGCCAAAAATTTCCAAAAAATCTGCTCCTCAAATGTAAGATTTGCTCCTTTTGTTTGTCTTATGTAATTGTAAACTGTATATTTTGGGATTTGGGCTGTTTTTGTGGACAAAGCAAGCAATATGTCTAAGGCTTTATTAATTTTCTGTCATATATACTTTATGTATATATATATATATATATATATATAAAGATCTCCTATCCTCATTCCTACATTTTTCTCCCCTTTTTTCTCCTTTTATCCTCACCTCACCTCACTTCTCCTCTCTGTCTCATTTTGGCCTCCATCCCTGTTTCTCACCATCAACTATCTGCCTCCTGAATCTCAGCCCTGCAGGCTCTGCAGAGGTACCGACGCATTCAACACCTTTCATCCAAAAACACTAAACTGATCTGATCTGGACATGGTGTGTCTGTGTGTGAGTGTGTGTGTGTGTGTGTTTTGTGTGTGTTCAGAGACCTACACATTATGTAGCTATCACCTGCTCCAGGTAATTAAGATAATTTCAACAGATGTCCCCCTATTGGTGTGAGAGAGTGTAATTACAGAGGTATTTAAAGGTTTGACTGACTGACAGTAGTGGAGTTGACAGTCAGAACTGTTGTTCATGTTAAGTCCTGTGTGAGTTACTACAGAGCACCGGCCTGTTTATGAGGCCTCAGGTTAAAATAACAACAGCACACACACACACACACTAGTAGGTATGCACAAACACACACACTTTGAATACCTGTGTAATTAGACTCTTTCATTAGAGTGATAGATGTTTGTTGATGCATATGTTCACTGCTGCACTGAGGATTTTTGCACTAAAATGGAGATGACTCTAGTTTATCTATTAAAAAAAAGATGTAAACTTTCAAAAATAAACAAACAAACAAAATGGCAACAGCATTCTGTCTTAATTAGGTGGTAATTCCAATTGGGTTGTTTAAATTAATGAAGTTATCATTGAATTCTGGAATCTTTTTAATATGGGTGCATTCATGTTAGGAGCCATGGCATTGTTCTTATGGCCCAGTTTTCCGGAACGCATTTGTCTGACAGCCCGTTATCCCAAAAACAAATGCCCAATCCAATGCTACAAACACCAATACACACTCTCCCTGCAGTTGCTAGAATTAGGGGTCAGGGTTGGTGTGTTACTGTGTTTCTGTATTTTCAGAGCAATGGGCACTTATTATCAATAAGTACCCTAGTAGTCCAAAAACGGCCCCATTGGAGCAAAAGCCAATTTATCCCAAAGCCCATTATCCCCAATTCCGATGCCCATTGCTCCAAAAATAATCACTCTCTCTGCAGTTGGGAGTTAGGGTTCATGTGTTTCAGCAGGAAGAGTGTGTATTTTTGGAGCCATGGGCTTTCAGAGCAATGGTCATTTACTATCAATAAGTACCCCAGTAGTCCAAAACCGTCCCATTGGACCGAAAGCCGATTTGTCCGACAGCCAATTATCCCGAAAACAAACACCAAATGCTCCAAAGATACAGACTCTCCCTGAGTTATTAGGGTTAGTGTGTTACTGCAAAAGAGTGTGTATTTTCAGAGCAATGGGCACTTATTATCGATAAGTACCCCTGTAGTCCAAAAACAGTGCCATTGATGACTACATTCTACGTTAGGGTTCGTCTTAAGTTGTGCATGCACAGTGAACCTCAGCATTTGCAGCAAGTACACTGATTAACTGGAGGTGTAAAGGGAATGATGTAAATACACAATCACAGAACATATGCAAACACCTGCTCATACACTTTCACCCCTATCTATGCATGCAGCCCAGAGTATTGAAATGCAGCGGTGCAGAAGTGTAAATGGAAAGTTGAGTAGGTGTTTGTGGTACACACAGCCAGCTGTTTGGTTCAATGTTAGCATGTCCATGCAACACTCCTTTAGCGATACTTAACGATTAAGTACACGAAGATCCCGGTGCTGAAGACTGTTTGCATCTATTTCTGTTTTAACCTGCCTGAAGTTCCAGGTGGTCACGCTTAAGTGCGTCCGGGCAATTTAGATGCTGCCAGTCAATCACACAAAAGTACATGAAGTGACTTCTCCATGCCTCCCTGTGATTGTGGGATTGTTTCTGTGGTGCCGCTGTAAAATAAAACAAAGCCTAAAAGGTATGTTCAGATGCTGTGTGACCCAGGCATGCGTGCTTGTAAGCCGTCATGCAACAATGCACAGAAGTACACAGACATACAGAAAAACACACATGCAATACATTTTTTGGACAGACAGGAAATTTTAAAGACAAATGCATCACATTCCTGCTTTAATAGGACGACGCATGACACACACAGGTACACACAGACAGGAAATTTACTGTATCTGTCCTGAATTCCCGTTTTTATAGGTATAAGGCTAAAACAAACACACACACCTGCCTAAAGAAATGTCCAGGTGAACATCCAGACAGGATATGACCCAGTGTTCCCTGAGCCTCTGATATACAGTGTGTTGTCGTTGGCTTCATATCAGTGTGTATGCACATGCATTAGGAGTTTTAGCCAGCGACTGATATAGACTGGTACAACTCCTCCCATCGATAATATCCTGTCATATTTGTTTTCACTCACCTACTGTCTTCCAGGCACATGAAACATCAATCAGGATGAAAACAAAACAACACTTCCCTGCAAGTTCTTAGTGCCAAAGTACACTGGAACAGAATAACTGGTCGGTGCTTGTTTGTTCATGGACTCGACTAGGGCCAATAAACACATGCAGGTCCACTTAACATTTTTATTTTAACCGTACATCAACAATTAGAGTGTTTTCATGGAACAGGAAACAGTGCTCTGTACAACCTTTAATATACAGATGAACAAAGTAAAATGTTAAATGGGTTATAAAGCAATAGGACAATTGGTTGGATCACCACTTTATAGTGAAATATCTCAATAAATACAAGAGGGATTGCCATTAAATTTGGTACAGATGTTTAGGGTCACCAGGTGATGAATCCTAATAACTCTGGTATCATCTGCACTTTTCATCCAGCACTGCCAGATGGTCAAGTTTTCACTTAGATTGCCACAATTTGGTTCATTCAAGGTTACAGATGATATATCCTCTTAGTCATGTGAAGAATGTGCATTTGTTTGGTTAAATTTAGGCAACTAAAGCTGCAGTTTGGTGGAACGTGTGACCGTTCAAAATGGACCAATTGCTTGGCTCCTAGTGTTGTTGCTCGTAGAATTGTTGGGGGTCATGCCCTTCTTGGAGCAGGCTGATTGCTTGGCCCTAGAACTTGACAAGCTCTGTGAAGAGCTGCGGTATAGCGCTTGCTACTTTCTCAAGAACGGCTCATACATTCGACTTGCTGGATCCCCAGCAATACACCCGCAGCGCAAGTCAATCAGATGAACAGTTCTTGAGTGATGTGCAGGACAGACATACAGACAGACTGAGATTCCTCCTTTGTAGTTAGATATCAACTAAACAAAAAGTAGTACCTTAATGTTTGTTCGACAGCTGTTTTTTAGGTGTGTTGCACAAAGTTGCTTTTTTAACATTGATGATTTTGAAGCAGCTCAGCAAATGCCTTCAACAAATGTCCCCTGTCCAAAAGCAGCATCCCAGGAATTCTTAGATCTCCCAAGCCCTTCTCCAGATAAGTAAAATTAGGCATTTCAGACAAGAGCCCTCCTTCACTGTCCCTCTGAATTCCTCAGATTCCCAGATTTGGAAATGTTGAGTTCCTATATGAGGTCTCTCCAGACCATTAAGCCCAGTGATCCTGACCCCCTGCAGCCGACGACACGGCATTCCTGACCTCCGCGGTCCACTCTGATCCACTCCACTGGAAACCCACTCCTCCCTGCTTTCATTCCTCGTCGTGACTCCGTCCTCCCTCCCTCCTGAGGTCCTCCCCTCTGTTTCAGGGTCAGGGAGTTGGAGGAAGGGGATGAAAGGTGCGGGAGAGGCAGGGAGGGAAGAGGAGAACGGAGACAGAGGAGGGTTGTGTTGTGACGATACCAGAATTTTGACTTTGATAGCCCTATTTTTAGCTCTTGTTTCATATTTTTCACCATTTTTTATACATTTTCAGAGAACAGGTGTCACTGAATATTTTCAGGTGTTTGACTTGGCTCAGCTGTATTTCTTTGAAGTATTAATTAGCATATACTAAATACCTTTAAAATTGGCACTGAAACAGAATTTATTTGACCTAAATTTAATTTTGTCATACATTTTGCACTTGGTAAAATGTTTGTTCAGGTAATCAGAAAGTAATTTGGTGACCAGTAGCGGGCTGTCGATACTGAAAACTGTCTTCTGCTGAGCTATCAGACTAATATTAATATGGAAAAATTCAAATTCCAAGATCTGTCAGTTACCATCCATCAGTGTGTTGATCTAAGATTGAAAGAGGGAAAGAAATGAAGAACAGACTAGTTAAAACCAGCCTTTCCTTTGTAAAACTTGTCTAAGACTGTAATTATTTTCTAAAGCTTCTACACTTTTAGAAATAAAGGTTCTAAATGGGTTGAGGTTCTACCCAGAATAATTTGCTTCTGAACCCTTTTTGAAAAACGATTCTTTTTTAAGATTAAGGATTCCATTAGGAACCCTTTTCCATCCAAAAACCCTTTTTGGAAGAAAAAGTTTGTCAAGGATTCTTAAAGGATTCTTTTTGGCATAATGTAGAAGCGTTCTCGGTAGAACGCCGTTGGTGGGTTTTCGATAAAGGGGGTTTTAGGTCGAACCCCCTGCTGGCTTCTTGTTAGGGCCGTTAGAAGGTGGAAAAGTACTGGATAGAACCCCTACCCTCTTAGAACTAGAAGTGCTAACCAGAACTCTTTGGCTTGTCCCCATAGGAGAACCTTTTTTGGTTCAGAAGTAGAACCTTTTTAAAATGGTTCCACTTGGAACCCCCTCTACCTAGAACCCAAATATACTGGTTTGCGTGAAAGGTTTCACCCAGAACCCACTATGAGAGATTCTAAAGGAGAACCCCTCTATGGTGCAATTGTTCCACCTAGAATAATTTTCCACCTTCTTAGGGCACTACCAAGAACCCACCGAGGGGGTTCTACCGAAACCCTTTTTATATTCCAAGGGTTTTATCGAGAGTTATCGAGGGGGTTCTACTGAGAACTGTTTTATATTATGGCACAAAGCCTCTTTGAAACTGTCTTCAAGTATTTTTAACAATTTTTGACAAACCCTTTCTTCAAAACATTTTCTTCAGAAGCAAATGGTTCTGTGTAGAACCTCAGCCTCTGAGAGTGTGGAATGTTCTCCTCAGGGCTTCTCATACGGGGTTTTCCGTTAAACTTTTCACAGGCTGTTGAAGGTATAACCCTCTATGTTTGGTTCTAGGTAGAACTCTCTGGAATGGTTCCAAGCTTTAGAAAGGATTCCACTATTTAAAGGATCCACTTGGACTTCAACTTAGAACCCAGCATAAAAAAAGAGAACCAAAAAAGGGGGAAAAAGACTGTACAAACTTTCAAGGACTTTCAAGGCCACTTCAAACCTTGGAATGATGTTAGAGATGTAAAAAAACGGAGTGAGCGAGTGAAGGAAGGAAAGTAACCGTCTTGTGTTGTTTCAAAGGGAAAGTGTGTCAGGAAAAGCAGCTGTGTGTTTGGGTCTACATGCTCCCCTGCTGACGGACACACACACACACACACACACACACTTAGGACTGCACACACTCCTTCCATACGCTCTCGCAGTGCTGAGCGACAGCTATGTACGTCTCTTGTCCTGTCATGTAACTCATGAGGAGATAGAGGAGACATGCAAGATAGAGGAATGTATGTCACACACACCCTGACACACACACTTGGCAGCAGGTGAGGTGATGAGTATTATAGAGCCTGATGTATAGAGTTTGAGGGCATGAATGGTCGTTCTATACATTAGACATCGTAACAGTGTCATTTGACAGGATATTAATCACATTTAAAGTTGACACACGTATATTTTTATGTGGTTTCCAGAGTCGTATTTTACAGAACATAAAAACAGCGACACGCCTTCTTACTTTCTCTTTTCTTTACCATAACCCCTCCTACTGTTTTATTACCATTTTTATCGTCTCAGTTTTTTACTTTTAAGACCGCCAGCTTTGTTTCCTGTCCCTGTACAAACAAGCTAATGTCAGGATGAGAGACACAATGGATGATGGAACAGCAGAAAAGACAAATGTGTCTGGCCGTTCGCAGGTCAGCCATTTACATCAGTCATTTTAAACACAGCGTAGGACGAGAGAGTGGACTACCTGTACACACCTGGTTTGGAGGTGGCCTTCACTTCCTGGGTCCCGTCATCCATTTGTCTCCGTCTTCAGGGATGTCTTCGCTCCCCTCACCTTTGGCCTCATAAGAGGAGGAAACATCTGGAGGGGGAATCATTTGGCTTCTCATCCGTGTGATTGATTTCGTCTGACGTTCTCAGCTTATCATCACTGTCTCGTTGTTGATCTTGGACAAGAGGTTACATACCAAGTGCAAGCTAGCGTTAGCATCCAAGCAACAGCTGCATTCATCTCATGCAGCTTTTCTGTCACTTTTTTCCATGAATGTAGATATTCAAACACAGCAGAACTGTTTGAATTGCAGAAATAATTGGAGGTGTGGGGCATCAATTCAGAAAAAGAAGCTAGGAATAACAGTTAGCCTAGCTTTGCCAAAGAAAAGCTGTCATTTTCACGGATTGCATCATTTGTAACACATAGATTACAAAATACTGTGGTTCAACAGGTGATGTTTGCAATAGCTTACTAGCCAAACAGATAAAAATAAGATGGTTCCTGTCACCCCAGGGCTGAGTCAGCTAGCCGCACTGCTAACCAAGCTGATGGCAGATGTGCAAAGATGTACCATCATGGAGGCAGTGTTTGTCCTGGTAACAGCAGTTACAGTTAGCAACTTTAGCAACAAGTAAAGCTATCAGGAAACTCTGTAAATCACTGAGAGTGAAGCTGCACCATGGGACAGACATTAAATGGAAAAACAGAAAATGTTTCATCCACAAAATATGACCCAGTTTTACCAAAAAGTTCTGGCCAGGCCCCCAGAAAGTCATTTTGTCCCCCAAACTCTACAATACCATTAAGAAAATACCTACAAAATGACTTTTTTGTGATTGTTGGGCCAGATACTGGCATATATATTATATATACAGCAAGACATATGTTATAAAAACAAGAAAACACAGATTTTTGGAACAAAGGAACTTTAAACAGGCATAGTTTTTGTCTTTTTGCAAATGCCAACATTCATAACATCCTTTATAATATCTCTTTTCTTGCATAATGTCGCCTACATTTGTGACAAAACCACGAAGCTTCCTTACGGACGGTGAGGTTGCTCTTATTGTAGAGAAAAATGCAAGGGAAATTCAAGGTGGAACATGCCTAACACAATTCTTCATGTAAGCTAATTAAAACTAGGCCTCTGTGACGGCTACATCTGCACATTTTCTGTGTTCCTGTACTTTCCCACACTGCTGAACAGGTGCTCTGTGTGATTTCATCACGTCTGAGCTTCATCCAGACTCAGTAAATATAAGATATGATCAGTCAAAGTTAGACAAAGGTGAACTTGTGCAATAGTTAACTCACATTTCACCCTGCATCTGAATGTGCTTCCAAAATATTTCCTAATCCAGGATAACAATAACATTGCTCTTTTGATGTAGTGTCATATTTGATGTGGAGTACTTCTGTCAAAAGAGCATCGCCAGCATCACACAGAAAACGGGTGCTGTGAAGAAGCAGAAGCAGAAATTGCAGCGCTGGCAGGCATTTGTTTTTGGATGTGGATGATTGAGAGTGTAAGTGAATCAGATAAAGAGATTCCTTGAGTGAATCAGGGTGCAGTATCTTGATCTGTGAGACACATAAACAAAAAACAAAAACAGCTGAAGAACACTTATGGAGATTTTGGCAAAATTTCAGTTTGCGACAGCTCAGGCTCGTTTTTGGATTTGATTGAGGCGATAGAGGAATAATCGTGATTTAGCACCAATTTGACCAGTTTACAGCAACTTGTCAGCCAGAAAAATCAGGTGTGTATCAGCATCTCAAAGCACATTCCCCAGTCAAGTGCACCCTCTTTTAATGTCAGATATGTGCTGTTTGTCTGGTTGCCGGGGCAACTTGTCTTGTTGCCAGGTTTGTTTGGTAACATCCTCCTCCTGCTCGTCTCACATTCCAGTTTCTGTTCCGAGTTAATGCACCACAGGGGTACAGTATTAGTGAAGTTATGTTAATGACTTGTTGTAATTCAGTATATGGAGCAGAGTTTCTCAAACTAGGGTTCAGGAGCTAAAATGGGGGCGTTTGATAAGCAGGCGAGGTCACAGGAACATTTTATGACCAATATACAGTGAAGGAAAAAGTACTCAGATCATTTACTAGTACCAGTAGTAGTAGTAGTAGTAATAGTAGTAATATAAGTAGTAAAAGTAGCAGTCTGACTGTAAAAATACTCAATTACTTACAATAGTCCTGCATTTAAAATATGATGTAAGTAAAGGGACAAATATTGGGGATTCTTGATTTTAAAAAAAGGTCCCCAGAAAATAAATGCAAATATTCTTTTTGGTAAAACATTTATATTTAAAGTTCAATTAAAGTTCGAATTTGAAAGTTCCTAAAAAATATGCCAAAACCGATTTCTTTTGGGGAAAAAGTAAAGTAGCATGACACAAATAAAAATGGGAAAATATTGGGACTATATACAACAACTATATTTCAGTTTCTAAATGCACTGGCAGTGTAAATCTAATTATTTGATTTACTGAAGGAAACTTATTAAATGTAGTTATTTAGTTAATTTACTTAGTTAGATTTATCATTACTTGCCTGTAGTATAGTATTTATTTATTTTAAGAGTAACAGTACTAACTCCCCAGTTTGTGTTTGGACTGCACACCCCTGGAACTGGGGTGTGATAAATGATAAATTCATTTCCTGCTTTTCTAATCTTGTTGTAACTTGTGCTCCTTCTTATCTCTCATCGGCAAAAACCACTTTAATCCAGAGCAAAAACAACATCTCTGTAATTATGATAATTACATTCACAAATCTGCTGACAACTTGTAATTACAGCTGCAGGAAACATTTAACTTGTATACCATTTTGTAACAACTTCGGGTGCATATGGAGCACTTCAGGCAGCACACAGCCCGACTCCACGTATCACATGTGCACGGAGCTCATTTGGTTTCCGAGTGTGATGCAAAGTTTCCTGACTTTTTCCAAGCTTCCTAAATATCCCCCAGCAGATGCCTGTGCTTCTCGCATGGATACTGCAGACGGAGACGCGGTATGTGGTGGATGTTTAGCTCGATATATGGCCTCCGCTGGCTCCGCGCGCTCGTTACGGAGACTGTTCAATTACACATGGTACATGTGAAAGAGATACTTGGATGCCGTTTGCATTGCGGTGCACCTAGAAACCAAAAGGAGACGATGGTAAATCCTGGTCATATAAAGGAGGAGCAGACAGCTGAAGATCACAGTTGAGGCGCATTTATTTATTAGTGTCAGTGTACAGTGGGAACTGGTGTGGTCTTAACCTATACGTTCTCATTAGTGGGGATTTATTCTAGAAATTTCTCACCGAGAAGAAACGTGTTGGAATTTGTTCTGGTGCAGAGATTCTGAAACCCTGAGCTTTGACCAGAGGTGGTAAAAGTACACATGTTCTGTACTCAAGTAGAAGTACAACTCAAGTACTCAAGTAAAAGTGAAAAAGTACAGGATGTGAAATGTACTTAAAGAGTAAAAGTTAAAAAGTTGCCCTCTGAAGGACATTTCTACTGACTGTTTCTGTCCAAAGCTGACTGAACCTCAGCTTTTCTCCTTGAGTCTCCCTCCCTGTCTCTTCACGTCTTTCTTGTCACTTTTAGGTCCTTTTCATCTTATTACGTCTTTCATGTCATTTTTGTTACATCTTCTCATCTTTTTACTTCTTTTACATCGTTTTCGTCTTGTTATATCTTCTGACATTTTGTCTTGTTACTTGCCTTACATCGTCTCTGTGTTGTTACATCTTTTATGTGGTCTCAGTCTTCTTATGTCTTCTTACATTGTTTTGTTTTGTTACGTCTTTTACTCCATTTTCATCTCATGTCTTTTTCATTTTCATCTTGTCACGTGTTCCACGTCATTTAGGTCTTCTCATGTCGTTTATGTCTTGTTATCCGTTTTGTTTTTTTTTCGTTTTCGGGCTTCACATTGTTTACATCTTACATCTTTTACTTCATATTTGTCTCCTTACATGTTTTGCATCGTCTTTGTTTTGTTACCTGTTAAAATCGTTTTAGTCCTGTTACATCTTCTTGCGTTGTTTATGTATGTCGTGCATGATATGCACTGATGGATACACCAAGATATCATCCTTTCTAGTGTTATTGTTTGATCCATTTAGGTTGATGTTTGGAAGGCGGCACTCAATGAAGCAAAATGAAAATAATTAATAATTCTAATCAGATTCTTTCAAACTAAAGTGACAAGCCTGTTTTGAAAATATGAGGAGTAGGAGGTACAGACATTTGTGTTAAAATATACGGGGTAAAAGTAAAAAGTAAAGCACAGATACCTGAAAACTTTACTTCAGTATTTGTACTTTTTTACTTCCCTCCTCTGGCTTTGACTTTCAGGCTTAAATGCTGGTGTTTCATAACTTTTTTGAAGCAAATCTCTGCGCTGGTTCACAAAACTAAACCTCGATTCTTTCATGTTCTTTGTGTTCATGTTGCGTGCAAGCATACATGGTTTTTGTCTGCCTGTACGAGTAGATATCGTCAAACCCTCGTTCTGCTTCAACATGCCTCCCAACCTTTCCCAGATGAAAAAAAAAAAGAAAAAAAAAAAAAAAAAAAAAAGTCAGCCCCCAAGTCCAAACTGTGCTGTGATTCCTATTATCATGAATGTTACTGCAGGCAAGCCGTTGTCTATGGTCTCCAGATTGATGTTTTTTTAATAATAGAAGTATGTCAACACAGTCTAGCCTGCAGGTATCAGAGACATTTCCCCGCTGCTTCTCTCTCCCGTCTGTGTCAGAGGCTGCTGGGGTTACTCCTGCTCTGTTGTAGCATGCTAAAATATGCATGAAAACTGCGGTGTGCATGTATTTCTTTCCTTTTCTGCATCACTTAGATTAAAGGCATTTGTTGCAAAGTCAGTTTTGACTTTGTTTCAACTGGTAGAGTGAACGTTTTGAGTGACACTTCTTCCTGTAAGGCGCACACACAAAGAGCCGTGCAGTACAACCACAACCAGCAACCTGCAGCTCAAACATCAAAAGCTGTATTCATCCAAGCGAGGATTCATTAATCATAAATGTCTGGAATTGTTATACGATGCAGAAATGCCAGTCTGAAGTTTAATTGCTGTCTAAAGGCTTAACTTGAGAGATTTTTTTTTCTAATATGAGCAAAGCAGAAGAGTTTAATTCCAAAATAAGACATGCAAGGAAGAGTTTTGTTATGAAATACGATGTGCAACGGTGGATTTTGTTCCAAAACATGTACAAATGAGGGTTTCCTTGCAGTGTAATATGTGCAAAAGCTACTTTGTTCTCAAATAAGATGATTCATGAAGAAAACAGATGTGCAAAGAAGAGTTTTGCTCTGAATCAAGAAAGTAAAAACAGTTTTGCTTCACAATTAAACACTCACAGAAGAATTTCACTCCAAAATAAGACAGGTGAAGAAGTTCAATTTCAAAGTAAGATTCACCAAAAGTATTCCTTCAAACATAACAGTTAAACATAACAGCAAAGCAGTTTCATTCCAAAATAAGACATGGAAAGAAAAGTTTTGTTCTGCAATAAAACATGAAAAAAGTTTTGTTCTGCAGTAAGACTTGTTAGGAAAAGTTTTGTTCTGAAATAAGACTTGCAAAGAAGAGTTTTACTACTAAATATGACATTCATAAGAAAAGTTTCCGGCCAACACAATATTCACAAAGCGGTGTTATTTCAAAATAAGATCCCCTGAAGAAGACTTTTTGCACTGAAATAAGATTCTAAAAAGGTTAATTTCAAAATAAGATGCGCAAAAAAGAGATTTAGTTTCAATTAAGACATACGAAGGGGATATTTGCTCTGGAATTTGATACGTAATGCATTTCTTGTTGTGAGGTAAGATGTGCAAAGAAGAGATTCCTTCAAATATAAAATGCAAAGAGGAATTTTGATTTGAAATGTAGACACATAAAGGTGTTATCTTCTGCAAAGAAGCTTTCAGTATCATGAACCCTCACCCTTCTTTATTCACTGACAGATGTTCGGGGTAAAAAAAAAATAAAAAAATTGCAGTGTTTGTTTAAGGTGGCCGTTCTTTGCGTGAGTTTGCTTTAATCCGCCACTTCCTCTCCCACTGTCACGCTCACCACCTTAAAGCGAGTCAGCGAGCGCAGGAAGGAGCCGCACCACCTTAAACGATGTCACCTACAGTGCTTTACTTTAATCATTGTTAACCACAACCGCAGCTTCCGTTCAGATTCATCTTAAGAGCTGCTTCTTCACACGTGTTGTCTCGCTCAGACGTACACATAAATACATACATTGCCTGAGGACCCCCAACACTTGAGAACACCTCTCTCATTATGTGTGTGTGTGTCTCTCAGGTGGGAGTCGACAACTTTATGATTTGTTGGAGAGACTTTCGAGTAAAGCTTATTTACCACCTTTTCCTCTCCATCCTCACTCTCCATCATGTAAAACGATCTCCTGCTGTTTTCTGTCTCTGCAATTGTCTAAAATTCAATTTTCCAATTTCTCTTCTCTTTTGAGCTGCAGCCCGAAGGCAAACTTCAAACTTTACAGTCCACCTGCACTGTGTGGTTGGTTTTAAATCAAAGTCTCTCCAGGTCCATGCATAGCAAATGATGGTGCAAGAAAAACAGCAGTTTCTTATATTTTTATTAACTGATCAGCCTGTGAGTGACATTTGTCACCTCTGGGCCTCCGTGTGACGCTCCTGCTGCGTCTTTTATCTCTTTTATCTTTGTCTGTGTGCACTGCTGGTCAATATGGTGAAGTAATTGATCAGTTTTCAGCAGATTTGATTGAATTGAGTTCCCTCTCTTTCTGCCTCGTCCTGGTGCGTTCCTATATCTGATCTCCTCCACCTCCTCCTCCTCCTCCTCCTCCTCCTCTCCTCCTCTCACACTCCTTTCTGTTTGTCCCATTCACAGCTTCAGGCTGTATTTTACTGGTTCCCATCAAAGTCTAATGGTCTGTAGGTAACTCTGTTGTTCTCTCACCAGCCCCGGCCTCTCCCCTGTCTCTCTCCCACACACACACATTCACATGGACGTATGCAGACACACAAACGTGCAACACATGCCTGACTCTGTGTGTGTGTGTGTGTGTGTGTGTGTGCAGGAGAAAGAGAAAGAGGTGGATCAGATCACAAAAGAAGGAGCGTCAGGGTGATATTTTAACCTCACCATGCTGCTTTAAGAGCTGCTGAAAAGCCGATTGACTAGAGGGGGGGTGGTTGGGTGTCTATAGCATAGCTGGGAGTTTTTTTTTCTGCCTGCAGGCGACTTATATGTGGACACACTGGAACCCTGCTTACACGGTGTGTTTGTGTTTCTGTGTCTCTGCATTTGTTTGAATGTTTTTCTTGGGATTCTCTCTCACACACACACCTCGTTACATCGCTTGTTCTTCTTCAGTGGACGAGACACGTTTAAATCTTTAAGCCACAGAAGCACCTTCCTATAGAACAGCGGTTCCCAAACTTTTTCTGGCGTGCCGAAAGAAAGAAAGAAGAAGACGAAAAAAGTTTGCACCTCCCCGACCCCACAATTTTTATCAGTTATTAACAATGAAAGGGGATGGAACTGATAAAACGTTGAATTTTAAAGAAATAATTAGCAAGTTAGACTCACCAATCTCTTGTCTGTTTATTTCTCCTACATAGATCATATTCATTATTCCTCCCCTGGTCTTCCGCACCCCCATGCAGTGGCTTTATGCCCCCCCAGAGGTGGTCGCCCCCCAGTTTGGGAACCACTGCTATAGAGCAGAGTGTTGCTTCGGCCACAGAGATACTGTCAGGCCTCTTGTTTGCACAATTTTCATCATATCACACAATGTTTCATCAGATATTTACATTTACATTTTTAATGTTTTAAAGGGATAAATCAACACTCTGCGTTGGGGTGTAAGAAAATATTGACACACTTGAGTATTGCAATGTTATGTTTTGTGATATTACGCTCAAAAATACGGTATCATGATATTGTGATATATGCAATGATTCATGGCAGTGGTTCATTTTGCGTTGTGTTTAGAAACCCAACTGTGATCAGTGTTGTTATTTATCTTCACTGTTCTGGTTGCAAACTATTTTTTTAAATCAGATTTTATGCACATAATACTGTATTTTTATAATATGACAGTTTCACTAAAACTAGATTTAAAAAAATAGCGATATATCACAACATATTGAATCATAACCCCTGTATCGTATCGTATCGTATCGTATCGTATCGTATCATATCGTATCGTATCATCGCCAGATTCTTGCCAGGACACAGCCCAAATTCTGGGAATTATATTAGCTTAGCTTAGCAACAATGACAACAACGACAAAAACCTGCAACTGCAAATAAAACTGCCCTGGCTCTGTCTAATGTTCAAAAATCAGTTTGTTTACAGATGAAAAAATCAACATCCGAGTTCAAGAGTAATAATTGGTCAGTTTATGCTTGTTTTTCCAATTCTGGACCTTCCCAAGTTAGTTCTTATGCTAAGCTAAGATAATCGCCTTCCCATGCAGCTTCATACCTCACGGAAAGAAAGAGAACTTCCCAAAATGTTTGTGAAATGAAACTTAAACCAGTTTACAAAGTTACTTAATTACACTTTTTTTAAAAATTTTGCTTGCTTATTTCTCTTTGTTTAAACTTGAAGGGGCTCATTTTATTTTATTAGACGTTTTTAGTATAAAAATCAGACATCAAAATGCTAATCCAAATTAACAACAAATCCCTGCTTGTGAAATATGTTTACTGCCAATTTGACTTGATAATCACTTTAAAAAAATACATGTTCAAGTTTTTATCCCGAGTATTTTGATATCAGAATCCTCATGTTTTCCATTTATGTCAAAGGACAAAATGTGTGTTGGGACACATCCTGCACTTTCATGCAGAAATGCATCACATTTGAGGCCCCATATCTGACTTCTGAGTGTCACAGGAAGTTTATTAAAATATTTTGATAAAAAGATAAGAACTGAAAATAAGAAACGCTGCCACCACCCAATAAGAGACAAACTCAGTCAATAAAAAGCACACGAACGAGGCCGGCCTGCAGTCGAGCGCATGAAAAATCTCAAGGTCCTTTTCAAGGTTCCTGGATGGTGCTGCCAAGTCAAAGCAGCTGCTTATTTCAAGACTTTACTCTGAGATTTGGGAACACTTTCCATTTATGGACATTTCAGTTCAGCTCTGAGACACCATTGAAACACATTAATCAAACTCAGTGAATTCTACTATTTAAACATAATTAAACTGCTTTATATGAAAAAAAAAGACTAGTTCTGAAAGTTCAGAAAGAGCACGCAGAAGGTGTCACACTCCAGTTCACATGTCTTTTCCATTTAAGGACATCACCTGTGGTCCAGAGTCTGTTAACATTACAGCTCTCATCATGTCAGAGGACTCACTGGACTCAATGCAGGAGAGTTTATGTGAAAGAAGGTCCAGTTTGTGCATGAAATGTTGGAAATGTTGGTTGCTTACGCTGAAAATCGATCAGTGCGTACAAATTCCTTATTTGAAAAAAAAAAGAAAAGAAAATTATGCTTCACACTAGAAGTGCCAGAATTCTAAAACTACTAAAACGGTAATAACCGCTTTTGAGCTTTGACTTCCAAGCTCTGTTATCTCTCATGATAAATACCAGACAGAAATGATTTGTATATTTATCAGTATGCAGCCATCTTGTGTAGTAAACTGTAATGATTGTATATATTCACAGCAGTATTAGATAATAACCATCAGTGATCTGATTCAGATTTTAGATAAATCCAGAATTACTCAGAGCGAGAGACAGTTAAATGTGTTTTATAAGATTATGAACATGTTATTTTTACATTAATGAGAGCACATTTCCACCTAGAACATAAAAACATAAAAAATAACCATATTTTTTGGGAAAATGCTGGAAACGAGTACAAAAATAAAACCTTAAAAAAGTGGGGAACAATGCTGTTTGTAATAAGTAATAAGCACTTTGTTTCAAAATTTGAGACTTTCAGTGATTTATATGTGGTATGACAAAAGGTGGTACAACCGTCCCTGGTCTCCCCTACTTTATTTTTAAATGAGTCTATTAATTAATTATTTGTATTGAAATTGGAAATCAAGACAGCTTTTGAAGTTTTGTTGACAGAGACAGTGATAGTTGCTAAGCAACCAAGGTGCGTTGTGCAAAAAGTAACAATATAACAGCGGCAACCTCTGTGTGGCAGTGTGACCGCCTGTCACATTTTCTTTGCCTTTTGTATAATTTACATATTTAAAAAACATATTTTAAATGAAAATGCAGACAGGTACCAGCAGCGTTGTGTTTTTTAATGCAACAAAGTTACTGCACATATAAATTTGAGAATGGTCAAAATGACCCTTTTGGCTCTTCTAGTGTTAAAGATCCAGATGTGAAATTTGATCATTCTGTGATATTTTATAAGATTTTTATTGTTTGTTGTGCAGAATGCGACACAGCAGCTTTTAGGCATGGAGTTAATGTTTGCTTGTGCTGGCTGTACAGCTCCAGTCATTTTCTTACCTAAGTCTGAGATGAAATTGCCTTTTCTTTATCTTTGATCCTGCGTAACGTTGCCGCAAATTATAAATGATGAGCTACAAATCAAGCAAGACAGTGGAATGTTTAGCAATGTTTCCTAGCAACGCACCCTGCTCGGCAACACCCAAAGTCTCGTGGACATTCACATTGCAAAGACTAGGCTGCAGTCTGGCTGGTGCAACTGAAAGTCCACTCCAAAACTTAGCAGTTAGGACCAGACTTAGTAAAGACCAGCTGGTACAACACACTCCTGGTTAGCACCTTTGTTTCTAAGAGTGTGGAGACTTGCAGTTGTCAGTACGACTCCACGCTGCTGAACCTCTGGAAGCTTCAGGCTGCAGCTCTGAAGCTGCGACTGACCCTCACGTGCAAAGACACAAAAAATTACCTTCCCTGCGGGCATCATATGAACATCATCAGTCTGAGTTTTTGATTGACATAAACTATGATCTCTAACCAGACTGACCCCACCCGTCTGGTCCTCCAAGCAGGTTAAAACGAGTGCCACAGATTATTTAGGCTTTAATAGACTCTGCCGCTCTTCAGCCAAGTTCGTTAGTCACCACAAGTGAGATTTAATGGACTAGTTTGTCAGTCAGGAGGGTAAAAGTGAAATTTAATGGAGGGAACAATTCCTGTGGGCTTATTACACTGCTGCAGGCTCTCACAGGTGTGTGTGTGTGTGTGTGTGTGTGTGTGTGTGTGTGTGTGTGTGTGTGTGTGTGTGGTTGGGTCAGCACATGGAATTTCCCTTCTTTTTGTGATGCACTTGTCTACCTGAACATCGCCCCCTGTGGTCAAAAAGAGGAACTCAAAGGTCATCTTTCGGGGATTCAGTGTTTTGTCTCTCCTCGCCACACCTCTTCTTTTTTTTTATTTATGAAAAGAAAAAGACACACACCCATGCAGCGATGAATCAGAGCGCTCTTTAACCCCTGTGGGTTTGAAGCATCCGTCTGGCTGCACAGTAGCCACACGTGCAGACTGCGGTGACAGTGAAATGCACGCTCTGCTATTTATGTGGGCTCAGGTGTTTGCGCAGGCAGCTCGACTTCAATCAGACGACGCATGAAGTCGAAGCAGCTGATGGACGGATGGAGGGTGACTCAGCACGGGGAAATTTCGTCTGTCTCGTAAATCCACAAAAATCCACAGATCAGATGGTTATGAAGGCTGGAGGTTTTGATGATGGTTGGAGTGGTGTCTGGTGGTTTAAAGAATGAACTTTAGCCACAACTGAGGGTTAATCAGGGCTGTGGTTGGCGAGGGTTTGACCTGACTCACCGAAGAATGAAAGACGCTGAGGTCGGAGGAAATTGAGAGGAAAAATGGAGACAGATGACACGTTTCAGTAACATGTATACGTGCTAATTTAGGTAACTCAATTCCTCAAACTATTCTTTCCTTTTAACTGCAGCTAAAATGAGTGAATTTTAAAAGTTTGCTTTGTTATAACGTATTTTTTTCTTACCACAACTATTTTTAAGCACAGCCCTTATAAAAAAAAAAAAAATCATTGCCTCTTTACTTAATCTAATTATATTCATATCCTGCACCACAGATCAAACATCAAACATGATTGATAGCTCGACAGCATGCAGGATTTTTTGGTTCTTTCATGTGATTTTAACTTGTGTAAACTAATTTTAAATTCTAAATAAATTATGAAGTTAAAACAGAAGGTCACCTTATTTGTTTTCCTGGAGCTTTTAACGTTTATGAAGGAAAAAGGAAGATTTTTAGGATTGAAATTAATTAAAATTTTATCCTTACTCAAGTAAAAGTACTGTTGCATAACTGAACTACTGCTGAATTACAAGTAAAAGCACTGGTGTTAGAAAAATACTCAAGTAAGAAGTATTCTTCTCAAAAACTATTCAGAGTATTACTTACTTTTTAAGCATTCATGCATTATCAATTGCAGCATTCAGTTTCTCCAAATCTTCTTACTCCCAACTAGGGTTGAATATTTTGTGCATTTTCCTTTAACCCATTGGTTCCCAACCTTTTTTATCCTTACTTTTATCTAAGGAAAGCTGGGCCTTAAAAATGCTTGAAAAGTGCTTGAATTTGACTTTGACAAAGGTTTACAAGCCCTGAAATTGTGATTGTAGTTCACACGTGCAAATCTGATTTTGAGGACCTCGGGTGGAAAACGTCTGGGACCCCCTGTGATTTCTGGTGCTCCCCAAAGAGGGCCCCGGCCCCAGGTTGGGAACCAATGCCTTAACAGATAGTTTAAAACACTAACAATTGATTAATTATTAATAATTAATAAGATACAAATCATTTTCATAATTTTTCTTATTTTCCTTATTCAAATAATTGCTCTGTTAGACAAAATAGTGTCAGATGAGGAACAATTATGCCATTTCTAGACTATCCATCAATTTAAACTACATCTTTAATTGGTTAAATGTATTATTAATATATTATATTATGTATATTATATTTCTACTTATATTGTTTCAGTTGTATTGGTTGCCAGCTAACTAAAAAGGCCAGAGTGTGTTTTCTGTATGCCTGTGACCAGTATGGGAGGAAACACACACACTGATGGAGGCGTGTGCACGTGTACTTAAAATACATAAATATACACCAAAAACTACAGAAAGTCTGTTCAGGGACACGTACCTGCTATGTATCACGCTCTCTGAGTACACAGTGAAATCTGTGTCCAGATTACCACCAGCTCTCTGTTCACACCACCTTGACAAGAGGGGGGAAAAAAGCAGAGGAGTGAAGTTGCACCTCTGTCAGTGAGACTTCCGTTGCTAAAAATAGGTCCCGTTTGGCAGCAGTGGTTGGCAGTGCGAGCTGCCGTTGTTTGGCAGGGCGGTGGGATACGGTGAGGTAACCTGAGGTGCACATTGGCTCAGTGAGTCTGTAGCTTTTTAAGAGGATAACTCTGCACAGGGAGCTCAGTTGGTTTCATGACAGATCATGAGTGAGCTGAGAAATTTAAAGGAAAAGTCCAATATTTTAGTGCTCGTAAAATAGCTATTTGCAGGTTATTTTTAGATTTCTTTGCTGTTGCAATTTCTCAGTTTTTAGTTGCAAGAGTAAAAGAGAAGAAGAGACATTTTCTGCCACCACGGGCCAATCCAAGAGGATGTGATGTCACATGATAGCAGCAACGATTCAAAGTAAAAGTTCGACATTTTGGGAATATTTGCTTTCTTACAGAGAGTTAGATGAGAAGATGAATACCACGCTTTGGCTCAGTTGAACCATCAAGAACTGATTTTTAAACCCAGTCAAATCGTAGTTAAACTTGTAATTATGTTGCACCAAACTTTTAAACTACCTTAAATCAAGATTAGTAAAATTTAAACCCTCTTTGCACCTGTTGCACCAAAACTTTAAACTCTAGTTTGAAAGGTGAACCTGTGTTAACTTTAAACTTGCACTTGAGGAGGTTTTCTTTTAAAGTGGCTGCCTTTTTGAGATGTATTGAGTAAAATAATCAAGTTCCGTGAAGAAATTAAGAGACAAACTTATGGTGTGTTTCCGCCAGCACCTTTTCTTATCTTTTCTTATTAGTCATCATGAGGATTCTAACTTGGCTAACTAACTTTTTAGTAACATTTTTAAGTCTTTAACTCGCTATGTAACATATAATATAACATTTTTACTTTTTAGCTAGCTTGTTAAGTGGCTAAAGTGGCTTTTAGCAGGATTATTAAGTGGCTAAAATATGTTTAGTTGCTGACCCTGACTACAGCAGTGCAAGCCTTAGCGTAGCTTAGCATGAAGACCAGAAATGGGGTGAAACAGCCAGCCTGGCTGTCTGAACGTACTGAAATCTGCCTACAAAAACTCAAAAATTAACATGTTATATCTTGTTTGTTTGATCTGTATAAAAGAGATAACAGTGAATCATACAGAAATATATAAAGCAGAACTAGATATTGTTGCTTCTACTTTTGCACTCTTGAAACAAGTATTTCTGATGATGTGACATTTGTGACAGCTTATTGTTAATCTACACTTCATGGTGTTTCAGTATGAGGTGTTACGTTGCTGCTCTGCTACATATTTAACAGTTCAAAGAGCAGTTAATCTGCCCTGTGGGCCCAAAACGAGACTGTGGTGGATCTAAATAATCTTTACCAGGTCGTCATCCCGGTCCTCTGCCTGTAGCCTACAGCCATACACACACACACACACACAGCAGAGTTAGGGAACATTTTCCTTTCACGTCCATCCATGGGGACCCACTGATCGGTTTACACTCGTTGTTCGGACGAAACTTTAAACTACACCGGTGAAGCCATTGTGTGTGGTGGTGTGTGTGTGTGTGTGTGTAACTGTGGGCCTCTGGGTAAAGAGAGAGCTTCTGAGGTACATTAGTTGTATCTCAGATTTCTACCCTCTAATATAAGACATATAATTACTGTCCTATTGTGATGTATAGACAAAACACACACATATTCTCTACATATATGTACGCGTCATTGCTTTTTGCGCACATCGCTCCGAGGTACAAAAACCAGATCTTGTTTCAGGCCTCCTCCGCTCTGCAGATTATTCTCACACCATCAGTCCCACCTGCCCACCATTACACCCCCTCCATACGCCCCGGCTCTGCCTCCATCTGTACCTGTTGGAAGCCATTACTTCTTACACTGCCCCCCTCTGTCTCTCCTTGTGTTAATCGCTTTACTCCTCCATTATCTACCCCTCCATTCACCTTCGCTCTCCTCTTCAAAAGCCCCTCGTCCCCCGCCTCCAGGCGAGGGGCGTTTAGTGTGGTTCAAAGGGGTGATTATCATGAGAGGGTGGGCACTGTCACTTCATGTGTGTGTGTCTTTACATGCCTGCATTTGTGTGGAGTTTTAGTCGTCATGTATATCGTCCTTAAAATGTTTTTTTTTTTTTTATTTGGAGAAGTTGTGCTTGAAGTTTACTTCATGACCAACCACAGAAAGTTATGTAATATGTCATTTGACATAATTAAATTATTTTTCAGCAGTCATGCAAATAAAAAAAAGGCGCCCAAAACTCTCATGATATAAGAAATTCATGAGCAGTTATGCCTTAAATATTTTAAATAGAGCTGCTGTTTCTATTCTGATTGCAGTTTGTGCATATTTTGCAAACTTTTCCTGCAAGCAGAGAGAAGTAGACGATCAGTTATATCATACCTGTACATCTCAATGTTTTATTATTTACTCGTTTCTTTGTATTTGCTTTTTTTTTTTTTTTTGGTCACAGGTGCTGAAAAGAACACAAGATTTGTCATAGTTATTGACATTCATCATTATGTGCTTGCTAAAAGACTTTGCTTCTTTGTAAAATACCCCGCAGGTGCACTTAAAATGCATATTTTGTTAGAATTGTTGTAATCGCGAGCCTTTTTGGTGAGGTTACTTAAAACTGTCCGAACAGAGCGCGGTTTTTCTCTTGGTTCCACAATTCAATGCAAAAAATGCTTTAAAATATTGCAACATACAATGCTTTTGTTTTTTTGAAAAGCTGTCATGAAATTAGATATTTTAGGGCACAATAAACCTCCCAAAAACCCCACAAAATCTTGGAGGTACCTGGGTAATGTTAAGCGGAAATAATGTTCCATAGCATGCTAACGTTTTCTAATTGCAGCCATATTGGCATAAAATAGTAGGGTAAACACACGTATTATCAATGATACTAATTAAGTTTCTGTTTCATTCAGGTCAAACAGAGTCAGGGTGCTGCTACTGTGCATGTCGGCTCACTGGAAAGACTCTGCTACACTAAATGGAAATGGGACCTTAATTAGTATCATCGGTAACACCTGTGTTTATCCAACTATTTCATACCGATATGGCCGCTATGATAAAACAAACAAAGCAAAAAAAACAGAGTACAGCTGAGCTAGTTTGTAGGGAGAAAGTAGAGAAAAGTCTGTCTACTTTGATCTAAACAGTGATGAAATGTTGTTTATTTTTGCTGCGTACCAGAACAAGTGTTTAAACTGTTTTATGGACTTCTGGAAATTGCTCTGCGCAGCCTGCTGGGAGGATTTCAAGTTAATAAAACATCTTTAGAAGCAGTGACAAGTTAATTCCAGTTTACTGCCTGCAGTTTGTCTCCCGTCGTCCTCAGCTCTGTTCAGACTCACCAGCTCATGTTGACATAATGCTGCACTAATGGATGCTGCAGTATTACTGAATGTGTACAGTAAATGTTATCTTTAGCATCATATGTCTTGTTGGGTCTATTCTGCTACTTGCTAATTGAAATCAAATCGTAAACACGTCCTTGTGGTCTAATATTATTTCACCATAAATACAGTGTTGTGGTGCAGCGTTTCTTGTCTCTCTCTTGAGCTAATTTGTCAAACTGTCTAAACATTTTGTGGTCAGATTTAAATTTATTCCATCAACACTTGAAAAGGGAAGTGATTTATCAGAGTAATGATCAGCTCGGTAAAATAAGCGTGTGTTGCACAATAGTTTCAGGACCAAATCAAACCCAGATGCTTAAACAGAAATGGGATGTTTACTAGTAGATCTTCAAATCCACCCGCTTACAATGAAACAGTCTTGTTTCACTTTTGGCCCAGTAGCTCGTGGTTTATGTGTTGGCTGCCAAGTTAAAGTGAGATGGTTAAAAATCTGTTGATAACAGAAGGATAAACAGTGACTGCCTTTGTTTTTCTCAGATCTTAATGAAGATGTGTGAGATGCAGGTCGGAGCAGAACCTAACTTTTACTATCTTAATTATTCCAGTATGGGTGGCCAAAATGTGGATAAATAGTGTGCACCAATATTTATTCAACCTTAAAAGACTTTGTAATATTGTTTGTACTGCTGTGAAGGTTGGTCCCCCAAAGGTTCTGCAGAAGAAACATAGTGAAGAGACCTAGAAAAGAACATCTCCTAAAGCCTAGGTTCTCAAACTGTGGTATGTGTACCACTGGTGGTACGCGAAGGAATATCATGAATATTTTTTAAAATGAAATAAAATAATTTTAAAACAAATAATACTATCAAAATACTACAAAAACGGTTAGGGTTAGGGTTAGAAAAAAACAAACTCCACAACATGACCACCCGGGAACAGTCTGAGAACGTCAGAAAGGGACGTCTTTTAGACCAGCTGAGGCGTTCTCAGAACGTTCTGGGCGCGCACAGTTTCTCGCTGGATAGTACCTAAAAACCAACCCTTTGCATTTCTCTCCATGTTGAGGGTGTGCAGGAGGCTCTAAGAAGCGTGATACCCTGTATTTCATGAGTCTGGATGGTGCCGTCTTTTTTGGCATCTCTCAAAAACGTGAAACACAAGAGCACAACAGATTAAACTGTCCTCATCTGCTCTAACATAAGCTGCAAACGTCACATGTCCGGTTAACTAACACTGCTTACTAGCTGCAGTATCTTTACCTCCAGATAAACTTGTTAGATCCCACTGCATCTGCATTTGTTCTGTGGGGGTTTGAGGAGGAGGATGTGGGCTGATGCAGAATCAAAGTGGGTCGATGACGATGCATCTCTCTCTGGCTCGCTGTCTCAGGTCTAAGCCAAGTTAACTTAGTTTGTATCCCGGCTATCTTCTGCAACTGTGGTCCGTTGGCCTGGCTGGGTGACCTGTCTCAAGGTCCGCTGCACTAATCTAATCGAGTCCCTGCGGTTCCTTTTCCCGCGTTAATGAGTGTATTTCTGTCATCATGTAGATATACTGCACCATCCGACCAATGTTTGCTGAGATGTAAGCTAGCCTTAGCCTCAGTCTTTTAGCATTAACATTATATCATGTACGCAGCTGTTAGCTAACTTTACATTAACACTTTCACAGGGTTCTTGTTTTAAAATGTGTCAGACAGAAATGCTTGTAAGTCATTATTTTAGTCGACAAAATCCACCGTCGTCAGCTATAAATGAGAAGCTGCTTTAGTTTACGTCTAAAAGGAATCAGAGACCTCATGTTTCAACAATTACTACCAATTTCAATGTTAAATCTGCCACCATTATCACTGTAACCCTGCATAACATGCAGTGTGAGAATGGAAGGTTTGACAGACTTAGCCAGCAGTAACTAAGGAGGGCGGGGCTTAACAAAGGGTCAGTTAATGCTCACCTTTTTAGTAACTGTAACCATGATCTTTCTCTAATCACCACCAACTTTTCTATTGGAAATTGCACAACCAGTATAAAGCCTCAGCTAAAAGCTAATAAAACCACAAATCTTTTACACAAATGAAGAAAACTGTAGCCTGTGGTCGTTGTTTTTTCCCCCCAAGTTTTCAGCCTTTTCAGGATCAAAGTCAGAGCTGATTTGTTTTCCGTTTAATCACCATAAATCTTTCCACCTTTGTATTTTTTTCATTTCACAAGTCAAAACATGATAGTTGCCAAAAAATTGCTGCAACAACTGATCTTTTCTCGCCGTTTCTGTGTGCCAATCATTCCTTTCCCACCTGGCTTGTCGGCGTGTGATTTATGAGCGATTTACACCTAAACACACATTTCATGTGCTCCGTTGCTCACGCAGTGTTCTTCCCCCTCTTTGTCTGCGCTCTTGTCCGGACAGCGGCTTGCAGTTTGTTTTGGCTCCGATCTGAGTCTCTTCCTTTGTCTCGGTCTGTGTCGACTGTAGATTTTTTGCTGCATACAACGTCTCTGGGATCTTTTTTATTGCCGTCAGATGACATCATGAGGCTGGCGTGAAGCTGCCTGCTCCTGGTTGTTTGTGCCCTACCCTGTTTTTGCCAGTGGGCAACGCCTTGTTGGCACGCTGAGAGTTAAGGAGGGTTCGTGCCAAGTGTGTCTGTGTCTGTTCTGCTGAAAGGTGGAGGATGTACAGGTAAATTTAGATTGTGACTGGAGTCGATCTTTCACCATCACTGCTTATAAAATTGATGATTAATCATTTCCACTGAAAATGGGAGGGGTGATTGAAACAATGGAAAAGAAATTGCAAGCTAAGGGGAAATCCCAATTTTATTGTTGCAATGAAAGAATTATGTGATTGCCAAAAGGGGACGTCTTCGTGTGGTTTCTTCAGACACTAAACAGGCCACTCCAATCATGGCTGACCCTGCATGCACTTTACAAGTGACACGCTGTTCTATACTTGGTGGTTTGGGCTCTATTTTCATGTCACCGTCCTGCACTCAGAGTGGATTTATAGCTTCAGCTGGAGAGCGGGAGTGAGAGAAACCAAACCCAGACCGGAAGCTCAGATTCTGACGATGTGGACTGCCGGATGGCGCTTTGGCTGGACGTCTGAATACCAGCAGGAGGGTCGCGATGGGAGTCTGAGCTGTGAACTTTAATAAGAAGTAGGTCATGAGATCGTGTGACCCCTGAGATCCCCCACCTCTTTGAGGTCATATGGTGTTGGTTCTCACGGCAACGGTATTTTTGTCCACATGGGAGGTGAAGTCATTAGGTGTTTACTAGAGTTCATCCTCAATAGAGGCGAGCTTCTGGACACATTTTGGATTTAACAACTTGACGAAAAGTTTAGATCTGTGCCAGTCTGGGAAACTTTGCAACTTTGAAACAGCACAGAAGAGCACTATTTATTTTTTATCCTTACTCCAGAAACAACAGCAAATTTACAGAATACAATCTGAAAACAATAAACTTTCAATAAGAACCCTACATTTTTTTGTTTTAGGTGTTTGGGCCATTAAATAACAATGCGAACACCTGATTTAGGCATTTGAAGCATCCGTGACCTATAAAGGTCGCGTGAGCCCCCATGAAAAGAGGCGAGGTGAGGCACGAAAACACAAAAACGTCACTGATGTTTCAGATCATTCTGGCCTTGCAGATCAATCCGCCTCTTTACGGATAACCTACTTTAGAGATCAACTCATGTACCTGGGCAGGGCTGAAATACCGAGTACAGGACCTGAGTGGTGATTAGCAGAAACATGTTACTCAGCTCCTGTTCTGTTCTGTGTGCATGTACATTCACGTCTCGGTTCATTTTGTTCTTAAAGAACATGATAAAATTGCTAAATTTACCCCCTTAAGTCTCTAATTATGTTCATGAAGGAAAAAAAGAGACATTGAGAGAGAACAAGGTGAGGCAGGTAGAGTCCTAATCCTGTCTAATAGCAACGTTTCTGTTCCATCACGACTGCAGAATCCTTCGCCAGAGGAAAGAGAAAAGAGGGATCTCTGTTTGTGTGTGTGTGTGTGTGTGTGTGTGTGTGGTAATACAAGTTTTCGCACGCGTGCAAGTAAGCACAAATGATGATCTTTTAAAATGTGATCCTAAATTAAAATTAGCTCCACCTTGACTGCTTACATATGAACGTATCAATGATATGAATCTGATATGATGGTTATGTACTACATTTTGGTGACAATACAGCTGTGAAATTATTTTGTATTATGTTTATTCTTCATAGTGTATTTGTTGATTACATTTTGTATCATCAGAATTTTAAAAGTAACTAAAACCTGTCAATATATGTAAATAAATTGAAATACTTCTCTCTGAGATGTAGTGGAGTAGAAGTATTAAGTAGCATAAAATGAAACTACTCAAGTACAATGCAAGTAGCTCAAAGTTGCACTTAAGTACAGTGCTAGAGTAAATGCACTTAGTTACTTCCATTTGCACTGTGGAATTGATACTTAACTTAAATCTGAGTTTATCATACACTGTAAAAATAAACTATTTGTTTTAACTTTAAAAAGGTTTCTCTCCGGGCTGCCTTAAAATGTGAAGTTTAGGTAATTTTGTAATGATTTATTTATTAAATGAATAAAATTTATGTTAATTCAGTTGTTGATCATGTTTCTGTAGAAACTCAATTTAATAAGTTGATTGAACGCTTCAAGTCAGAAGAACTCATCTTTATAAGTTCTTTTGTGTTCTGGAAATAAATACTAGAAATACTGAGTTTAATTAACTTGAATATTTAAATGTATAATTGCATTAAATAAATAAGAAAAAATAAGTCGATTCCACTAAATTCCTGCATGATTTTTTACAGTTTATGCAGTAAGGCTGCAGCGTATTTCAATTTATGATCAACATGTCTGCAGACTGTCGGCAAATTAGTTGTTTTGTCCGAAAAACGTAAAAGATTTTCAACTTAAGATAAAATAAAACAGAGAAAAGGGCACACCATCCTATTTTACAAGCTGTAACAAGAAAACGTCTGGTAATTTTATTTGATAAATTACTTAAGTAAATAAGTATATTAATATAAGATCATTGTGTGTGTGGTGTGTGTGTGTGTGTGTGTGTGTGTGTGTGTGTGTGTGTGTGTGTTGATGTGGAGAGGTTTTTTTTTTGTTTTTTTTTCTCAGAGCAAAGTTCAAGTTTGAACTCAGAAAAATTCAGTAGATATGGTTTTTATTCTTGGCACATTTTCAAACATGTAGACAGAGACGTGATGAGAAAGGTCACAGAATACTGTACACCTGTGTGTGTGTGTGTGTGTGTGTGTGTGTTTTTGTCTCATGTGTTGACACCTTGGCTGTAAGCTGTCCAAAGTGATTGATGATAGGTTGGATAATATTCATTGGAAGGTTTGAAATGTCAAGTGTTTCTTGACTTGTCTCGTTCTGTATTTATCATCCAGTTGGGATTTGATCCAAAATCCCCCATAGGTGCTGTGAAACCAAATTTTTAGAATATCGTGCTACTTAAAACCTCAACTCCACTTAAATCCAGAGGCACAATTGTACTTTTACTGTGCTTCTTTTGTTTGACAACATTAGTTGCTTTGCAGATTATTGATAGAAAATATAAATCAACCAATAAATTATGATGATTTATTATGGATTAAATGATCCTGCAGTTGAAATCAGCTCCACCCTTGCCAACATTAGTTATGCATCACTAACTATAAGACTTACATAAGATTTTGAGTGCTTGTAACAGAGTATTTTACACTGGTGGTACCACTTTTACTCAAGCGAAATATCCGAGTACTTCTTCCACCGCTGCCCTACATCACATTTTTTACGGCTCAATAATTCACATAAAAGATGTTTATAGTCACTTTTGTTTTCCAGTCAATTTCCTCGGATAAAAGTCTGATATGCATGTATCATCTGGTGTAAATTTATTTATTTATTGCTGTGTTTGGAGGTTGTTGTTTTTTTTGTAGTCTGTGGTGTCAGGGGAGATGTGGCACCTGGAAGCAGCTTAGCTCGGTAAATCTTAGTTTACTTTGACTCTGGCAGGAAATCCACATTCTGCAGCACGTCTGGATTTAGAGTCTGTGACACCGAAGCGTTTCACAACATTAACACGGTCTTAACTGGATTACAGATTGGGAAATGGTGGAGGGATACTGTTTACTATCTGCTTACATGAACTCCCAAAATGCATCTAAGATTTAAAGTTCATGACGACTAATGTCAGCTGTTCTTTTAAAGGATATCAGTGTTTTTGTTAGTTTTAACCCTTTATCTACAAATCATGTATAATCTATCTTACTATAGACCATTTCCCAAAACAATAATGTATTTTCCTACATTTTAGACTTTTTTTTTAGACTTTTTTTGACTCTGAAATCTTGATACAGATGTGTCATCCACCACACTAAACCTCAGTTCTGCATTAATTTTAGCCAGTAGTGCTGTAGTGGAAGTACTCACATCCTTTATCCCAGTAAAAGTATCAATACATAATGCTCGTGTTACCTTGTAAAATCAATGCATGGTTGATTAAAATAAATGCAGATTTTATGTTCAGTGTGATGGATTAAGTCTCAAAAGTCTGATCATAAATGTGATAGCATACAGAAGTGAATGGAAGTCAATGGAGTCTGCAAAAATACGTTCAAAAAGCTGAAACAGAGCAACAAGATCTGCAAAAAGTTTAAAAAGTATACAATAAAAACATGTATAACTGGAATAAAAACCTTTCAAAAGTCACGTTTTGGCATTTTACATGAATTAATATTCTGCTTTTTCATCATTTACATTATTTTTAAATCTTTGGAACAGTTTGTGTAGCTTTAAAAAGTCTCTTCTCTGCAGCCCTTCGTCTGATGTATACACGTTCTGCCCGCGATCAACAACAGTGGTTTACTCTATTTACATTTGCAGCCGTTGGCCATGTCAGCCGGCTGTGTGCGACGTCCTGTTTGGATCCGTGTTAGCGTCACAAATTTCCGCCGTCTGGCCGAGTTATATAGATGACCTGCCTCCAGCTGGGTGGCCTGGTCGAGCAGAAACACACATACACACGCACAGAAATGCACGTGAGCTTGTGTACAAGTACACAAAGAGTGCGCGTGCCAAATCTTGTGTGCTTATATACAGTCCATACTGCACACACACACACACACACACAGCGTGGAATAAACAGAAGTAAACGAGGAACGCTGGAGGCCCAAACACAGCTGGTGAATCTCCTGTGGTGGATGTCAGGGTCACAGATGGACCAAAGAGGAAGAGGAGGGAGAGGGAAGACATGATGAGGAGGGGAGGGAAGATAAGGAAGGATTTGATGGAGGGGAAGGAGGAAGAGGAGTAGTGAAGTGGAAAAAAAAAGATTAAAGAGAAGACAAAACAAGGAAGACATGGGACAGGAAAGATACTCTTCATTTTCTTTCTTGGCCCTCGCCTTTCTTTATTTGCATTAGCAGTCAAAACCTCCTGTTCATCTTTATCCCTTGAAGTCATTCCTCAGCGTCAGGTTCAGGTGAAGGTGAAATGTAAAGAGAGTCTTCAAGTGTCAAATAGTATTTCCTGATCCATTCTTTCCAGCCTCCACTGTTGCTGAGCGGATCTCACTGAGGTTCTGTTGTTAAAAAGTGACACCGGCTTCTCCTTTAAGTCATCAGCGCGGTCATTGGTTTGTTTTGTGCCATGACATTTTGACTGACAGGCGTTGGAGTGAACTCTGCTCTCCCACTGGTTGTTAACCATGTGATGACATGCTAATTGACAGGCTGTGGATTTAACAGATTCTGTGCAGCACTTTGTAGGGAAGGGGTCCATCCTGGGATTCAAGGCAATTTGGCCATCACTACTCATGCAATGTTGCTTTTCTTTCTTCCTCATACTTCAGGAGCCCCTCGGTGGCCAAATGTTTACAGTGCATGGCAGCTTGGCATCCACTGTTGCATGCCCTGCCTCACTTCCTGTGTAGCAAGACAATTTTCCACATTAAAGACCTATACACAAGTGGCCCAAACAACTTCACAAGATGCCAAAGATTATGCACTTCCAGCTTTTCAAATGTGAGGATTTTATCTTATATGATAAAATAAATATCTTTGATTCACTGAACCAAACAAACTATTTGAAGAATAACTTCCGAGTAGAAAAGTCCGCAGTTTAAATGAGCTGCCAGTTGTCTGTCCTAAAGTGACTGCGCATCGTTGTGGTGACAAAATGATCAGAGGGATGGTTTAATATTTTGAGAAATACAATACATGGTTTTCAAGAATTAGACAAGTAGAAGTAGAACAAAGCAATTTTCATGACCTTACAGTGAATATGAACTCCCAACCTGTGGACAGTTAGCTTAAGCAGCATAAAGACTTGAAGCAGCTGGAAACACCAGACTAGTCGAAAGACTAGCTGTTTTGCCCAGTTTCCAGTCTTTATGCTAAGCTAAGCCAGCCGTGTCCTGGCTGCAACTGTATCAAACAAACAGACATAAGATTGGTGTCTATCTTCCCATCGTCTTGGCAGATGGCCGCCCATCCTCAGCCTGTTTCTGCCTGTTAAAAGACAGTTTTTCTTCGCTACTGTCGCCCAAGTGCTTGCTCATGATGGGCATCATTGGGTTTCTGTAAATAAAATTATAAATAGTGCAGTCAAGACCATAACTCTCATGATTTGGTGCTATAAAAATAAAAGTGACTTGACTTGAATCTAATGCTTGGAAAGAAAGCACCAAGTAAGACATTTTCACAAGAGGACCAAGAACCTTTTGAGGAACTCAGGAACTTTTACCTGCAACTGAAGGAACCATAGTTAAATGCAGGATCCTGTAGGAGAGTTCCAAGTGTCTGCCATTGTTTTTTGATCTGTCATTGGTCAGATTTGGCTACTCTTGACAGTGCTTTTGGGACTTTTAGTTCCTGTCCTTACTGTAGAACTGTTCATTTGAAGACTTAATTGATACAAGCTAATTCAAAAAGCAAGTCAAGGAATTTAATTGTGCTTGACAGAAAAAGGCCAAACACACTTTACAGTGTAATCTGCACATAATGCACATAAGTATTCTTGTCTATTGTTCAATCTGAGAACCAGATATTGCTTCCATATCATAACTCTGCCTGTCTGACCTTTAAACAACCCACCATCATGTTAGAAGAGAGGAATTCTATAACATACAAAGGATGTCAAACTTTGTCACCTTTTTTTTCTAAAACAAACTGTCTGTCCTGTCACATCATGTTCTGTTGTCTCAGCTATATACCTCAGAAAATGTATATCACACTCCGGGTAACCCTAGACTCAACCTTTATCCGGATAACATCAGCAGACCCCGTAGGAATGAACCGGCAAGTCCAGACGTCAGCCGTTGCCCATGAGCTGCCAATCTCAGGTGTATGAACAGCAGGGGGTTTAAGCAGGCTGGTATTACAGACGGCTTTTAAAATTCTCAGTGAGACGCATGTGTATGAAGGTGTTTGGACAGTAAAGTATGAGCAAACAGTGGAGATTGATTGGGGAACATTAGCCGGGTAATGCCGGGATGACAGAATGGGAGGAAGAATGAACACAGTGTTGAATTCGGGCAGACAATCGGGAACGTGCCTGTTCCGTCACGTTATGTCAGCTAATGTATGCTAATTATGAGCACAGTGCTTTTTGTCTGGAGTGCCCTAACTTTTAGTGGTACATGTCTAATCCTGTAGCAGCTTTACATTCCTGTAGCATAATCTCCTTTACCCTTACCTTAGCATTAAGGGTCACTTCACCCAAATTATAAAACATGTTTTCTCATGTACAGTGTTTGGCAACAACACTCTAGTTTGTAGGATGTTACGGTACAGAGACAGAACACACATGGTTGGAGGCAGTCTTTTCAGCAAGTGAACCCAAAATGACATGCTGTGTGTTTACATTCAAGCGCCAAAGGCATCTAGGAGGGGTGTAACGATCCAACGATCTGGACTGATGTATCAATTCAGTGATCAACGACCCAGTATCGTTGATGTAAAGTGAAAACATCGATCCGTATAATCATTTTTGGGGTATGCTTTTATTTTGAAAATCCCATGGCATGTCAAAGCCCTCTAGGACTCGTATAATGATCCATCAATCTGCATCAATGTATCGATTCAATGATCAGCTATCAAATATAAAAAATGTAGAGTGAAAACATTTGATCCATTGCGTCATCTTTGAGATATTCCTTTATTTTGAAAACCCCAATGGCATGTCAAAGTCCTCTAGGAGTGGTATAATGATCCATCAATATGGATCAATGTATCAATTCAGTGATCCACTATCCAATATCAAAAATGTAAAGTGAAAACGCTGATCCATGGCATCATCTTTAAGATACGTCAAATGTTAAAACATTGATCCATATCATCATCTTTGGGATATGCCTTTATTTTGAAAATCTCATGGCAAGTCAAAGCACTCTAGCAGTGGTGTAACGATCCATTGATGTGGATCAATGCATCGATTCAATAATCAACTATCCAGTATCAGAAATGTAAAGTGAAAACATTGATCCATACCATCATCTTTGGGATATGCCTTTATTTTGAAAATCCCATGGCTCGTCAAAGCACTCTAGCAGTGGTATAACGATCCATTGATCTGGATCAGTATATTGATTCGGTGATCAACTGTCCAGCATCATCAATGTGAAGTGAAGACTTGGATCTATAGCTTTACATTAAGATACGCCTTTTATTTTGAAATTTCCTTTGCACGTCAAAATTCTCTCATTGTTTCCAAGTCCAAGATTGAACTTTCTCTCTCTTTGTGTCTTTTTTGCTTTTTGTAAAAGTCGTTTTGATGATGGTAGTGCAAAATGAGCACAAGCACACTCGCAGACACACACAAGTTGTGTCTCAGTGGGTGTCAGATGATGAGATGATTAAGTAGCTCTCATATTGTTAAACCTGGATTTCAGCTCATTGTCCTCATATGTCTTTGTTCTCTGTGGGAGAATGTAGACGTGTGTGTGTGTGTGTGGTGTGTGCTTGTACTTCTTTCTTTGTTAGGTCCACTGATCTTATGAGTGAGGACAATGTTGGGAAGTGAGGACATTCTGTCACTTTGTGTGAGGCTTTAGTTTTTAGTGTTAATCTTAGCATTAAGTTCAGGTTTAGCGCTGTCAAAATGCGTCCTCACCAGCATTGAAGTCCGTCGTTTGTCCTCACACAGCATTACCTGTGTCTGCATGTCCAAATGCACTCACGTGTCCTGCTCCATGTGTGTTTATTTACCTCAGATGAGTTGTTATTGTGTGTCTTCCTCCTCTGTATTTAACACCAGATCACACATCCCTCGGGCGCTGGCTTGGCCTCTGTTTGCTCATATCATCCTTCACTTTTAACTCAGGGTGTGGACAGAGCGAATTGAACGAGGATCAGCTCAGGTGGAGGCTGGATTATGTCTCCTAACAATGGATCTCAGGGCCAGAGAAAATCAGAGGGAGGCCACTCTGATTGGATAATATCTGAGGAAGTATTCATACCTCAACAAAAGAAGAATGGGCCAATATAATAAGAGTAACTTAATATAGAGCTGAGAGCCAAGAGATCAGCAATAAATCTTCTTTTTTGTTCTTCTTTTGCTGTTTTCCCTCATTTTTAAACCATCTTTCTGCTTGAACTTCTCTTAAACTGTGTAAAGTTCCTGCTCACTCTCTTTGGAAAAAAGTTGCTAACTAGAACCATAAATGATTCTTCGGTTTTCCCAAAGGAGAATCATTTTAATTCTTGCTAGAAGCTTTTTTTTTATGTCGGGTTCTAGGTAGAATGGAATGCCACATGGATCCTTTATAAAAGGTAAAACATTGAGCTGTTTATAACCCTCGATGAGAAGTTCTAAAGTAGAACCCGTTTATTGTGTAATGATTCCATCCAGAATCTGTTCTGGGGGCTCTATCCAGGATCTTTCCTCCTTCTACAGATGCTAACAAGGACCCACCTGGGGGTTCTACCAAGAGCCCTTTTATATTCCAAAAGGTTTGACCTAGGATACACGCAGGGGGTTCTTTTATATTCAAAGGATTTTATCCAGAACCCACTCAGGGAGTTCTATCAAGACCACTTTTATATTCCAAGAGTTCTACCGAGAAAATTTTTCATTTTCTTAATGGAACCCTCAGTCTTACAATGAACACTTGACAAAACCCTTTCTCCAGAAAAGGGTTCTTCAGAAGCAAATAGTTCAGGGTAGAACCTCAGCCCTTTGGGAAGAACCTGAGTCAAGGACTCATGTACGCTCTTGAAAATGAAGGGGCTGATTAGATGCATAAAGGGTTCTTCTGCCCTGTAGGAGAACCCTTTTTAGTATGACTCGTGCAGTTGTTGCCTGTTGCTTTTTTATAAAGGTTCCAGTTGGAACACTTTAAGACAGTTCTACCTAGAACCCAAAATAAAGGGTTATGCCTAGAACCACCTGGGAAAGGTTTCACCCAAAACCCCCTGTGGTGTAATGGTTCCCTCTCTGGGGGTTCTGTCCAGAACCTTTTTATAATCCAAGGGTATTTTCTAGAACCAACCACCCTTTTACATTATGCTATAAAGAACCCTTGACAAACCTTCAATCCCTGAAGAACTCTTCAGGGAACCTTTTTCCAAAAACGGTTCTTTGGATGGCAAGGATCTTAACAGAACCCTTAGTCTTACAGTGCAAGGAACCCTCCCGTCACAAAGGGTTCTTCAGAAGTAAATGGTTCTGGGTGGAACCTTCATTTCTTCGCATTAAATCCACTTCTTCCCCTTTGTTGTTGTTTTTCCGGCTCCATTTGGAGTGCCGTTAATGCTCCAAATCACTTGTTTTGCTTCTATTTTTAGCTTCCTCGTCTTTTGCCAAAACTTTCACTCGAGCTGCTCCCTCCGTTTCTTTTACATCCTCTTCTCGTTCTCTGTCTTTCTCCGCCTTTCCTTGCTCCCTCCGTTAGCCCAAATTTCACAGTTTCTCTGCTCACTTTCTCCCTCTCTTGCCCTCCTTCTGTCACTGTGATTAGAGGAGTTGAGGAGATCAGAGGGAAGAAAGCAGGACCAGCACCACTGACCTTTCCCCTCCTTCTCTTTCTCTCTCTCTCCTGTCTGTGCCAAGCTCACTTTCTCCTTGTTGTGTGTTTTCCTCTTTTTCTACTCCTCCTCCATCATTTTTTTTGTCTGCTGTTTACATGGTTGTCACTGAATCTGTCATCTTGGCCAGGTGGCAGTAGTAGTTGTAGTAGTAGTAATTTTTACTGTGTTTTCACCAGTTTTCTTGCAATATTCTAATTTCCTTACCTAATAACATTTATTAAAGTTTTCAATACTTATTTAAAAGAAAAAAGGTGGTACGGAGTGTTCATGTTACCCCATGTTTTCAACTATTGGTTATAGAAAATGCACAAAATTCACAGCCCTAGTTTGGGGACGTGACTTGGGTATCTTTCCAACACCAGTACTTGTAACTGAGTACAGATTTTCAGTACTCTTTACACCACTGGCTACTTAATATTTCTTGGCTAAAATGTTTTCAGAAACATATTTTAGTGCAGCATTTAGCTGTAATATGAGAAAGATTGTGATCAGGTGGCAGACATTTTGTGCCCTGCTTGGAAACACAGTCACATGTTTGGTTGTTCTGATTGGTTGATGGTCTGTCCAATAATATTGATAATGCCAGTGAATTGGTAATGCCCCTTGGGGCATAGGCTGTATGGAAAAAGTCTGTCTTTGGCTTTTAGTTGTGAAATATAAAGTTTTTTAGATCAAATTTGTTGCTTAGAGCAGCTATAATCAATATTTTCATAATATAATTTGACCCAAAAAAAAAAAAAAGACAAGTCTACAGAAAATTATCAATTATTTCTACTCATCTATTCAACCATGGATTTTTGGGGGGAGGGGTTTTAGCTTTGCTTTGATAGATTTGCTGTTTGGCGACAGGCAGCCATTTTCAGCCAAAAAGCTCAGATAAACCCATCATTCACCACCTGACCACCACCCAGCAGACAGCTGGAAACACAACTCCAAATAAATATTAATGTGGCTCTGTGTATCTGTAATTTATCATCGTTGTTTTTCCAGTTTGTTTCATTGCCCCCAAATGACCAAAAAAAAATCTATTAAATCAGGTTTAGGTTTGTTTGAAGCTCAGCTTTAACGTGTCATATGAGTCAATATGAATGATCTGAATATTTCTCAGACTCCTTCACATGGGGTACACTTCAGTCTTTCCCAGGCTCTCATTATATTAGACTGAGACCCAGACGAGACCAGCTGACGATTACTTCCAGGGGTCCTGGAGGGTCCTTGACCTCCTTTATTGTGGATATGAACGCTCACAGACTGCGGTCATACTAACTAATACACCTCCTCACATTTTCTCCTCACCCCCGTCTCCTCCACGTCTGTCCACCCCGCCAGCACCCTTTCATCCTCTAATCAGGCCGAAAAGCCGGCCATGACCTTTGAGTTTGACCCCAAAGAGACCCCCGAACCGTGGACTCATATGAGACCTTTACTCCCATATTCACACGAGGTCATAACTGTTCATCTATCAAATATTTATAAATAGTTTAGACTCACATACAGTATTTAACATGTACAAACACGCAGATATGTAGAAGACAAACAACACTCTGTGCTCCACATGTGGTCCGTCACCTCCCACCCAGAGTGAATAGATGGCATTTAGTGTTTTAAGAGCCTCATATATATGAGCTTATGTCACTCATATGTCAGCTTATAAATGCTCTGTCTAAAAAGCACTGCGTGATGTTTGGTAGATATCTCAAGAATGTCACCCTTAAAGCAATAAAGGTTAATCTAGAGTTCAGTTGGAGTTTATGAGCTGTGGTGAGTTTGTTTACTGTGTGTTTGATGGTGAGTGTGAGGAGCAAAAATGGATTTCAACAAACTGCTGGTGCCCCAACTGAGAAAACAAACAAGTCACAGGAACATTATCAAAGGGGCTAACTAGAACCAAAAGGGTTCTTTGGCTTGTCTGTGCTGGAGAACCCTATTTGGTATGACTTAGGTTCCTCTTGGAACCCTTTCAGAGAGCTCCACCTAGAACCCAACATAAAGGATTATACCCAGAGCTAGTATCTGTGAAAGGTTTCATCCGAAACCCACTATGAGAGGTTCTAAAGGAGAACCATTTTATGGTGTAATTGTTCCACCCAGAACCCTCTCAGGGTTTTTTGTCCAGCTTCCAAGGGTACTAACAAGAACTCACCCAGGGGGCTTTACCGAGAACCCATTTATATTACAAAGGTTTTTTAGGAGAACCCACCGAGGAGGTTCTATCAGGAAATCTTTCTTATTTCAAGGTTTGATTTAATCGAGAACACACTCAGGATGTTCTACTGAGAACCATTTTATATTCTAAGGGTTTTATTTAGAATACACCCAGGGGGCTCTACCAAGAACCCTTTTATATTCCAAAGGTTTCATCTAGAACCCACCCAGAGAATTATACGAGAACCCATTTATATTCCAAGGGTTTTATCCAGAACCCACCCAGGGGGTTCTACTGAAACCCTTTATGTTATACAAGGGTTTTTTATGAGAACCCTAACCCTAACCCAGGGGGTTCTACCTGGAAACCTTTTATATTCCAAGGAACTCTTGTATATCCCAAGGGTGGTTCTGGGTAGAACCTTATCACTTCATAAAGAACCCTTTTGGAACCCTGATTTCTAAGAGTAAAGAGCACAGGGTTTTCCCGGGGCTGCTGCTGGTATCAATGGCTCTGTTCTTTGCTCGGAGGTTTAACTCTGGTTGTAGTTAAGGTTGGTGGTTTGTGTCTCTGTCACTAATCAAGAACCAGAGACAAAGAAGAAGAACCGGAGATCACACAGCGACTCATCTGTCCCCAGTTAGAAAACACAGAAGAGTCTGAGAAGAGACAAACACAGTTTCAGCACAGTACAAAAGGAGAAAACACAGTTTATAACCTTTAGAACATGATGGTACATGTCATGTTTGATATATAATTAGATCACTTTTTCAATCAGCACCCAGCGTCAGCACTGACTGGATCTGATCCTTCCTTAAATCCTCCTTAAATCCCTTTGCCTCTGTTAAATTGCTGTAAATCTGCCAACTTCTCATTGATGCAATTATTAGGATTCCTCGCATCCACATGACTACTTGGATCTTTGCTCTTCTGACTCGGTTTTCTGTCATTTTGTTAGATCTTTTTCCTTTTTTCATGAAGGAATTTGAACAAAAACTTGTTCTTTTGCAGCTGCACCATCCTTAAAGCTCATGTAGCTGTTGCATTTAGGTCTTGAAGTGTCTAAAGAATGGAGGATTTGAACGCCAGAATGTCACATATATTCCCAAAGCATTGTTTGTAATCTGTGCCTCTTTTTTTTGTTTGTTTCTGCAGGGTACCAAGTTTGACGAGCCGTGTGCAGGCCTGGACTGTAGCTCAGGATGCAGGTGCAACCCAGAGAAAGGCAGCAGGGTGAGTCACGTCTTATCTGCATGATGCCGTCTTGGCTCTTGTGCAGTCATTTGCACATGCACAATTGCAGTTTTCCTCATCGGTATTCAAAGAACATCACTATTTTAGCTCCTATTCGTTACGTTGTTACGTTTTCTCTCAGGAATGATGAAACTTAAATTCTTCAATCATGTAAGGCAAGCAGTTTTCAGCCTGAGTGGTCAAAAAGTAATAAAACGATTAATTCATTCAGCAGAAATGGTCATACTACCGTGACAAAAAGTAGACATGTTTCGTCACAACATTAAAGGGATAGTTCACCCAAAAATTTACATTTGAAATCTGGTCACCATTCACTTACATTGTTTAGGAGGTTCTGCAGCACTGTTTTGCAGTCTAACAAAATAAACCTGAACCTCAATCGCCATGAGGGTGAGTATATAATGACTGAATTTTCATTTTTGGTGAACTATCCCTTTAAGACATTACAAGTTTAAGCGTAATCTGTTGATTGTGATTGTAAATACAGATAAAATATATAATGCCACCATGAAGTTCAAATATCAGCTCATTATTATTCAGTTTCTTTACAGTTTTTAATTACAGCAGTTTTAATTCCAAAATATCCTTTTTTTTTTTCAAAGTTATTCAGTTATTCCAGAATGTCATCACAATATATTTATTTTCCAATCAGGACAAACAGGGTATGATCAGCTGTGTGATTGGCTGCTTAGCTTTATAATTCGGTAACCCACAAAACTGTGTTTAGTTTGTGGCAAATGTACATTTTCTGTTAAAGAAAAGCAGTGAATTAGACTGTTATTGTTAAAAACATACATTAGTTATTATTTATTGTTGAATATAATGTTCCCATTAAACCAAAAAACTATTATCATTTTAAATTGTAAGTTATTAATCATGTCCATTTATGTTGAAAGCTGCCTTTTTTTATAACGCACACTTTGGTCGGGTTTGCTGCATAAATAAATATAGAAGCATAACGAGAGATAATGTCGGTCAGTGGTTTTCATATTTTAACTATTCATCATAGCAGATTACAGACAGATAAAGCTAATATTCATTGTACTGAGCAGGTTGATAAGCTGTTGGCTGTGAGATCAGGAGACTAATCAGAGTTAATTTTGTTGTTTGACTACAATACAAACCCACAAAACTGTGTTTAGTCTGTGAAAAGTGCATTCAAGTTCAAGTTAGGGTCCAATTAAAAGAACAATTCTAGGAATTTCAGTTGCGGAAACAAGTAAATTGCCCCCACTTCATTAAGAAACAATGTCCTCGGGGCTCCGGTTTTAATTTTTATCTTTTTACATCGCTATTATCACCCACAGATGTGATCACAACGTGTCACGAATCAAAGTGAGCGCAGCGTCAGTTTGTGTTACACATGTTTCAACAGTCCTTATCTACAGACGGCGCTGTGATTTCTCCGGGTGACGAATCAGACGCCCACAAGAAAACAAAACAGTGTCTGCAGGCGAGGAGCTCATTTTCTTGTCACTGGTACCATGAAATTAACATCAGCTGTCTGTTAGCAGTGATATGCAAACAAGTGTTGACAGACTGAGATATGATCTGCTATCGATGAATGACTGCACATTCTTACAACAACCGGAGGTGGAGCATCCTTTTCTAAAGTTCACGTCAGTACAAATACGAAGACAACACTGTGAAAATATTCAATACAAGTAAAAGTCGGAGCATACTTATGTTCAGTGTTCCTATTTTCAGTGCAGTTAACTGCTGAAAAATGTCTGAAAAGTTCAGAAGAAGAGGAAGCAACAAATGCAGTCACTCAGCCTCGTGCAAGAACATTTTCGTATTCTTATCTTAAATTTCTCTTGTCACAAACGCTCGTGAATTCAGATAAATGTGTAAATGATCCAGCTGTGCGTATTTGAGTGCACGTGCATGAGACTTGTAAATTAGCATAGTTAACGTCCCAGTAATACCATATATGGCTGTGTTTCCTGCTCCACGTCGGGAAGCGTTCATTCATGAAAATAGCATCAAACAGAAAAAAGAAGAACTTTACGAGTTTGGAGTTTGACGTCCTGCTTTCAGAGATCAATAAAGGAAAATCTGTCATTTTAACGCATCAGCAGTGGAATTAAAAGAGCTGCTAAAGCAAAGAAACGGGAAAAGCGAGTGTTGTTAATGCCGTGTTACCTGAGGGTCGGATTGTCACTGAAATAAAGTAGAAATGTCTCGATATGAAAATGACTTCAGAGGAAAAAAAAAACCACTCATCACAGGCACAGTAAGGGGCATCGATGACCGCAGCAGGAGGAGAGAGTTAAGGGGAAGTTTTCATCACGGAGACAGAGGACAGAATACGTGAGGATGTTCACCTGGACAGAGACTTTATAAACCTGCATGTTCAGATATACAGCCAACACACCTGACAGCAGGTAATAATAGATCATTGAATGAATGATGAGAGGCTTTATATTTTAATTTACATGTAAATTTATAATATGTAAATTTAGATTATTTTATAAGTTGAAATGTAGTCAAACATTAGTGAAAAACTTCAGTTTGCACATGACTCTACGACAGGTCTGGACCACTCGGAAATTGTGTTTCTTAAACAGGTCAACTTTTCATGGTGTCAGAAAAAACAGCTTTGTGTCAAAGCATAATCCATAAAATAACACAACATATAGCCAGGGTTTCTACAGGTTAAAATTAGTCTATAATATAGTAATCTAAAATGTCTTGCATAAACTTCAGTCTTACTTTTAAACATTTTTTAGGAAAAAATTGTATTGACAAACTGTAACAACTACCAAACTAAGCCAACATTAAATAAATAATCTAAATAATCTTATATTTAAAGGGATAGTTCACTCAAAAATGAAAATTCAGCCATTATCTACTCACCCTTGTGCTGATAGAAGGAGGGATTTAGTGTTTTAGTTCACCAGATGAGCAGTATGGAGGCATTTTATGTTTGTTTGTTTTTTTTTTATTTCTGTTGTTTTTTCCATTTCAAACTGGTCAAAATTCACTCATACGTACATGGTTTTCACTTGACAGAAACATTTTTGAAAAACTGTAATCTGAAAAGTAACTGAAGTACCATATTTACCTCTGAAATGTTAATTAAAAGTATTTTTACAGTTCTTGCATGAATGTACTAAGAGTCAAATCCCAGAACTGCTTATAATATATGTTACACTTCATGCACTTATCTCAGTATATAAACATGCTGTATATATTCCTTCCTTCCACCTGTCAGCTGTTTGGCTTTAGTGGCGACAAACAGAGCTGCTCTGCTCTCTGATTTATGACTAAATGTGACATTTAGGAGCCTTTAGCCTTCAGATTTCTGTGGGTGTTTTATACGTCAGTATAAACCTGCTGGCTTGTATAAATTCCTGTACACTAACAAGCATCCATAAGTGCTGCAGCAGCAGCATCAGGTCAGAGGGGTGAAGGCCGTAAATAAGTGGGAGGGTTTCTCTTTAGGTTATGATTTTGAAAAGTGAGGGGGGACGTGTCCTCCCTATTCCCAGTGGGAATCACATCCTTTAATGCAGTAATTTTTTTAGCTAAAAGACGGTCTTTTACAGAGTAACTGTCGCTTTTATTGCCACATTTTACCTTCTGGTTGCATTGTTAATTCTTACTGAAATCTTTATAAGTTACCATCACTGCTCATGCTAGGCTTAGGAAGTAATAGATTACATGTAATGGGATTACATAATGTGGTTACAAAGAAAAGGTAGCTGTATTCTATTACAGTTACAGATAAAAAAGAGACGTAACCAGATTACAGATACATTCAGTAAAAATGGGAGTTATTAAAAGTTCATTGTTTATTAAAGTTTTAAAATTAAGAACAGCATCAATTCATTAGCATGGCCTCTGGTGAAAAAATGCTTCACTGGATGGAAATTTAAGCATTTTTTTTAAAATCAATCAGTCGTATACCAAACAACGAACATAAAACACCTGATTTATGTATTATTAATTGATTATCAAATTAATTTGCATCGATTGTGATAGTTGCTTAATCATTTTGAATCATTTTTAATTGAAAAAAAGTCAAAATTCTCTGTTTTCAGCTTCTTAAATGTGAATGTTTTTACTCTTCTCTAAGAGTAATTTGGAATTTTAGGACGTCATCTAGAGCTTTGATCATTTTTCACCTTTTTCTGACATTTTATGGACCAAACAACTAATTGATTAATAGAGAAAATAATCAACGGATTAATAGATGATGAAAATAATGGTTAGTTGCAGCCCTAAAAACACTATCAGGCTAAACAATTTCACCACATTTTATACTGAGGGACTCCAGAAGTAATGGAAAGTAATCAAATTGCAGTGCTTTAATATTGTGATGTTTTTTTTTAACTGGAATAGATTTTTAAAGTAACCCTTGAAACCCTGCTCATGCATGTCTCCATGGAGGAAAAAACTGTGGAAACTGTGGAAAAAAAACAAAAAAAACCACAACAACCCCCTGCCGAGAGCCGTGTGTGTGTTCACCTCGGGCTAAAACCAGACTAACTGTAATCTTCACACTCTGACAGCCTGTATCCAAACAACAATTACTGTCTGACACGGAGGGCTGCACTTACCGCCTGCCTACTGTACGCCACTTCAGCTAAATAACACAGTGACGACCTCCACATCACACCCAGGTACCTGCAGCTAAATGATATAGCTCAGGTAATACCGCCGACCTGCCTCTGTACAGGCCTCCCGCAGGGGGCCTAAATGACACGGCAGCGGCCGCGGCTGTTACACCTTCTTCACCTGTTGTTGTTGGGAGACGTTTAAGGTGCTTATTTGTCTCTTTGCAGTTTTACTTTTGTGCTCGCAGGTCAGAGAGGTGAGCCATGCTCGCGATCATAGCCGTTAACGGTCCTTATTTCACAGCGGGGGGAAAGTGGTTTAGGACAGCGTCTGTGCACGATGGAGACGCGGGATGGTTTCTCTTTTTCACTCCTAGATGAGAGCTACATTATAGATATTTAGTATATTTTAACAGCTTCATTTTGCCGTCAGGCAGCCTTGTTTCTGACAGGAAACTGCCACTATAGAAGCCAAGTATCACTGTCTCCAAACCAATCAAACTCCACAGGTGAAATCAGTAATCTGACCTTGCTGAACACAGGAGTAGCTGGTCTGCCGCTGCCTTGATCTAATGAGTCAGTCCATTAACTGCTGAGAATTAGATTTAAAGAAGTTCCAGTTCACATGGCTTCATCATGTTTCCTTATCAGTATTTTCTACATTCTATATATTCTAAATTTTCATATTCATGTTAATGTCAATATTCGCTTATCTTATGACTCTACACAAAATATTCTATTCAATAAATGTTTTTCGTACCTCATTCTGTTCTTTAAGATCTACTTATTCTTTGACTGACAGATGGAACAAACTGGTTTAAAGGAGGGAGGACTGTAGTGGGAGCACTGGGCTGTGTGGAACAGTTTGCCCAGAATTTTTCTTAGGGCCCCATTGAGGCCAGGACCAGCTCTGTCCTTTATGAACATAATTTAGATCATTTTATAACATTTTATCTTTAATTTCAAAGTGAGCGAAAGTTCATCTGTGTTGCATCTGCAGCTGTGTTCCCTTAAAAAACTGCCATAACGTGTAATTTTCAGTATTATATACACATACAGACCCTATATTATGGCATCACTGCAGCCCCTGAGATAAAAGATGGAAAAATATCAGAGCTAAACATTCTCCTGTAATTGTCTCTCTGTATGTTTAGTTTGTTTTGGACCAGAATCAGCAGTTGTCTCAGTTTTTCCCATATGACTCGAGAGGATGTTCATCATCGACGTTCACACGGGCTTAAATCATGTTTATTATATAATGAAGGTGCCGAGCCCGCAGGAGAGTTTGGCACCTTTTGCTAAAAAAAAGATAACAACACAGGTAATGAGATGAATCAAACACGGCCGAGGTCTGACAGAGTGTTACTGACAGACTGTAAATGGAGTCTTGTATTAATCTGGAGATGCTCTGTTGATCCCTGAGGGGAAACTTTTTTTTTTTTGTCTTTTTGCCTGTCAGGGTCAGTTATGAAGCACTACAAATGATGGGGTTTATCAAAAGTTCATCTCTTAAAGAAATCAATCATGGCAATTCATAGACACAGAAAAATGCTGCGCGAACACAATGACTGTCTCAGTACAGATATTGTACTCGAGAAGAAATAAAACTCTGCTGATGCAAAAGCGGAAGGAAACTATGAAAGCCCATTTAGGCCAGTGTGGTGAAAAAAAAAAGATCCTGTAAGTCAAGAAACGTTATCAAAATAATCACGTAGAATATGTAATAATGAGACAGCCAGAGTAACTCATTATTTGAGAAACTTTTTCATGATTCTGAGATACTAAGTCTTTATTTTGATATGATAAGTGATTATTTTGAGATAATAAAAGTTATTTTGATATAGTAAATCTTTATTTTAAATATACTAACTCTTTATTTTTAATATAACAAGTAATTATTTTGAGAGTTTCTAGTTATTTTGAGATAAGTCTTATTTTGAAATACTAAGTCTTTATTTTGAGATAATAGGTCTTTATTTTGAGAGAAAAAGTCTTTATTTTGATACAATATGTCTTTATTTTTAAAATTTTGCGAAAGTTTCTCCGACTATAAGATCTTTTTTTTTTCATCACATTGGCAGAAATGGGCTTCCATATCATCTCATTAATAATGTGTCAGTTCACATTTCCTGAGTTCATTTTTAAGAATTAAAACCAAATTGTTAAATATAAACCTTCCCATATAAAAGGGAGAACAGGAAGCACATTCACAGAACTTGACGAAATGAAAACACAACAGCAAATTAATTAAAGTTAAAGGAACTGTGCTACATTACGGGAAATATGTTTATTTCCTTTCTTGGCAAGAGCTGGATGATAAGATTGACAGCACTCTCACATCAGTCTGTCCGATACAGAGCTGATTAGCTTAGCTTAGCATAAAGACTGGAAAAGGAGGGAAACAGCTCACCTGGCTCTGTCTAAAGGTAACACAGTCTGCCTGTACCACCACCTCTAAAGCTCATCAATCAACACTTTAAGTTTCGTTTGTTAAACTTGTGCAAAAAAATGAAGCGTACATGAGGTTATATTTGGGCTTTTTTCCCCTGTTTCCAGTCTTTCTGTGAAGCTAAGTTAGTCAGCTGCTGGCTGTAGCTTCATTTTGACCATACAGATGTGGAGAGGCATCATTCTTCTTATCTAACTCCTGTCAAAATATTGAATGAATTTAAAGCACCAACAACAAATCCATTTTTCACCCTCGTCTCTTATGTTCGAGGCCGTCACCCTCAGATTGACACTGAAAGCATGTTGAACCTTTGCCAACATACCAACAAAACTCCTCATATTTCCATTGCTGCTTGCTGCCGTTTGCCCCGTACAGATGTTGAGGCTCATACCTACCAACATCTGTGCCAATAACTCTCGAGGGCATCACACACGCTGGAACATTTTATCACTTATAGACGAGGAGGGCAGGACTGGCATGTCAAGACATAAAAAAATATATGTTTCCACCAGCCTGTAAATGTGACATAAAAACAAACATCCTGTAATTAGATGGATCGGGTGGATTAAATAGTATATTTGATAGAACGAGAGATTGATATGCATTGTAAATCCATTGCTAATGCCTGGAGTGACCCTGCTCCCCTGGGTGATTAAGTCCGACCCCGGCGCAAACACAGCAAAGACACAATCCAGACGGTGTGTGTGTTGGTTTTCATTATTAACAGCCCAAAGGGGCTTCAGTTTTACTTTAAGTCCTGAGCAAACACAGAGCTCAAGTGTTTAAAAGCTCGTGTTCATGTGTTTTACCTTCCTGGCTTTAATATCTGTGTCATATTGGATCCATTAGGTCCAATAACATCCGCTCCCGTTGGGGAAAGCTCGCGTGTCAAAGGGCAGCATCAGGGATGAGTGTGTGTGTGTGTTCGAGGTTCCAGAGCTTTTCAAGTCGCAAACAGGTCAGGAAGGATGTGCTTTATTTAATTATGCCAGACCTCCATCTGTTTCAATCAGAGACAAAGAGACAGACACAGAGAGGGGACTTCCTAATTTTGTCAAGATGCCAGCGGGGAGGGGGGACGACTCGACATTTTCTGTGTCACGCTGGAGTGAAAGTTCCTCAACCAATCAGTGTGTTTCTGCAGCGATAACATCTTCATTCTGTGCATTAAAGTTATTAGAGCTAAAGGATCCACTAAGCTGGAAGTAAGGACGCCTTAAAGGGGTAGTTCACCCCAAAAAATTAAAATTCAGTCATTATCTACTCAAGCTCATGTCGATTGAAGGTCAGCATGACATTTTATGGACCAAACAACTAATCAATTAGTGGAAAAATTAATTGCTAGATTGATCAACAGTTGAAAAATAGGTCCAAACATGGCTAAAAGAAGGAAAAAGCAAGACACATGCACTCTTTCTCACACACACTGCAGACAACAAAAGGGGGAGGCTGGAATAAAGGATGAATAGAGAGGAAAAGAGAGAGTGCAGCAGCCGCCCCTTTTTAAAATACGATGAGGGTAAAGTGATAGTGGATGTGTGTCTCGGTGGGATGGGAAGATAAGAAAAGGAGGGATGAAACCCCTCTGCGGGGCCTCTCGATGAAAGACTGCGTCTCTCCATCCCTGAATTCCTTTACTTTAATCCCGAAGCAGGTAGAGACACAGAGACAGACAGAGACAGAGAGACAGAGAGAGAGAGAGAGAGTTCCTTCTATGTCAAAGCAGACCAGAGAGAGAGAGAGAGAGAGAGAGACAGTAGTAAAGGAAGATGAGACAGATTGACCAACATTTTCAGTTTTGCTCCTGAAGCAGAGGTGTGAGGAAAAGGGAGACTTAAAGGGGTAGTTCGGATTATTTGAAGTGGGGTTGCACTTATCCATAGTCAGTGGTAGGAGTTCTGGTGCAGGGAGCTAAACAATGAACTGCTGTGGACAAGGTCAGCAGCAAAGTGTATTTTAGCCACTTATAAGAAGGCCACCCTGGAAAAAAATCTGACTTTCCTGCTGGGAAAATGCTGTTGTACAGCTGTTTTTTAAGCTAAACATCACTAAATAATATCAACCAAAGTCCATGAGGAAATCAGTCATTTTACCTCACAGAAGACAGGAGATGTTTGTCTACCGCTGCCTTGATCTGTTAGTTTGTTTGTGTTATTGTGTGATTTTGGTGAACCTGAACTAAGATTTTAAAACACAAAAGTCACACAATAACACAAACAGACCCACAGATCGAGGCAGTAGTAGACCAGCAAATCTTGTTTTCTGTGAGGTAAAATTACTGATTTTGCCTATGGAGTTTGGCTGGTTTGGAGAGATCAATATTTGACTTATACAATGGCTGCAGTTTCCCATCAAAGCAGAGTAAGGTGATGAAAATATTCTAAATGTAGTGTAGACTTAAACTAATATAGATTTGGGCGTCCCTGTGGCTCAGTTGGTGGAGCGTGCGCCCCATGTGCTGAGGCTGTCAGTCCTCTACAGCGGCCACCAGTTTACCTCCCGCCTGCAGCCCATGTGCTGCATGTCATCCCCTCTCTCTCTACCCCCTTAAAACCCTTTTTCATACCTTCAGTTGTCCCTATCAAATAGAGGCAAAACATATAGATTTTTATAGGTGGCTAAAGTACATTTTGCTACAGAACCTGTCAACAGCAGTACATTGCTTCAAATAATCCGAACTATACCTTTAATACCCAAACAAGAGAAGAAAATGGAAAGAAGGAGGGTAAGAAAAAAGGGAAAGCAATAGTGAGGCTTAAAATCAGATGGAAGACCATATGTCTATATATATTGTGTCAAACACACACATAACACACACACATCAGCTCAGATTGCACACAGATAATCATAGCTGGCTGCAGCACGACCCCGAGACAAGCATGAACGATGACTTTGATCTCCCTCTTTCTGTCTCTTCTGTCTCTCCCTTATCTTTCAATATATCTCCAACCAACCACCCCGACCACCCTCCACCCCCTCCTCACACACACGCACACACACCCCTCGTCTCTCCATGCGTTCTCTAATGTGTGCGTTGTGTTCGTGATTATTAACCTTGCCCTGGTTTCGCTGAGTGAGCGCTTGTGAGTGTATTTTAGGGGTTATTATATGTGTGGTTACTTTTATGTTTCTGTGTGTGTGTGTGTGTGTGTGTGTGTGTGTGTGTGAACATGTATATGGCGGTGTACCTATAGACCAGACTAATGTATAGGACAGGTCTTATCACACACTCGTGGGCCCCTGGATGGCATTTTATCTCACTGTCCCTCCTGTTGAGGCAGGAGTCTAAAAATGGATGGTGGTGGTCTTTGTTTAGGCTTCATCTTAACACACACACACACACACACACACACACACACACACACACACACACACACACACACACACACACACACACCGCAGATGTATAAAATGGCGGTAGAGCAGCCATTTTGCCTCCCTTTTGTCCAAAATGTCTCGACAAACAAAACCCCACCTCCTTGTCTTTTAGTCTGAGCTGTAATGATGGAAGGATGCAATTTAGCTTCGAATGCACACACACACACACTCTCTCTCTCTCTCTCTCACACACACACACAACACACACACACACACCTTACACTCACAGGCCTCTCATCCACTCAGAGTTTAGTCTAGGAAAGGTCAAAGGTCACTGTCAACACAAAGGCGGGGTAAAGCAGAAGGTCAGGGGCACCAGGATCACAGACTCCGAGGTGTGTGTGTGCGTGTGTGTGTGTGTGTGTGTGTGTGTGTGTGGTGTGTGTGTGTGTGTTTTCAGACTTTTTTCTGTCTCTCCTCTCTCATCACTCTCAGCCTCTTTCTCCCCCTTTCTCTCATATTGTCTTGTATCTTTGAAGGCTTTGAAGCCTAAAACTTTATTTATTATTACACACAAAGATAAAGCAACAATGACAGAGAAGTACAGAAGAAGAAAATGATGCAAAATCTTAATTGTGTCACTCAGTTTGTTTCCTGTGCAGCTGAAATTAAAACTACAACAAAAGAGACAAGAAGGAGTTCATATGTAAAGATCTGTATCAAAGACCTGTCGCTGCATCACCTCAGTTTCTAATGCACACTACTGCCCTCACATGGCTCCTTTAGGAACTGCTCAGAAGTTACTCTACTATGTATGAGTCACTCTATTTTCAGTTCAATTCAAAGCATTGCCAAAGCACTCCCTGTCCTCCCCAAAATCTATTTGATGCTATTATAATATGAAAAACAACTATCTGCAGTCATCTGTTTATGTCTTATTATTGTCGTAACACTTAAATGCAATTTAAACCCACAGAAAAAGCTAATAAGTGGACCTTAAAGGGATAGTTCACCCAAAAAATGAAAATTAAGTCATTATCTATTCACCCTCATTCTGATTGAAGGTCAGGTTTAGTTTTTTTTAGTCCACAAAACACTGCTGGAGTTTCACAGGAAAACAGCACTGCAGAATCTCCTAAACAATGGAAGTGAATGGTGACAAGTTTTCAAATGTAAAAAAACAACTGGAAACGAAAAACATAAAATGCCTCCATACTGCTCGTCTGCTGTAATCCAAGTCTTATAAAGTGCTGAAATGACATTCACACACCAAGTTCAGACAGGGTGCATGTGAACGTGGCTCCAAGCTAAAGATCTACAGTGAAGATTTAAGCTAAAAACATGGCGTAAAACTGAAACTGGTCACCATTCATTTTAATTGTTTGGGAGATTCTGCAGCGCTGTTTTCCTGTGAAAATCCAGCAGTGTTTTGTGGACTAAAAAAACTAAACCTGACCTTCAATCAGCATGAGGGTGATTAGATAATGACTGAATTTTCAATTTTTAACATGGTCAATCACAGTCTTATTGAAAACTTCCAGTGTTGTTACTGTAAATACTTGAGGATTAATAACAAGGTTGAACATTATCCTGCAAGTCTGAGTGCTCAGATCTGATTTTTTTTTGTTTGTTTGGTTGGTTGTTCACGCTTTCTTTTACATGCGGCCAGTATCAGATCCCAGTGTGAACTGACCTGCACGAGCAAAAGAAAAATAACAAGACTTCACACGCAGAACACTGTTGTAAGAAAGTAAACAAGGAAGCCACTGATGAGAAGATAGAGAGACAAGTTTTTAATTATGGCTTTTTGCGGAGCTGTTTGTGTGTGGAAGCACCAGGAGTGGTGGGACTGTGCTGTGATTGGCTTCGCAGAAACAGATTTCACCCAAAATTTCAGGATGTCAACGGCTGTTTTTAACTATATCTATTAGCGCCTCTCTCGCGGCAGTATTTAGAATAACATAAAAGCCACATGAATTCAGATATGATCGTAGCTACTAAATCAGATCTGTATCTGATTCAGGAACACATGAAAGTGTCAAAAATTTAGAACTGAAAAGCTCAGATTCCAGGTGATTTGTGCTGATTGCAAATGTGAAAATATGAGCAAATATATATATATATATATATATATGTATATATATTCCTTAAAGCATGTCTCATAAGTTAAATACACATTAAAACATTGTAATATGAACTTCTGAAGTACTTTTACTTTGAAGTGTAGAAGGAAACTTACAGAAAAGCACCAGTAACTTACATTTTTGTTTGATTTTAGACATTAAAGTGATGTTTTTATTCATCTAATCTTAATTACAGTCTCATCCACACAGCTCAAAGAACGTAAAAGAGTGAGAATACTGAATAAAAGTAATTGAAGTGGAAAAATAGTTCTCATTGGTTTCACACCTTCTGTTTTTTGTGCACAGTTAGACACCTTCTGGGTGATCTCATATCTGACAAACACACACACACACACACACACACATTTATACGAAGTGCAGGAATGTACAGAACTGGTTATTACTGATTTTATTGGCTCTTGTGATTTGATGTGATCATGACGGCACAATTATTTATGACATTTCCACTCATACACACACACACATATGAACGGTTAACATAAATCCAAACTATTATTTATGGCCTTTTTCTTTTTTTCTTTCCATCAGAGTTGTCCTGCCCTGCTTGTTAATGTTAATGTTAAACATGTAGATGCTCATCACCTTTAAACAGGAGAAAAATACTTTAGGATGTGCAATTATGTGTGTGTGGTATGAATTAAATCTTAATCTATGCAAACACTCGCGTGTGCAGTTTTATTCAAAACCAAGCACAGTGTAGGTAGAGGAAGATGTCACTTGCGCTGTCTTTGATGTGGGCCCTCAGTATGTGGTCAGGGGCCTCACCTGCAGGTTGGGTGGGCGTCAGATTCTATCAGGAGGGACTTCAGCTGACCGTATCTGTGGGCTCTTGTTTTGAAGGAGCAGAGCGAGGAGATAAGTGGAGGAAAAGAATCCCACTCTGCTGCTGATGCACACACACATGCACACACACACACACGCACACACTGATAGAGAAAATCTGCACATTAGCAGAGCATTAACAAGCTCTGCAGGAATCTCAATCCCGACCTAACTAAACACAGCTGGATGGAGCTCGTCTTCACACACTTCGCTTCTTCTGTCGGACAGACAGGAAAACGTGACCACATCTCCTCTTCCTCCATAAACACAGAGAGGTGAAGCTGAAAGAAAACCAGGAGCTTTTTTGTTTTTTGGATTAATTAAGTCTGAATCTTGTTGTTTTTGTTTGTCGTCTCTCACGTTCTTGTCTGACTCTGCTGTCAACAGACCTCGGGGGTTTTTAGTAAACGAGAGTTTGCTCCAGATGATTTTTGATGGTTCTGATGTTTGTAGGTTGGATTTTACTCTGATAGTCACGTCAGTAAAAATCCTCTGAGAATAATGACATTTTGTCCGGCAGATTTCAAACTTCAGAAGGCCAAAATGTCTGATGGGAAATATGCCAAAAAAAAAACATAAAAGATCTAAAATAAAAATAGCGCATTTAAAAATAATCTAAGTGAAATACCTGTGATTATTTTCTGTTCAATACTGAAGTTTTTTGCATGCTCTGCATAGGGTTAAACAGCGACTGCATTAAGCTGTAACTTGCAAGAACGACATGTCTGGCCAAGTGGTGCGATCCACAGTACTGAAAGCAGTGTTTAATGCATTTAGTTCTACCAAGTTAAATTAGCATTCAGTTTTATTTTATGTGATCACATTCTCTATATATCCATAGGATGAGGAATGCAGGATATAGCATGGGAAAGTTGAGAACCACTGTGCATGGTGCACTGTTTTCCAGTAATGCACTGGAGCGCACGAAGCGCAAACAGCAACACAGTTCCATTATCAGTTTTAATGCACAATTTGTTCGTAGCAAAAGTTGGCTTTGCATGCTTTTTGAACAAACCTACGCTCAAGGGCCTACTGTAGGTTTAATTTCAACATTAGGGAGGGGCAATTATTATGCAGGAGTCCTTCAACAGGAAATCTTGAGTGCCAAACACTTAATTTCTTTCATTATAGTTTTTTTATGCACCAATTTGTGCCTTTTCTGCATATATCCGTGGTGAAATTGTCTTTAAAATTTAAATTTTAAAATTGGACACAGTAAGGAAGTTCTTCAAAATAAAAGTTCTCTGCTAATGTTTTTTTTTTTCAGGTAGGGGGCCTCTCTCCCTCCATGCACCCCAAAACCTGTGCCCAAGACTTTGCTTAAACAGATCATCAAACAGTAATCATTTAGAAATATTAACAAGAAGCACAACATAAAGACAGCAAAGTAACTAAAATTTAGCTAAATAAAAGTGCAAAAGATAAAATTTTGCAGGTTGATTTGCAAGGAGACATGACCGACCTATCAGTCTTTATTTATTGTATACAGTGAGGATTATAACTTATATAAAGAGATGGTATCACTTGTGAGTTGGCAAATACCTCATCTCTCCCACTGTATGCTCCCACATACGCTGCTTTGTCCTTAATGATATATTGTGACTCATTCACTGCTCTCAGTTCTTCGTCCCATCACCCCCATCACTCTCTTTGCTCCATCTGGGACACTTCTTTCCCCTGCACTGTTCTTGCCTCTTTTTAGTTACCCTTTAACTGATGCTGCCGTCCTATCTTGATGGTTCCTCCCCAAAACACACTGTGGCGTGGTCGTGAAAAAGGAAAAAAAGAAGCTCAATCTCGAGATGATATCTTAAACGCAGGGTGTAACTCACATGTCTGGTTTGCTCAACAAAGGAGCATTTTTATCCATAATTGAACTTTATTACTCACAGCAGCAGTGGAGACTAGTGGGGATGCTGCAGCATCACAGAGAAAACAGTTTTTACACTAAAATGAATGAAGTGTAATCCCCCCCCCCCCCCCCCCCCCCGAGAGCCAAGCAACTCATAATTTAGCGGAGTAATTGATTTTTAAGCTGTTACCAAACATCAGTCACATCTGTACATTGGTTTTTAAAGATCGTAACAGTTTAAACGAGCCATACATGCTAATTACATCTGGTGTTGTCGTCACCTCGGGCTAATTTTTTCGTTTCAGCCCCAGTTACACCATTTAGTTCAAGTGGAGTTTATGGCTTTCCAAGCGACTCATCCTGAGCAGCTTATTGTGGGAGATTTTGATTCTTTGTTGGAGAACATGTTTAGTTTCACTTGTTTGCATTCAGATGACAAAAAGACACACAAAAAAAAAAAAACAAAAAAAAAAAAAAACAAGAAACCAATCATCTCACACTGTAGCTCAGTCCCTGTCCAGCAGCTGAGAAAACACAGCGACTTTATGACATCATCACCGTGGGACAGCAGGGCCCGCTGGCCACTAATGGGGTTTTTACTGGAGGGGAAAGCACCTGGATGAAAAGAGAGAACAGGTTGTTTGTTTAATGGCGGCCATCAGCACAAACAGATGAGTCAGAGGTACAGAGGAGGGGTGGGAATCAGTCTGAGGGAGCATGGAAACAGGCAGGAAAGAAAGGCCTGCTGGGATATCTACGTCTGAATAGAGTGATTCAACAATAGTTTGATAAGAGATAAGGTTTTTAGGTGCTTTTTTTGTTCGAGCAGTGACTTGACCCTCATGTTTTTGAGGATACACTCAGGATGCACAATATTGATTTGTTGCCAATATCAATATTTATATTTTCCAGCTCATTTACTGATATATGCACAGATTTTTTCCGCGTGATTGCAGGGAACATCAAGTCAAGTCGAAACTTCTTTATATATCACATTTCAAACAGCCGCAGTTGATCTGAACAGGATTAAAATACCAAATAAAGGAACACAGAAGCAAATATCAAATAAGGATAAAAGAAATCATTATACATGACAGAACTGCAGCACAATAGAAGATGAAGTAAACCTGTTAAGCTCAACTTGGATCAATTGCCATCAAGAAAAGATGGAGATGTTTCTTGGATCTTGGCAGTTAAATTTGTATTGTTGAAGGAAAGTGATCTGGCTCCTCCGTGCATCACAGATTCTGTGCAATCATTGCAAGAAGCAGCTTTGCTACTTCAAAAAACCTCCACACTGCATATCTGCAGAAATGTTCGTTTTGGGCTGATGCAGTATTTCACGTTATATCCAGTGTTGACATGCCTCAGTGGTCTGCAAATACAGAAATTTAAACGGATAGGGCTGCAGCTAAAAATTACTTTCATTGGCTGTTAATCTTCTTCATTAATCTGGTCACCTGTTTGTCAATAAAATGTTGAGAAATAGTTTTATTTCTTTCATTTTATTTTTCCCAGATGACAAGTTGGCATCTTCAAGTTGCTTGTTTGGTCCTACTAACACTCCAAAACCCAAATCTCACATCTGGAACCAGATGACTGATTGATTAGTAACACCAAATGGGACAGCTAGTGTGTTTAATCTCTAAATACTAAATACTCTTTTGAATCCATGCTACAATAGGATTCATGAACTCCCAAACACCAAGCAAATGTTAAAATCTTAATGAACTGGATATTTTTTGGTCAAAGTTTCATTATTCAAAAACAAAATACCTGTTTTTTTGATTGATTGGAGGTACACGACACATAGCTTCACTCCCTTTTTTTACACTAATGGTGTTGGTTTTCAAGTATTTGATTGGATTCCCTGCATCTTTTTAAAACAAACAAAACATAAGGTTTTATTGCTTGAAGACAAAAAATAACATCACTTTAAGTACATGTTTAGAGTTTATATTGATGTCGATTTGAAGGAACTTAAATAGAACCAGAGGTGCTCATATGACATTTCAAGAAAAGTTCAAGGTTTGTTGGGTTTAAGGAGGCAAATCTGAATCTGATAGACAGGAAGTAAATCTAGGATAACAAAATAATCATCTTAAATATGGACCAAGTTCAACTGCTTCATCGTGTAGTAAATAAAAACAAAGGTCAAAATCATGCACTGAAGTTACAGAGGTTAGTTTTGCCAGAAATTGTGCAAAATGATGCCAAAACTCAGTCCATTAAACAAGCGATCCTTGCGTCCATGTGACTTTTATTTATAACTTTAACTTAAACAGCCAGACTTTCAAATATTAAACAAAAAGAAGCACAGGTGTGATTACATCCTTAGCGCTCAACTGCTCCCAGTCTGATGTTATTTCTCTCCTCTCCAAGTATCTGAGGAATTCCATCTCAGATGCCCGTATGCTGAGACTATCTCTCTCTCTCTCTCTGTCCGCCCCGTCTTTGGTTGCTGTATCATCACTCATCCCCAGCAGGACAAACATGTCTGAGATAAATGAAGGTGTTTGGGTTCACGTCTGATCGCTGGAGGGGATTGGAGAGAAAAAAGACGACACAACCTAAACATTCCCATCTAGAGAGGATTTCCCTCTTTCTCTTGTGTGTGTGTGTGTGTGTGTATGTGTGTAGACGGCTGTGGGAGACTTTTTAGTTAGTGTTTTCACTTGTTTCATCTCTAACGGCATCAAAAGTCCCGTTCTTTGAGCTCATTTTGTAGCCATCGCCCTGCGTTTGTGTCGCGTTTCGTTTGAGGTTCTGCCGAGTCATGTGTGTGTTTGCGTGTGGCTCAAACTGTAATTGGGTTATCAGACTGCCCCGCTGATTAAACTTGCACCCAAAGACCCACCGTTTGCCACCCTACCCCCCCTCCGCGCTGCTCCCATCAAAGTCCCCCAGTGAGCATGCGGTGTGACAGCTAAAATCTTCCCCCTAGCACACTCGGTGCTCACAACAATGCGCCCCGATAAGTCCTCAGAGGGCCCGAGGGTGTGTGTTCGTGTTTGCGTGCGCGTGCATTTGTGGTCAGCACACACACACACACACACACACTGGTGTTCACATGCGTGGCCGCCAGAATCTGTCTGTCCAAGCACTCTCCTCTATCAGGAAGTGAGGTAGGCCCGATGGGAGCACTAAGTCCAGAGAGCTTAGCGGCCCCGAATAGGCTCCATTGTGCCCTTTGTGCTGGAGGGGATTTGGGCCTACAAACTGACCAGTCTGCTGGAAGGTGATGAGGATGGAAGGTCTGGAAGAGCCGGGCGGAGACCCGACGGGCTGGCATGAAAACAGACAGGGATGCCAACTGGCAAGGGTGTCGGGATTCGGTGAGACGCTGGCAGGGGGGTAGACTGATCTCTGATAAAAATTTGTCTCTATTTGTATAAAAAGCAAAGTACATTACTTGTATAATGTGCACAAACCAGATGTGAACCATCCTAATCTGAATCCCCCCTAACCTTAACCAAGTAGGAATAATACTAAACATTTAGGGTCCCCCATACACTATCTGCCCAGCAGCAAACAGCAATATATGGAAAATGTAGCGACTAGCTAGTTGAGAGCTTCTAGCTTCTTAAAGTTCCCATGAAGTTTAAGTGTTTTTATCATAAATGTCCTGCACTGTACGTCACCTGTACACCAGGATCTGAAAGTAATTTTGTAGATATTCTCAGGTATTATTAATGATTTTTCTTAGTTTTTAGTTTTTCATTTCCCAGAAACTGATTAAAAATGTTGATGACTCATCTTATACTCAAGGGCAGTACACTAAATGTGAGTGTTTTGGGGGAACTCACTGTACAAAAACACAATTTTATAACTTAATCCACTGATTTGGGTGAAACTGGATCTTATGGAGAAAGTATTTTCTGATTTCCCTCTGATGTCCTCCAGCTGCTCAGCTACAACTCTCTATTAGAGTTTTGTGATGGACAGATGATGCTAACTTGATCAGCTTACTTGTTGCTAAAGTAGCCAATCGTAACTATTAAACAAACCAGGCTCAGCAGCCTGGGGTGAACATAGCCTCCAAAACAGACATGGATTACAGCACCAAGGTTGTTTCCTAATAGACAAATAGCTTTACTTGTCACTAAAGGAGCAAAACTGCTAGCTGCTGCTATTAGCAGGCACAGAACTTGGCTCAGCAACCTTCCAGTGAAGACAGCCGAACCGGGATGAACATAGCCTCCGAGACTGACACAGGATACAGTATTGAGATCATCTGCAGAGTTTCCTGGTGGACAGATAGCTTTACTTGTTGCTTAAGTAGCTAAGTGCAAGGCAATATGGCTGAACCGGGTCAAACACAGCCTCCAAGACTGACAGGGAATACAATGCCTGGGTCATTTACAGAGTTTCTTGATGGAAAGATAGCTTTACTTATTGTTAAACTAGCTAACTAGCTAACTGCCGTTACCTTGGTTAGCTGTTCAGCTAGCCGAGTCAACCTTGGGGTGCCAGGAGCCAAATCTGACAAGAAAACCACCTTGTACTGTATTCCCTGTCGTCAAACTGGCCTCTGTTACTGCGACTGCAAATGCCAATAAATATACATGACAAGTCTCTCTTTAGCTACCTGAAAACACATAAATATGCATAAGCAATGAGCACTCTGCTAACCGTTTCATAGGAACTTTAAAAAGCTGATATTTCCTTCAGGAGGTCGTGGAGACCAAAGTAGAGATAAAAGGAAAGGGAATATTGAACTGGTATTTATCAGGTGACCAGAAATACTACTTGAAATTAATGATAATGTTGTGTAATGCAACAGTTTACTAACACTTGGCTATCTTTAGAGGATAATAATATGTCTGGGATTAATATATTTGAGTTTGATAGAGTTATTGTGCCTCCTAATATAAGAAAAACTGCCATTGCTTTGACATACAAAAGTAAGTAAGTATTTTGTAGGATTAATATTCGGAGGAAAATGTGATTTGGAAACAATTAAAAATTTAAAATTGGCAAAGGCATTTCATTCTCACAGTTAGAAATAAATCAGTTTTTCCAAACATGGCTTCCTCACATGCGAAGTTTTCATTAACAGAGATCACTGAAGGTTGAATGTTGACCTGTGTGTAATGATAGATCGCCACCTAGTGGTCATTTTCAGCGTGGCCTCATGGTCCAGCAAAACCTGATGTGATTTCACAGCGTACTTTTTTGTCTTTATTGGTTTTCTGATTTTTCCCCCCTTTTTTTGTTCCCTTTCATCCCTTCCCTTTTATCTCTTCCTCTGTGATCTCCTCCTCTGCAGACTGCATTTTTTAATTCCATGCCATGTTAGGGAATAAACAGAGGTGCTTTAAACCTTCAGAAACTCACCTCACTTCCTCCTTCAAACACTCAAAGACGCTTGTTTCCAACCGGCCGTGAAAAAGACTCTTGGCAGATTAGATCTTAGTCTGTTTCTTACTTCTTTTATTATTCTCTCTATGTCCGTGCATCTATGGTTACATATGATCAGGGCCTGGTTAGAACAACAAAAGCATTATCCAGTGACCAAACCGTCTGTTCACCTTAACTCACACTTCACCTCTCACCTTTTACGCAACACCAGACAGACAAAGTACTCAGTCAAGTCTTTGAAAGTGACTCCTGCGACCTGAAAAATAGATACTAGAAAGACGTCGGAGTCTTTTGACGATGTGACCCCACAGCCCTCCCAAGTGTGTCTTGCTGTTGCATAAACACAGGCAGACCTGAGCAGGTTGCAGTCAGGTGGTTGGCACTTTTAATGTGCTTGCAGGCGGTACAAAGAGGCAGATAATCAACAGAAATGATGCATTAAGTCAAACTAAAGGGACCGAAAATAAAGAGTGATGGAGCATGACACAAAGGGAAGGCAAGGCGTGAGAGAAAGTGGGACCGCCGCATATTTTCTGCGAGTGAAACCAGGTGTGAGCGCGAACCAGACAGCTCCGGCAGGCCGCCTTTACCTGGCACAGCCCTGTCATTACTGTTACCTGCCTGCCCCGAGGCCACGTGGGACTGGAAGCAGAGCCGCAGCCTCAAGTAGACACACAGTGTGGTCAAGGCTAATCCAGGATCATTGTCACTTTAAAAGCCAAGTGCAGTTAAGGAACAGGAACTACATGCATGAGTCAGTGACATCACAGCAGACAGGGATGTAAAATTAAAAGAGCAATTTCATGCCAAGTCAAATTACTGTATCACAACATTATTAGGCTTACAGTCTGTGTCTCAAGGTTATTTATTACTTTAGATTAATACAGTAAAGGTTATGTAAATGTTGGCACCTTTCAAACAGAAAACTGGACATCTTTTCACTCTTCTCCTGCCTTTTTTTCGCTATTGGATTGTTTGCTAACTTAAAAAAAGCAACATATGATAATTGTTAAGTTCCTTTTGATAAAGAGTAAATGAATAGTTTATCATTTGGGGAATTATGCTCATCTGCTTTCTTTCCAAGAGTGAGATTATACGGTCAATTCAACTGACAAGTTTATCCATGGACAATTAGCTTAGCTTAGCATGAAGACTGGAAACAGGGGAAACAGTTAGCCTGGCTTTTCCCGCTGACTCTGTAAGAGACCGTCTAAGAATTGTATTTTAGTCACCATTTCTGACATTCATTAGCTTTTCACAAATGCAAAAAGTCTTTCTGAAGCCAGCAGATGGTTAGCTTAGCTTAGCTTAGCTTAGCTTAAAGACTGGAAACAGGGGAAACACCAAGCCTGGCTTTTCCAGCTGACTAAAGAGACTTTCTAAGGCTTGTATTTTAGTAGCCATTTAGGACATTTATTAGCTTTTCACAAATGGAAAAAGTCTTTCTAAAACAGTTAGCTTAGCTTAGCATAGCTTAGCATAAAGACTGGAAACAGGGAAATAGCATGAAAGAGACTCTGAGGTTTAGATTTTAGTAGCTGTTCTGAAAATGTATTAACTTTTCACAAATGGTAAAGGTCTCTTTAAGCCAGTGGATGGTTAGCTTAGCTTTGCATAAAGAGTCGGTACAGGGGTAAACTGCTAGCCTAGCCTTTTAGAACAAATCTAAAGGTCAATAATTAATATAGCTAGTTTATTTAACCAAACAAAAACCGAAGCTTGGAAACAACTCATGGTTTTGCAGAGGTTTATCTGCAAGACTATTTACTGGCCATAGTCACTGTGAGGTGTTAAGATAACTGTAGCTTCATATTTACCAGACAAATATTAGAGTGGTATCAAACTCTTATTTTGTCCTTTTATTCCTAAGGTGTGTTATTGAAAGGCATGTTTTTTTTTTATTCTATCAGGGTAATTGAGAAAACAAGTGACTAAATTAACGACCTGGTTGACTGATTGCATGCTCACATGTCTTGTGCTTTGTCATGCATGACAAAACATAAAGTTTAGACAGTCACAAGAAGACATCTATACTTTTGTGTGATTGTCAGTCTTTATCTAAATGGTCCGGATGCTATAAACTCCGCCCGTCTGGTACTCCCTGCAGGCTAAAACAAATGGTAAAGATAATTTGCAACTGGTATTTGACCTTCTCCACAATGTTAGATTTGTTATTTCACTAGTTAAATGGGTTTGTGTCTGCAGGCAGAGCAGTTATATATGAATAGGACCAGGTGTGGGGTACCTTCCTTTTTGTATTGTGTGTGTGTGTGCATGGAGCTAATAGAGGGGTGTGTGAACCTTTACCTTGTGTGTAATGAAGGGTGTGCAACCTCTGTGCATGTGCATATGTGTGTGTGTGTGTGTGCGCCATGGACTGTATAGTTTACAGTGTGTGAATGTCATTATGTGTGCATACTCCCTAATAGTACACCTTGTGATTTAAGTTTAAATTAGGTGAAGTTGAGGACAAAGTTAAGGGTATATATTAATCTGAAATATGTGACAAGGAATATGCAGTCACACACATGCATGCACGCAAGCATTTACATGCATCTCCACTCTATAAATGTAACTATAAATGTCTCATAAACATTAAATGTACATCTGCAGCACTGGTTTACTTCCCCAGTTAACATTATTGTGTGACGTCTTTATGAATGAATTTATGAGCACATTTCTTCGCACTGTGGTAGTGAAACAAAATTGCTCCTAATTTAATTTTTGATATGATATTCATTCACCCAAAATGAAAGAAAGTTCCCTGTTTGCATGTTAATTAAACAGGCTTTTTAACAGCCTGTCTGAGTCCAGTTTTTCCCTCCGAAAATCTTTGACTTTCCTTTGACCCGAGAGCAGACATCTGTCCGTCTCTCCGCCCTCTCCTCCCTCCACCTGTCTCCTCTCTCCCTACCCTGTTATACTGCTTAAGATATAAGCTAATGGCGGGTTGTCAGTACTTGGAGCTGGAGTGTGAATGTGTGTGTTTGTCTTGACGAACTCTGCCTCTTCAGCGGGGGATTCCTTTGGCCCGTTCATTCATCCGCCTGTTCATGATGATTCTTTGTTTTTCTACTGACATCATGTGGTAGAAATTGGTAGTGCGGATTATCAGTTGCAGCACAAGCACATTCACATCAAAGTAAAGCTTTAACATGATTTTAAAAAACAAACAAAACAAAACAGAAGAACCTGTAAGTCATTATAATGAGAAACTTCAAAATTAAACTTTTTTTTTTATTATTTTGACATTTGAAATCATTATTTTTGAAAAAGTTTCTCATTATTTTGAGATACTGAGTCATTATTTAAAAGGTAATAGCTCATTATTTAGACATATTGGGTCATTATTTGGGATACTAACTGATAATTTCAAAACACTAAGTCATTATTACAAGATTATGTCGAGATATTAACTCATAATTTTGAGATACTAACTCATAATTTCGATATTATTTTGAGATACCAACTCATTTTGAGATTATTTTGAGATACTAAATTATTATTTCGAGTTTTTGAGATACTAAGTCAATATTTCGAGATTAATTCAAGATACTAACTCATAATTTTGAGATTATTTCGAGATAAATCAGAATCAGAATACTTTATTTATCCCGAGGGGAAATTGTTGATGTTACAGGTGCTCCTTACAAGATCAAGAAAGATATAGTGCAATAGAAGTGAAATATAAAAAATATAAAAATATAAAATAAGAATAAAAATATTGTGAGAAGTTTAAAAATATATATCTAACCTATCAAATATACACAGATGGTAAAAATAGATAATAAACAGACTATATACAGTGATGGTAAGGTATGTGCATTGCTTTCTGAAAAGAAAAATAGAACAATTTGGAAAAAGTAGTGCAAAATTAAGCTTATGTACATAGATACTAACTCATTTTGAGATTATTTTGAGATACTAAATCTTTGATTCATGATTATGTCGAGATACTAACTAAGAATTTCAAGATTATTTCGAGATAATAACTCATAATTTTTAGATTATTTTGAGATGCTAAGTCATTATTTCAAGATAATAACTCATAATTTTGAGATTATTTTGAGATACAAACTCATTTTGAGATTATTTTGAAATACTAAGTCATTATTCCAAGATTACTCCAATAGACTAACTCAAAATTTTGAGATTATTTTGAGATAGTAACTCATTTTGAGATTATTTTCAGGTACTAAATCATCATGTTGAGGTTATTCCGAGATACAAATAAATCATTTTGAGACTATTTTGAAATAATAACTCACAATTTCGAGATTATTTTGAGATACTAAATCATAATTTCAAGATTACTTCGAGATACTAACTCATAATTTTGAGATTATTTCAAGATACTAACTGTTTCAAGACTCTAACTCATTATTTTGTGATACTAAGTCATTATTTCGAATCACTAATTATTTCGACCACTAAATCATTGTTCAGAAATACTATAATTTTGAGATACTAACTCATTTTGAGATTATTTCAAGTTACTAACTAACTATTTTGACATACTACCTCATTATTTTGAGAAAGTTTCTAATTTTAATGACTTACAGGTTCTTTGTTTGATCAAATTGGAAATAAGCTTCCATATATATCATGAAAACATTATGATAAGTTAAAGAAACTGCCTTGTCTTTGTGACCACAGCGGCGGTTTTTCTTCCAGACCACCGTCTGAGCCCACATGCCGCTGCATGCCCACATAAAGCACTTCACCATCCCTCAGAGATTTGGGATTGTGCGGCACACTCACGTGTTAACATCCCATCCGTGAAAGAAAAAAAGAAAAAAAATCCCACAGCTGGGTTTTCCGCCTGGACTTGTTCCCGTCTCATGTAAACACGCCCATCAAATCCATAACACAAAGACAAAATGGCTTCCCCAGGAATTTGTTTGCAAGTGTCTCCCTGGTTCGAAAAACTCCTTCATCAGGTTCGATGATGGTGGTAATGATGTTGATGAAAGGAGGGAAAGAATGATGTGGAGATGAAGACGCTGTGTTTACTCAGACCACATCAGATAAGGATCATAATGGGACGAACATATACGGGTCACTTACTTATGATTATCTTTATTGAGAGACTTTAAATCTCTCACCAGTCTGGGCAGACTTAAGTCACAATAATGATGCATTCATTAGAAAACATCAAGTCATTTTATGTGTAATAGAAGTTTTTTCAGGGCACTTTTCATATAGAAGAAGTCTAGATTGTCCTCTTTATGATATCATTTAAAAAGATCCAATAGTTCCCACCAAGAACAAGCACTGAGGTGTTAGTGGGGATGAAAAAGGCAGAAAAATCTTGAGCAGAACCAGGCTTTCCACCGTGACAAGTTGGCTCTAATAACTTCACAATGAGTCTCTGAAAAGGTTCATTTTGGGAGGAGAGTTGGATGTGGATATATGTGGCCGTATCTACAAATACTGTAATTCTTATGAAACAAAATATCTTTAAAAAGTTAAAGGATAAGGCAGATGTTATACTACATTTTTCTTATTGTAAACAAATCCTGTGAAAAGACAAAGAGTCAGCCTCCCGGCACCATTATCAACGGTTTCTGGTGAAGACAAAAATATTTAAAAATGGATCACAGATATTTTAGTTTCATTTTGAACTGGAAGAGGTCACTCATAGAGTGCAGATCTTCACCAGGCAACCTGAGATTCAAGATTCAAGATTCAAGATTCAAGATGATGTGATTGTCACACCAGTCGTGTGAAAAACTTTTGCTGGGAAGCTCTATTGAAGAGCAAGTTAAAAAAGTGGGTGAGTTAGGTGATAAAAGACAGAACAACTATAATAAGATAAATATAAGTAAAAGTATAAAATAAACTAAAATGAGCATTTACTAATTATATACAATAAATAAAGTATAAATAAATACTCAGTAATGTAAGTAGGACCCAGTACAAAGACATAATGAAGAGCAAATAAATGTAGAAGCAGCGATGGTTGAATATTGAACATTATTGCACAGATTGGTTTGCACTTTTGTCTGTATGTGAGTCAGTTGTGTGAGTGTGTGTGTATTGAATGTTGGAGAAAGTTTTCAATGAATATTGCACATGGATTTATTGCACAAAAAAGAAAATAATAGTTGGATGTAACCTCTTTCCAATCACTAACATTTTGATCAGTATATTGTTTTCTGAGCAAATGTAACAGATTACAGTTACATTTTTAATTTTTCTAGTCTCCAGCACTGCACATATCTTATTAGACATTTTTTTGTGTGAAATGTTGTTAGAATTAGCATATGAATTCTTGAGTTATGGTCAAAAAAGTGTTTTGTGAGGTCACAGTGATGTTTGGTCATCAAACTAATCCGTCCAGCCTTGAGTCCAAGTGGACATTTGTGCCAAATTTGAAGAAATTCCCTCCAAGCATTCCTGAGATATTGCGTTTACTAGAGTGTAACAGACGTGAGGTTAGAGTGACCTTTGACCACCAAAATCTAATCAGTTCATCCTTGAGGCCAAGTGGTCATTTGTGCCAAGTTTGAAGAAATTCCCTCAAGGTGTTCTCGAGATGTCACGTTCACAAGAATGGGATGACCTGAAAACAAAATGCCTGTGGCCACGGCTGTCGCCAGCGTAACGTCATTAAAAAAAGGGGGGGTTTCAAAAATTCTGAATAACAGAGGTTCTTCAGTATATAGTCATGAGTGTGCACACGAAATATTAGCCTGATCGGTCCAGTAGTATGCGAGATTAGCTGCAGACAACACACACACACACACAAAATCCATCGCATGTGGATCAGTAACTTCACACTGAATTAAGGTCACCTGAATTGACTGATCCTCCTTCTTGGCTTTAAAAGTGACCGAGTCTCTTCTCTCTTCTCTCAGGGTCGTCCTGGGCCTCTCGGGGAAGTTGGTCAGAGTGGACCAGAGGGGCCGCGTGGGGGCCCGGGGCCTTCAGGGCCTAAAGGAGAGAAAGGCCACCTTGGATTGAGAGGACCGCTGGACCCAAAGGAGACAAGGTGGGTGTTAAAGATCTGAGCGTGGTTCATATCTGGTTTTTACCATAAAATATTGGACACATAACCTGTTTTTGTATGTTTATTTACTAAATGCATTAATTTTTTAACTTGACAATAACAACCAAGCAGTCATATGTTTTCTCCACCAGGTGTTGCTATTTAAACTGATTTCACATTAACACTTTGGATTATTTACCTGAACAGGGACCTATGGGAGTGCCAGGGTTCCAAGGAAATGATGGAGTGCCTGTAAGTAAACCAGAAACACAAACACACATATGCATTCATGTGGTTGTTTACACTGGGGCGGGACTATTAAGCAGGGGGTGTGGCCATCAAACACTATTTCCTGCATTACAGTGCCTTTTCTGAATCAATTTACGGTGGAAACACCTTTATAATGACAAATAAACCACCATCAGTGCTCGTCCTTGAAGTGTGCGCCCTCCTCTCCTTTGTCTCTGCAGGGTCACCCCGGTCTGGAGGGAGGCAGAGGACCACCAGGACTGGACGGCTGTAACGGGACCAGAGGAGATCCTGGACCACCCGGCCCCGGGGGGATAGGAGGTCCTGGAGCTCCTGGATATGCTGTGAGGACAAACTTCAGTTCCTCTTTTACTTTGATATACTTCGGATGTTTTAATCTCATTGTTTAGTGAATGTAAAGGTGCTGTCACTGCACATGATAGACTGATTCTGATGAAGTCGTGTCCTCCAACAGGGGCCTACTGGGCCAAAAGGTCAGAAAGGAGAACCTACCTACATCTCGGATACTGGCATCACGGTAAGATCTCACACACACTGCAAAAATAAACCCAAATCAATACATATTTTTCCTCTGGCATGTAGTGCGATTTATCCATCAAGGCAGTTCTGATATGAATGGTCAAGTTTTGGAGATATCAGCTGTAGAGATGTCTGCCGTTTCTCAGATGCACTGGAATTAAATGGCACTTGGCTTGTGGTGCTTGTTGTGAGCAGTTTCATGTAGGAACTAATTTCTTTCTATAAGTTCCTACATGAAACTGCTCACAACAAGGTCTGTGGATTATCTAGAGTAACCAGTTTGAAATAAACTTGATATTAATTTAGTTGTACTTGAGAAAACATGATCAATAAGTTTAAGATTATTAATTGAACCAACACTGTGAACTCATGTTTATAAGTTCTAAAGTTTTCTGAAAATAAATATCAGAAATATTAAGTGCAATCTACTTGAGTAAATCAAACTTAAAGGGATAGTTCACCAAAAAATGAATAAACCCAACCCTCAATCGGCATGAGGATGAGTAGATGACTGAATTTTCATTTTTGGGTGAACTATCCCTTTAAATATTTATGTTAATAAGAAAAGATTAGTTGATTCGGTTTTTGGTTTTGATAAGCTGTAAATCTGATATATAGCATGTCAAATGGATGTTGAACTTATTTTTGTGATTGTTTTTTTTTTTTATTAACTCAAAAATTTTGATTTTGTCACATGTCGATCAGATGTCCTCAGTTTCCACAGCAAACTTTGTCTTCACTTCTAGCAGAAAACGTGCTAAATATAGTCGCTAATGAGTTTATGTTTCTCTTCAGCAAGGAAGTTGTTTAGAAATATCTCTAAAACTTATTCACATAGTGAATGGCTGGTTTTTGATATAAACTGAACTACAATGGAGCATAAAACATGTAAATTCACATAGATTAACATCTCACATGGAGCATAAAACTTCTCACGCTTTACATCTTCTTGGAAGAGGTTGCAACAACTAATTGTGTCCCTGCACAACATGGACCATGAGCGTATTTCCCGCAAAGTGTCGATCCAACACCAAAAACAAATCCATACAATAATAATAACAGCATATGTAAACAAAACATATCAGATGTTTAGTAATTTTTTAATTTTTTGTCCTATTTTATAGAAACTGTCATAACTCATTGTTCAAGTGTAACCAAGTTGATTTGGTGCAGCACGTATCAGCTCTGAGTCTGCCTGCAAAGTATGATGGTGTTTGTCCAGCAGGTGGTGCTACAGTAACACTGAATGGCAGTGACATAACATAGCAGACATTAGTCTGGCTCCTGTGTCAGCATTAATGTTTGTTGATCCACAATGTGGATAAAAAATGTATCCAAGTTTTCTCTTGTTAAAAAGTATTTATTGATTTATCTGTTTTTCTTTGTTCCCCTTTATTTAGAGTATACCAGGTGTTCGAGGACTGGATGGTCAGCCTGTAAGATTTTCTTTTTCTGCTTACTGTGCAACAATATTTTGATAAATTAACTTTAATGCAATAACACAGTTTAGGACTGTAAAATGTACTTTAAATTCTAAAATATTGCATTTATGATGCAATATGAATTCGTCTTTCATTGAATAACATAGAAATCAATAAAAAAAGAAGGAATGATTGGTGACTGGTAATGTTTTTGTAAGATAACTAAATGTTAGTTATATGTGGCCTTCAGTTGTGTAAAATAATATGATTTTTTTTTTTCTGCAGGGTATCAGAGGTCCTGATGGTCCACCTGGTTTTACTGGTCCAGAGGCCCTGACGGATACCCTGTATGTAAACTAATCTATCTGTTTCTCCTCCTCAGTCTGCACCACGTGTCTTAACATCATATTTACATATTTATGTTTGATATTTTTAATTTTCTGAGGTGATGATTTTTTTGTGACAGCTGATAATGTAAACTTATTCACTTCTTAATAAACTTCTTAGGGTTACTTCACCACCTGCACAAGGAAGTATGATGCAGTAAATTCATTCAAGTTTTAGTTGATATCATAACGATATATAATAAGTATTTTAACTCAGGAGTTGTCACCTTTGTAGCAGAAACTATTGGTAACACTTTACATGATGCCTGTGTCTATAATGCATATAATTTATTAGAAACGTTCTTATAATGTCTTATATTGTGCTTATAATTATAGAAATATTCAGAATAGCAGTCATAAATATTTGTAATGTTTTATAACAATGATCATAACACATTATAAAGCATTTTATGATGATTTATAAGGTCATCCAAGATCATCATAAGGAATCCAAGACATTAGTGTATTTTAATTCGTAATTCATTATAACCATTTTATAATGCATCATAGTTATTGTTATAATCGGGTATAGGCAGATACAATAAATATCAAACTGGTTATAAGTCACCATAAGTGGTTGCTGTTTGCTTTAAGTAAATGAGATTGGCATACTCTTGGTGTTATGAATATTATTATTACTATACTTGCTATAAGCACAGTATAATGCATTATAAGTATGTTTATAATGCATTGTAATTGCATTGTAGATGTGGGCATCATAGAAGGTGTTACCCTAGTGTTACATTGTTAGCTATATGTCTTTTGAAGTTATAATTGCCAGTAAATGATGTAAAAATTCTATAACGTGCAGATTTTATGTTTATTACATTAATCCATCAAATAATGATGATGATGATTTATTACTCCTGATTTCATCGCTGCTGACTTGAGTCTGATTCTGTCGTCTTTGTTTTTAGGGCCCACCTGGTCCTCCTGGTCCCCCAGGGCCAATGGTGAGTGAAATGTTATGTATTATATTGTATTATAAAGCAGTAAACAGTGGTTGTAACATGCAGGTTTTTGCTTCAGTTTTACAATTTAAAGGTTCTTGTTACTCCAGTTGCGTTTTTTGTTAACCCTTGTTGTTTTCAGGGGAGCCGCAGTGACGGATATCAAGGAGAAAGAGGAGACAAGGTATGCTTTGTTCACTGAGGAGCTCATGTAGACTCATTTGTCTGTAGAGATTAAGTCACACGCACGCTCATTTAGAGGCCTGTTGATGCTAGGAGTGAAAAATAACATCTGCAACGTGACTTACACAGTAAACAAGAGAAGAATCCCATTTTAGCCAGTATTTGATTCACAGGTCAGAAGTGACATGAAACGTGTTTTTATGTCAAATCAACTGTGTGCATGATTGAGAAAACTTTATCTGCATGACGTCAGTTTAAAATGGATTCAAATATCAGAGAAAATGTAAAATCCACAACAGTAAACATAAAAGATCTGTAAGGCAAGACACTACAGATGAAGAGAGTAAAAATTAACTAATAGATAATACATGGCTTGTTAAATCCTCGATTCTGATTGGTCAATTATAGCATTTTAAGGTCTGTTATTTCTGTGTAACAGACTGTTGTTATGAAGAACAGACCATTGCTATGGACTCAGTTCTGATCATAGACTCTGAAGGAACAGTAAAATAATTTTAAAATGTATATTTTTTGGTACATAACCATGCGATAAGCAGTAAAATGTACAGTGTGTAGGTCACTATTGCGACATAAAGCCATTAAATCATTTTAAAATTAATATTTTGTGTCACATAAATGTATTCCAAATATTTCTCATGTAATAAGCAGGATAATGTACAGTGAGCAGGTCGTTATTGTGAAATAAACCCCTCCTGCATCACCCTGCTGGGGTTTATTTCATGATAATGACCTGCTCACCGTACATTATCCCTTACATTTTATTATGAAACTTCCCCAGTTGATTACTTAAACAAATAAATCATTTTTGGGGGTTTCAAATGTTCGGAACCTTTATGATCATATATACAAATGAGGCACTATCCAACCAAGTATGTGCTATTTTGCATACATTTTCAGAACAAAATTGGGTTCATTATTAGAATCAAAGGTTTTTACAGAGGTAATTTTATATATCTCTCCATAAATCAAAAAATACTGCCATAAAACAGCCATAGGAAATAAAGTTTTGCCATGTTTTTGGAAATAAAATGTGATATAAATAAAGCCATGAATTTATATATAAACAAACCTCTGTTTCAGAACCTTTAGAATATAGATATAGACAAGAATAAAAGTGGAGGAGAAACATTCATTTTAAGAAAATGGCCGTTTTTTTAGACAAAAAAGAAGACCCTACAGATGAATATGGTAAAAATGAACTAAATGAACTAATAGATGTCACAGTGAAACTTCCCCAGTTGATTAGTTTAATTAGGACAATTGTTTTTGTGTTATTGTTTTTTCGATAATATCCAAAACAAAAATCTGAACTAAGATAAAAACCTAAATGTGTATTTTGGACGCTATATTTCCACCAATCAGACTGTTATTAAAGCCCAAAATCTCAAAATTGATCAGTGCATGAAAAAAAACAAAGATTTGCTGGTAGTGTCTTGCCTTAAAGGAAGAAGTCCAAGATTTTGTTCATCATCCTGGCTGGAGTACATGTAATAATAAATATCAGTTTGATTTTTGTTCCATCAAGGTGTGCATTCAGGATACATTAGCTAGCTTAGCATGTAGCATGGCTTTATTTAATTCAAAATAATGATTTTTTTTCAGCAAAATATGGAATTTGTTGCCATTTTCTAGTTGTTTTGCTAGTTAGTAAATGAGTCTACTTTTACCTCACAGTCTCAAGTCTTGGTACTCAAGTCCCAAGTCAAGACAGTTTGAGTTTGGAGTCCTGAACAAGTCATAATGTAGCAGTGAGTTTCCAGCTAACTTCAGCTAAGCATTAGCCGGCTAACTTTGTTAATATTAGCCTCGACTTAGCGTTACAGTCGACTGCTCTTCGCGCTTTGGGGAAGGTATCAAGTACTTTCAAAGTCAAAAGGCTCAAGTCCAAGTGAGGTCACAAGTCGTTGGTGTTGGACTTTGTCAAGTTGAGTGTAAAGTCATCAAATGTGTGACTTGAGTTTGACTAGAGTCCACCTCTGGCTTGTAATATTAGCCTAAAAGTCTCATTTTTTCTGTGAGCCAAATGATGACAGGATTCTTCTGCATTAAATTCTTTACTTTTATGATAAAATGTTGTGGTTTCTACACTTTCTCTCGCTTTATTCGCACAAATATCAGCAGACTAGTGCATCAATACAGCAGGCGTAGTGTGTGTTAGTCTGATGCATTTACGTGTGTATGCATGTTTGTGAAATGAATTGGTTGGACATAATACCGTGCATGTTAAAATCTGACTGGTGGTGGCTTGACAACCTGCACTTCTTCCGTCCAACACAAATTAATTTACCCTCCATTCATCCATCCATCCTCCTTCCCTCCTTAACCCCACCCGTCCCTGCATCCTCCCTCCCTCCTTCCCTCCATCCACCCTCCTCCTCTTCTCTCCATCCCCCAGATTGACACAACTACTGAACTGTTTGTTGCATCCGTTTCCTGTATGATAAAAAGATCACATGAACTTCTACTTGATTCAGTCTGGTTTGTTCTTTCAAATGATCTGTGCTGCCACTGAGACAAGTCACAAACTCACTGAGAACTTTTCTGTCTGGATTCGGTGTTTCATTTTAATTCATAATCAGATTCAAAATTAAGAGGACTGATTTTAAAAATGTAGTTCTGAGTTTCTGAGATTCAAAATCTAGTTCAGATATAGTTTGTGAGTTGACCAGTGGCATCACACACTTGTTTCCCTTGCTGCTGAATGGACAGTTCAGAGATTTTATTTGAGTTTTTCTCTGAAATTGGAAAAAGAAGTAAATTTCATCCAGGTCATCCTTCATCTTGGCCTGACTCCGCAGTATTTGTTGGCTTTAAATTTTTAATTTCTCCTTAAATGAAGAAAATTACACTTAAAATAAAACAAACTTTTGTTAAAACTCATCAGATTTCTGAGCTGTCAGTCTGGAGGACGATCTGTGGACTGTAACTGGGTGCTGGAATCACTTGCTCCTACTTCCCACGTCGCACTACATCTTCCCTTTAATCACATTTGTGGGCATCTGGTGGTGAACTCTGGGATTTATACTTCATTTGCCTGCTCTTTTTGACTCCTCAACCCCCCCATCCACCCACCCACCCATCTCATTTTGAACAATCACACAGAGAGTACTAACAGTCATCTTCCTCACACACTGCATGCATGTTATGCTCAACCAAACCCTCAAAAACACTGAACTCAGACAGATTCAGGGTTGAACTGAATGTGGAAACAGCTGGATTTACTATTGAACCTGCTGAAATACATTTCTGATAATATAAAATTCAAATTGCCTGTGAGGCATTTGTGTTTCTTTAATCGTGGGAGAACTGGGGGCTCACTAATAACTTCTTAAAATTTTTAAACATTATCTACTATTAATCTACTTCTCTATCTATATCACTACTATCTATCTATCATCTATATCTACTCACTCATTTACATCTTCAATTATATTATCATCTATCTATATCTACTATCTATCATCTATCTATATCATCATCTACTTCATCTCTATCTATCTCTATCATCTATCTATATCTATCACTATCTATCATCTATCTTCTATTTAATCTATCTATCTATCTATCTATCTATCTATCTATCTATCTATCTATCTATCATCTATCTATCTATCTATCATCTATCTATCATCTATCTATCTATCTATCTATCTATCTATCATCTATCTATCTATCTATCTATCTATCTATCTATCTATCATCTATCTATCTATCTATCTATCTATCTATCTATCTATCTATCTATCTATCATCTATCTATCTATCTATCTATCTATCTATCCTATCTATCTACTACTATCTATCTATCTACTATCTATCTATCTATCTATCTAAAACAATAAAAGACATAGCTAGCTTGCTTGCTAGCAAACTCCCTCCACTCCTACTAGTCTGTCTCTCTCATAGGCTAGCTAATCTAGCTACTATCTCTCTACTTGTTAGCTTTTAGTCTGCTATGCTATCTAGCTTAGCTAATCGTTCTCTCTAGCTGCCTATCCAGCTACCTAACTATTTCTCTCTATATATATCTAGCTAACTATCTCTCTATAGCTGCTTATGTAGCTAGCTATCTAGCTAGCTAACTATCTCTCTCTCTCAAGCTGCCTATCTAGCTAACTATATCTCTAGCTGCCTATCTAGCTAAGTAGCTAGCTATCTGTCTCTCTAGCTGCCTATATAGCTAACTATCAAGCTAACTAACTATAAACTGCTTATCTAGCTAGCTATTTAGCTAACTAACAGTTTCTCTCTGCTTGCTTATCTAGCTAGCTATCTTTCTCTTTAGCTGCCTATCTAACTAACAGTCTCTCTGACAGCCTATCTAGCTAGCTATCTAACTGTTAGCTAACCATCTCTGTAGCTAATTGCTGGCTTTTAGTTCCTCCCATTATTATCATCACTATATGGCCAAAAGTATGTGGACAGATGTGATGTTTTAGGGTTGACAGGAAATCCTAATGCTAGAATATACAGTACCTTACCCTACCTTACCTTATACAGATGGGTCTTAGCCTTAGTTAGCCTACTTGAGTTAAATGCGTCTGTTCAGTGTCCATAGATATTAAATCCAAAGGTAAAAGAGCAGTCCACTGATTTAGCATTTAGCAATTTAACATTGTTAGAGTTGGGTTTTTTTTTTTTTTTAAAAGGGTGCCTGGTGCCTACATTACCCACAATACTATCTGACTGCTGTTCAGTCAGAGTCTCAGATTTGGGTGTGTTATGCTAGTTGTGGCTAATGTAGCCCTGAGCAGCTAGCCTCAAGCAGAGATGAAGAGTGGGTTACAAAGGTCTCACTTCCGTCTAATTTTCAAACTTGTACCCAACTGACATTGACTCAAGTGACATCACTTGAGGCAATTTAACGGATTTCTCCAGCTCTTTATTGGGCAACAATAGGCTTTATATGACAAAATCAGTGGGGTTCCTCCTTTAAGAAGCCACAACCTCAAAAGCCTCTTTTAGTTTTGAGTCTAGAGTGAGAAATAACCAACTAACCGCAACCTAAGAAAAGACCTGCTGGTGACGAGGGCTGTTGTAGCTCTCTGATGTACTCTGGTCAATTGGATTCTGAATTGGTGAGAAGCCAGTGTAATGTAATGAAGATCAAGGGCGTCACTTGAGACTTCAGGGATGACCTGGTCACTTGTAGGCGATCAAAGGTGTCCACATACTTTTGGCCATGTATCATGTTTATTTCTATCTGCTCTTTGTTTATTTTTTTCCTTTCGTACGATGTTTTCTTCATCCTTTACTGCCCCCTCACCTCTTCTTTTTTTTTTTAAATCTCTCATCTTCATCTTTTCCTCTCTCTGTTTCTCCTCCACCCTCACCCCCCCAACAAACTTTCCTGATTGGCTAACGGTGTGTTGTGTGTATTTCGGACTCCAGGGCGACGTGGGTCTTCCCGGACCCAGTGGTACTCCCGGCGACGGGTCACTAAGAAGCGAACAAATTCTCACTATCAACAAAGGAGAGAAGGTAACACGGCAAGGGAAGGCTAGGAGCAGAAGATGTAGCGCCTTCACAACACACACACACACACACACACACACACACACACACACACGGATGTGGTGGGGTTTCACTACAAAAGTGGTAAAAAAGGTCAATGACGCAACAGGCAGCAGGCTGTTGGTTATTAGAAACTTAAAGAGGAAGAGGAGCAGTGATTGCAGCAACTTTACAGCCATGGAGGGGAGGATGTGTTTGGCACAGAAAAGTGAGGAGTCGAAGGAGGAGGAGGCGGTTTGGGAAGAGGTGGAGGAGAGGCTGGTCCAATGGAGCATCAGTCCAGCATCTTTTTCTTGCCACTTTGGTTTTTGTTGTACAACATTTTCCACAATTGTGGCAGAAATTATGTTTCTAGTCCACTGAAATGTTAAATCTTGTTCCAAAGATTTCCATGTAGACTTAACATTGTTTTTACACCAAGATTAGCTGCTAAACCCGTTAAAAACAGGCAGTTGACCCTTTTCCCCCACCAGTAGACAAGTTTTTTTCTGAGGTGTCACTGGAAAGCTGTGACTTAGCTTCTAAAACTGTTCAGCTCTCAGTACCTTTGTAGCTTCTGACTGAATCTCTGTGGTTTGAAGTTTAGTGTCTCTCCTGTGTTGTTAATAGGAAAAAAAAAAAAAAAATATGCATTACATCTAGAATTTTGTTTTTGATGTATTTAACCACAAATTGGATTTTGGGATGCAAATATGATGAAGCATATTATGTGTGTAAGGTTGCAAAATAATACAGACAAATATGTTTAACTTCAAAGCTGCAAAAGAAAATATTTAGAAGAAATATTGTAAACACATTAAAGTGTAAGTTGTATTTAGAATATTGTATCTGCAGACAGCCCTTTTCGATGGGAAACTAAAGTTATATTCATCTATGCTCACTTTTAAGCCACCAGACTCCTCTGACAAAACCAATAATTTTACTTTGCAGAGCAGAGGAGTTGCTGGTCTACCACTGCCTCGATCAGCTAGTTTGATCGAGGCAGTGGTAGACCAGCAACTCCTGTATTTTTGCGACGTAAGATCGCTGTTTTTTGCCAAAGAAGTCTGGTTGGTTATTTGGCTTATAACTTACATGTAACTTATAACTTAACTGTCCTGCTACAGCTTAAGTCATACTAACGTTTCTGTTAAGAAGTTAGCATAGCTGACCTTTTAATTTCTGTTTCTATTGAGCTTGGTGGTTCATGCTTGAGCCTAAAATGGCAGTTTGCCAACACAAGATCAAGTAACTTGGTGTTTCTGTAGCTTTGCTACCCAAGTACAAAATTTAGACCACAACATGTGATCTAAAGCCTCAGATATGCAAAGTAATTGGGAGATTGAGTTCAAGAAATCAAAGAAGTCGCTATGCAAATAGTTAGATCAAAATCAAAATCCAATCAAAATCAAAATCTGATACTTTCTGCCTCCAGAGAATCTTGGATACTATAGTAAATCCAGCCTCTCATCATCACTCCAACATGTCCTCACTCCTCTACTCACTCTGCGCACAACAACCCCTTCATCCATAGTCGGTCTCCCATAACCACCCCCCAAAACTTTGCCGTTGTTTTACCACACCTCTCCCTGTCGCCATTGTGGTGACCAGTGTAAACAGCTCTCTCTTCCTTGGTTACGGCATCCAGGGTGACGTGGGCTTGCCCGGCGACCCCGGCCAGCCAATGATCAATGGCGTTGTGGAGTTTGTGGGTTTTCCCAAAGGAGACAAAGGAATGCAGGTTTGTTGGAAAACGCAACCCTTCTCATAGTCGACACTTCCTGACGCCAAGCAGGATGACGAACATTGAGTCAAAGATGGACAGCCTGAGACTGTCCAAGTACAGCCACATGTCCTTGTCCTACCTCATCTCTGCAAGTTCTCTTGGTGTAGAACAATATGACAAATTACTGTTATTACTTTAAGGACCATATTGGTGATTTTCAAGGTTTTTTCTCAATAATTCCAAATCTTAGATCACTGCTTGACAATTCTATAAAGCTTTCTTACCTTCCAAGCAGTTATTATTTCATCTAATTTAAAATGTAGTATGAAAATGAACTTGCTGAGACTTGAAACTAACTTTGAGAAACCTTTTAGCACCTCTATTTTTTCATTTTATTTATTTACTTACTTTTTTAGGCAAGAACTGCCTCTTTAAACTCAAGATTTGAGCATTAGCTATTAAACGACAAACCTTTTAATCTGGGAAGTGACCAAAAGAAAAAGGAAAAGGAAAAATTCTGCACTTTTCATGTGGATGTCCAGTCGGTATTGATGTAAATGTAGTCAGTGTAACCATTAAATTCCTCAGCATTTGCAATATTGACCAAGAAGATGAGTTTTCCTGCTTGTGGAGCTGTGTAGGCAGAGCCTACATGTACCAGGATGCATTGCACATGAGTTCCTGACGCCGTGTATCGCCACCTAGCATATACCTTGTTGTCCAAAACAACAATAGTCAGAGCACACCCCCTTTCTGGCAGAAAGCCCTTCTTTGTCGTGGAACTCTTTCTGTCAGAAAGCCCAGAAAGCTTATGTCAAGTTATGTTTAAGCAACAAAACTTTTTAGGAAAACATCATCATTTGGGTTAGAATAGGCCACTAACCAAGGTGTTAGACAGCCCTTTCTGGCAGAAAGATTTGCAGGGTAACCCCCAACAACAGATTTTGCAGCAGGTGGGCTCAGCTTTCTCTGTCAATGAGGAATTTATTGCTTCTACTGACTAGATCTGTACATTTACCATCACATTGACTGAATATCCACATGAAAAGTGCAGAATTCTCCCTTTCAGTTTCACATAACACCATGTGTTTTAAGAGTTTTTAAAACACTCACTGTTGCATCACTAGTATCATGCAATGATGACAAAAACATAGAGGAAATGAGGAAGATGGAGGAAATGTTCACACTGAAATCACATGAAGTGAACAGGTTCCTGAGATCGCCACAGTTAAGTTCAGTGCTGAGTGGAAAATCCCACTGTGAACATTAGAGGTGTAGCACTCTATCCCATTGTCACTAACCATTGAGATGAAAGTAATCTGAATCATCCACCCTGGATTCCTCTGCGGTCCAAGCCCAACACTGTGCATCCTCTCTGGGGTTTGAACAGTGCTGCGGCTGGGCTGGGACACAGCTTTCCAACTGGAACTTCAACCAGTTGCTTGCCAAAATCTGTTCCAACAGAAATCCACGATATTCCATCAATTGAGCCAGTTGGAAAGAGTTAATTCTATGTTAGATGCATTTTCTTTCTTTTGAGTGATATTTTTACTGTTCACACAGACTTTCAAAGGTAAGTTTGAATACAAAGAATGTGTAAGATAATATAAGAAAACCAGATACTGTCTGTTCACTGGACACTCACTGATGTTTCATTGTTCCTACAGAACGATGGTTCACCTCTGTTCTCTCTCTTCTTCTCAAAGGGTGAACCTGGTCCAAAGGGAGCCAGAGGATATCCTGGCAATCCCGGTCGACCTGTAAGTTGTTTTTTTTTTTTGTTTTTTTTACAGAACCATCAATTTTTGAGGACATTTCTGTTCTTGAGAAAATCAGATGCCTTAATGAAACAGCAAAGAGATCAATGTGAGAAATTCTGGCTTATGAAACTCAACAAGGACCTTTGTTTTTTTACCTGTTTCCAGGGACCTTTCGGCTATCGTGGTGAATACGGAGAGAGAAGGGCATCCCTGGATACCCCGGCGCAAGAGTAAGAGCCATCAGCTGACCATATTATAGTAGTATAATAATAAGAAATGTGCCATTTTGTTGTTTGAATGCAGACTTCTGTTGTGTTGACTTTAGAAGCATTGCTGCTGTTCTTCTTCTATGGTGAAACTGTGTTTCCTGTTTTCCTCTGAGGTCAAATATGTCCTCTCATCTTTCTTTTTTCCTCTTCCTCTGTGGTGTTTATCGTCCTTGACTCCACCAAACAGGGTCCTCCTGGTTTCAACGGGCCCCCTGGCACTGTAGGACTACAGGTAAGGTTTTTGTATTACCGTTCCCGCAAAATGATTATAAAAAGGTTACCTAGCAACGGTGGAGTCAATATGAGCCATCACGCTCTAATACGGCCACAGAAAATACTAAATTCTGATTGGCTTTCAGGTGTCATTCAAATCTTAAAAGATGGGACTCTTCAAACATAATTCAAGTCAACAGTTTAATCGTTGCACAAGGCATATTGAACTGCTGGTTACCATGGAAACACTATTTACACCACTTGTTACAGAATTTATTATGTCTAGTCCTTTTTCTGTGTATTATTGGGCTAAAAAGCATAAATACTTCTCTCCTGTCAACAATAAATTGCTTTCTGATGCAGGGATACAGAGGTAACCCAGGTTTCCCCGGGCAACCAGGATACACAGGACCCAAGGTAACATGAGTGTGTGTGTGTGTGTGTGTTTTGTGTACACTTCCTATGGACGTAGAGTTTCACACTGAGTCAAGATGTTTGATAGCTTAACCTTCAGTAAGAGTGTCTTGCTATGCCCCAAGGCCAGGCCGCCATTGTAAATAAGAATTTGTTCTTAATGACTTGCCTGGTTAAATAAAGGTTAAATTAAATAAAAAAATAAAAATTCCATACTGCATACTAACTGTATAAAGTATTTAATGCCAGCTTTCACAGTATATTATCTTTCTTTTAGTGTACATAATGACAGTTTTACAGAAGTATAATTTGTTTTTGTCACTTTTCCAGTGTGAACATGCTCAACTACATACTTAAAATCTGCACAGAATGAGCACAGTATATACATATGCTATAAGGAAATCGCAATAAAATCACAATATGGCAAAGTGCAGTATCCAAATAGTAGAACCAGAACCAAATCGTTCATTGTTTTTGAAAAAGGAAAAACGTGACAAAACTAAAAATCTTGTTCTCTAGATGAAAAAAGACACGTTTGTTTGGTTCAAACCTCGATAAATATCACATCATCATGATTTCAATAGTTTTTTTTTCCAGTGAACATGAAAAATGATCACTTCCACTAATCACATCAAAATAATTGCAGTTTCAGTCAATATAATCTCTTTTTTTTTACCAGACCGTGCAGCCCTAATTCATAACAAGCCTTATCAATAAATTCTGGGAAGGGTTCATTCTTTTGTAAATATGAAACAGCTTTAGAAATTAGCAATAAATTCATTTAGGCTGAGTTAACAGGTCATCTAATCATGAAAACAATATAGGACAGTTTAGCCTAAATGAGACAAAATAAGTGCATTTAGGCTGAATTAACAGGCTCTTGTTTTTTCTCCTCATTAGTAAAACAATAAACAGATTTAAAATGTTTAATAAGATCTGTACTACAAATGTAAATCTTAATTCTGCAGAATTTCCTCCAAAGTATTTTATTTATTTGGGGACCCAAATAAAATCTCCTGTGACCCACTGTGGGGTCCTGGCCCAGTGTTTGAGAACGACTGCTATAATGGATTTGAGACACAGCGTCACCAGCAGATGGTGCCAGTGATACATACATGAATTTTATACAGGCTGGTTTAACCTGAGGAAGAGGAAGAAAATTTCACTGAGATAACTTCGCTTTGCTGTACAAGATATTCATGTGATGTAGAATGAATGTAATATTTTGTCCTGTGTCTTAACAGGGAGACCAGGGAGAGCCCGGACTGCCAGGACCTCCATCTTACATCAGTGATTACGGCACTTCTGTTCAAGGTAACACAAGCACTAAAAATCCAAACCAGTAGTTTCATGGATCAATCACAAGTTGACTGTGAGATATCATTTACAAGTTTCATGTGTTGACTGTGTCTTCTCTGATTGGCTGCAGGACAACCAGGTGACCCAGGTCTCGGTGGCCTTCCTGGTGCCCCCGGTGATCAGGGAGTTCCAGGGTTACCAGGACCACCAGGCCAACCGGGATTTGGTTTTGGATCAGGTAATATACACAAGCACACTTACGGGATAGAGACTTAGATTGGACAGACAGAACAGAAATGGTTGCTTACCCAAATTAAAATAAACAAATAAATAAATAGTAAATTTGAGGGCTGTTGGGATCTCGTAAGTATTAAAAAAGCTAAAAATAATTTATATTTGTTGTTTAGTTTAGTTTAAATTAGTTTAAAAAAAGTTATATTGTTTGCTGGTAAGCTAAAGAGTAAAAAAAAAGATATATTATTAAAAAATATATTAAAAAAATATATTAAAAAAGATATATTATATTATTATATATATTATCTGGTTAGCTAAGTAGTTGACAAAATGTTACACTGTTTGCCCAGCTGGCTATGAAGTTAACAAAATCTAAAAAGCTTAGCTGAAAAGTTTTTTTTTATGTCATATTGTTTGCAAGGAAGATAAAAGGTAAAAAGAAAGATATATTGTTTGCTAGTTAGCTAAAAAAAAAAAAAAAAGTTATAATAAAAGTTATAATGTTACAATGTTTGCTAGCCAGCTGAAAAGGCAGCTGAAATTGTTCTATAGTAGGCTAAAAAGAAAAATGTTTACAGCCTAGTTAGAAAATAACAAAACATTACATTGATTGATAGCTAGCTAAAAGCTCTGATTTCTTCTTTGAGAAAAAGCTGCCGGTTAAATCATCAACTGGAGTGAAAGAAAGAAGAGACACATCATAAAACTCAGTTAGGTCGGGTTTGTCCCTTAATTTTCTTTGAGAAACTTCAATGTTTTGCTCAGTCCATCTCAGAAAAAGGCAGCTGATTTAAAGGTTAAACCTCCCCAGGTGAAAGTTTCGAGTTAATACTGGATCACATTGGAGTTGGAGTTGTTGCAGCAGAATTAAATTTGATCTAGGTTTAGATTAAAAACTTAACTCAGGTTTAAAGTGAGGTTTAAATCTTTCTTAATTTTAAGCCAGTTTAAACGTTTGGTGCAACATAATTTAAAGTTAAACCATTATTTAATTGGATTTAACAAATAATCCTTGTCGGTGCCGCCCAGCTGTAGTGGTTTAATAATCAATAAATTAGTCTTCGTATATTTATATGTAGTTTTGGAACCCACAAATAACTAAATCAACCAATCATCTCCTCTTACCTGTCACATATGCAGGTCGGGGTGGAAGTCCAGGTTTTCCCGGCACCCCAGGCCCGAAGGGAGAGAAGGGTACCCCGGGCTTACCGGGCTATGGCACTGAAGGACGCCCCGGCTCCCCTGGACTCCCCGGACCCCCCGGCCCTCCTGGACCTCAGGGCCCTTCTAGTATGTTCATACAGATCCGACTGACAAAAGCTGTTTGGTCCTTCCTCCACAGGTGGTCATGATGAACGCTGGCATGGTTTATTTTAGAGATGAAAAGTTAGAGATCCATGACGGTCTACAGGGTCACTGCAGCCGATAAAAAGCACCCAATAATAACATGTTTAGAGTCTTAACTGTTGTTTATGTTTTCTGCTAGTTATTTGTCTTTGACAAAGCAATTTGAGCTGGATTCTACAACGGTGTATTAGGGCCTTTGTAAGTTAAAAAGCAGAGTGTAAAATTAGAGAAATTCCAGGATTAAAGGTGTAAATTTACAAGACAAAAACTCAGATATTCTCTAAGATTAAAGTGGTAAATTTATTTGCACCCCCCCACACAAATGAACAAAATGGCTGCTTTGAAATACATTTTGTCGCAAACTTTATAATCTCACAGAATATTTGAATTTTTGTTTTTTTGTTTTTTTCTTTGTACGTTTACCACCTTAATCTAAGAGAATATTCAGTTGTTTTTCTTGTAAATTTGTGAGTTTTCTCATAAATTAAAGACTTTATTTGCAAAGATATTCAATTTTTTCCTTGCAAATTTGCAAGCTTTTTGTTCGTGAATTTACCACTTCAAACTCAAAAGAATATCCATGTTTTTTTTCTAGCAAATTTATTACCTTATAATCACAGAAAATATTTGACGTTTTTCTTGTAAATTTCTAACTTTAATCTCAGAGAATGAGAGTTTTGTCTTCATAATTTATGGCCGTGTTATCTTAGAGAATATTCAGATTTTTTCCTCAGAAATTTACCACTTTAATTACAGCGAAAATTAAACTTGTTTTCTTGTTTTTCTTCATGAATTTACCATTAAATCTCAGAGACTATCCAAGCTTTTTCTCGCAAGTTCATGACTTTATAATCTCCAACAACATCCAAGGTTTTTTTCTCATAAATTTCCAGCTTTAATCTTGGAAATTCTGAGTTTTTTATGACTCCCCCATTATCCCCCTCTCCCAGCTCTGTAATTAAAATTTTTTTTTTTTTTTCCACCTACAATGTCCCTGCTATGCCGTTGCAGGATCCCTTTTATCAAAGGAGCTAATTGAATAAATTTGTTGTGAATAAAATAACTTGAAATCTGCAGATGTGGATCCAGTGCTGCAGTTGGCATAAAACAATTTGAAACAAGATAATGGGTTTTGTATTTTTAGCAGACATAAAAAGCCAGTTCATCGCTGTAAGTACGAGACAAGACTTTAAAACAGACTTTAAAACATCATGGTTGACTCATTTAACTGTTCTCCAAGGCTTGGCCGTTGGTCCCTGCGTCATCCATCCTGAGTGGTCTTATCAGCCCCAAGGCAGGTATCCTAAAGGCGGCCATATTGCTATGATCGCCATAGCAATATTCAGCCTGCCAAAACAAAGTTCAAAACAACAAACTCAACTTTCAGCAGGCAGTATCTAACTGCCGAAACGCTTCCTATTTATGCTATTTACGCTGTTGGAGGGTGCAGTGGTAAGTATAGCTGAGAAGAGCGGAGGCTTCAGACTTGGATGGGAGGGTTTCTCTACTCCAAGCTGCTTTTCTCATCTTTGGCCACAAGGTGTCGCCTGCTGCAAACACAATTCACTGATTTTACATGGACATAATGCATGGCAGCAGTGTAGTTTGCAAATGGGTTTTTTCTTTTTAATTTCCCTGCACAAGTACATTAAATGAAGGAAATAAAGGAGACATGAACTGAAAGAAAAGATGATAAAAATAGAGCTGTCTTTCTTTGTTTGTTGGAAAATATTTCAAATATTTCATCTGACATAATTTAAAGGGATAGTTTGGATTATTTGAAGTGGGGTTGTGTTACTTACCCATAGCAGTGTATTTACCTACACTAGATGGAGGTCAACATGCCCCAGTTTGGAGAAGCAGCAGAGTACAGGTGTATGAAGTTAAATGATGTACTGCTGTGGACAGCAGATAAATGTATTTTTTTTTAAATGGCCCACCTAAAAAAAAAAAAAAATCTATATTTAGAATATATTTACACTGCTTTACTTTGCTTTCAGTCAGCTGTTTCTGACAGAAAACTGCTGTTATATAAGCTGAATATTCAAACTAACCAAACTCCATCGGTGAAATCAGTAATTTTACCTTGCAGAAAATAGGGGTTGTTGGTCTACAGCTGCCTCGATCTGTTGCTTCATTTGTGTTAATGTGTGACTGTAGTGGATTACGACCTATCCCTCTAAAACACAGAAGTCCCACAGTACACAAAACAAACTAACAGATCGAGGCAGCGTAGACCAGCAACTCCCGTGTTCTGTAAGTTAAAGTAGCTGATTTTGCGATGGAGTTTGGCTGGTTTTGGAGAGAGTGATATTTGCCTTATATAACAATGATTTCTTACTGAAAAAAGCTGTCTGACAGCAAATAAAGTTGTGAAAATACTTCTACTACTGTTAGCTAACTGCTAACTGTAGCTAATACAGTGAATATGGATGAATACCTCATACAACCCCACTTCAAAAAGTCTGAACTATCCCTTTAAGGTGTTTTACATTCTTTAACGACATTCTGACAGCCTCAAAATTCCCCACTTACCTGACAAAACGAAACAACTTCATACATGGTATATGAGGTCTGGAATCAACATCCAGTCAGTGATGTTGTTGTGAGCAGTTTGTTTCCTTTGTTTGTGTAGATGACAAACTGCGACAGTCTATGCATGCTGCTTGTAGCAAGTGGCTCTTAGTCATTATGGTCAATGTAAAATCACTGAATTCTGTTCATGCTATGTACAGTTCTGTTTTATATTTTCATACAATATAAACAAGTTAATGCTTTTTTTTATTTTTTATATGAGCATCTGTCACCTTGCAAGAGCAGCTAAACTCTTTCATATTACATGCTGAACAAAAGAGACTTATCCTGATTTCACACCGTGACACCAAGCTGCACTTGCACTGTGCTGGTTTAAATTATTATAGTTTATTTTATATAAGCATTTATCTGTGAGTTGTAGAAAAAAGTAATTCCAGCAAGTCAGGAACGTTGCAGATGTCCACTGGTTTTATATGTAACATCAGTCAGTGCAATTCAGCTCAAGTTCAAACTGTGTGAAATCTAAGAGTCGGCTACTCTGTGGCTAAGTTAGCATTTTAGCATCTAGTTGATCTAAATTGATCTGATGTGTGTGTTTGTGTGTGTGCGTTTGCAGGTGGTCCCGCAGGCATCCCCGTGAGTATCCCTGGAGAGCCTGGGGCGCCTGGTCCCAGAGGAGGGCCGGGTAACACAGGATACAAAGGCTACAGAGGTACACACACGCGCACACACACTCTGCTGAGTCAGCTAATATTAGCTGCATGGCTAACTGAACTAATGGCAGTTAGCTACTTTAGCGGCAAGTAAATGACCTCAAGACAGTCCAGCTGTGCTCCCTGGGAGGCTTCCGAGCCCAGTTCTGTTGGCCGCTAACACCATTAGCGGTTAGCAGTTAGCTGCTTTAGCAACAAGTAAAGCTATCTTTCCATCAGGAGACACCGTACGTGATCTTAGTACTGTATTCCCTGTCGGTCTGTCGGAGGGTTCTAAGTCTGGTTCCAGTGGCCTCTGTTGCTATTAGGTTTTAGCAGCTAGCTACTTTAGCAACAAGTAAAGCTATGTTTCTATCAGGAATCTCAACCATGATACTGTATTCACTGTCAGTCTCAGAGGTTGTGTCCATCCTGGGGACTGGCCGTGTTCCCTTGCCTGCTAATACTGTTAGCTTTTAGCAGTTAGCCTCTTTAGCAACAAGTAAAGCTATATTTCCATCAGGAGACACCTTAAACAGCCTCAGTACTGTATTCCCTATCGGTCTCAGAGGTTGTGATTGTCCTGGGGACTGGCCGTTTCACTGGGAGGTTTCTGAGCCTGGTTCTGTTGCCTGTTAGTGCTTTTAGTTTTTAACAGTTAGCTACTTTAGTAACATGTAAAGGTGTCTGTCGACATATGTGATAAAAACACTTAAACATTGATTTTGACTTACCTTGTTCCACTCCTTCATTCATCCTCTTTCCTGCTGTCCTTCTCTTCCTCTTTCTGTCTCTTTTGTTGTCCCATTTCATCCCCAGGTGATCCCGGCGACTGTGCCTGCCTAGGAGGAGGCACCTCAGGGTTGCCCGGGTTACCTGGACCTCCTGGAAGCAATGGTGCCCCTGGCTTTTCCGGACCAAAGGGTGAGCCAGGTGACGCCGGTTCACCCGGCTTCAATGGCGTTCAGGGACCTCCTGTAAGTAGAATTTCAACTTTGCTGTTAGCTTTCATCACACTTTTTGTCTGTTTTAGCTGACGAATATTAGGTTTCTGAAGGAATGCAAGAGTCACAAAAATCCGTCATTTTTTTGTCCTCCTGCAGGGTCGTGCTGGTGAGAGGGGCTTCTTCGGTCGTAAGGGAGAGAAGGGAGCATCTTACTACCCAACCCTCGGTTTGGGGGTGAAAGGAGAGCTCGGCGCTACTGGACCCAGAGGACCTACTGGTGAATCTGGAAAACCCGGCAGAGACGGACTGCCTGGCTTCCCCGGAGCCCCTGGACCCCCAGTGAGTGCTGTGTTGATTTTAATTTGGATGTTTTCATCGACAGGTTTGAACAAGTTCTTAAAAGAAATAAGGACAAATAAGGATTTAAAAAAAACAAAAAAACTTTTCTCCTATCCAGGGCGATGCTGGCTTCGGCACAGTTGGAGAGAAAGGGTTCCCAGGGTTCCCAGGCGGTAAGGGTCGTCCCGGTGGTCCTGGCGAGCCCGGTGTTGGCTATGTTGGATTGCCCGGCTTACGTGGAGAGGCCGGAGACCCTGGTATACCTGGGTTGCCAGGGCAGCCAGGCTTACCTGGACCGAGAGGTAAGTGATGCCAGGGGGAATCAACGACGGAAGCTAAAGAAAGAAGAAGAAAGGAGTGTGGTGTGTGTGTGTGTGTGTGTGTGTATGTATGTGAGAGGGACTTTGAGAGAGTTAATAAGAGTGAAAGTGTGTGTGTGTGTGTGTGTGTGTGTGTGCATGGATGTCATGCCGTATTCTCACCCGCAGGGTGAAACCACCGACCATACATCCATCCCATCCGATCACTGTCCATCCTCTCTGTCCTGTAGTTACCATAGCAACCTCATCCTAACACCCTAAACCACTAGAGGACATTTGTAGGGGACAAACAGCAGCCAAACCGTCCAGGACCTGAAGGGACAACATGGCTCAAGTTAGATTTTCTCTCCTGCCCTTCATGCCTGGGCTGCAGCAGCAAGCTGTTAACTCCATGATTAATGGTCTCCATTAATGTGCTTATACATCTCTTCTGCAGCCAATAATCTATAATCCATAAACTGCTTCGGTAGTTGACTGATTGACGCACAATGATGAGATTTTAATGCTGATTGCTCAACAGCTACTGTGCTTGTTTAGTCTCAGAGGAAGTGAGAGGATCCAAATTATGATTTACTAATTAGTTAATTATTCAAATGAGTCACTTTTCAAAGGACACTGCTGGTGTTTTTACTTTATATTTGAGTTGCTGGTGTGAAGCTGACTGTGGATATCAGCTTGTTTTCTTCCTTCAAAGGGAAGTACTTCCATTTCTTGATCAGAGTAAATAAAGACAATGATAACCCACCCAGCAAAATGTTGTTTAAAAGACGTGAAAAGACTATTCAGATTTGATTTAGAGCCCTCTAAAAGAAGTTCTAGTGAATTAGAAACAAATCTACATATAGATTATCAAAGGAATTGTTTAAATGTGCAAATACAAAATTGAATGTTTCAAATTCTGTCAAATTTTCATTGACTTTTGTCTTTTCTGTCACAAATTTTGGCCTCAGTTATGGCCAGGCTGATTAAGACTTAAAAAGGATGTCTGAGGACAAGTGGTGTCAGATCGATTAATCTGAAAAAAATATAAAAAAAGACACCATTTGTTTTATACAAATCTACAGCGGTGTGTCAGGGCCATTGTAGGTTAAAAAGAAAAAAAAAAAACAGACCTGGGGGAGGGTGATACTATTTGAAGAAAAAATTCAGAATAACTAAGATTGAAGTGGTATATTTATGAAATTTATGAGAAAAAACCTTGGATATTCTCTGAGATTAAAGTGATAATTTTATGAGAAAAAAAATCACAACTTTATGAGGAAGAAACTCAAATATTGTCTTAGATTATGAAGTCATAAATTTGCAGAAAAAAACTTGGATATTTTTTAAGATTTAAGTGAAAAATGTACGAGAAAAAAACTAAAATTTACAGGAAAAAAAATTATTTTCTCTCAGATTATAAAGTCATGAATTTGCAAATAAAAATGTGGATATTCTCAGAGATTAAGCAATAAATTTATAGGACAAAACTCACAAATTTATGATTAAAAAAACCTTTAATAATCTTTTAGATAATAGAGTCATAAATTGGCAAAATAAACATTCTTTGAGATTTAAGTAATAAATTTACGAAAAAACAAATAAACATGAACTTGAATATTCTCTTTATAAAGTCAGGAATTTACGAATAAAAATCCAGATATAATTTACTGAAAACAAAACTCAATTTTAATTTTGGAAAAAATCAGTGAAATTTTCTGAGATTTAATTTAAATAAATTTACATGAAAAAAACTGATATTTTGTGGATTAAAGTCAAAAAGTTACAAGAAAAGTTCCCAAAAATTGTGTCACTCTCAATATTTGGTCAGAAAATAAATAAGAATATCCCCCCTCCCCTAGCTCCCTCTCTCTTTAAAAAAAAAAAAATCTACATTGGTCCTAATATGCCATCACACAGATTGGTGCGATTTTTTTATTAGCTGGAACAAAAGTAAGTTTCAAATGTCATGATGTAAACTAACCACATGACACCAGTGGTCTCCGTTGGACCTCCACGACTCTGTTCTTCTTCTCTGAGACTAAATGACACAAAGTCCTCCTCAGCAGCTGGCCACTCATCCTCAGTATGAATGTGTGCTCTCATACCGTGATGCTAATGCTAAACAACTGATTCATTTTGCTCTTAATAATATGACGGTTATTGTTACTCACATGAGCTGAGAGAAGATGAGAATTTAATACACTCTTGGCTGATATTTAACTACGTTTTGTTGCATCTCTCTCTTCTCATTGAGTGGAATAACCTGTTTTTACATTGAAGCAATTGTTTCAATTTGCTTTTGCCTTAACTGAATGAGCCTTTGATTAATTGAATGGAACTGATTGCTGATTTGCTGATACCTGTTGATGAAAAATAAATTTAATTGCTTTTTTGGCGCATGCAAATGACCCTGACTGGCTTTGTATGCTGCCATCTTCTACATCTCTCTCTGTCTGTCTCTCTCTCTCTCTGTCTCTACTCTGTCTCTCCATCCATCCATCCCTCCATCTCTCTGACCGTCCTTGTGCATGTGTATCTGTCCAGGTGAAAACAGCTGTGGAGGGGTTAATGACGCCGAAGAGGGAACGGGTGGGTAACTAACTTTTTCATCCACCAGCCAGAGTAACGAGCCTGGGACAGAGTTTGTAGCTTTAGTTTTCAGGCAGCCCAGAAACTGGTGGATTCGTTAAATATCCCTCAAGCAAAGTAGACCACTTATAGAAATGATAGAGCGGGAAATTACACCGACTAGAGGCAAGATTTACTCATGTTCACATGCTCGACAAAGAGGTAATGACATGAGAGACATCGTTAGATGGAAATAAACAGTGCTACTCAGGGTTTGGGCCAACTTCAACTGCATACTAACTTATTATGTGGTCACAATGCAGGCAACCTGATTGACAGATCACATGATTGAAAAAGCTCTAAATAAGTATGTCAGAAAAATAAATCGTTATAAATTAATAAGAGTTAAATACTCAAAAACTCAACTAGTAAACAAACCAACAAGTGTCATGAGATTTAAAATCTGATTGTTGTACTTTTAGCTGATGGGTGCAACTTTGAAGATGAAAAAAAAAATGTTACCAGGGGACCTGTAAAAAAAAAGCAACACATGTAGTCACATCTTAAGTTAGCTGTTGTTAGCAAAATGCTGGATAACTAGCCGGTTAATGATTAGATTAGCTAGTTTGTTGACTTGTGTTTTGCTAACATTAGCTAACTTGAGACGTGAATATAAGTCACATTTAATCTAATCTACATAAATCGTTGACTAGCTAGTTACATCAGATAGCTAACATTAGCAAAACACTAGCTAATCAGGTAGCTAATCTACACCAGTTGATATCTGTCTAGTTTGATCTGATAGCTAATGTTTGTAAAACACAGCCAGTTAGCTAGCATTTTGCTAACATTAGCTAAGTTAAAATGTGAATTTAAGATGTCACTTTTAATCTAATCTACATAAGTCATTAGGTAGCTCGTTACAGTGTGTAGCTCATGTTAGCAAAACAATGTTGCTGAGAGACCTGTAAAAGCTATGTAGTTGCATTTTAAGATAGCAGAATGCTAGCTAACTACCTGGTTAATTAGCTAGCTAGTTAGCTTGCATTTTGCTATATAAACTAATTTAAGTGTCATATATGTCACCATTAATATAATTTACATTAATCATTAGCTAGCCAGCTACATCTGAGAGCTAATGTTTGTAATACCCTAGCTAATCAGCTACCTAATCTACAGCAATTGATATCTAGCTAATTATATCTGATAGCTAATGTTTGTAAAACACTAGCAAATCAGCTAGCTAATCTACATCAATTGATATCTAACTAGTTACATCTGATAGCTAATGTTTGTAAACACTAGCTGATCTACATCAATATTAACCGGTTAGCAAGCATTTTGCTAACATTAGCTAACTTAAGATGTGAGTATATGTCACTTTTAATCTAATCTACATAAATTGTTAGCTAGCTATTTATTTATTTAGATACCTAATATTAGCAAAAAGATGTTGCTGGGAGACCTGTAAAAGTTACCTATGTAGTAGTTAGTAAAACACTAGCTAACTAGGTGGTCAGTGATTAAATTAGCTAGCTAGTTAGCTTGCATTTTGATAACAGCAGCTAACTTAAGTTGTGAATATATGTCAAGGTGAATCTAATCTACATCAATCATTAGCTAGCTAGTTACATCGGGTAGCTAATGTTTGTAAAACACTAGCTAACCTATATCAATTGTTTGCCAGTTAGCTTACATTTAGCTAACATTAGCTAACTTAAAATGTGACTATATGATGAAACGACAACTTTTAACCATCTTCAAAGTTTGTTTTTATAGACAAGACCCGTGCATAGCATATATAAAGTTGGCAGATGTTCTGCTGGGTACCAAATTAGTTTAACTGTTATTGGAGCACAGACCAAAAAGGGGCGGGTCAATTGATCTGTTGTTTGCACTGTGAACACCTGATTAATCTTAGTCAAAGAAAAGTCTCAGGTGATTGAGAATGAATGATTGGTAGACATTAAATAGTGGAATCTGTAATGGCTCAACTGCTCACTAGCCCACACTGCTGAGCAGGTAATTCTGGGAGATGTAGTTTTTTACAATCTGAAAACAGCTGTCAATCATTTGTTCATGACGGAGCCGATGGAAGCCTCTCGCTCCCTGCGTCTTCAGGGATTCCACTCTGGCGCAGTCAGTCGATGATTGACAGTCGAGTTTCAGAGAAACACCACCTTTTTGAAACGTCCAATCATCGGACAGCCGCAGCTGGTCGTTCTCTCCTCTTCCTCCAATCAAAGCTGCTGATGCCTGGCGCATGTTTTCAAGCCCTGCCTCTGCTAAGTGCTTTTAACCAGTGAGGGTCGGGGAGGGAGGGTATAATGGAAATTATATGACTGATCCCCAAACGCAAAATTGAATTGGTAACTTTTCTAATTCTTTAGCCTGTTCATCATCCTCTCATTTTATATTTGAACTGCCCCTTCACTGTGATGAATTTGCTACTAACGACATCCAGCCTACAACACTCAATAATTCTCATGATTAAACTCAGATTAACCTCAGAGAAAGTCTTTGATTTGAGAGCAGTAACGGCATGAATGGAGGCGACAGACAATCAACAGTGCGCAAGACATTCACAGCAATTATACTGGCTGAATGTTTATTAAAAAATGTTTAAGTATTTTGTGAAATATTCTCATTATTATGTTAGTTCTTATTACTTTGTATTAGTATAAACCTGTACTAGGCATTGAGTGTTGTTTTTCTGGCTCTCAGTAGCTTAGAATAATGGAGTATTAGCTTAGATTTAGCATTACTCTGATATTGTTTGTATTTATTGTAATTCAAGATCTGGTTCAAATAACAATTTTCAAACAGTATTTAATGATTCTCAATCTCAGTGATGGATAAGTACAAAGTTTTTTTTGTTTGTTTGTTTTTTTTGACTTTTTGTCAAAAAGATGATCCCACGCCCTGAGAGGCAAGTGAATTTATTTTTATTCATTTTATTTATTTAATTAATTAGTCAATTTATTATTTATTTATTTTTTAAGAACAGGTGGGAAAGGGTGATTTGCCAGGTTTTTTTTTTTTTTTTTTTTTTTTTTTTTTTCAGTTTTAGTCTGTTTAGTCCAGTTTTTTCTTTCATGTGTTTATTTTTTTCCCAAGTTACTTCTTCCATCTATGAAACAGGCGTGAAAATGTTTTCTAGTTTAAAAAGGCTTTTCTAGTTTGTCTTTTATTTAACTATTTATTTTTATTCTTATTTTTTAATGTTTCTAACTAATGTATTTCATCTGTGAAACTGTTTTGGCAGTTTATTTTTTTTTTATTGTTTGTGTGGATATACTCATTTCAGCCACAAGAGACTGAAGTGCACCACTGCCCTGTGTTCTTAATAGCATTAAAAGCATTCCTGTTGTTTTAATGACCTCTAAACACAATGTGCATTTAATGCATTTGTCATGTAACATCACTGTCATGTTTTTCTTTTGGCTAGAAATTTACATTTGTATGTACTTTGTGAGTGCATGGAGAAATTAAAACTAATCTGAAAGAAAAAAATGAATGCTTTTAGTTTTCACAGATGAAAAAAAAAAACCTAGAAAAATTATCATGACAAAACCTTTTTTTCACCTGTTTTTCATAAACTTAGAAAATGGATAACCAATTTTTTTTCTCATTTGGCTCTCTGGGTTTCCATAGAAACCATAAAAATGTTTGTAAATTGTATTTGGACCAGGTCTGGTAGGTCTTAGTGGGAGAATTTAATGTTTCTATTGTGTGTGTCCAATGTGTTCAGTGTGTGTGTCTGTTAAAGTGTATGAAGTTTGTTTGCTAACCTAAATGTGACTGCTACCAGGCCAAGTGTTACCTTGCACCGTACCTGGTGAGGATGGAGACCCCGGTTTCCCCGGTATTCCTGGACGACCAGGTACTGTTCAGCAAACATTTCACAGTGCTTTTTGTCTTTTTATTTTTCCCTTTTTTTAATAATATCTGATGCACTAATTGATTCTGGCTGTCGTATTTTTAAAAGATATGAAGATATGTCGTTGTGCTTTTTTGTGCATTTTTCTGGCAATTTTTCTTTGTGTTGAAGAATTATTGAGTTTAATATTAGAAGTGCCTTACTTTACTTATTTTTTTTACTCTATATGAAAAAAAAAGTGCTGGTTACCACCTTAAAAACACCATTTGAACAAAATGAGTTACACTCATAGTTGAAGTCATGCGTGTCTGCACCTGTCAGGTCCTAAAGGTCAGCCAGGTCTCCCAGGAGGTCCTGGACGTCCAGGGTTTGATGGTGCCAAAGGAGAGAGGGGAGACCCCGGTTTTGGAGGCCTGCCTGGACCACAAGGTAACCCTGCACGGTGGCCTGTCTCTGCACTATTTCTACAATTTCTGGAGTGGAATCAGTGCCGGTACTTTCTGTGTTAAAGAGAAGATTTGAGCTGTGATGATAAATGAAAGATAAGTTACTGTTTTTATGTCTGCAAATGACTTATTCAGACACACAGAGGCAGGGAGCAGGTCATTTTAATGACCGAACTTCTCACTTGATTTATGACTTCAGTAACAGTTTCCTAATGAGTTTATGGTCTCAATCACCCAAGTTTTTTTTCTATACAGCATGATTTTAATATTTATAAGTTATGGTCCCATTAAGGGTAAAATACACAAAAATGAAAAAGGGTATGCTTCAGCACGTGGCAACCTTGTGATTGACAAGCAGCTAGATGCAAAGATTGCAGTGTTGTCCCAGATGGATCACCCTCCACGGTTCAGCATGCATTGATCCACAGACTACATGTAACCATCATAGTTTGAAACGCAGTTTGACTGTCGCTGTTACTTTTCGCTATTTTATATTTAATAGTTATAATACCTGAAATCTCAATGCAGAGTTGCAGTAAAAGGCAGGACAGGTTCACGCTACGTTTTACTCTGAAGTTCAGTTGTACTAAAAGACACTCTAATGAATCAGCTGTTTATTTTTTGCATTTGGTGTTAAGCTTCTTGTTCACTAGCCAGCATTAGCATCTCAACTGACCCTTCCTAAGTCCCACTGCATTTTGCTTTGTGCATCAATGATAGTTGAGCAAGGTCAACTTTCTCCTTTACTGTATCCCATGCTTGGATATGTTATGTGTGCCAGTTCATCTATGTTGAAAAGCAAACCAAATTTTGCAGATTGGTTAAAGAACGTTGCTGGGGGGACCTGTAAAAATATATTCACATCTTAAGTTAGCTAATGTTAGCAAACTGCAAGTGATCTAGCTAGCTAATCTACATCAGCCACACCAGCTAGTTAGCAAGTATTTTGGTAACCTTAGCTAGCTAGTTAGCTAACATTAGCTTACTTAAGACGTGACCCTATTTGTCGCTTTCACAGAAAAAGGATCAAGTTGACCGAAGGTAACGAGCTTGCTCAACTGTTACTTGGAGCACTGAGCAAAAAGGGGCAGGAAGCGTCAATTAGTATCACAGTTAATGTGAATTACAGATGCATCTTGCTATCATAGCAGGCTAGCAATCCTGGCGTTGGCCAAAAGTCCAAACTCAAGTTTCAGAACTGTAGTCAACAAATCAACCCCTTCGTTTATACAGTCCATGGTCACATGAAAGGAGCTTACATGATAAGTGGTAACTGTGATATTAAGAGAAAGCAAGGAAATGTATTATTTCACTTGGAAATGTAAATTTTACTCTGATTAAATAGAAACATTTGTTCAAAGCTTTCTCAGGATGGTTTTAGTATTTCCAGAACACTTAATTGTTGCATTTTCCCCAAGCTCATGCAAGCTGTTTCAGTAATCTGGACTGTAGATTTATTGACTGAAGATACTCTCACATGAGGGACCCGGAGACAATTTTATGACCTTGCTATTGCAATGATTCCAGTTCTCTTAATCACCTCAACTGTTTCATCCATGCAGGTTTCCCCGGACCCAGAGGCGACCCTGGAGTTCCAGGTGTCCCGGGATCGAGTTTTGACGGAGGCAGGGGGAAGGATGGTGTTCCGGGGCGTCCTGGAGCCAAGGGCCAGCCGGAGACGTACTGGGAGCCACACCTGGATCTCCGGACGGGACGGTTTACCAGGAATTACTGGAGACAAGGGCCAGCCCGGGACACCAGGAGGACCTGGATTGCCTGGTGGGTCTGACAGGTTGTGTGTGTGGCAGAAGTAGCAGAAACAGAAGTAGAAACAGCAGCAGTAATAGACTTTTTTTCCCCCCTTTCTTACTCTGTCAGGTGGTGACGGACGTTTCGGTGTTCCTGGACTGAAAGGAGAGCGTGGAGACACCGGTTTTCCTGGTCGTCCCGGTGAGCCTGGACCTCCAGGCCCGCCAGTGGGAGGCATCACCGGCGAGCGTGGACCTGCTGGCAGCCGCGGACCGAGCGGATCACCAGGTGAGGGAAAAGATTCAGCAATGTCATGTTTCACCACGTAGCTAACCAAACTTCTGTTAAGTTTATAGGAGTTTAGATGTTCTATATTTGTGAGATCATGTCATTTACAGCCTGAATTATAGTAAAAGAAGAACAAATATTATATAGTTTGATTTTGGCTTATTGTCTTTCACTTCTCATCCCTTCACTTTTACCAGTGTTGGTTCATTCCTCCCGTCTTTTCACTGTATTTCTTCCTCCATTTACGAATCAGGCACCACAGTTGTTCTTGTTGTTTATTTAAACCCTGCATCACCCAAAAGAATGTTTTCTTCTTCTCCTGTTTTGTATTTCTCTTTGTCCTGTGTTCCTTCCTCCTTTCCTACCTTCCTACACACCACCACCATTATCTCCATCCATCCTCTCATCACTCCATCCTTTTCTTGGTGTTGGGTCATTCGCTATAGGCTGCCAAGGTGAGACACCCCCCCACCCCTCCATCCACCCATCCATCATCCATCCACCCAGCCACTGCTTCCATCCCTCCATCCTCCTGCTATTCATGCATTAGACCAAACGCTTTAACTGCAGTGTTCCTCAAAGCGTCTGTCTGCTCTTCTTTTCTCATCTGTGCAGCAAAAAATGTCCATCGGCATCCAGAATTTGATTCATTTGCTGGCAGTCAGTCATAAGGTGATCTCCTCTAAACAAATACTGTAAATCTACCAATGTTTTTCATGAACATACAGTAAAATTTGTCAAACTATCATGCGGAAGCTAACCGAGTTCCGTTCACTTAAGAACTGCACACTTGGTTTTGCATATTTTAGCCCACAATCACTCACACTTTGCAAATAATTAAACTGGTTTCCAGATTTCCTTAATTTGAGCCAACAAATTATTCCATTTCATTGCAGTATGCTTTGAAAATGACTTGCACAACATAGTTAATCTATCACAGTGAACAACAGGGCTGCTCAGTTATGGCAGTCAATATTGAGATCAAAATTATTTAACACGATTTTTCATTGACTTTAAGAAATCATGCATGGAAAAAAAAAACTTGACTGTAGCAGTGGATTTCCTTGATTTTTAAATGTAACTCAACTGAAACAAATATAATATATATGATATATATACTATAATGAAGAAGAATTGCTGAAATGCGATTCTCTCGTCCTTTGTGGACACTCCAAGCACTGGTACCAACATGGACCGACAGTGAGATGAACTAAACGTGCCACAGCCTGGCTAAGAGTGAGTTTGAGCTTTCAGTGAGTTTGGGAGGTGTCAAACAGTATCTTGTTTTCTTAATTGGAAGCCAAAATTTCCTTCCTGGTTTCCTCTGATTGCATCGCACCATCCTCAGCGGATGGAGTAGCCCAGTTGTTTGGGAAACGTAGATTCAAATTTCCATTTTTCCGAGCACATACACATAAAAGATGAGAGTCAAAGTTATTTCTCGAACTTGTAGCTCATGCATGCAAATTCAGCTGCCTAACAGAAAAATACTCAAGCCTTCCAGTTGCATTACCAACAAAGAACAGAAAAGATTGTTGCTTCCTAATTAAACTGAACGTGAACAAGGCAGAATATATGGTTCATAACGTGGTTGTGATTATAAGCACTCACGGATTGTCTCCACTCCGATCACAATGCATGCTCGGACAAAAACAGTTTTTAAAAATATATATCCATTCACACGATTAAATTTCAACAACATTTGAAAGTATCACACCCGACTGAAGGCCTCATACTCAGCTGATTAAACAAAAACAAATATTTTAAAACAATGGGTTAAGATGGACATTTTAGCTGTAAGAGATTCAGAAACAGAAAGTTCTTTGAAGAAATGTGACATCTGATGTTTGGTTTTATTTTCGTAGCCAGTACTAACCCTTGTAGTTCAGTTACATCTTGATGTGTAATCTGTGTTTATTGCAATAATTGCAATAGGCTTGTGTGACATCCACAGGTTTTGGCACAAATGCTGTTTAACAGTGACTTTGTTTACATGCACAAAATATTGCATTTTTTTGCCCTTATTTTGAAAAAGGCAATATTCCTACTAAGCTGTTTACATGGCTAATGAAAATTAATATTTCAATACTTTTCCTGTTTACATGCAGTTATGCATAATCCGATTATGGCATATTGGAATGAAAGGAGCTGCTTGAGCCTTTACATTCCAATCTTTACATTAAAACAGGATATTTTTACAGTGTGAACACAGCCTTTCTGTTCTGTTCGTTCGTCCGACTTCTTGAAAAGGTCGGTGTTGCAGTAGTTGTCGATATCCAAAAACCTGTTGATATCTTGTAGTCTTTCATAATGTTGAAAAGTAGGTTTGTTTCTTCTTCCGACCAGAAATGTGTGCTTTTATTTTGCATCTCCACCCCAGCCTTGTAAAATGTTGGCTAGTTGCTTTGTTTACAGGCACAGAGATCAACAGACAGATAAAAGAGAAATATAAACAGGCAGAGAACATCTGATGCAAGCTGTAGAAAAAACAAACAAACAAACAAACAAACAAAAAACAATTGACCCTTCTTGGTCAGCTTCCTCCTTTTCTTTCCTATTTTGAAGATAGCTGAAAGATGCTGCTGGGGGACCAGTAAAGGTGACATGTAGTCACATTCTAAGTTAGCTAACTAGCTAATCTACATCAATCGTTAACTAGCTAGATGCATCTGATAGCTAATATACAAAACACTACCTAACTAACCAGCTAATCTACAAAAATAGTTAGCTAGCTAGTTAGCTTTTAGAGTTTTGCTAACAGACCCCTGCACATAGCATATTTTAAGTGCAGGAAACGTGAAAGGAGAAAGTTGTACAAGGTTCTGCTGGGTACCAGACTAGCTCAACGTTTCTGGAGCACAGCGCAAAAAGGGGCGGGGCTTAGGAAGGGTCCGTTGAGCTGCATATCCCGAATGTACTGTATACTAGAGGTGGGGAAAAATTTATTCAGATTTTAAAAATTGATTCTTTGATGCCTAAATCATGCTACATAACTAGCACTTATTTTGTTAGCTCAATGCTAACACATAATGGGAATTAACATTGACACGGTCACAGAACTTAGCATCATGATGGCGATAATAATATCTATATCTATATCTATCTTTGATGCATTGTTGTCTTTGGAAATTGTACTCATGATATACAGCCTCTAGAAATGTATAATTCAACTTTTTCCAACGGTCTAGTGTTACAAAAAGCAAACACAAATCGCTCTAAATGAGAATATCAAATCACAAAACATACTGAATTGGCACCCAAGTGTCACAGTAGTATGGAATGGGGAGATATCGTCCCATATCATCCCAGCCCCACTCTTTATATGTCCAAAGGATGCTCCTAAAACCTGAATAATATGAGCGTGTTCCTCGTCTTATTCAGAAAATGCTGAATTTGGAATAATGCTTAGTCTTAACGTGATCCATGAACGTTAGTGTGCATGTAAACACAGTCAGTGTCGCTGCATCAATGACCGTAGTGGCATTTTCTACACCCTTAAAAAGGACTCTTCAACTCATCCCTGCGTTCTTCCAGATTAGAGACAAATATGTCCAATTTAGCTGCATGGATGTGTTGAAGACGGGTTCTCTTTTTAAGAAGCAGCAGGTAGTTTGCTATCCTGTAGGACAAACAAACATTAGGCGGTCGAACCTTTCTAATTCAGTCTGGAATTGCACTTGAGTTTCTTTCATATTTTAATAAATTAATACAGTATAATAACAGATTTGATCCTGCAAGTGTCATTTGAGTGAACATTTTAAATCCCTACATGTATCTGAAATCAGTCGCATTGTGCTTCTGTATCTGTTCAGTAATAACCTCCACAATCTGAGTGCAATTGCAGCCTTAACAAGGCAATGAAACAATGTAATGGAATGTGTGTTTTTACATTGTTGTCTGCTTTTTGCCAAATTTTGTGTGTGTGTGTGTGTGTGTGTGTGTTATTATTGTGTAATTCATGAATTGATTTTCTTGTGTTTGAGGTAAGTTAATTTATTACAAAAAGAAAGGTAAGTTTATCTTTCAGTGGGGTTATTTTATTCACTTCATATTCATATTATTATATTTTTTGTTTCTGTTTTAGATGTATTTTGCACTTTTTTCCATGTAAAAAGTCATTTATGACCAGTTTATCTGACTAAATCTCTCTGTCTTTCTTCTTCCTGTCATCGTCCGCCCACCTCCAGGTTTCCCTGGTCGTAAGGGAGAAAGAGGAGACCCAGGTTTCCCCGGCCCTGCTGGAATGAAAGGAACCCCAGGACTGCCCGGCACCTCTGGTTCACCAGGGCCAAGGGGACCCCCCGGACTCCCTGGACCAGGAACTAGAGAGGGAATTCCAGGAATACCAGGAAGGAAGGGTATGTTAGAGCTAGAGAGCTAATGTCCTTACATCTCCTGACAGAGACAGCAACGATTTTTCTTCTTTTGTTTTAATCCAAAAAAAGGAAATAATAAAGTCCAAAAAATATATAACATAAACATTTATAAATATTTATTAATGTTCCACCATGTGACATTTCAGGGTCAGGCCCGTCCTAAGACATGAAACAAATTCAGAGACACATGTGCTGTAAAAATAAACAATTTGTTTTCATGTAAACAAAAGAAGTTAGTGTTCAGTCTCCCTTAAAACTTGAATTTGAAAAGACAAGTTGAGGTCACTTCATAATGCTTCCAAACAAATGAACTTTTCTTGTAAAATAAACAACATTCAGTTTTACTTGCAAAATCATGTTGAATAAGCTCAGGATGAGTTGAGTTCAGTCACAGTGACAAAAATTGAAACATGGTTTCATTACTGTGAAACTAAACAACCGTGACTCATTTTAAAGTTTTTGTTTTTTTTTCAAAGCATTAGTGACACCAGCAAGTTCCTGTCTGAGGGGTCACCTGAGAGATACTGAGGATAAAAATGTATTTTTTAGTGGAGAAAAAAAAAGACAACATTTGATTCCCTGTGTCTGTCCATCCACAGGTGAGATCGGTTTCGCAGGACTGATGGGCTTCCCCGGACTACCAGGCCGTCCTGGATCTCCAGGGTTTCCGGGAGGAAAAGGAGAGCCCGGAGGGTCCGGAAGAAACGGACTCTCCGGCGGCCCCGGATACCCCGGACAGAAAGGTAGAGTCGCAGCGCTTCCTTATCCGTTCAGAATCACTGCTGGCTCTGGACGGCAGCAGTGAATAATAAGAATAAAAATAACAAAAATACACGAAGGCCAGGAAACAATCCAGTAGAGCCTGTTGTGACACACCACTGTGATTTCCCCTCCGTAGGTGAAAGAGGATATCCTGGCCCGCCCGGCCTGCCCTCTCCTCCTGCTGCAGTAGAGTTTGTGGAGAAAGGAGAACCTGGATTCTCCGGTGCCAGCGGCCTTCCTGGCTTCCCTGGACCCAGAGGTAACACTATTTCCTGTTTAATTTATCTATGATTCTGTGTTCAGTTCAGCCCAACAAAACAATAACATTACTTCACTCATAATTAATCATCCCTTCAGCACGTAGCCACATCATTTCTGTTTGCACAGGCCAAATGTTTTTGTTAATAACCAGTAGCCCAACATTAGTAGTTTCATCTGAATTAAGGAGAAGCCGACCCTGTGGGAGGCATCAAGAATAACTATGCTGAAACAGCCAATTTATCTTCTGATGGTCTTGGTTACCAAGAGGTAATAGAGGCATCAGTATTAAATTGACAGTTTCATAACCAGTTAAAAACTTTGAGCCTGATTTACTAAAGGTTTGCGTGTGTACAAATCGTGTGCAAACTTGATATCACCTGCAAACAAACATGCAGGCTGATCTGCTAACGGTGCGGTGTGGAAGACAGCACGCACTGTGGTTTAGTACGTTTGCCTTAATGAAAATGCAGTATGGGGCATTTTATTCTCTAGTGTGCAAAATACTGGGAGGAGAAAATGCAAATAGGTTAATTTAGCACAAGCACAGCGATTTACCAAGCCTGAAAATAGTTAGCGATGACTGTGACTGCGTCTGTATTTAATGTTAGAAAGGAAGGTGCTAATCAGCCCTGCGCTGCGTATAGATGGCTGCTGTCACTGTGGCGAGCAGGAGACAATCTGATTCAAAGTCATCTCTCATGAGCTGTTTAGGGTATGCATTTATTTTTATTTTCATACAATTATCCTTTACGCTGTAAAACACCATGACTAAACATAAATTTATTGCAGCCTATTTGCAGCTAAACGAAACATCATTCACGGCCACTGTAGCCTAAAGAAAATTAACACTGACCTTGATTTCTTTGGCCAACATTACATTTTTAACAGTTTTTTTTTTGTTTGTTTGTTTTGGCAGCTTGTATGTCTCTGCCCCCACCACGTTCATACTTATTTATTTAGTTAGTGAGTTATTGAAGATAGTTTAACAAGTTTTATCACAAGCCAATTTTTCTTTATGTTCTTCACCTTTTATCTTGCCATCTTCTCTTAATTTCATCTGTTGTTCTTGACCCTTTTTTTCTGTTGTTCAACGATCCTGTTTATTTGCCTCCATGGGATCAAATTTCATTTTGCGCATGCAGTCATTCTGCTTTCCGCCCAAACTCCCCGTGGCGGAAACCTGTAACATGCACAGAACCCTCATTTATATACTGCTGTCTGCTGGGGTCGCAATTTAGGCTCTTTATTTGGGATCTTAGCAAAACAGGCCGTGTAGCAGCATTAAGAAAAGTCTCTTTTTATTTATTATTTATTTATTTATTTATTTATTTATTTATTTTTACAAATTTTGCATGTCAAGTCTAACAGATCAATTAGTTTTGTCATTCATCCTGCCCCAAGCCTCGTCCAGATGAGCAAGAAATGGATCCCAGATAGCCGGAGGATGGATGACTCACATTCTCTCAGGATGATTCTTTTGGCAACAGTCTTCCCCAATAATAGAAATTGTTGTATTTCTGGAGGGAAGCTCTCAGTTGACTGTGAATAGTAATAATATAATCATGTTTCCACTCTGTGTCTGGTTTCAGGTGACAAAGGTTTCCCAGGTCTGCCGGGTCGTCAGGGTCTGCCCGGACTTCCCGGTTTTGCCGAGCAGAGTAAAGGACAGCCCGGCCAGCCTGGGTTTCCCGGGCGACCGGGGGCTCCAGGTTTCCCCGGACCAAAGGGAGAAGCTGGAATCATGGGATTCCCCGGCACATCTGGAGTGAGGGTAAGAAAACACACACACTAACAAACAGAAACGTGCAGTTCAGTGAGCGAGATTTAAGTTCTCATGGCTTCTTTCAGGGTGATGACGGAGCACCTGGTGCCCCTGGCAACCCTGGAGAATTTGGTCGGCCTGGTGGTAAAGGTAAGTGTAAATATCAGGCCACACACACCAAAAACAACATAATTTAATGCATAAATCCATCCACTGATACACATTATTTGTTCCTCAGGTCTGCCTGGAGATAGTTTTGGTTATCCTGGAGCTCCAGGACTTAAAGGCAAGACAGGAGATTCAGGCTTCCCAGGTAAGACTCACCATAAAACCAGACACCTCTTACCTGAATGTAACAGTGTTTCTTCTCGAATGACCAACTGTGGCTCCGTCAGACAGATTTTTGACTTGTAAAACCCACAATCCATCTCACAATTTATTGATCTTTTTTTAGGAGACAAAAATGCATCGTGTAACGTGTCAGTTTTAGTCTGGTTAACATGAACTTATTTATGCTGATTCAAACTTAAGTTGCTCCCACGTATTTCCACTTTTCCTTTTTTCAAAATGCAGAGGTGACGTACAAAACTTAGTTTGTTTCCTTTAAACAAACTGAAGCACAATGTAAATATCACACACCAGTTTTTTTTCTCACTAATTTGTGAGTTCTTGTTTTTGTGTGTTTATTTATCATAAATTTATGACATCAACATGTTATACAGTGACCGTAATATACGCAGTAGCAGCTGTGTAGGCTCTGAAAGTTGTTTTATCGACAAGACTGATTGTCTCTCCACAGGTGGCCGTGGTAATGACGGCGCCCCCGGTGACAGCGGCTTTCCGGGATCTCCAGGTTTCCCTGGAGCAAAAGGAGCTCCTGGTGAAGGAGGACGGCCTGGAATAATGGGTGAGGAAGAGAGAGAGAGAGAGATTGCTACTGTGACAAACAAACCTCACATTTCCTTCAGGCGCCAGAGAGAGTGTGAGTCAGATATTAACATACTTCCCTCGCCTCCTCCTCTGCAGGCTCCCCTGGTTTCCCCGGGCCCAAGGGCCAGGCTGGCTACCCAGGAAGAAGTGGACCAGATGGGTCTCCTGGTCTGCCTGGAGGTCCTGGAGGTCCTGGATCCAAAGGTGAGAGAAACATGAGTTTACTATATCTATCCACTCTTGTATTGTAGTGGGTTCCAGAAGTAACAAGATATAAGAATGCCAAACATATGTTCATCAGGAGCCTTGCCTGAAAATCAGCCAGGTCAGTATCAAGTCTTCATTTTAGTGCTTTAAGAAGGTTTTATCACTGGTTATTTCCAGAATATACGCCAGTGGCGTTCCCCTGTAACCCACACTTTCTCCAACATTTGGCACCCCCTCCAGCAAAATGTACTTTCTCCTTGTTGTATAAAGAAGAAGAAACACTTCCGCCAGCTCCGTCAGTGGCAGTGCTTGCATTTCCACTGGAATCCACACACATTTAGCCAGTTCCCCTTTGATACTCAGAGATTACTTCCTCTCTCCCATCTTTCCTTTTTTCCATCAAAAAGCCTCTATGAAGTTTAGAGTTAATCTTAGGTCTTTTAATGTCCTGAATGTTGTGACTCCTTTTGAGACCCAGGATTAAATCTATGATCCAATCATTCGGCTTAAACCCAGGATCATAAGCGCCACATTGAATTATTTGTAATTTATTATCTAGTTTATGTTCCCCTTATTAATATGTTCCAGATTTTTAATTGGGCTTTGATCCACTGGTTTTGTACATTATCTGTAAATGTTACCAAATTTTTGTAAGCTAGTACTGCATGTACTGGGGGGGTCATTCATAATGGAAAGTTCCATGTCCTTCCACCTGGTGTGAAATGTCAGGATACACATATAAATTCATGGTTTAATCTTTAAAGTGTAGTAGCGTAATTCCTCCTTCCTCCCTTGGCAGTTGCGTTTTAAAGTTCAGTTTGTTCCCCACCCAAATAAATCTGGAAATGATTTTATTAAACTCAGAAGCGTTAACTTTCGGTTTCCAAATGAGATGAGATGCGACTCAACAACAAAGAAGGGCGAGGGAACACTCACTGTGTGATGTTTCTGCAGGTCTGCCTGGACCCCCGGGTCTTGATGGACTTAACGGCCTCGGTGGACCTAAAGGACTTACTGGAACGCCAGGCAAGGACCTCATGACGCACACCACAGTCTGACTATGTGTTTATTTTACAGATTACAGCTGTTTTTCACTGCATGAAGAGAGTTTATCCATTTAAAATGTTGCCTGCTTCACTGACATCGCATTAAAACAACATTAACTTCACTGATACCACTGCAAAGCAATGTCTGCTTCACTGACATCACGTCAATGCAACGTCTACAACATCAGTTAAAATTACAGACTCAAAATAAATAACCAATAAATCAAGAAGTGCATTTTGTATTTTTCACGTGTAATTATATTCATTAAGACCATCAGCAGTATGTTAGACATTATTCAATTCCTGAAGCCAGCCTTGGATTGGTTTACAGTACAGATGGCAATTTCTAAAAGGCTGCAACTGTTGTGGTAAATGCAACATGTGGCAATTCCCTAAAGAAATTATTAAAACTCAGTCAGACTCAGGTTTACAGATTCACGTATTGATCTTTGATATGTCCACAAGACAAAGTGAGTGAATCTTGTGAGCCACTGTAAAAAAAAAGAAAATAAGAAAGAAAAAACATTTTGTAAGGTAGGTTTAGTGCAAAAGTAGAAGTAAATAAAAGTAATTAAGTATAGTTACACAAATGCCCGCACATAGTGTGAACTATGCAATGAACCCTTCTTTCTAACTGCTGCAGTTTGCTGAAGATGAATTACTGAACGTTTTGTTGTTTTTCTGTCCAGGTGGGAGCGGAGGAGGTCGCCCAGGTGCCCCTGGTATTCCAGGGGCGAAGGGAGAGAGAGGCGTCTCCTACCCAGGAGCTCCAGGCTTCCCCGGAGCGAAGGGAGAGAGGGGAGCGTCAGGTGAGACCTCAGGGGAATTTAAAATTCAGATTAAATGTAAACGAAATGTTCAAAATGAACAAAATAATGACTGCTGGTTTGTTTGTGCGTGTCAGGTGGTCCTGGACTCCCAGGGTTCCCTGGTCGGCCTGGACCTCCTGGTGAGACGGTGGGGTCGGATATTCCTGGACCGTTGGGAGACCCCGGCCTCCCTGGACTGGATGGAGAGTATGGTAAGAACATTTCCCTTTCTCTTCCCTTCTTTTCCTCTTGTCTTTCCTTTATTCTGTCCATTCCTTCCCTTCCTTTCCTGTTCTCTCCTGCTGCTAAACCTCTAACCCTCTAACCTACTCTCTCCTCCAGGTTTCCAAGGTCCTCCAGGTCCTCCCGGGCCGCCTGGTCCAGGCACAGCCCAGGGAGACAGAGGTGACTCTGGGCTCCCAGGTTTCCCCGGTTCCTCCTGGCAGGAAAGGAGACTCAGGAGGCCCCGGAGGCTCCGGACTCCCTGGCAGCCCCGGTTTCAAAGGTGAAGTGGATCTCTGTACAGGCGTTGAACAAAAATACACCCAAACATTTCTGGATAAATGCAGTCAAACTCTGTATTTTTGCTTTTCAGGAGAACGAGGTGAGACTGGCTACAGCGGAGGTCCTGGACTCAAGGGTTTCACTGGTGACCCTGGTTACTTTGGACTCAAAGGACCCAAGGGATTGCAAGGTAAGAAGGTTTTCCACAGGAAGAACTTCTTAAGTGGATCGTGATGGTTCATCTCCAATCTGTCCACTACTTTCCCTCTTCTTTTGTTTCTCCAACTCACAAACTATTCCCGTGCCCACCCGCCTAAACCCTAGCCGGAGCTCCTTCCTACCGTCCCCTCCCGATCCAGGTACTCAAGGTCCGTAATAGGTGTATACCCAGGAGATACACTCTTGAGCCGCTGCCCACGAGTGATCTTCCAGTCCACGAACCCTTTGGTTTAAGAAATGGGCTTTTCCCCTGAGATGAACACAGCGGATACCCCTCTGGTTTTTCCCTCCAGGGTGATAAAAGCCCCAGGGTTCGGCCCAGACCCTGGAACTAGAGTCCCTTGAACGTACAGAAATGTAGTTAAGTAGAAAGATGTTCCAGTTTCAAAACAAAAGTCCTAACGTGGATAACTTTAAAACAAAAAGATAAGTACCTTCCAATGAAAATTCCCTCAGTAGATAATATGGTTAGCGCAAAAGGTTTTTCTTGTCCCTGAGCAGGAGAACCCTCTTTTCGTAAACATTTCTTAATACTTTGAACCCTTTCAGAGAGTCACTCAAACTGTGGTTTGAAAAGATTGTTAATGGTTTCAGAACGGTAAATGATTGGCTCATCAAGCAATGAAAACAACTTAGGCTGATGAAGACTACTAAAACCTGGGATAAGAACTGTCCAACGCATTATTAAAACCTGGAAGGATAGTGGTGAAGCATCTTCTTCAAGGAAGAAACGTCTTAAATGATCGTGATCGGAGATCACTTGAACGTTTGGTGAAATCAGATCAAATCAACAGTAGAACTCACAGCTGTGTTTAATAGTGAAAGTAAGAGCATTTCCACACACACAATGTGAAGAAAACTCAAGGGATTTGGACTAAACAGCTGTGTAGCTTTAAGAAATCCACTTATCAGTGAGGATAATCAGAAAAAAGGCTTCAATTTGCTAAGGAACGTAAAGATTGGACTCTGGAGCAATGGAAAGAGGTCGTGGTCTGATGAGTCCAGATTTACCCTGTTCCAGAGTGATGGGGACATCAGGTAAGAAGAGAGGTGGATGAAGTGATGCTCCCATCATGCCTAGTGCCTACTGTACAAGCCTGTGGGGGAAGTGTTATGATCTGTGTGCTGCAAAAGACTTTATGCAGCGTCGACCATCATCAACACAAGATCTTGGTAAAAAGTAACGCAACTCTGGACAGAGATAAATGTTGTGATGTTGCATAAGGGAATCAAAACTATTCCATGGTGTAATCAAAGCTAAGGGTGGTCCAGCAAAATATTAGAGTGTGTGACTGTTTTTAAGCAGGCAGTGTACCTGTATATAACACGTATATAAAAGCCTTAGAGTTGTAACTTTCCTTAATCTTGTGTGCTTGTGTGAAATATGAAATAAAATAGAAATGAAAATAAATGGCTGTGTAAATTACTCTCCTGCAGGTCCGAAGGGTCGTCCCGGTTCTATGGGTAAACTTGGCAGGACTGGATCTTCTGGTCTACCTGGAGCCACCGGTGACCCCGGACCCCCTGGTTTCCCTGGACCCACTGGAGAACAAGGTCAGCAGTCTCTGTCTGTCAAAGACGAAGCTTTATTCACAAACATTTTGTTTCTGAAGTTTGTAGAAAACATAACAAAATGAAAATTATAGCCTCAAATCATTAACATTACATATTCACCTATTAGTGCTGCTTTATAAAGGTTAATATTGTTATTTTATTTATAGTAATAATGACAAATCTGACTTGTTATATTGTTATATCTCACCTGAATTAATTAATTAATTTTCTTGTGAATTTGGATGGATGAATGCTAGTGATGCTTCAGTTCTGGAGATAAAGCCATTTACTGTTTACATCATAAAATGTAAACACAGGTTGACTATGAATTTACTTTTTTTGTGTGTTTTAAGATAATTTTTATTCCACAATTTTGACATGACAGCTTGTTTTGTTGGCAGCTCTTGTGGTCCTTGTTGTAGCTGAGTAGACAGCATACCACTTTAGAAAACAACACACAATAAAATATCTTAATTTTCTTTTGTTTTTCTACTTTTAACTCATAAATCTCTCCACACCAATACACCAGTAATGATTTTAGGCTTAAAATGTCTTGAAATGTCTTGATTTCAACAGGTCTTAAAAATAGATTGAAGTATGAAGCAACGTGTATTAACTACTGTATTGCACTGTAAAAAAAAAAAGAAAAAAAGAGACAACTCAAACTTTCAAGGCAACTTACAAATCTATTGTAAGAGTTTTGAGCCCAACTCAAACTCAAGTTTTGAAATAAACTGTTAAAAGGTTTTGCAGACCTATAATCTTTAGTCGAGATAATTTACTTTTCTTCTTTAGATGAACTTGAATCTTTGAGTCTTACCGGTTGATTCCACAAAGCACGGCACGTCTGCACCACGGTTCTGATCCGTCCTCCACACGGCTGCAGCGTCCACCAGCAGCGTTTCAGGAGCGGAGCGTTTTGCCCGCCTGGTTATGTTTACTTGCTCAGATTTTGTTGATTAGGTCCTCTTTCCTTGCGCTTTGTGCTTCTACCATGGATAAGCAGGCTATGTGATTAAATAGTTTCTTTTCTGTCTGTCTTTTTGATTGTGAGCCTACACAAGGTCTTTTATTTTGAAAATTAACTGGATTCCCCCTGCCTTTTCTGTGTCTGACTTCCTGCCCGTTTGATCTGTTCTGTGCTAATTGACGCGGCATCCATCAAAAACTGACTCGCGCATATTTGAAGCAAACTATTCTTCACTTTTACTTCAATGAGTTTACTCAATAATTTTTTGAAATTTGATTTTTTGCCATTTCTAAAACTCAAAGATTCAAGTTCATCTAATGAAGATCAGTAAATTATCTCAACAAAAGATAAATAGTTGGTAAAACTTATTTAAAATTAAAAAGAGTTTGAGTGGGGCTCAAAACTTCAAAATCTATTGAGGAAAGTTGCCTCCAATTACTGAGTTTTCTCAACTTTTTCGTGTTTATGGTTTAGTCTCGTTTTTAAATGTGTTTTGGGGAAACTTTTCATATTAATAGCACAATTACAACTACAGAAGAAAATTGACATGGAACCAATAACCTCTAATGCAAACTGCACAGCCTGGTCAGAATTTATTGGAGCTCACTCAGATAGTGTCATGCTCCACCTTTAAGTGTGGAAATGAAAATAAACCTTTTCAGCATGAGAGAGAGCACAGCAAGAATGGCCATAACATTCTGCAGTTTGGATTCACAAATGGCATTAAAAGATTGATTATTTTCAATCAATTAATGTTTGTTATAAATTATCTTCATCTTTAAAAGTCTTAAATTATACTTTCTGTCCAGTCTAACCTCTGTCTGTCTGTCCTGCATCCTTCAGGTCTTCCTGGTGCAGTCGGTCGTCCCGGCATTCCCGGCAGCGTCGGCCGCAGTCATGGCATCGGCTTCACTCTGGTGAAGCACAGCCAGGACTCCCAGGTCCCCATGTGTCCTCAGGGCATGGCCAAGCTGTGGGATGGATACAGTCTGCTGTACGTGGAGGGACAGGAGAAGGCACACAACCAGGACCTCGGTATGGAAACACTAAGTCAATTCATTGAAGCGAAAGTCAGTAATGGTTGATAATTTAATATTTTCATATGAAATGTAATTAAATAAATTGTCTCTTGTCTCTTCTCTGTGTCTCCGCAGGTCAGCCTGGCTCATGCCTCCCCAGGTTCAGCACCATCCCCTTCCTCTACTGCTCCCCCAACGAGGTTTGCTACTATGCCAGCCGCAACGACAAATCCTACTGGCTCTCTACGACCGCGTCCATACCCATGATGCCCGTGGCTGAAAATCAGATACAACCTTACATCAGCAGGTACTGCACGCTGTCTTTGGCTCAGTTCTATTAACTATAAAGTCACCTGTACATACTTAGTGAAGCTCTTTCCCCGCAGGTGTTCTGTGTGTGAGGCTCCGTCTCAGGCCGTGGCGGTCCACAGTCAGGACATGACCATCCCCACCTGTCCCCCCGGCTGGAGGAGTCTCTGGATAGGATACTCCTTCCTCATGGTAAACACTAAAGATAGCATGTTTCTCATAATAATGTCTGCAAATAAAACCACACTTGTGTGTTCTCAGAGTTCTCTGGACGACAGCAGTTCAACCAAATACCAAAATACAAAGGGAGCTTAATTGATCGGCCACCGATCGTTTCAATATTCATTCTGAATAATCTGCTCAATGGTCTCTATAGAGGTTGATCAAATGATGAAGTGGCAGGTTCTGAAATTAACACCCACCAGGCGCCCAAATGCGGGTAAATTTTGGAAGGCTCTTCGCCACACTGGCGCATAAATGTTTACACCAAAATGATCATGTAATAAAAAACCCGGACACACACACATAGGGGGGCAGGGACACGATCCATTCAGGTACGTCTCGTAAACTCAAAAATCTGTATCATTTTGTTCGGCAAAGTGTCTGGGTACCAACAGGGACTTCATGATGCGTTCAAGCGCATCCCGTAAACTCAGAAACCTGTACTCAAATGGCCACCAAGGTAGTTTAAAATTGCAACGTTTCTATTTTTGTCTTATTTTTCTTCATTGAATTACATATACCTATATCTGTCATTACTGCTTTGTTCTTTTGCTACTGTATTTTTTAATAATAACATGCTAAAACTTAAGGGTGCTGCTCTTATAGAGACCGGCAGCAGGTGTGTTTGCCATGATTATTTTGCCATGTTTCATGACCACATTCTAAAAAGTCTTATATTTTATTTTAGCAAATTGTCATCAGTAAAGTCAACAGTATGATAATTTTCTAGTTGTTTTGTATTTAAACTCGATATACGATGTTCTTAAAAGATAGTTAAATAAGCTACACTATAAATAGAAGGCTTCAAATTGACCCAATGATGGGTGATTTGTATCGCTTGAACATGATTGACCCCAAAAATCCTGCACAGACCGGTGTAATTTGGAAGCTCTGCAAAGATTTAGACAATTTTGATTAGAGAGGTTAAATAAGAAAGTGTAACTCAACAGGTCAAACTAGGATTTTTTTAAAAATCTGTAGTTTTCTTAGTTTTGATAAATGTTTTTGATAAATGTAGAAATTACATCAGATTTAGTTGGTTTTGTTCTCTGTCCTTGTTTTTTGTGCTTCTACTGTACCACAGATAAGTTGGCGACATAGACATAATGTTTAGTTTTTGTGTAGAAAGAATAAACCCGTCTGTCCTTTGCAGCACACAGCAGCCGGCGCTGAGGGCGGCGGTCAGTCCCTGGTGTCTCCCGGCTCCTGCCTGGAGGATTTCCGTGCGACACCGTTCATCGAGTGCAACGGGGCCAAGGGCACCTGCCACTACTTCGCCAACAAGTACAGCTTCTGGCTCACCACCGTGAGTCCCACCGAGGAGTTCCTGTACTCGCCAGAGCAGGAAACCCTGAAGGGAGGTCAGGAGCGCTCCAAAGTCAGCCGCTGCCAAGTCTGCAGCAAGCTCTTGTAGTAGCAGGAGGTGAAACGTCACGAGGTGACACCTCAAAAGGAAAAAAAAGAGGTATTGATGATGGAGGATGATTTATAAACAAGAACATGTGACTGACTGAAAATGACCCCTCTCCTGCTTCACTGGTGGGTTCAGAATCGAGTTGAACAACTTTTTTTTTTTTTTAGAGTTTTTATCCGCTTTAGGAATGAATGGCTTGTTTAAAAAAAAAAAAAAGAAGAGTGGAGGGAGGAAATGGAAAGAGAAGAGCTCCAATGTGATTGCTGTTCTCTACATTATCACTGACAATGGTGCTATTGTTGATGTTCTTTGTGTTTATTTTGTGTCTGTTTTCTCGTTACGTTTTTTTTGGCGAGAATCATTCTCGGCTACCTCGGAGAGTGCCACCCCCCCTTCGGATAGCACTGCCGTCTGCTTCAGTTGAGTCAGTTCAGACAGTAAAGTCAAACATTGCTCACTAAAAAGTTGGTCTTAACATTGTTTTCTGGACTGATTTAACTGCAGTAGATGATTCTGGCTCAAACACATTCTTTTAGCGACCATTAACACTTTGCTTCTTTTGTATTTACAGCCAGCTGACCACTTTAACTGCAGTTATATTACAGATTATGTTAAAGCTGGTGTCCTCTGAAAACACACTGGTGATTTTGCATGTGTTGCAGGAATAACTATCGGTTATCATTAATTTCTTTACTCGCGTTGAAATCAGATTGCTGAGGTTTGACACATAACTTAAGGCAGTTATGCAGTAACATCATCCATTAGTGTTTTTGGATGTTGCATTATAGTTGTTTTTAATGCCTCTTTGTGCATTTAAAGGGATAGTAGATAGGAGGTACTTATCCACAGACAGTGTAAAACCTACAGTAGGTGGTGGTCTGCACGCCCCAAGTTTGTAGAAGCAGGAGTGCTGGTGTAGGAGGCAAAGCAATGTCAGCTCGTGATCAAGAACAGCCTTTTTCTGACGGGAAAATGCTGTGATATAACCCAAATACCATTCTTTCCAAACCAACCAAACTCTATCGGCAAAAAGAGTAATTTTACCTCACAGAGTTGCTCGTCTTGATCTGTTAGTTTTTTGAGCTGTTGTATAACTTAAAGGGTTTGTTCGGATTCACAGAAGTCAGAAAACAACACACAATGGCTCAATAGAAGAATGTAAAAGCAAAATAAAAGAGGCCCAAACACTGAGCCCTGAGGAACTCCATGTGTCATTTTACACCAATCAGATCCATATATTAGATGCTGAATAGCTGCATTAAACACAATAAAACACTTCTGTGTTTTAAAGGAAAAAACATTTTCATGTGCAAAGTATGACGAGCATTAAAGTTCAAAGTTCATTCTTGAGTCTGGAAATAGTAAAATAAGGGCTTTTTTTCTATAAGTATCTTTCTTGAGTCTATCTGCTAATGAAGCTACAATATAATCAATTCATAATGTGTAGTTATTGTGCAAAAACATTCAAATTTACCAGTGATATTTACCTTTACTAAGCATTTTTGATGTTTCAAATGCCTGTAATCTCATATTTCACAATATAACTCTATGGTGCTATAATTCCCTGACAGTTGACTTGAAAGGCAACATTTACAGTACATTAAACTGAATGCAATAAAACGGCTAACCAGCACTTTTCCTGAAAAAACAACAACAAAAAACCAGAACCTCTGCAACAGTTAATTGTAGTAATGAATGACTTATCCCATTCATATATATATATATATATATATATATATATATTGCACTGATGTGAACTCATATTATGGGTTAGAGCAATAAAACAAGTCAAATTGAGGGGCATATTTCCTTCCACGGTTCCGCATTCACAGGCTTTTCGTCTTTATGTTGTGACCAAAATAGTGTTTTTAAACCCTTCACACACACTTAATTTCCTACAGGAAACCAAACACACACTCTCTGATAGATTGTTAATTATTGCTGTACATAGTGCTTTCTGTATTTCCCAACAAAGTATGTTAGAGCAAAAGTCTATAATACTGTTCACTCTTTCATTTTATTTTCATTTTGTTTCCAGTATTGGTGTCTTTTCTCTGTCCCTGGATGAGAAAGAGGAAGAAAATGGAGATTTTGCAGCCAGTTAAAGTTGCAAGATCAGAATTTATCGGGTTTTTTTTTTTTTTTTAGTTTGGTTTGCAAAGTAAATTAAAAGTTTCTGCTGAGTTGCAGTTATGAAAAAATACATGCAAGATCAAGATTTATTATTTTTTTAATTGACTTTTGTTTTGTAATGTAAATTTAAAGTCTCAGTCTGGACTCAGTTGCAGTAGTAATAAAAAGACATACAGGATCAGAATTTCTAAATCTGTACACTGAGTTTGGTTTGAAAGGTGAAGTAAAAGTCTGGATTAATTGAAGCTGATCAATATCAGCCTGTTCTCCTCTTCATTATCTTCGGGCAGTGAAAGCCACTGGGTGACCTGTAACCACTACGACCACTGTGTCGAGCATAGCTCTGTCTCTCTGCTGGTAGCCCTGATTTTATTACTTCCTTTGTTTTGTTTTATTTTTCTCTTTTTATTTTGCCAGCCTTTGTTGTTTTGTAATCTAGATTGTAATTATTTTACTTAAGTCATGATACTATCCCCTGGTTTTATTTACTGAGATGGGAGGGAATGGGATGAAAATGATGTGTATATTAAATATTATGGAAAAAAAAATGCCTTTAGGATTATGTTTTTATATGGAAAATATATTCACCACTGATGATTTAACAGACACAACAGCTGTTTTATCATCTGTTTGGTCTTTAGCCCAAGTTCCAAACCAAGAATGTTTTATGCAGAAACATACTGTAAGTGCCTGGAGTGACAGAAAAGAAATGCAGTTTTCCTCAAAGAGGATCCATAACAAGAAATGGTGATAACATGTCTGTTACTGTAATGTGTATTTCTGTGCTCACACACTTTGAAATAAAGTCTCTAAACTAACAGAGTTTCTCATGCTGAATTATTACTCATAAAACAATGAGGTATGTCAGTATTTTTATGGTTGCAGCAGCGTTCATAACATGTTGTATTTTTACATGCAAACTCGTCTGAGAATATTATTGCCTATAATAATAAGATATTAATATTAATTAATATTTATGTGTTTAGTCGATGTAAAGATAATGTTTGGATCAGATTACTGTGTGTTTAGCAAATCGAAAGAATCAATACAGAAAGACTAAGCAAAAATAAATACATTTAGGAATGTAAGTAATTTATATGCAAAAGATATTTATTTTTTAAAATATATACTGAAATCAACATGAATTTTATATTTTATTTGTCTTTATATTTACACATTTTAATGTACTTATTTATTCTTTAATTTACATACTGTGTAAATTTCCACATTCATTTTCTCTTACAGATTAATCATTTTTTTATCCACTCCTATGACTCCTAAGGGATTACATTATATAAAATAGAAACAGAAAAAATCAGTTTAAATAAATACATGTTTAAAAATATGAAAATAAATATATACAGAAGTATTAGTACTTTTACATAAGAAAAGGGTCTGAATGAATACTACCTCCACCACTATTAAAATGCATTAATATGTGTGACAAATACACAATAAAAAAACATTATCTTATCCTTACCGTCAAGGAAAAAAATAAAGTAAAAAAAAATATATATGCAGAATAAATAGAATCATATATCGTATGCAATAAATGATTATATATATAAACATAAATGAAATGAGAATTTATTTATTTACTTTTTTTATTTCCTCATTTTTTTAATTGATTCTTCTTTATGTGTCCACAGTTTTTTCTTATTCTTTTACATATTTATTTTTATGGCACACACAATGACAGCATAGCGTTAAAACCAGTTTATTAGATTTATATGTCTTCATACATTCAGGACTGTAGGTGGCGCCAAAGCGTTAACATTACCAAACAGAAACCGGAAACTCAGCATCACAACAACAACACTGCTGCTAACGTTAGCTCGGAGGAGAGCGAAGTTTGTTTTTTCTTCTGATTTGGGGACATTATTAACAGGTGAGTAATAAAACTGACAACCCACCGAGCATCCACAGGACGAGCTTATTTCATGCGCGCGTCGCTACAAGTGTTAAATATCAGCTTTATCTGTTTCAGTTACGTGGAAAACGTTAGCTTGCGAGCTAACTTTAACCGCTAGCGCCGCTAGCTCCCGAGCTTTGCACCGACAACATTAACACCTGCTAGCGTTTAAATTCTGAGACAATATGTGAAAGTGTGACACATCTAAATAAGATAAACGTGTGGATGTGATTTCATGCTGCTGCCATCTTCAGCACTGCAACGCAGATGTTGCTAAGGTTAGCTGCTGCAGCTAACGTTAGCTAACGATATTATTCTCTACCATGATCTATATTTAAAACAGTATGTGTATTAATCTGTAAACAGAATAGTTATAAGACAAGACACGTCTTCCATACACTTGATATCAAAAGTTTACATAACAGGAAAAAAGAGAAAATGAAAAGAAGAATGATAACAATGTGTAAATATAAATAAAATGTAGTAATAATAAATAAAATAATTATGCAACATAATAAATAATTAGGTAGGAGCATCTGTATCAATCAATCAATCACTTTATTTGTCCCCAGTGGGGCAATTGGTTGTACAGCAGAGGGAGCAAACATAACAAAGATAAAAAAAAAAAAAAAAAAAAACAATAAGTAGAATAAATAGAACATAGAAACAATCAATCAAATCAATAGAATCAATCCAAACACTACAGGCAAGCTACCTTTTCCTCCTGGAGTTGAGTAGGAAGATGGCAGAAGGAACAAAGGAATGTTTATATCTGTTAGTTTTGGCTAGTGGAAGTCTGAGCAGTGAACCAGATGGAAGAAACTGGAACTGATGATGTAAAGGATGTGAACAGTCAAACAGGATAAATTCTGCTTTCTTATGCAGCTGTTTGTTGTACAGATCCTGCAGAGTTTCTTGAGCAATGCCAGTTATTTTACTACCGACATTAACCACCTTATTAAGATCATTTTTCTGCTTTACCCTAAGTGATGAAAACCAACAAATGAAAGAAAAGGTAATCACAGACTCAATAAAAGAACGGTTTATTGAGTCTGTGATTACCTTTTCTTTCATTTGTTGGTATCCCTTGAAAGTGCACATAATTTCATCAGGTTACTACTTTTCAATAAGACTACTCTTAATAATGATTTATAAATGGTTTATAATTGGGTTGAAAATTAACATATCAAATTCCAGATTCACACAACAAGGATTTGACAACATTATGTGCTTTCTCATTGTCGGCGTGCACTGTTTCATTTTACAATAAGGCTTCTTTTCCAGCTCTAAATGTTAGTAACTCATTTGTAAGTGACTTAGTAATAAGTAACTGGATCTTGCCAAGTAGTGACTCCACACTGATGTATGGAAAACAAACCATTTATAAACTATGGCTCTGTGCCAGTTGTTAATTTTTAATTGTGTTTATTTTTAAGTGCAATTTCAACAATGGCTGTATTTTTCCACATTCAGTCAGTCCACTGTCATTACACATGAAGAAATGGAAACAAGGCTTTTTTTCTGACAAAGTCAAGGCAAACTTTATTTACATAGACCAAAATCACAAATCACAATATGTCTTAGGGAGCTGTACAGCAGGGATACTCTGCTTGTTTTTCTTGGAGGCAACTTTTGCAAAATGACAGGAGGCCAGGGGCCAGTCAATAAACAAACATTAGGCTAATACTAACACATTATTTAATGGATAAAATGAATGTCAACTAAATTAACTTGGTGTTAGGACCAACAGATAAATCAGATATTTTACTGTATTTAATAACGGCAAATGCATTTTAGTTCTACATGCTTTAGTGATATTTTTAAAAGTTTATACAACATTTTAGCTTGGTCTGGTTGAATACTCTTTTCTGATTGGCTGGTGGGTCTAGGTTAAAACCGTTTAACGTACACGTAGTTTGGTTCAAGTTTAATCACCGTTCAAAATTCATCTGCTACCCAACTTGTAACCGTACCAACATTAAAGAACACAGCTGTCAAAGCTATCGTAGCCTGCTCAGCGTGTCAGCGAACTGGTTCAGTGACGTGCCACTTGTTTGAAAAGAGTTTCATGCACTTCCAACCTATTATATCTGGTTAAAACCGATGTGACATCCTTGATGTGTCTATTTCCCCTCATCGAAGTAGTCAAAAGGGAAGACGAGAGGCTTTAACCGCTGTGTCAGCGAAGTCATGACGCACTTGTTTAAGATTATCACAGCAGCCTATTTTATTGGTAAAACCCGTCAATCTGATGTGTTATTTTCGAAGAGAAGAAAGGGGAACTTATGGGAGTTAGAAGGAAGTAAACCTTCCTCCAACTATATAGACACAAGTCTGATTTAAGAAAATTATGTTAGTTACGCATCCTTTACTTAAAAATAGGTGGAACCTCCTACATCATGCAGTCACTGAAATATGTGAATGATTCATAAGCTTGAACCACAAACATAAACAGCTCCTTCCAGGGACAGAAATAATAGCGAATTTAAACTCTTTTACTATGAAATACACATTTATTAGATCAGAAATACCCTAATTTCTGCAGTTTTGTTCCTCTTCACCTAATAGTTGTCTTCCTTGTCAGCCTGAAAGGCCATCGTAGACCCTTGATTTGGGTAAAGAAAAACTCACATTAAAAACCATTTTTAACAGGGAAAAAGTGGAGAGGAGGGATCCCACTCCCAGGATGGAGACATACAATAGTTTTCATGTACAGAACAGAGTGGCAAAGTCACATTAAGTGCAAATCTATAACAGCGTATCCAGCATAGGTTTTGATACTCTTATTATCAGAGCAGCCCTGTTAGACAAACAAGGAATAGGAGTGCATTTTATTTAAAAACTGGAATTGCAATTTTCACACTTAGCAAGCTCATCCAGTGGTCTGTTATGCTTGACACTCCCTGTGTTATAGGGTTTTTGACACATTACTGACTGGTTTTACTATTTGTCAAACTGTTTTTTGTCTAGACACACTAAGACACTAGAGGGCAGTGTACCTTTACTAAGTGTCCATAGAGATGCTGGGAGACTCTTTGGTGGTGTGATTTTTTTTTTTTTTTTTTATTTCTTTGGCCATCAAATAAAAATAAGTAGTGCATGGAAATAATGTAATGAATTTAACTGAAAGGGACAGTCCAGAGTTTTGGAGATATCAGTCAGCTGATGATGAAGTTAACCACAAGCTATATGCCAGTTAATCCCATTAAATTAGAGTAAACTGAAATCTTTGAGTCAGTATTTCCAAAACTTGTCAGCTCACGCTAAAACTATCTAAAAGGATGAATAGCCCTACATGTAAGAGGAAAAAATGTGTTGTTTTGTTTTTGATTCAGTCCCTTTAAGGGTTCGGGACGACTTTATTTATTAGCGTCCAGGAACGGTGTTAACTTTGTCAGAGGTCAGTCAACATGATCACGTCATACTAAACAGTGTGCGATGATAATGACTTGCGTCTCAAAATAATAACTCAGTACCTCTCAAAATGAGGAGAGACTTTCTCAAAATAGTCATTAAATAATAAGAAGAAAGTTTCTCATTACTTTTGAGCTACTAACTCATTATTTCGAGCTAATAAGCAGGCTTCTCCCTGGATGTTTTTTGAGACAAAGGTGGCAAAGGATGGAGAACATGCACGGTGCACACAGTGAGTAAGTGACAGTGACAAAATCACTGTTTGACAGATGAAAGTGTCCATTAGGGATTAAAGTTTTATACCAAGATGGAACAAAATGATTAAAAAAAACAAAAAACAAATACAAAACAAAGATTGTGACGGATGTCACTGTTAATTTACACACATGAATCCACATAAAAACACTCAGTTGTGGACTGTGCAATCTTTCTGTGCACATTTCACTTTCTTGGCTCTATTTCTTGAATAAAAGATGAGAATGATGAAAGAAAATAACTTTCCCATGTGATCAGTGAACAGATACCAACAGGTCAGTCCAAAAATGCTGAAATGTGATAAAACAAACAAAAAAAAAGTGTAAAATAGAAGAGGCACTAAAATCCAATAAGAAAAGGTGTGTTTGTTTGTCCAGTGTAGCAGGCCTAATAGGGTGACTGGGTCACAAATAGGGCTGCAACTAACAATCATTTTCGGTCTATTAATCAGTCTATTATTTCCTCCATTAATTGATGAGTTTTTTTGCAAATAAAATGTCAGAAATTGGTGAAAAATGCTGATCAGTGTTTCTCAAAGCCCAACATGACGTTCTCAAGTGTCTTGTTTTGTCCACAAGCCAAAGACACTCAGTTTACTGTCAGAGAGAAGTAAAGAAACCAGAAAATATTGACTTTTCTTCCTACAGAAAATTGATTCAAACCAATTAATCTATTATCAAAATAGTTGACGATTAATTTAATGAGCGATTATTAATCGATTAATCGTTGTAGCTCTAGTCACAAACCAGCCGACTGAAAAAACGAATATTTTATATTAAAATATTTGTGTAAAATAAAGTGATTACACATAAGCATCCAAAATAGGTGGTGGTACGTTTTTTTCCATTCATGTAGAATTTTAAGCAAATTATAACGTGATATAATATGTAATTTCATAACAGAGCAGAATAAAGAGAGGGTGAATGGTGAGCCCTACTGTTGAACAAGAACAGCAGGTTTAAAAGATCTAAAACTCAGAGATTAAAATTGTATTAAATTGCTGCTATTTCATAATTAATATAATAATAATAATAATATAATTGAGCCTGTTTTCCCTTGATAGACGTCACTTCAGCGCGAGAGAAGGAAAAAATGATTCTTTAGTTAGATTAGTGAACGCTAATCCTGCCAAAAGGTCCAATTACCTTTCTAAAATATATGAAAGGTCCCTGTTGGTTCCTGTTATCAGATGTTTTTCCTAAACTGAAATCCAACAAAACACAAAGTTCAGTCAGTTTATTCAAAAAGCAGTGGTGTTTGATTGTAGAAGCAACATGGTCAGGTGGTGTGACTGCTTTGTGTCAGTTGGTGTAACCCCACTTTTCATAAGAATATAATAATATACAGAAAAATTCATGGGGAATAAAATGTAATCCACTATTGCAGTGTAATGACATGTTTCTAAACATTTTTTTTACATAATTTGTCAGATTATTTAGAAAACAGGTTGTTTGCAGCATATGTCCTCTGCTCATGTTGGAAAAATGTTTAAAGTTAGATTTAGAGATAATCCCAATAAATCTATTTTTATGTAATGTTTTGAAATGAAGCAAATGTGTTCATGAATATACTTGTATACATTCCGGGTTGATAAAATACTTAGGATTTCTCATTCTTTTGTGGTTTGATTGCTCATCTTGGTAACCCTTATTTGTCACTGGCCTTTTATTGCGTCAAAACATCTGTCCAGATTCACTTGCTGCCTTGCTCATGGTAGTTCTGAGGGAACTTTCTCAGCTGTGAGTCATTGCACTCAGTGAACCTGCTGATTTTTATAGTGATTCATCAGAGGGAAGATCAGACACAGCACTTTAACAATCAGCTGATTTCAATGAATGGTGTTATGTTCAAGGGTTTATGATCCAGGCTAAGTTTTATTTTATCTAACTTACTCCATGTTGATCAAGAACCCTTGAAAATAACGCCACTCCATCACATCCTTTCATAAATAAACGTTGTAGTGCTTTTTATCTGGAAAAAACACAAATTCCTACAAATATTGAGATTATTTTGTGACACTGAAACATCATGTCCTGTTTGTTGTCTTTGATCCTCACTGCAGGTACGCTGGAATTTTCTGATACCCACTCGGACATGTCCTATGTCTTCATCAACGACTCGTCGCAGACCAACGTGCCTCTGCTGCAGGCCTGCATCGATGGAGACCTGCCGTTCGCCAAGAGGCTCCTCGAGACGGGATGCGACCCCAACATCCGTGACAACCGGGGCCGCACCGGGCTGCACCTAGCCGCCGCGAGAGGGAACGTGGACATATGCCGCCTCCTCCACAAGTTCGGGGCCGATCTGTTGGCGACTGATTACCAAGGAAACACAGCGCTGCATTTGTGTGGCCATGTGGACACTATACAGTTCCTGGTGTCCAACGGGCTCAAGATTGATATCTGGTAAGAAATCTAAAGCTTTCAAGATAATATTTATAAAAGCTTTTTGAATGCCTGTGTTTCCATCCTGCTAATTTTCTTGCTTTTAACTTCAATATTTAATCTCCTGTTGTTTGTGGAGCTCATTCTTTAGTTGGATGTGCTTTTATTTTAGGGATGATAACAATCAATCGATGATCAATTAATCAGTCGTTAAGAATTTGATCATTCATGTAAAATTCAATCAATCTACTATCAAATAAACATCTGAAATATGTAGCCATTTATATTCCATAGGCTACACTCTTAGAAGTAAGGGCTCTTCCTGAAGGGCTGTGGTTCTACTCAGAACAGTTTTGCTTCTGAAGAACCCTTTTTGTAAGACAGTCAAGACTTTGTAAGACTAAGGTTTCCATGAAGAACCTTTTTCATCCAAAGAAGAAAGAGTTCTTCAGAGATTGTTGAAATCCTTGAAGAACTCTTTCAAGGGTTCTTTGTACCATAATATAAAACAATTCTTGGTAGAACCCCCTGAGTTGATTCTAGATAAAACTCCTTGGTATATAAAAAGGTTGTCAGTAGAACCTCTTCAGTGTGTTCTAGATAAAACCATTGGAATAAAAGGGTTTCTTGAAAGGTTGAAAGGTTCTGGATAGAACCTCCCGAGGGAACCATTGCACTATAAAAGGGTTCTCTGTAGAACCTCTTACAGGGGTTCTAGGTGAAACCTTTCACAGATGGTTCTAGATATAAACTTTTATGTTGGGTTTTAGGTAGAACTCTTTGAAAAGGTTCCAAGTCCAAACAAGAACCAAAACTGGTTCTCTTGTGGGGACAAGCTGAAGAACCTATATGGTTCTAGTTAGCAGCTTTATTTCTAAGGGAGGGTGTAACGCTGTCAGAGAACGTGTAACATGTTGCTGTGGAAATAAAACTTTGATTGAGGGGTTGTTTGGTTTAAGCAAACTTTTCAAGATTTTCTAAGTATGATTAATCAATTAATTGATTGTTAATTTGATTAAGGAAACAGCTTACAATTTGTAACCCTACTTTTTTTTGTGGGTTGTGTTCTTTTAAATCATTTTGTGAAGTGCTCCAAATGCAGGAGTGTTTCAGTACGCCTGAGGTCAACAAGTTATAAACACATGCTGTGGTTTTTAAAGGGTCTAATGAACACCATCCCTTCATGTCTTCTGTTATCCTCTGTTGCTGTACAACAGGCCAAAATGCACACTACCCTTTTTCACAGTGCCCGTGCTTTGCCTGTAATCCTAATTATGTCAGTGGTCCCTGTTTTTTGTCATCAATGGTTATTGTACTGTATAAGTCTGGCTTTATTATATAAGTCAGTACAGCCGCTGTCATGTGATATTTGTGTCGTTCTGCATGCTCACTATAAGATCATCGCCTGCTTTCTGAGTGAATAACAGTGTCAGCTAGGGGTGGGCGATATAGCCTCAAAATTATATTACGATATTTCAAGAAAATTTGCGCTAACGATATTTATGATGATACAGAAAAAAAAATACTGAACAATGCTGTATCTGTGATTGCAACTTGCAGGCAGCAGCGTTTCTTTTCCAATGAGTTTCTGTCACTGACGACAGTTACTTGACCCTGTAACTCCTCAGGAGCCTGCATTATATAGTCACCTAATAAAACTGGCCTCAGATTTTACAGCTGCAATCCAAACAAACAAAATGCTGTCAAAACTTGAATAACTTAAATAACCTTGCATCTTTTTTATGGATAACCATCAAATGAGGTAGAATATCAGTGCTGAAACTGTTACGTTGCCTTTAATTTTTTGTGTAAACAGAAAATGGATATACCATCAAACGAGGGAAGTTAGAACGTCGGTGCTGGAACTGCACAAAAAAACACTGAGAGGCAAAACGCACTAAAAGCTTCAACTCAATTGAAGTGTCTATGGCGCACTGCAGGCTTCAGATTTAAAATTCCAACATCACAGAAGCAGCAGTGTTTTAGGAAAAGGTTGCTTTTTATATGTATCTTTTTAGTTCTTTAGTATTATTGTTAATCATAGTTTACTTCTTTGATAAAATATTGTCCTCTGAGGAGAAAGATCCTCACGTTTTCTGCAGCTCAGTCTATATAATGACTAAACAGTCATGTTTTTGTATGAGGCAGCAGGATCATTTCCTGTTTCAGGTTCATTATGACAATTTACACCAGTGAGGATGTTTTCGACCACAGCAGGCGGCAAACTGCACACCGACACACACCGAGGAGATGAAGAGGGAGAGACAGAGTCTGGACTCTTCATCATGACTTAAAGTAATGCAGCGCAGTGACAAACGTTTTACGGAGGAGCCGAGCGTCTGTCTGCCCTAGTGTCAGCTGTCGTTGTTTTATGATCAGTATTGTGTAAATCTGGCCGTCTCATATGAGCCAGTTTCCTGACACTTCATATCATGTGTGTAATTGTGTGTTGTTGCCATGAGGTCATTGCCTGCCTGCTGTTTTGTGAGAAAAGAACGTGTCGGTGGTTGTTGTTTTGTGTAAAATCGGACTTTCCTATATGAGTCGGTGCTCAACCGCTGTCGGATGATTTTTATGTACAGTTTGTTTACGGTTATAAGGTCACGGCCTGCTTTGTGAATAATACGCATTTCTTTCCCATGAAGAAGTTTTCTTATTTTCTGTTGTGACCTCTGTCATGACCTTGTAATAGGCGACCTGGCTTGAGGAAACAAGTTGTCTCATTTTGGTTTTAAGGTCAGATGTCCAAACAGCAGATTTGTTGTGAACAGTCACTATAATCTGACTCAGTTTCCTTCCCTGAGGTTGAGGTCATTAGAGTACAGGGATGTTTCTCTCCAGAATGGTTTGGGTGTTAATTGTGTAAGTTTTACCGTGTTGAATGACTTGTGGTCATGTGATTGACTGATGTTGCCTGGCTGCAAACACATTCCACACCTCTTCGACTAACCATGATTTTCAGGTGTTGTAGTTCTTTGGTCTGTTAAATGTCAAATGCCCTGTTTTGTCCACAACCCAAAAAATTAAGTCTACTGTCACAGAGGAGTAAAGAAAAGAGAGATTATTCACATTTAAGAAGCTGAAATCACTTTTTTTCTTTAAAAAACTACTCAAACTGATTGTTTTCTAGTTTGCTAAGATGTAGCCCCCCCCCTTGTTGTAGACTGTATGTGTGGATTGCAGCATGTGAACGTGCAACAACAATATCTATCCCAGGCTGTCAGACTCATTCTTAACAGGAAACAACCTGGGTGTTTGAGGTTTTAAGCTCTCAGTAACTTTGTAGAGATGCCTGGATCTGCTCTGACATCACCTGAAACCACATGTACACGTGACCAATAATTGTCTCCAGCCGCCTCTGAGACTCTTTAAGTCGAGCATTCTTTTTTTTTTTTTTTCCTGTCAGTGTGCTTTACGATTACAGGATGAAACAGACAGAAGCTTACAAAAATGCACTGGGGAAATATTTCAACAAGGAATTATAAAAAACAGGAATAATAAATATAGTTTAATATTATCTGTCCCATTTATTAATAGAAAAAAAAAAAACTAAAGCAACATGGCCCCAAAATAATATGATATTTCAGGGTACTCTGTGATAACAGTAGTTGTTGAGCTCTCCTTGTACTCAACCAGATGTTTCTGCGTTAGGTGATGAAATTAGTTTGTTGTATTGCTCCCTTTTGTTGTTCCAGTTTTTTTTTAACTTCTTACATATTACAGTAGTTTGTTGTAGAGCTGCAACAAGCCGCAATCGATTATTAAATTAATCGCCAGCTATTTTGATAATCAAATAATCAGTTTAAGTAGTTTTTTTTTTTTAACTGAATGTCTTTGGGTTGTGGAAAAACAAGACATTTGTGGACATCATCTTGGGCTTGGGGACACACTGATCAACATTTTTCACCATCTTTTGACAGGTTATTTGTTTGATTAATCGAGAAAATAATCAACCGATCAGTCAACTACTCATCTTTTGTAACCGAACCACCTCCACACCATTTAAGTTGCTCCTCCACCATGGAGCAGGTAGCAATGTTGCTTTTACTGTCAGCCACTTTCATTGTCACACAAAAAAATATGATATATTGTTGAACGATGCGATATGGCACACGTCTGGTGAAAACATGCACTGATGGTTAACCGTAAGATCATCGCCTGCTTTCTGAGTAAACGACAGTGTTAGTGGTCGTTGTTATATCAACTGCCTTTATCATGTAAATCTGGTTTTATAATGAGTCAGTGCCCAGTCACTGTCGTATGGTATTTGTGCCATACAAAGCGTTTACGATCAGATCATTGCCTGTTTTGTTTGGAAAATAACAATATCAGTGGTTGCTGTTGCAACACCCCTTATTATGTAAATCTGTACCCATCCACTGTTGTGTCTCTGTGTGTAGCCTGTATTTTGTGAATGTTTTCTTACATATACACATATTACACATTATTCCTTTCATATACAAATGTGTGTAAATCAAAGCATACAAATTGTTTTTAATGTAAGAAAACAAGCAGTGTGCATTTTACAGCATATAGCATTTATACAGATCTGCCAAATGAAACCAGCATTTCCTTCCAATGACGAAATTGTCTCATTTTTGTTGTGACCTCTGACCTTTAAGCATGAAGAGAGAGGCTGTCTTGTCTTTGTTCTAAGGCCAGATTTCAGAACAGCAGACCTGACATGATCTGGCTGCCATAAAAGGGCCATGTCGATGTTTTAGGGAGAAAAAAAAAAGACCAGTAGAGGAAACGGGAACACAGGTTTCATAATCTGTCACACGTGTCGCATGTTGCCATGATTCCTCCTCAATGCTTATTCATCATTCAGTGCTTTTGAATCACCTTTGTCCACATTAACACACCTAATAGATCATAATTCCGTAGAATTACAGCCTGCAGAAGACATGAATAATGAAGATGTGTTTCTTAGTCAGACATCATGTTACTCGTACAGTGACACAGTCGTTGGTAGTGAGACTCTCGTGGTCTTCTGGGAAATGTGACCTTTATGAAAACCAGCCATGTTATTTCCTATGAACTGTTGTGATTAAAATGTAGTTTGATTGGTTAGCATGATAAGCCAATTAAAAACTGGAACTGGCTGTAATTTTGCTTTTAGTTAACTTAAAAAATATGATCTTAAAGTTGAAAAAAAATTCTTAAATCCCAAATGTTTCATAACATGTTGTAAAATTATGTTTTTAAAAAAATATGATCAGGATTGCAACTTAAAGCACTATTTGTTTTATTTATTTATTTTAAATTTACTATTATTAGATTGTTTGTTTTGTTTTTACTAATAACATACTACTAAAAGAACATCTCAGTTATATATTTTTCTTTTCATAAAATAAAGTGTTGTTATTAAAGATAATTATACTAAGAAGGAGATGACAGTTGTGGCAAAAATGCTTTCTTTTATTGACACACTAACATTAAAATAAAGTTGCTCTGGGATGTCTGTGACAAATGTTAGATTTTCTTCTTTATCTTATCTGATGATGAGCTAATTATGCCAATTTCACAAGCTGCCCAAAATGCAACTCTTAGCAGCCAAGTTTAATTTCATCCAGTAGGCCCGTATATGACATTTCAATCATAAAAGTTCATAGGAAACAACATTACTGGGGTCAAGAAATTTCCAGTAGACGGTTAGTTCTCGGGGGTGTCAAGAGGTTTTTCTGTTGAGTAAATACTTAGAAAAGTCCACACCTGTATTAGTAGCAGTGGTTGAGTTTTAAATTCACGTGTTGATCAGCTGTGTGGAATCCCTTCTTTTATTTTCTTACTGTCCCATAAGATTTTAGTTTGTAAGGAAACACTCATGAATCATTCCAGTGTCTGACATCAGCACATCTAAAGTGAACAATGTCAGGTCTGTTGCCCTTTATGCTTTGATAAAATAATAAAGACTGTATTGTTTTGTATCCAGAGGCAATAGAGGACAGGAGAATATCTCAGTTTGTTAAATATTTTATGTGAACATCTTGAGACTAAGGATGCGCACGATTAGTCGACTATATGACTAAACATCGCCACCCTCGCTAGTCGGCACCAGAAATATTAGTCGTTTAAACTATTTATCAATATTCCATTCATGCACAATGCCAGTTATCTGTTGCCTCTAAGATGTTATGCAGCCACCCGCCACTAGTCGGGGCTGCGGCCCCATCAGACAACCGCTCCTCTCGCCGTACGTTGTAAGTACGTATGCTCCGTCCAGACAACCCCGGATGTTCATATCAGCAAAGTCGGACAGATGACAGCTCGTAAAACCAGCGCGGTTTGGCAGTGTTTTAATCTAGAACATGGAAATAACGTTGAATGTCGGCTGTGACAGAATAAACTGGTATATAATCACTCGACTGGAGAAACGTGACCACATTAGGCACAGACACGGACATTAACCTGCAAGTGGAGCAGCTGCTGCTGCTGCTGCTAATGTTAGCCACACTGTGCAGCAGGCTGGCAGCTAACATCAGCTCCGGGTTGTTTACCCACTGACTCTGTGATCCTCCTCAGTCTGAAAAGTTAAAGCATTTTAGTCAGTTGTTGTCATGTTTTGTATGTTAATGTTTAAGGTTTGTATTGCACAGCACAAAGTAGTGTACATTTCGGCGGCAAGTACAATTTGGCTCTTAATACGCACAGTTTTTTTTTGTTTTTTTTCAGACAGTGTTTAACATTATAAATTAATAAATTCTGCTCAATTTGAACTGCTTCCTGAGTGTTTTCTTAGTGTTAGACTAGTCGACTAGAAATTAAAGTTTGCGTTTAATCGACAGAGACATTAGTCGGCAGGAACATCCCAACTTGAGACCCCTGGGACCGATGCTATTGATTTTCTGTCAGCTTTCCAGAATCATCTGCTCCCAGGAAACACATTTCTCTTTTTAATCTCTCCTCCACAAAATATCCACAGACATGTGTTTGTCCCCCTCTGTCTTTTTGTCTTGTACACTAATGACTGCCAGGATATGTATGAAAATCATTCGGCACATTATAAAACCTGTTGGTGATGCAGTAAAGAGAAGCAGGAACAGGGGCCCAGTTCTAATGTCCCACCTAAACTATAAGTACCTGCTGAACCCTCAAAGACTTTAAAATCCCTGTAGTCCCAGTGGAACTCGAGCGGCCGGTCCTCTGTTTAAGTTAGGCTTGCAGACCAACTTCCTTTTTGCTGTCAGTTAACACCAGGGACACAAGGGAGAGTGAGTGGGGATCTGTTTACTTTCGGCTCAGACATGTTTGTTTGCTGCTCAACGGTAACTATGTTTCTTTAATTTATTTATACAGATGTCTCACGGCAGAATGCACGTGGGTAGCAGAAATATTTTAGTGTCAAAAAGGTCAAAAAGACACAAAGCCTTAAGACATCTTACGTCCCTGTGATCTTCTGACAAGAAAGTCACATCAAAGCCACTGGGCATCACAGACCGAGGTGTAGCACGTTTATTGGTCACCATTCACTTCTCATGCCTGTCATGTGGCAAAGTCAGGAGGGTTCTTTAAGTTTGTGCATTGTGAAGATTAGAGAGGCTTGGAAGAGGGAATTAGTCATTGACCTTTCTGAAGCTATTTGGGACAAGAGTGTGACTATGATACATGTTCTGTTAACAGTAGACACCAGTTGATCACACGTTCCCCAAAAAGCTCATGTTGAGAAACAGATGACAGACATGATGTTATTCAGATGGAAATGCTCCAGATCCTGAGGTCTGGAGGACTGACTCAATCAGGAATTTTTCGGCTATCTAAGACTAATTTCTTGCTCGTAAGGACAAGGGGGTGGGATGAATCACCAAACTCGTTCAGCTATTTCCACACGCCCCTTGTTAGACTGTTGTTTTGTTTGTGTGCGTGAAAAATTTGTGAATAAAAAAAAAACAATAAATAAAAAAATTAACATCAATACAAGAAGTAGTTGTTTTCGGTCAACTTGGATGAAGAAAAAGTCTGATTTAAGTTCCATGACTGTGGCTTATAGGAATCCCTGCTCAGTAGCCATGGTAACTGATACCACAGCTCGTTTACTCTGCGACAGGCCAATTGTCAAGCTTAATTTAGCTGTGTGTCATAGAATTTCAACTAAGTGGAACCCCAAAAGACAGTTCCCTCAAGTGTCTTTTTGAGGTCTCTGTTAAGGCGTTGGTTTAAGACCCAGAAGCAGACAAAGCAGGTAGTTAGAAAACATAAAGGGGATTTATTGTGACACACAAGGGTGAGAGGTGAGGGGTGAGGGGCACTGGAGAAAGCAGGGGACAGGCAGACACATGAGCAGGGTGAGTAGGTGGAGGGAGTGAGCTGGAGCGGTTTTGGAAGATGGCTTGGTCACACACACACACACCACACACACACACACACAGTTCCCTGAACAGTTGACTCTCAGGCCAAATGCGATTGTTAGAGGCAGAGCGGTGTGTTGAGATATAGTCCCTCCCTCTGTCTTTTCATCTCTCTCTCTACACCTCACACACACACACACACACACACACACACACCACACACACACACACACACACACACAGTTCCCTGAACAGTTGACTCTCAGGCCAAATGCGATTGTTAGAGGCAGAGCGGTGTGTTGAGATATAGTCCCTCCCTCTGTCTTTTCATCTCTCTCTCTCTCTCACATACACACACAGACACACACACAGGGTAGGAGGAGACGCAGGGTAAACAGGGAACACACAGGAAAAGGAGGAATGAGAGAGAACAAGGGTCAGCAGGTCGGCGAGCCGGGCGCTCTGCCCAGTGAGCGGTAGGGGCTGGGGAAGGCGTGCTGGGATCATAATATCTTGACATTTATTCGGGGTTTTTTGGCCAGCTGTCTCCTTCTCTTTGTTAGCAGCAGTGTTGGCCTTTTTTCATGATGAGCCCTTTATATTCATCATATTGTTCAATCTGCAGGGTTTGTTTCGCCGCTGAGAGGAAAACCATTCTCGCTTTCTCTTCTTTTTGTGACAGAGCATCCTCTTTTCAGCTCTCGGCTGCTTGTTCTCCGTGCACACTCTCAATGCAAGCTCGTTTAAGCCTGGCTTGAGTTAGAGCTAACTAGACCAGGCTGAAATGTGTAAATGCAACAGCGTAAGCCTTGAGGTGCAAGTGTCAGTTAATTCAAGCTGGGCTCAGATTTCATTATCAGCCTTGTTGTAATACCCGTCTGGTCTTTGCGCAAAAGTGAGTGATCACATTTGGCTGTAACACCTCTTTGTGTGTTGTTGTGTTGATCCCAGCATCACAAGTTTGGTTGTGTCTCCTTGACAGGGAGAAAGGCTGTAAATAGTTGACTAAAAAGTTCTCTGAGAAAAAGTTGCTTTGATGAAACCTTGGTTGGTGGACTTCAGTTTTCGCACACTTCAGTTATTGATTATGAGGCTGCTGTAAGCTGTCTGTTACTCCAGAATCTTTACAGATTTGACAGATTACTTAAATTTCTGTTCTGTAATGAGCTGTCTTAGTGGACAACTTAACTATTCTCATTTTGTTTCATTTATTTTTAGGCAAAACTATGTGTATATACATATAATGTATGGCTGTAACTAAATTTCTCTATCAACTATAAAATAATACAAAAATGCCTATCACAGTTTCCCAAAGTCCAAGGAACCATCTTAAAATGTCTTGTTTTCTTCAGTAAATGGTCCAAAAACCAAAGATTTTCAGTTTACAGCACTATAAAACAGAAAAAGCAGCTAATCTTTACATAAGAGAGGCTGGAACCAGATAATGTTTGGCACTTCTGATTTTTTTAAAAAGGACAAATCGACAGATCCTTGCAGCTCTAATTATAATCCATCATAAATCGTATTTGTGACTATTCTTATCACATAAATAGCCCTAGTTGTTCGGAGCATGTGCAATACATCCATATATATTTGAATCTAATAAAAGACTTTGAGAGGCTCTTTGGTCTGAGACTGAACGGTCCGTGGACTCAGACAGGCGTTCCTGAGGACACTGAAAGCGAAAAGGCTGAGATCTAAGTGCCTGCTGTTTGTGGTTAACTTGTGCTTATTGGTGCTAAGTGGAGCACTTCAGTCATGATCATTATGTCATCAAAAGGCTTTCTTTTGCTTAAGAGGAAAACATCTTCTTGCTGATGTGTTTACGGGTGAGTCACTGTGAACTGACTCAGGTTTCATGACGGCTGTTGTTCAATTTTGGATGTCGTAGAATCTGGACAGGCTCTGACTTGCTGGGGAGACCTTGTGGGCGCTGGTTCTCCCTTGTCATCTTTAAGTGGGTACTTTGGTCACTTTGTTGGCCACTAATGTCCAAAACATCCTCACTGTTGTAAATTCTCATAATGAAACTGAAACAGGAAATGATCCAGCTGCCTCATACAAAAACATGAATATTGCACCATTTAGTCATTTTATAGACTGAACTGAAAAAGAAAAAAAAAAAAAAAAAAAAACATAGGATTTTTCCCCTCAGAGGAAAATATTTGATTAAGAAAGTAAACTATTATTAACACCAATAATAATAATACTGAAGAAATGAATAAATGCATATAATTTGCAACCTTTACCTAAAGAAAAACCTGTTGGCTCTGTGGTGTTGGAATTTTAAATCTAAAGCCTGCTAAAGAAACCTCAGCTGATTTGAAGCTTTTTGGCGCTTTTGGTTTGTGCGAGTTTTACTGTGTTGAATGTTTTAACCAGTATGTGACCGACTGATGTCGCCTGCTTGCAGACAAACTCCATACACTCAGCAGTGGGGCTGTTTATTATTCTCTGGCGATTACTTTTTCGATTAATTAATCAGTTGTTTGGTCTATTAAAAAAATCGTCCTCAAATGCCTTGTTTTCTCCACAACCCAAAAATATCCTGTTTACTGTTATAGAGGAGTAAAGACACCACAAATGATTCACATTTAAGAAGCTAAAATCAGAGAATTTTGACTTTTCTCCCTCAAAAAATGACTCAAACCAATTAATCGATAATCAAAATACTTGCCAATTTATTCAAAATTTGATTAACTGCTGCAGCTCTACTCAGTAGCCACTTTGCTAGGCACACCTGTTCTGGTATAAATTCTCCTTTTATGAAGGCTGTTATGTTCTTTTTTTTTTTTGGCCCTAATAATGGCAGCGTTCATTCAGTTGCCTAGCTAACACTAGCTTCCTAATGTTAGTCTACACCCAATGCTAACAGAAAGGGACAAGCACTAAAGGATGGATTCAGTTTTTTTTTTCTGACTGCCTTGAAAAACCCTGAATCTACCCTTAAGTGTTTTCCTCTTAATGTTACGTTAGCATTAGCTGCTAGCAGGTGGAGTATTAGCACCCGCCACCAGTCAAATGCAGGTAAAACATGAAAGTGGCTGGTAGATTTCATACACAAAATGATGTTTTACTACTGAGTGACTGGTGAATTTAAACTTTTATCTGTCACTGGCCGGTAAGATGTTCACATTTATTAAGTGAATTTTCCACCCTGGCTGCCAGACTGACATTAGTGTGGTAGTGAAAAGAAACTCCTCAGCGAGCTCTTAAATGATTTAAAATGACTGAACTTGCCTGACATTTGTGCTACTGTCCTTTAACTCAACAGCTGAGTTCATGAAACTTTGTGAAAAATGAAAACATGTTCTTCAAAAAGCATGAGCAAAGCAAAACACAAGCAACTTTGTCTCAAATTAAGCCACCAGACGCATTCTTATTTTTATGATTTTTTTATTAAAACAGTTAAGGAAAAAAACTTGCTGAAAAATATTGACAATGAGTCCATCATTCAGGGAGGAAGTGAATGTGAAACAGAAACGTAGTGCTGTACAGTTGCTGGACACGCAGTTTTCCTGAAGTGATAGAGGTCTTGATTGATTTTCATACCTGGTAATGACGATGCTTGCGGGATCTGTCTGCATCATTCAGCCAAACACATCATTTGCAGTGTATTAGTTTGTATTGAGAATTGAAAATGTTCTCAGAAACTACATTGAGTTCTGCTTTCTGCCATGCGTTTTTCAGATGGGTCATGTAAATGTGTGAATGACTCATGCAGATTGTGTTCAGCTCATCTGTTTTTTTATTTAGCTGAATGTGAAATGTGAAGCAGCAGTTTCTGTTCTCTGTAGAGTCTGATGGTTTTCAGCCGGACCGGCTTTGACTGGTAACCGGCCGGCCAGTGTCACATATCTGATTCTGTGCTCGTCATAGTCACACACATGCTCGACACAATGGTCATGTCATGCATGCATACTGTCCTAACGTAACACCCACAACAGCGCTGATCACAGACACACACACTCAGACACATGCTTGCATGAAGTCGGTGTCTGACAGATTCCAAGAACAGGATAAAGAGAAAACAGACAGTCTACAACAAGACAGAGCAGCTGACGGTGTCACCGAACAGCTGTAAACTTTGTAGCTCTTCATGCTAATGTTAGCCAGCAGCAGACTGCTGTTCACAGACTGACAGTTAAAATCTCACCTCCTGTTGTGGCTGAAGAATAAACAACCTGTGTTGATGTTGGTGATCCTTAAACATTTTCTCATTCAGACTCTTAACTTCTGCTTCTGTTTTTCTCACTGCAGAGTTTTACTGCAGCAAACTGTTGCACTGCATCAGTCTCTGGTTTGTTTACATCTGCTTCCACTTGAGATCACACGAAATCACATCCTGTGAAATCTCATTAATCCCGCACATAATCTTAATATGAAACTATAATAAGGCCTGGCTGTAACCTGGAGGACTTCTGGAGAAAATGTATGATAGTATTTAATGAGTATTTAATAGTCAGTGTTTTATTATGAACATCCAATTTAATTTGACAAGAAAAGCTGCAAAAATGTTTGTGAATGCTGTCAATTATTGGCTGAAAATTAGAATCTGTCAAAATTGGAATCAGCAGGTCAGGCCCTTAAAAAAATCAGAATCGGCCAAGAAAATTGGAATCGGTACATCTCTAGTCTACAGTGAATAAAAATAGATTAATTATAACTTTGATTGGTGTAATTTCATAAGAGTCTTAAATTGAGTGGTCTTACTCTTAAAATTAGAAAAACAATCTTGTTCCTCTGCTGGGATATTATGCAGACCATTGTTGGAGCTTGTTATTGGTATTAGCTGTATGATCTTGTTAAGATTAAGTTAGATACATTTTCTTGAAATGAGATTACCTTTCTAATGTAAAATTTGCTTGACAAGTAAAGATGCACCGATTCTTGGCCAAGTCTGATTTCTAGTCTTTTTTTTTTTTAAAGGTCTTAATCGGTTTGGCTGATTTCCAGTCTCTCCACCAGAGTACACAAACATTTTTGCAACTTTGTAAAATTCAGTTGGATGTTCATAATAAAACACTGACTATTAAATAATTTATACATTTTCTCCAAAAGTGCTCCAGATTACAGCCAGTTAAACGAGTCTGGATGAGAAGATGACACATCAACACAGGTTGTTTATTCTTCAGAACAGGAGGTGAGATTTTAACTGTCAGTCTATGAACAGCAGTCTGCTGCTGGCTAACATTAGCATGAAGAGCTACAAAGTTTAGGGCTGTTTGGTGACACCGTCAGCTGCTCTGTCTTGTTATAGACTGTCTGTCTTCTCTTTATCCTGTTCTTGGAATCTATTGCACCAACACAGACTTCATGCAAGCATGTGTCTGAGTGTGTGCTGCTGCGCTGTTGGCGATGTGACGTTACATTTGCTGCCCGCATGACATGACCATCGTGCAGAACATGTGAGTGAATATGACCGACACAAAATCGGATATGTGGCGCAGACCGGCCGGTCACACATTTTTTAAACAAAAAATAAGGCTTTTTTTTAATTTTTTTTAACTTTGTTTAATTCCCTTTTTTTATGTGTCACCAACAACATACTGTGCATCTTATTTTATAAACAGCATAGTTTGCTGACAGACTTTCCTACATTTCCTCGGTGCCACTTGGTCAACCTGGCTTGTGACGTTTGTTTTCCTTTGGCTCGTGGGTCTAACAGTGCTGTCCCTGCTTGTTGTCCTCCATTACAGCAACCACAATGGATCGACCCCTCTGGTGCTGGCGAAGAGGCGTGGCGTCAACAAGGATGCCATTCGTCTGCTGGAGGGACTTGAGGAGCAGGAGGTGAAGGGGTTCAACAGAGGACCCCACTCGAAACTGGAAACGATGCAGATGGCCGACAGTGAGAGGTAAATATGGAAGGACGGAGAAGTGATTTAAATGTTCTGTCCTGACAACTTACTGCTAAGTTTAAGTGCCTCCTCTATTATGAGCAGCACCAGCAGCCTGCCGCTCACTCTCCTTCGTTTGCATGCTGCACACACACACACACACACTGCCCTGTTCCTGAATGTTGCTATGCAACGCAAATGACAGTATGCTTCAAAAAAGTCCAGTAATTGTTACGGCAGGCATGGTAAACCGCCATCCTGTGAGAATATGTTTTTGTCACCGCAGTAAGAAAAAAATCTGACCATCACTGCCCTAGTTCTTTCATGCATAGACTCAGTATTTTTAGGCTGCGAGGGATGTACAATATTTACCTCTGTACGCCCTAATATTTTCACATTTTAACAGTGCAATTAAAAAGTGTTGGTCTTTATTATGGGAAAATATCACAGGTGCGCAGGGCAGTTCAAGTGACAAAGCAGTGCTCTGAGTAAGTAATTACTTAAAGACCGTGTAAAGGGAATTTGGCCATTTTCTTCCAAACACATTATATGGTCATAAAGGTATTGCTCAAAACGTGTAAAAAGCCTCCTAACTGTTTGGAATTGAATTGTGAAGCTAGGCTTCAAATTGTGTTTCAAGATTTCTGCGTTCAGGATTTCGTGGGCGGCTCTGAAATGGAAGCCGTGTTTCGTATCACAGCTTCCATTAGCATAAACCTGCCGCCCCTGCTGCTCCAGCGATATAAAAACGTACAGCGCAGTATCCTCAGTGGTTTTCCTGCTCGCTCACGGTCACAGATAGCGCTGATGATAGTTTGCTGCTAGCTGTCTAACCAGTTATGCCTCATCCACCACATGCATGTGTGTTCCCTGGATGCCAAAATGTGCAGAGTAGCAGCTTGGTGACTTTATTTAAGGGGCTTTCACATGATAAGAAATTTACCCTGGACTCACCACGAGGTAGAGCGCAGAGAGGCAAAGCACAGCGCCACAACTGCTACAGCCTGTCTGCCTGATATACAAACGGCTAACTAACGTTAGCTCTGGAAATAGCTTAAGTTCATAAACTATATGATTCACAAATCTTATGACCCAACCTGACTGTTCACATTTCGCCATGCATAACGTTCACTGGCGAGATCGTTGTCTGCTTTTAATGTTGTGTTATAGAGTTTGGGGAACCCTGAAATGCTTTTCTTTGGTCGTGTCTGGAAGGGAACCCTTGATTTGTGAAATTCTCGCGAGATTGTTGTATGTTGTTCCTTCATTATGATGTTAAAATGATCACTCTCGCAAGATCTTCCGTGGATCTGGGGTTCCCTTCAAGACTCGACCATCAGTCACTGTCTGCTCCGCTTGTGTCACTTCTGTGGTCTCGTCATTATCCCGCGGGCATCACCACCGGCACACCAAAGAGAGTAAAAGTTGCCTTGTGTGCTTATAAATGGAATAAATAAATTACCATTCTGATGCAGACTGTGAGGAACGAGGCTGATCATCATGTAGGTCAGTGTCTGGCTCTGGTGGCCCAAACGAGCAGGGCTTGGTCAGTACAATGAGGCTGCCAGCGTTAGCGATCATTGTCTCCTCCTTGTACAAGAAACAGAGGCGGGAACCCTCTCGCGCGTGGGCGTGGTTTCAGCACCTGCAGCGGACACGCCCCAGCATCTCATAGCAGAGAAAACTGATCATTTTACATGCTTAGCAGTCTTTTTAATTATTCAAATTTGGCTGGGTGATTAATAACACATGTTTCTGTGGTGTGACAAACTCAGAACACACATTTATTGCTACTTTACACGGCCTTTAAGAAACATTAAGTGTAACAGCCCACCTTCTCCTCTCCCTCTGGCTTTCTGTCAAACATGCTCACTCATGCTGGCTGCAGCTGAGCCTCCTAACCCTCTCTGACAGCACTGGCTGCCTCGATGTTGCCACTGTTGCTGCTCACGCTGCTGGTGTTAAGTTGGCCCGTGGCGAGAACACACTGAAGCTGCTGTCTGTCTGTCAGAGAGACGGTGATCAGACAGAGGTTTGTTTCCTGCCTGTACTGAAACTGCTGGCACAGCGCCCACTGTGTCTGTGACACAGACAGAGAGAGGCAGGCAGGCTCACTACACTAACCCCTGACGAAGCAGAAACTGACAGACTGCACAAACACAGCCGCAAATACAAACATATATATATAAACAGTCAAATACTAATTTTGCCATTGATTACCAGAAGCTTCAAACCATTTGGTACAGCCCCAGATTTCAGATGTCCCTATGACTCAGTCTTGAATGGAAATATGAAAATATGATTTTCTTTGTTCATTCACAAACGAGAAGCTGCCAGAGCAAATGAAAACATGAGTCCAGGAGGAGGACTGTGTATTTAAGAAAAGAATATCTTTGGTGACAGCATCAAAATCTTAAAACTGAAGTCACAGTGACCCATCTGAACCCTGAGGAGTGAAGATCTTGTCCAATGACAGATTCTTGTCTCTGTCTGTCTGTCTCAGTGCGATGGAGAGCCACTCTTTACTCAACCCCAACCTGCAGAGCAGCGAGGGCGTCCTCTCCAGCTTTAGGACCACCTGGCAGGAGTTTGTGGAGGACCTGGGCTTCTGGAGGGTGCTGCTGCTGCTCGTCGTCATCGCCCTCCTCTCCCTGGGGATCGCCTACTACGTCAGCGGGGTGCTGCCTTTCTCCACCAGCCAGCTGGAGCTCGTGCACTGAGGGGAGGCGACAAAGAAGAAGAAAAAGCATGGAGTAGTCAAATAACAAGTGAAGTTCTGCTTACGGCTGTGTTTATACCAGAACAGAAATCCAGATTTTTGTTAATTTTCAGCCCAGATCTCATCTTTTTCTTGGTTGTCTGGTCAGGCAAACATCACATCGTATTGTTATGAAAAATGTATTTCTAAAAAGAGGTGATCCAAAAGAACAAAACTCTCGTTGTTGCAAGCTTGAGGTGACTAACAAAAAGACCCAGGCTGCGGGTGTCTTCTTCTGATTCAGTAGCTCATGCTAAGTCTTGTGGTCTTGTTTGAATATTGTGTAACACGTCCCCTTTAAAACGAGATCACAGTTAAAGCTGCTGTTGAAAACGTCATGACTGAAGGAGAAAATGAGACAGTTTTGTTTTAATGCGGCAGACACCGCTTCATTTCATTCATACTGTACGTTCTGTTACAAGCTGTACATTGCCAATGTTTTTGTATCTTTTATTTTATTTGTCTCATCTTTCAGTCGTGTTATTTATCAAACATCTTGTGTTTTAATTCTCCTGCAGATACTGTACATTTTGTTCAAATCGTGCATCCTCGCTGTCCTTTACAAACCCTGCTTTTTTCCTTTATTCTGTCTTTTATTCCAACTGGAAAGTTGTGATGAGTGAAAGTTAACGCAGGGTTGTTGATAGTAAAGCACCTTGACTGTGTGCCTTTTGAGAGAAAGCTTCATTCATTAAGACATTCCCGCCCGAAGCATGCAGCTTTGTTGCATTCAAATGTTGTTGGAAACGTCATATATAGGCACAATGCTCCCCAAACTGTAGGATTATTATCCTGTTAATGATTATTACTTGTTTTGTTTGTATGTTCATTTTATCTTCTGTCCTTGTAAACCATAAAGATTTTATTTGTTGTTTTTTTTTCCACTGTTGATTTTCAGTGTACATTAACATATTTGAAGTAAATCCTAATTCAATGTGGAAAATGAATAAAATGACTGTTTGATTCTCATCAACAAGAGGACGACTCGTGCTGTCAGAGTTCTCTGCTGATCGGCTGGTGTGGTTCCCAAGTTTAACGTAAACATGAAGTAGAATTTCATCACAGTGTTTGTGTCTCAGTAAGACACTGTCATAAAAGAAGAAGCCTCATAAATCACAGAATTTCACACGTTTTCACAGTTTAGAAATACATTTTAACATAAAAGCTGAGGAATTATTGTTTAAACCCAACAAAATCGGGGCTGAACGTTAAATTTTGTTGCACCAAACTTTAAAACAAGCTCAAGATTCAGAAACGCTTACTCAATTTTTTTACTCTAAACTAGATTAAATTTAGTTTTGTTGCACCAAAATCAATACACAGATTTACAAAACTGAGATTATTTAATTGTGCAACAGAGCTCCACTGGATTCACTTGATTCACTCTGATCAGAACTAAAATTAAATTCATCTCTGTTGGTGAAACCCTGTCAAAATATTTAATGCAAAGATTATGCATGTTTTGGGATTCATGTGTCGTGAGGCGTGAAACCAAGTGCAGACAGTCACAGCAGTTGAGAAAGAGGAGACAAAGTGTTTATTGCAAACTGGGGAAAGAGACATGTGGAGGCTTGTTAGCTGATAAATGTGTTTGTTCTGCAGGTCTGGCTGCAATATGTGCACAGGAACAGTGGTGAGGAAAGGGACAAGTTCAAGTCATCATGGAAACAGAGCTGATGTTCTGGCAAAAATATTTTGTTTTCGTTACTTCAGGAGTGAAGTCAGAGACTTCAGGCTGCTCACTCATCCACTGTGCAGTAAACAGAGTCACAGCCCCCACAGACTCACTAAACAGGTCTTCATCGTCTGACACAAAGGTTTTCAGCTTGGGAATTCCCACACAGCTGTAGCACAGAGTGCTCTCCCACATGAGGTTTGCTTTTTTTTTTTGGGGCTGCTTTCTCGACTATCAGACTAGAAAACCCCAGGTGCTGGGTTTTATGAGGAGTGCTCTCCTCTTTTCACCTATGTCGTCTGAAGCGAAACAACAAAGAACAATAAAATACTTTTTTATGAAGAGAAAATGCTGTCACAGAAAGATCAGGATTCAAGAAAGAAAAACTTTTCTTTTTCAACATGGTGCATTAAATCAAGATCAGGTTCACTTAGTGGAGACAAGTGATCTTGCAGTGACGATGTTGCACCAAAACTAAATGAACTCCAACTTAAAATATGATCCAGTATATGATCTCAAGATCAACAACACTAATCGAGTCCCTGCGCTTCCTTTTCCCACGTTAATGAGTATATTTCTGTCATCTATCATGTAGATATGTATTTCACCATCTGACCAATGTTTGCCAAGACATAAGTTAGCTTTAGCCTCAGTCTCTTAGCTTTAACATTATAGCATGTGTGCAGCTGTTAGCTAACTTTATATAAACACTCTCACTGGGTTCTTATTTTAAAACATCGATCAGCTGGAGACTTCACAGCTGAGTCAAGCTGACTTATCTTTAAACATCAGCCAGCTACACTTACAAAAATCTACTTATGAGTCATTAGTTGACAAAATCTACTGTTGTCGGCTAGAAATGAACGCCTGCTTTTGGTCACTTCTTTAAGGATCACAAACCTCATGTTTCAACAATGAGCAACGCCCCCAAGGGGAAATAGTTGATGTTACAGGGGCCCCTTACAAGATGAGAAAGCAGGCGTGGCATTATGGGTGGGCCTGACGGGCCTGGGCCCACCACTTGTACATTTGGCCCACCAAAGGAACCACAAGGAATTAAAATGTCAGTTTTCTTAACGAATTGATGCATTAATGTACTTGATCCATAGCGAAAACAGAGATAACGAGATCTCCTGTGTCACTTGAAATACATACTGCCGCGGTGAAACAATAAGCTCTATCGGGACCGAAACGGTCTTTAAAAAGTGTCATAACCAACTAGAAGTGCTAGTTGCTCTCCACAGCATTATACCAGTCATTTTTGTTAAAGTAAGATTACCAGTTGGAAACATTGTTAACTTTTGTAATTAAAAGGCCCACCCAAATTTACTGTGGCCCACCCATAATTGAAATCCTGGCACCGTGCCTGTGAGAAAGATATATCTTATAGTGCAATTAGAATTGAAAATATAAAAAATATAACGAGGTGTTTGAAAAATGTATATATAACCTATCAAATATACACATACAAATGGAAAAAATAGATAATAGAATATATAGAGTGAAGGTAAGGTATGTGCATTGATTTCTGAGTGAGGCTCATTCCTAAACTGGTCACAACACACTACCTCTCTGCGACTCAGTGTGGAGTCACACTTGGGGCTGCGTGGGGTTACTTAAGTTAAGGTTAAAGTGTAGACACACCACCAAGCTTTGTGAAGCCGTCACATTCCTCTGATGGAAACAGGAACATTCAGCACGATGAATACTGTGGTTGAAAAACCATCATTGTATAAACAACAGACGAAAGTGGCGATGACATGACTCGGGGACAACCGTACTCCGAGTCGGTTTGAAAAAGTAGTCTTGAGCATGGTTCGTGTGTGCTCAGGCACGGTCCGCATCACATGTGAAAGCAACTAGACCGAAACACGGCAGTGGGCTGCCACGTGGCAGTCAGTGAGAGCAGCAGCAAAGGCCTCTCTCAGTGCCGCCTGTCTCCACCAGAACCGGCGTATGTGGCAGAACAGGCCCATCTCAACCTCTGAGCCGCAAGGTCACAGATGAAGATGCAGGAAGGAAGGCAAGAGCGTTGCCGCTGACGACGTCTTCAAAACATTAACAATAGCAGGAATGTTATGATGGTCGACTCCACTGTACGACATCTGAGATCTTGCGATTGGCGCTCACTGTTTTGTGGCCAAGACATAAAAAAAAAAAGTCTGAGATTCTTGTCTCTGTCTGTCTGTCTGTCTGTCTCAGTGCAATGTAGAGCCACTCTCTTCCAAAATGTGAGTTGGGTTTTGGGGCGACTATTTAAAACTTCCTGCTGAATAAAGTCAACAGATCAGTCAGAGACAGGATATGAGAAACGCACTGACCTCACTCTGCATGTGCGTACTGTATGTGTGCATATGGAGACAGCAACATGCAATGACCAACTTCCCAGTCTTATTTTCAAGGTTTTTGTTTCATTGAAGTGCAGATTTTATCACTTTTCTCTCTCACCATGCTGTTTGCTTTTTTGTTTTGTTTTTTTGCAGCTTTCTCGTCTTCCAGACAAGAAAACGTCAGATGCCTGCTATTGTGAAGAGTGCCCTCCTCTTTTCAACTATGTAGTCTAAAGTGAAATGACACAAAACAATAAAATACTTTTCATGAAGAGAAAATGCTGTAACAGAAAGATTAGGATTCAGGAATTTGGGTGCGGGTGAATTTATTTGTGGAAAAAAAAACCAAAACACGAGTTGGGTTTTGGGGTGACTTTATAAAACATCCTGCTGATGAGGAAAGTCAACAGTTTCCCATTTCTAGGTGACAACAGTGGATTTTGTCAACTAAAATAATGACTCACAAGCAGATTTTATAAGTGTAGCTGGCTGATGTGAGCTAATGCTAACTCCTTGACTCAGCTGAAAAGTCTGTCTCCAGCTGCACACATGATATAATGTTAATGCTAAAAGACTGAGGCTGAAGCTAGTTCACATCTCAGCAAACATTGGTCGGATGGTGAAATACGGCAGGTATATCTACATGATAGATGACAGAAATACACTCATTAATGTGGGAGTGCAGCGGACCTTGAGATGGGTCACCCAGCCAGGCCAGCAGGACCATGATTTCAGAAAAGGATAAAGGAAAAGGATAAGAGCTAAGCAAAACCAGCTCAGACCTGAGACAGCGAGCCAGAGAAAGATGCATTGTTGTTGACCCACTTTGATTCTCCATGAGCCCCCATCCTCCTCAAACCCCCACAGAACAAATGCAGACGTAGCGGTATCTAACAAGTTTATCTGGAGGTAAAGATACTGCAGCTAGTAAGCTTGTGTTAGTTAGCTGGACATGCTAACGTCTGCAGCTTATGCAGACAGCAGATGAAGACAGAGTTTAATCCATTCACCACATGTGTGCTCGTGTGTTTGACTCTTCTCAGAACCTCCTGCACACCTTCAACATGAAGACAAATGGGAAACTTGTCAGCTCTGGTTACAGCTGCCAAGCTATGATTGGACAGTTGCTGTCTGTAGATGGGACTTAGCGAAGGTGTTGCAGGTCCCAGGCATGCGACCACACAACAGTTATCCTGATAGGAAGGATGAAATGAGCAGACAGGACAACGTTAGGCTGTCGCTGCATTGATCTCTCGTAGCAGAGTGACGGGAGAACCAACAAGAGCACAAAACAGAGTTTCAGACAGCTGTCTGATGCCCTGCTTCCTCCTACTGAAGGTTTTGGGTATTGACCCAAAAGAAAAGTCCATTAGGGCTGAATAAGAGTCTCTTGAGACTTAAACATATTATCAGCAAAAGCTGGACTAATTATACAGTAAATATTAACCCCTAGGGTAGGTTCTAACATTAACAAAAATGTGACCACATCTTTTGGGTGTCACAAAGGGTCAATTGTAGATGCAAAAAACAGCACGCACATTCAAAAACGATGAGTGATGGGTGCTGGACAGAAGAGCAGATGCAAAAGTACAAAAACATACCAACATACCATACAAAGGGTCAATTGTACCTAGTGTGAAAACGCCCTAAATATAAAAGCATTACACAAGCTGCTGTGTGGCTGAGTCTCACACACACGCACACACATGGCTGCAGGAAACCAAAGGCTGGAAAAGCGTTCCCACTCACCACACTATCTAAACAAATTAGCTTTATTATAAGTGCCTTGGGCTTTGACAAACAAAGGCGAGTCCTATCATTTTCAAAGCTCATACTCATGAGTTCTGACCGCAGTTGCTAAACAATTTTCTGGAGAAACGTTGTTGGTATTTGTAGAACTCCCAGCATGTGGGATAACAGGAATTAAAGCTGTAAGGGAAAAAGTGAATTAAAAAAAAAGGCAAATCTACGTCTTGTTTGGCGTGGTTCACACCCTGTGTGGCTGTAACAGCCTTGGCCTTGTAATTTGATCTTTACCAACTTCCCAGTCTTATTTTCAACAAAGGTTTTTGTTTCATTGCAAATGACACATGGAAGTGCCGATTTTCTCACTTCAGTTTTCTCTCTCACCATGCTGTTTGCTTTTTTTTGCAGCTTTCTCGACCTCCAGACAAGAAAACGTCAGATGCCTGGTATTGTGAAGAGTGCTCTCCTCTTTTCAACTAAAGTCTAAAGTGAAACGACACAGAACAATAAAATACTTTTCATGAAGAGAAAATGCTGTAACAGAAAGATTAGGATTCAAGAAAGAGAGACTTTTCTTTTTCAACATAGTGTATTTAGTCAAGGTTCATTTAGTGGAGATAAATTATTCTTATTAGCTCTTGAATTGTTCCGACTCGTGTTTCATTCTCAATGCTGTTGCTGCGATGACACCTGAACATCCCTCTGGGGATAAAAAAAGGTTGATCTTATCTTATTGTTATCTGATCAGGGCGCAAAGGCACGATAAGTGTGTTTTTTTACTGCTCACAGACACAGAGTTGGGACAATCGTACTCTGGCACTGTACAAATCAATTGACCCTTCACTAAGCCCCGCCCTCCTTAGTTACTGTTGCTAAGCCTGCCAGACTGCCCATTCTCACATTGCATTTATACAGTTTGAAGTGATAACAGTGGCAGATTTAACATCAAAATTGGGAGTAACTGTTGAAACACGAGGTCTTTGAATCCTTAGAGATGTAAACAAAAGCAGCTTCTCATTTCTAGGTGACAACGGTGGATTTTGTCGACTAAAATAATGACTCACAAGCAGATTTCATTAAGTGTAGCTGGCTGATGTGAGCTGATGCTATCTCCTTGACTCAGCTGAAAAGTCTGTCTCCAGCTGACATTTTAATGTGACACGTTTTGACACAAGAACACTGTGAAAGTGTAAAAGTAAAGTTACCTGACAGCTGCGCACATGATATAACGTTAATGCTAAAAGACTGAGGCCGAAGCTAGTTCACATCTCAGCAAACACAAGTCAGATGGTGAAGGTGTGCATGATGACAGACGCTTGAGACGGGTCACGGTGCCAGACCAGCCGGACCAGCCAGACCAGCTGGACCGTGACTGCAGAAAAGAGCCAGAAATCGTCGACCCACTTTGAGTACACACACACGCACATGCACAGGCACACGCACACACGTAAGGGAGTTAAAAGCGTGCACGTGTGTGTCTTGTGCGGCACGCATGAGTTGTTTGAATGTCAAAACATCCATGCCCAACTGAGTCACGCCTAGTCACCCCTATGCCTTCCTGAGCTTCCGGACACCAGTCTCTTCATTAAACCCGAGGACAGACAGACGATGGACGTGCTTCGACTTGCTCTTCTTTTCGGTGTAATAATCGCCCCCCGCTTTTGGAGTTGCTGTCAGTGTTATTCTAGGAGATCCTGTTGAGTTTCCAACAACTGGAAACTGTAAGAAAGACGGAGCCAAACTGGAGCAGCGGCTGACAGAGGACAGCACTCGACAGGTTGCGTATTTTGATGGTGTTTGGAGACCGGGAGCAGGTTACGAGGACAGAATGAGTCCCAACGATTCTGTCGTCCTGAACAGCACAAACATGAACGACGACGGATTGTTTGAGTCAACCTGCGGAGGTGAAAATATCCAGCTGAACGTTGTTGAAGCATCCGAAGTATCTAAGATTGAGGGGGAGGATGTCAGATTTCCGTTTCACTACGTCACTGCAGGAAGACATGGGATGTACAAGGTGGACAAAAACGGACAGCTCGTGTTTGAGCTGGACGTCTCCTCTGGGGAGATCAGGTACGGGACGGGGCTTCAGGAGAGGCTGTCTGTCTCACCTGAGTGGAGGTCGCACGGGAACCTGACCCTGACACTGCATGGGGTCAATCCAGATGACAAAGGTGACTACTACCTCTCCTACATCGAAGATGGAAGAGTAAAGAAACATTCTGCTGTGAGGCTAAACCTGGATCAGGTCCCCTCCTCAAAGCCACCAGTAATAAGTGTGAGTACGTCTCCTTTACAGTGGACTCAACCCCAGTACTCGAGTCAAAGTATAGATACTCCTGCTTAAATATTACTCAACTATAAGTGAAACATGCTCAGTAAAAAAATACTAGAGTTAAAGTACTTGCTTTTAAAAATACTTACGTATTCAAAAGTACAAATTACAAAGTACATTTTCTAATATCAACACATTGCTGTATTGTTCTCACGATGCATTTACTGAACCTTGTAACTCTCTGAAACCACCTAATGATGCACTGACCTGCTTGTAGAACCACGATGCTACACAAAGTCTATAGAAACACATAAAAACTTCAGCATTGGAATGCAATAAAAAACTGAGAGGACGGTTATTGTTATTTTCTGGCCTAACTGTATTAAAATCATTGCATAAAATTAGATTGAAGCCGACTGTAAGGATTTCTCCAAGTCTGTTAAATAACTGAAATTTATTTCTGTCTTCAGGGGCAGTTTATACATTAATTATTTGGCATTTCTCACCAACAATCCAACATTAAAAGCCTAGCAGGAATTATTTCTATGTTACACCCGCTCAGTGACTAGCTTAATAAAGGACAGTCACAAAGCTAAGTAGTAAAGAAGATTTATTACAGTTGCTTAGCTTTACACATTGTACCCTTCTGCCTTTACCCGACTCCCAGTTTAACTCCCAACCATGCTAACAGGACAGGGGATAAGTTTCAAACCCACCAGTGCACTGCAATCCGTCAGTCTGTACTCAAAAGAGTTATCATATCAAGTTTACACACGTGAATGTATTCACTGCACACTTAACACACCTTCAGCCGTCCTGACTAACTAACTGGGAGTGCACTGGGTACGGTGGCGAGGGGGAAGCAAGCTGACAAAGAAAACCAAACAAACAAACAATCAAGAATAAAGAAAAGAACAAAAAAACTAGTCCGCCCTACGGGCATTACCCATTTCTTTTTGCCCAACACCGGCTCACTTGCCAGGGCGGACTAGACAAAGGAAGAAAACACCAAAAAACGTCAAACAAACCAAACAAATTACCCCCCGGCAAGAGCAGCGCATGGACCCCGATGCTCTGGAGGGACACAAATATTAACAATTATAAAAAAAACACTTTATTACAAAAAAAATATTAAAATACAACCAATTAAAATATCAGACTACACAACTTAAAATACCTGGTACGTCGGCGATCTACTTCCTACCAACTACCAGCCGCCTTCAACCCAGCGGGGAAGCAGGTCTGAAATTTATAAAAACAATAAATGTAACTGTGCTAAGCATGACATCACAAACCAACACTCACACACACAAAAACAGAATCAGCCTACCCGTTTATCCTGCACCTCGTGCCTCCTGCACGCCCGTATGGAATGAGGTGTGCACAAGCCACATTCCACCGGCCTGAACCAACAGCGGAACCTGTGTTCCACCTGCAGGTAACTATATCTGTAGGATGCCTGCCTGGTACACCTACCACCTGCCACATCTATTTTTCTAATTATAGTAACATCTTGAGATTTAATTTTGTCTTTCTCCTGCCGTCACCATCACTGAGTTTTGTTTGAATGAAAAAGAGAGTTTGCTTTAGCGCACCTGGATGACGTATTTCTACTTTTACGTCAGTCCCAGTTGAGAGCGGGTACTGTGATTGGTTTCCTTCTATGAGGAACACAGTCTGTGGCCAGTCACATTTTAGAAAAGAAAAAACATCAACAGCTGACGTCAAAGCTCTGCTCAGACTAAAAGTAACGAGTAACGACAACCTTCATAGAAATGTAGTGGAGTCAAAAGTATATTTGTCTTTGAAATGTAGCAGAGTGAAAATCATAAGTTTCCAAAAAAACAAAAAAAAAAACAACAACAAATATCCAAGTAAAAGTACAGTACTCAAGTAAGTTGTGCATCATCCATTACATGCTTACTTCCCAAAATATTTGGCAAACATTTATGGCTTTATTTCTACAATAGTGACCTGCTCATCGTACATTATTGTGTTTGTTACATGGTTATGGACTAAAAATATCAATTATTTAACACAAAAAATATTTTTTATATAATTTTAGTGATTTAAGAATGATTTTATTGTTTCTCCAGAGTCTAAGCAAGAAAAGTTCAAGTACAATTATATTTGCACTACACTGAAGTATACTTCTTTTTTTTATCTAACAGTGTCACAGTGTCCCACCATGTGTGAATTTAACTAAATTCCTTTTTCCTTCATGTCTTGTCCCCCTCTGCAGCCAACAGAGAGACCCACTGAGGACAGGATGGGAACTTGGTCCATCGTCGGCATAACAGCAGCTGTGGGTATTTCTTATTGTTGCACCTTTAGCCTTCTGCTATGGTTGGAAGATGAGATCCTGCACATCAAATGAGACATTTCAACCTTCAAGAGATGTGTTGATGGACTTTTGCCTAAAAGGGGCCCTGCTGCACCTGCCGGATCATGTTAACGGAGGGGCCTTCAAGGCAGGGGCGGATCCAGGAGTTGAGAAAGATCTGGGGGCCAGAGACTGCGACCAAATTTAGTTTTTGCGTCCGCCCACACAGACAACTTTTGGTGTTTGGTTTTAAGAACTTAACGGACAAAAGCCACTGAAGAACACATGTTTACAGATGTTTTAACTCACTCAGGATTCGGTCAGCAGCTGGTTGAAGTGGTTGAAGTCACTGTTCAGTCTTGTACGGCCCAGAAGACGTCCTTCAAATCTATTACATGTCCTCCTGTCTCCACCTCTGCTGTCCTCCTCTCCTCTCAACACATTTTCATCTCTCGTCCTTTCCATCCATTCCGTCCATTCCTCTTCCTCTGCTCTCTCCACAAGTTTTCACATCTCATTTCCTATTTTTCTCGTTTTTTATTTCCTCATTTTCTCTTTCACGCCTCCTTCTCTTCTCTCCTCCTCACTCCCTACACACACCACCTTCCTCTTCTGTCCTCTCACTAATTCTCCACTCCCTTTGTGTGTGTGTGTGTGTGTGTGTGTGTCATGGCATATTGATTTTTTTACTTGACTAGACTTATCAATTTATATAAGATTATATAGGATATAAGATATAAATTTATCGATTTATATTATTTGAAATGTTTAAGTTGTTTTTTTTTAAAGAAAAATAAATAAACATTGAATGTAAATGTCTTCTGGTTTCTTTCTTGATCTGTATGTTTCACCATGTGACATTTTATAGACCAAACAATTAATCGATTGTTGAGGGGGATGATCAATGATGGAAATAATCATCAGTTTCCAGCTTCAAATACAACGAAGCATAATACAGTCCGGAACTGTGCCTTCATTGACATTTATCACACAGGTCTTATCTTATCAAGTTAAAAGTTTATCACCTCGTCGCCCTGCGACAAAATCTGCCTTGCAGCAACTCATACCTGATGCAGGTAAAACAAAGCGCCGCAGGGAAAAGACATCAAACCTGTTTTGTCAAAGGGAGTTAATACCATCACATATCATACAAATATCAGCATATGTCCTGTTTTGTTGCCTTGGCTACAAGGAGGGCCATGTTCAGGCCGATGCTGACAAAGCAGCCATTGTTACAGGTCCTGGAAGGCAAACAGACCTTAATGAGGCAGAACCGTTCTTTGTTGTTAGGGTGAGGACGAACGAGTGGCCTTGACAGATTCCCTCAAGATCTCACCCATGCATAAACAGAATCAATTACATGATCCCCTCCCAGCTTGTTGTGTGATCAGCAAATTGATTTTGAGCCAAGACAAATATTAAAGGCATATTATGCCACAATTGCCTGTAAAACAAGACACATTCTCACATACACATGATCCCTTCAGTCAGTATTTATGACCCTCTAGAAGTGTGTGTTCATGTCTGTATCTGTCTGCTTTTCTCATAATTTTGCTGCTCGTGATGTTTTGTGTGGGTGTTTGATTTCTTGGGATGTTCTGGTTTGTTTATGAACATCTTGGACAAATCCTACTGATTTTACCAACATATTCCTTCTTTTAAAATCACATTAACCGTGTTTAAATTGTTTTATTTCTCTCTGAAAGATGGAACTTTGATTGCACCCTTTTGGATTTTTCTTTCAACCAGGACCTATCTTATTAAATGTCATGGCAGCTTTTGAAACAGTGTTTAGACCTCCATGTTGTCAAAAAAACAAAGAGAGAGAAAATAAAACTATGAAAACAGTTAACTGACTCTCAGGGGTTTAGGTTTCCTTTAAGTCTAAGTGCCATTTAGTGGCTAACTATCAACAAAATACAGTCTGGCTGAAATTTTAAAGAAGAAGAACACTAGTTTCATCTTTTTCAACATGTAAAAAAAATGAAGTAATGCGCTTTAAACACTAACAAAACACAAGCAGCAAAACTGCTGTTTCTATGAGCTTCTATGAATGGTTTATTATTTTTTGCTCTGATTTGTGCTTTGATTTTGAATCTGTAGCCTTACTTTTTTTTTTTGTTATGTAGCATCTATGAAATGCTATTATTAACTGTATTAACTGTCTGTAGTGTAACAGCAGACTGTTTATTCCAGCAACACAAAAAAAAAGTGATATCACTACTGGACACTTCCATGTGCACGCCCATGACATGTTTTAGTAGTGTGACCGCAGGAAGGCTTCCCCAAAAGCCACTGTGTAATTTCTCTGACCCTGACCAAAGGAAACAGTTGTTCGAAAGACGGGAACAAGGGGGGGAGACACTGCTGCACGTATTTAGTTAGCTGTATAGGAAGGAAACCCAGAAGCTGGAAAAAAGATTTTTGCTCATGCTTGAGGCAAGCAATTGAAAGCAAACTGAATGGGCATCATCTTCATTGTCTAGTTCTTTATAATGCATCTATGAAAACACTGCACGAGACAGTCATCATCGTTAGTGCAACAGTTAGCCTGTTAGCATGCAGGAGACTCAAGTTTCAGCAAGAAGATGGATTTTACAAACCATTGTGGAGATCGAAGTATTCAGGGACGAGCCAAAGAACCTTATATGGTTCTAGTTAGCACCTTCATTTCTACAATCTTTTTCCCCTCCTACACTTCCCATGTTCTTCTGCAGTAACGTAGTAGAACGGAAATCTGACGGTTCCTCCCTCAATCGCAGACACTAAAGGCTTCAACACCATTCAGCTGGATTCCTGTCACCTTTGCCACCACATCTTGACTCATACAATCTGTTATTATTCATGTTTGCACTGTTCAAGATCACAAATAAAGACTCATCCTGTACTCATAGCCTGGTCCTGGTTCCCACACACCATCCCAGTAAGCCACAAGCCACCTCCAGCCATTCTCCATCAGGTGAACAAATCTGACTCTTCTTTTCCTGCAAGTTTCAGTTGCTGAAAACTCAACTCCCAGAATTTTATCAATACAAAAACTGTGATCAATAACACACAAAAGAATGAGCAATCCAAACCCAAGCATTTTATCATGTTACAACATGCAGACATTGATTTGTTATGGCTGAACAGAATTACACACAAGCAAAAGTTAACTAAAAATGTATGAAAACTGGAAGGGAGGTATGTTTGGTCATTGGAAGAGACACCAGGAAGGCACGTTAACAAGTTTTCTGGACATTGAGCCACCCTAGGGGCACTTCATCACATTTTCTGGACACTGGACCATCCTAGAGGGCACTTAATCAAGTTTTCTTCACTGGAAAGGCACCTTTGAGGCCACTTAGTCATGTTTTTTTTTTTCACTGGAAGAGCACTCTAGAGCGCCCTTTAACAAGTTTTTTTGGATATTGGACCACCCTAGAGGGCACTTTATCACATTTTGCCCACTGGAAGGACATCCAGAAGGACACCATGTTTTTGTCGCACTTGTATTGGCCAACTGTTACGTGCCACAGTGTGTGTGTGTGTGTGTGTGTTGTTGTTGTACTCTGCTGTACGTGCAGCTGCAGTGATTGGCAGCAGTTGCAGTCAGTCTGCAATCAATTAGGGCCTGGTGGTTAAAAGCTGGGAGCGTGCCATTGGACAGGGCCAGGGGGCCATTTGTCAGATGGAGGTCTGCATGTCTACAGTCTAGTCCTGCAGGGAGGAGCGAGACTGCTCGTAGTGTTTTGTGTGCTACAGTCTCTGCAAATCTGCAGCTTGCCAATTCACTCGTTGTCTGTGTCTCTGTGTTTTTGTTAGCTGCTCTGGCTAGCTAGCTATTTAGAAGGTGTTATGTTTGACTTAGTCATTTTATTATGTTTGCTTTACTTAATTTGAACTTGATTTGTTAATAAAAAAAGAATCTTTGTTTACACTTTTGTCTCAGTTGTTCCTTCTTCCTTTTTCCCCTGGTTTCATGTGATTATTGTTACACCCCTCATCCTCTAGCCCAGACTTGGAGGTAGTAACACCAAAACATCAATAAAACTACTGGACCAGTTCTACGTTCAGACGGAGTCGGTGCAGGAGGACAAAAATAGACCACAGAACAGATACTTTAAATATAAAAGCTGACAAAACACAATATAACAGTTATCCTGCAGGTACCCGAAAGGTAAGTAAAATACACTTTACCATCATTTAGGTTCTTTAAACTATGTAAGGAATAGTTGAGTTCAGACAAGTAGATAGTTTGTGTTATTTTTGTTCGACCAATCTTTAAATAACTATCTTATTTTAGGTTAAGAGGTTGTTCCTATTTTTGTTTCCTTATTTTCTCGAGTTAACTCTTTTTTCCTCTTTCACAATATCACCATCTCAGAAACTCATCTGTCATAACATAATCATGACAGTTATAAAAGCAGGATACAAGATGTAATATCTATAATTTAGGTAACAGGACTGAATGCTGAGACTGTCGTCCTCAGTCACACTTACAATATGAACAAAAATAGAAAAAATAGAGTCCTGGGGACACGACTAAAATGTGTATTTCAACCAACATATTATGAATTTCTAATGAAAAAGTGTATTTAAATGTCTAAACTGGAAATAGAGTCATACAATAATACAAAAAGTAAAAGTTCTAAAGGATTCTAATCTTTATATTTCACGGTAAAAGGCAGTGGTAAAGAGCAGGAACAGGCTAAAATCCTGTTTTTTAATTAATTCATTTGACGCCTGCAACATGTTCCAAAAAAAGCTGGGACGGGGGCGAGACTGTGACCTCCTGCAGCACAACCGAGTGAGCAGGAGAGACATGAGCAAACCTGGCATTTTTGTTTTGTTTGTTTTTTTCAAGAAAAGGGCAATGATGGGGAACTACCACAGAGTTCCTGCTTTACATAACTCAGGGACATTTTTTTGCGCTATTAATTGTCAGCATGTGTGGGAGCTGCTTCTCAACAATGAACAATGAAGTCGAAAGAGAGAAACAGGTTGAAGCATGAAGATCATGCAGGTGGAGCTCTTCATTAAGACAGAACTTTATACTGATACACCTGTGGGTGAGGTATGTGGAAGACATAAAGTGCATTTGAAACATGTGACATGGAAGAACAAACGCTGCCCTTAATGCTGGTGAACATTAACTTTATTTTATCGCTGTCAAAGCGCCAGATTGTGAGCGTGCACTTGGACCAGTAGGATATCAGAGAAACAGAAAGTTGAAATTCTGTCACACAAAAACACAAAAAACAGGGTAAGATCTCTGAAGGATTGCAGTTGAACTAAATCAGGAAAATGACATAAGATACTGGAAGCATGACTGCAGCCTTGAGTCGTGCGTCATCTTTGAATCATGACATGTTTGACAGTGCACAAATTGTGGCATGCCAAAACACAAAAGAGTGGCTTGAAATTCCCTTTCGGGTTCCTTGAACTCTGCAACCGTGAGGAAAACAACATTAAATCTGTTTTATCAAAGTCATTTGATGCTAAAATGCATTAAAGACGACCTATTATGCTAATTTTCAGCTCTACATTCCCATTCTGGGGTTGCACTAAGGGTAGCTTAGCATGATTTGCAGTTCAAAAACAAACATACTGTACAAAACACAACTTTTATTCACTGATTTTGGTGAAACTGGACTATGTTTCACTGAAAAAACATTTCCATGATGTCTTTCCTGCTACTCTGCCTCAACTTTCTGCAATTTACTTGACCTGTTAGCAGCTACTTTAGCCACTGGCTGGCTAGTTAGCTCAGAGATCAGTCGGGCTATGCAATGCTCCAGCACCCAGAGTGCTTCTGAGCATGAAAAATATTAATATGAGACAGTTAATGTTATTAATTTACTGTTTATCAGACCACAATGAGACAAGATTACTGTATAATATATTACAGAAAGAATATTTTCTGGTTTTCTCTCTGATGTCCTCCAGCTTGTCTCAAATTGTGCTGATTTGTAAAACTTTCTGCTAGTGGTTAGCTACTTTGGCCGTTAACTGCTTGTTAGCGCTCTGCTTGTGCTGGGAGCTCAAACACCGGGGGAAGTGCAAACTAAGTAGCAGTAGCAATTAGCTACATTGGATAAAGATAACAGTCATTCTGAAACTCTGTAAATCACTGAGAGTTGAACAACAGCAGGACACCAGAGGGAAAAACACAAACATAATCCTGAGCAGAGCTGCCAGATGATGTGCTGTAATCTGGAGCAGGCAACAATTACAAGAAAAGTCCTCAAAAACAGAACAAAAGCATTGGAAATGATGAGTGGACACGGAGTGTCTTGCTCACAGGGAATACTTTCACAGTCCAGACGTGCCGTTCACGCGCACATTAACGTGGCTCCAAGCTAAGGAGATGCACTTAATCTTACCAGAAGCCCATGCAATCATGTTTTGATTTAGTTCATCAGCTGTTACGAACAAGAGCGGCCGACCCACGCACACACCGTGGCTTTAAACAACGTCAAAAACTCTGTGCCTGCTCTGCATGTTGGACGCAGAGGTTTTTCCTCAGAGCTCGTCGTGCAGCAGAGAAGCTGCTCTCCACTGCTGGAGACAGAATGTTAACAGCACACACACAGCGCACACACCCACCTCCCCCTCATGTTGTTTGTCATCCAGGCATGAGGGTGAGTAGGTAATGACCGAATTATTGTTTCTGGGTGGACTTACATGGACCTGCAGGTGTTTTTCACATTCCATCATCAGGGTGTGTTTCCGTCCCGAGCCTCATTCAGCACCACCTTTATTGGTAGAGGATGTGACATTATCTCCTACATCAGGGTTTCCCGACTCCTCGAGGTCTTACACTTCATTCTTATCTGTACTTGCCACACTCTGAGAACAAACAAACAATTGTTACCACTCAGTTACTCATCGTTATAACATAACCTGACAAAAAATACTCCACCCTCTGTGTTTAACACGTCATAGCAACAGCTGTTACCCTGGACTTACACCTACAAACACACTGTCTGTGTGTGCGTGTGTTTCTGCGCGGCTGGGCCAACGGTTGAGACGCCGGCCGAAACCACAGTGAGTGTTAGTGTTTAACACCGATTTGGTTTCTGTGCCTGGCTTCTGCAGCGGTCCACCAAACATTACAGAGTACACACACCACACCACAGACCTAATGAGAAACAAATGATGTGAATGTGGACGCAATTCATCCCATTTAGAGCCACAGGAGCAACAAAAGACTGAGAAAATTGTGGAATGCTCAAAAAACAAACAAACAAACAAAAAACACCTGTTTACATGTAAACAGGTGAACTGGTAACAGGTGACAGGATCATGATTGGGTATTAAAGGGGCGTCCTCGAAAGGCTCGGTCGCGCACAAGCATGGACGAGCTGAGGTTCACCCCTTTGCGAAAAACTGCAAATAATCAAACAGTTTTAAAAAAGTTTCTTAACACAAAACTGCACAAATTTAGGGATTTCACCATCTACAATCCATCAGATCATTAAAAGATTCGATAAGTCTCTGCACTTAAAGGACAAGGCTGAAAACCAGCACTGAATGTCTGTGACCTTTGACCCCTCAGGCAGCACTGCATTAAAAACTGCAGTGAAAAAAGACACATCATTGTATAAAGGATACCAGATGGGCTCAGGAACACTTTGGAAAACTTTTATCAGTAAACATTCTGTCGCAAGTTAAGACTTAAAGACATAAATCAACTTCTCTGAGCCCGAGCTCATCTGAGATGGACTGATGCAAAGTGGGAAAGCATGGTGGGGTCTGAGGAGTCACATTTCAGATTGTTTTGTTGCTAAGACACATTCTGCATGTGTTATGACCCCTCTCCCTTCCTGTCCTACTGTCCTCCCAGGTGTTTTCTGTATCGTGACCTTCCTGCAGCTGGGCCCTCTGCCGTCTAATCTTTTTTTCTTTTTTTCTCTTTGGATTTTTGTGGTGATTTTCCTGGGTGTGGTGCGGACTTCTTTGTTCCCATGAGGATGGTGAGGACTTTTACACAAACACTGCCAAGAGGCTGCAAAGCAGTGAACACACCACTCTGGATTTTCTTTGGACAGTTGGTGACATAAAGTCAGCTCACTGAAACACCAAATATTTAACACAAATGAAAGCTGAAACTAAATGCCACACAGTTTATCAGCAGGCTGGAGGACTACATGCCACAACATTATGTAATTAGGATACAAAAAAAACAAACAAAACAAAAAAAACGATACAACACGTCTCACAGCAGCACTCTGCTCTGAGTGAAAGCAGCTCATCTTACAGTCGGTTCATTATCATGACCTCTAGTGGAAAAATGTTACACTGGGTGGAAATTCCAACATTATTCTGTCTTTAAATCAGAAAAGACAAACAACATCACAGTACAGGGACAGTTTCAGGCCATCAGATGTGGAAATACTGTCCTCATCTGAGAGCTCAACATCTTATTGAAATAAAGATTCACAGGAAAGATCAACTGCTAATGATAGTGCTGTTTCAGTGTAGTTAACCTTAGCAGTTGATTAGTATAACTAATGTTAGCTACACAGAACACAAAATACAAAAAAACAAAATTTACAAAGTTTCTTAGCTCATTGATTTGTTGCTAGGTAACAGTCATAAAAGTTGCTAAGTTGTTAAACTGAGTATTTAGGTTTCCCTAACCTGAGTTAAGACAGGATGAAGACAGATATGATAGGATTCCTAAAGTTATTTAAGATTTGCATCTGTAATATTGGTAAAAATCTTGTCTTGGACTGTTCCTGTCTGATCTTAACCTAAGACTCAAGAGAAGAAGTTAATCTCATACGACCCTTGTTCTTTAACCTTACATGTAAAAAATTCTGCTAGTGACAAATTCTCATTGCACTTCATGAACTATCAGGAACGTACAAGAATTAACAGTTAACAGTTCTTTCATGTATGAAATCATGCACTGATCATGATAATTAATTTAGGTGTACTACAAAGTCATGAATACATTGCTTATTGGTATTTTTTCACTTGAGTAAAGGATCTCAACACTCTCTTCCGCTGACGTCACCACACAGGGGTCAAATGAGGACAGCTCAGAACTCTCGCTCTACTGTCTGAGGCATGTGAACGGTGCATGACAAGGAGGGCTTTGAGTGTTGGTCGCCCTGAGCGCGTGGAAAAACGTTTTCACAGATATGATGTCTGACTGAAAAGTTTGAAGAGGGAGCCACATTCAGTAATAACTTATTCATCTGTTGCAGCTCAAATGAATAAAATCAAGTGTAAGATTTTATCAACAAAAGGACTAATCATATTGTCAGACAGTTAATAAATCTGTCATTACACGCTCGTGATTCAGGTGAGTGATGAGTCATTACAGCAACATAACAGGAACTGCAGCTCGTACAGTCTTTGACATGACACAACAGGTAAAATATGCATTGCTATGGATACGTGACGTACGCTGTGAGACACAACTTATGCCCCTTTTTTTTTGGCCGATGTTGGTTGTAACTTTGTTTGTTTGCTCCTGTTGCTGGTGTTCAAATGGTTGTACGGACAAATGTCACTGAATTACTTTTGATCCTGAGTAAAACTTAAAAACGTGATGATTCTCAAGGAGGTTTTGGACTTATAATAAGGAGCATCCTTTTCCTCTATGATTTAGTGGATTTACAGACATTTGTAGGCGACGGAGACGATTATATCACCTGAAAGTCACAAAGAATCTAAAATATTTAATGTGCAAATACAGTATTAGAGCCCAACAGATATAGCGCTCCACCAATATATCGACCTGTTATGAGCCTATTTCGGTATCTGGGTATATGTTTACGTCTTTGCACCGATATCCCTTAAGCCATATGGTCGAACTCTATCTAATAAAGTGTTGGTGAAATTGTAATAGCACGTAATGTCTGATAAATTTTGGTTACAGACAACTCTTGCCAAAATTAAAGTCTCTTGTTTTTGCAACACATCAAGGTACATTTCAAGGTGCACATGTGGAACTTTTATTTTGGACATTGTCCGTGAATGTTCTCATTCGTCCAGGTCATTGTAATCTCAGGAAAAGATTAAATCGAAAGCAACTGGACTTGTTTAAAAGTCTTATTGAAGACGTTTCGCTTCTCATCCAAGAAGCTTCATCAGTTCATGCCTGTCAGACTAGTCAGAGCTAGTCTAACTAAATGGTGGGAACCCCAGGTATTTAACCTCTGTGGATGTGTTCAAATTCATGAGTGCTCCAATCAGATTGACAACAGTCGTTTGGAGTCGTTGATCACTGGGGGTGACCCGAAACCAGGTATGAGTGTCAGTCGTTAGAGACAAAGGACTGTGGACCACAGTCGTTAGAGTTACATGAATGTGAAACATTGTTGTTTTTGGAGGTCAAGTTGTTGAATTTCCTGGGCAAAGATGAAATAACAGCATTGTAACAACCTCTTCTATTTACAATGCTGTTATTTCATCTTTGCCCAGGAAATTCAACAACTTGACCTCCAAAAACAACAATGTTTCACATTCATGTAACTCTAACGACTGTGGTCCACAGTCCTTTGTCTCTAACGACTGACACTCACACCTGGTTTCGGGTCACACCCAGTGATCAACGACTCCAAACGACTGTTGTCAATCTGATTGGAGCACTCATGAATTTGAACACATCTACAGAGGTTAAATACCTGGGGTTCCCACCATTTAGTTAGACTAGCTCTGACTAGTCTGACAGGCATGAACTGATGAAGCTTCTTGGATGAGAAGCGAAACGTCTTCAATAAGACTTTTAAACAAGTCCAGTTGCTTTCGATTTAATCTTTTCCTGAGATTATTTTGGACATTCTCCACATTCCTGTTGAAAAAAAAAAAAAAAAACATACAGAAAATTGCAGTATGTTGACAGACGTGTCCTCAGTGTACATTCAGAAAATTTGAGGACGAAAATAGAGTGCATTCTAGGCCTCTATTGACCTTTTGCGCCGTCTGTTTACATTGCACAAACACGTTTCCTCCACAGATCGCTGAGGTTTTCAGAGCAGATGTGAGTCATTTTCTTGCAGCCGCATGTGTGTGCAGGAAATCTGGAATCATGTCTACAATGACTCCGTTTTTTTTTGTTTTTTTTTTCATAGCCTACTGTACGTTCTCATTCAAGCAGTACATTACCAATGTTTTTTGTGCCTTTTATTTTCTTTTTTTTTTTTGTCTAATCTATTTAGGCTACTTGTAAAAATTAAAAAGAAAGACACTTTGTTTCTTCAAAACACATGCAGTGATCCTGGCAAAAAAAAAAACAAAACCCAAAAACATATAATTACATTCTCATTGATTTTTCCAAGACAAACGGAGTCTGTAGAAACTGTTAACAGATCAGTTTGGGCTGATTATAGTACAGTCGTATGGTTCAAGTCAGTCATTACAGCAACAAAACAGGAACCTCAGCAACAAACCCACAACGTCAACATTCTGAGCCTTATTAACAGACGTGAAAACAGTACTGAAAATCTGTACTCAATAATGTTACATTACTAAAGAATTACTCAATTACAAGTAAAAGTACTGGTGCTAGAAAACTACTTAAGTAAAAGTACAAAGTACTCTTTATCACTGGTTCCCAACTTAGAGGTCCCGACCCCACAGGAGGTCTCTGAAGCTTCACAGGGGGTCGTCTTAATTTAAAGGTTGTAAGAGAACATATATATGCCTATATGTCTGCATTTCATTCAATTTTGTGAAAAGTACTAAATGAAACTGACATATTTAAATATAACATGTAACATTAGATCTAATTATTTCCAAATGTCTTGACATTTCTGAGGTTGTGGTGACTGATGTTGTAAAATTACAACAGAGGTCATCAGAAGGCGTTATATATCAACGAAAACACCTGTACAAATTGTGGTAACAGATGAACTTTAACAATGTGCCGAAGATAATCTGGGCTCGATGCCACAACACTTGTCAAAAAACTCAGGAAATAACTTAACTTTGAAGGTCTCGTGGTGTCAGGAACGACGACAAAAAGAAAACTCACTGACGAAGAAACAAAGTTCGCAGCGAAAGAGTTCATAAAGACAGAAACACCAATAAACCCGAGCTGATCCCAGGATCAGACTGAAGAAAGCGACTTAACACACCTTCATTTATACTGTTTGGAGACTCTGGAGAGTCACTCTCTACTTTAAATATTTTGATCCTGTTTTCATTGGTGAGATCTTGCAAACAAGAGACTTTAGATATTTGTCTTTGTCTTTCTTGTAGTTTATTCTTTGCAAAGAAGGTCAACAGTTATACAGAGTGCAAGCAGTCTGCAGAAGTGTGACAAAGACAAGATGTGATCGAGCTTCCTTTATAGCAGAAGCTATCTTTGTGGGCTCCTCCTCCAGAAAAGGTGAACTAAGGCCACGTCAGGCTATGGTCAAAACAGTCGGCATAGATAGGCAGTCGAACGGTTACATTCAGGTCAGTGGGCTGGACTGCACTTTGCATGAACAGTTAGACAAAGGTACACAGTCCAAAGGTTACATAAGGGTCAGAAGTTCCATCACACTCCAACATACTGGCATATGGCTTTTTCCTGCCTTATACCCCGTTCCCATAAATCACAACCAGAATATATATATCATCCATAAATGCCTACATAATCAGGCTCCTCAGGTGCTCAGTGACCTTGTGGTTCCACTTTGAGCTTCAGGCTCAGTAACACGTGGAGCATCCAATGGGAATTGTAAGGTTCTCTGTGCAAATCCTCATTTGGACAAACAGCTTTTTCTGTCCGTGGAATTAACATGTGGAATTCTCTTCCTGTAGAACATAACTGGATCCTGATTTAGATCACTTTAAACTCAAATTGAAACAGTTTTTGAAGAGGAATCAGTCATGCAGTCATGAATAATTTGGTGTTTCCTATTCTATGGTGCTAATTATGTTTTGTAGTTTGTATCTTGTATTGTTCTGTATTTTTCATTGTTTGTACTTTGCACTGTTACTTGAGTTTTTGTTGCTGAGTCTTTTATATCTTAAGGCCCAGCTAGGGACGGGCATTGCAAATTAGCTTAGGCTATAAATGCTATAGTGTGTGGCATTGATTTATGCTACATACTTGTCTAGGTTTTTTTTTTTTTTTTTAAGGTTTTTTATTCCTGACAAAAACAGGCTGTGCATACTTTCCATGGCTGTTGGCTTCCTGTTTGTCTTTCAGATTGTACCAAGTGCATGCTCAGGTCATTTCCATGGGTTTGGGCATTCACTAGGTACAATGGCACCCCCTCATTACCGCATTCCTCTCCTCTTACACCCTAATCAATCTCAGCCCTAATCTCTCCAAGAAAGTTAGACAGGGAATGGAAAAAGGATGGGGCAGTGTGGCAGGGTAGTGAACAGTTTCAGCTATAAAGCTCATGAGTGTCATGGACACCACTTGAAATCCCATGAAAGTCAAAGTTGTCTCTGGTAAAGAAAAAAAAAGCACAGGCAGTTTGGTTCCAGGCTTAAAACTGCTTATATAAAGATTTTCAGAAACATCATTAGAGGGGATGATGGGAAATTCACTTCTGTAACTGGAGCCGCTTTATCACAATTGAGCCCAGGCGCTGCTCTCACCACGCCTCATCTAGAAATTCAGAGGCATGCCTGTTTTTTCCCGTTTGATGTGGCACTTCTTGGCAAAAATGCCCTTTCAAAAGTGAAAAAAGTGAAAAAAAGCCACCGCTCATCCGTGAGCAAGATTCTCTTAGAGGTGCTGGAGCTGAACTGAGACACTTAAAACAAAAATAACAGCAACCGCACACTCACAACACTGTGCAATCATCAATTTATTTCTGCAAGCTTTCGGTCTATGACCTTCTTCAGGCATGCACACCGAGTAAATGTGGCTGTAGATAGAGGTTCTGGCCAACACTTCACTTGATTGCATAATGCCAGACACCTGTGTTAACATGGCTGAGGCTAAAAGGATATCATGGGGATTGTAGTCCAGTTAAGAAACTTGTAGTCCTACATCAGATACAGCCTTAGACACAGGGTCTACTGAAACTAAGAAACATAAATACATCATTACATCAATACATCAATGCATCAGTACATCAAAATCATTTACCAGGGTAAATTGCAACAGCACAATAGAAAGAAGAAACAACTTCTATGCAAACATCAGGTAATGACCATCATAGAGCATAGTGTAGCCTAAAGTCTATTGTGATTGAATTAAAGTGACAACACTCATTTCAAAATCCTCATTGAGACCCAGTGGTTGCAAACTTTCTAAGGTGTGGATCCAATATAGCTCTCTCTGACATAGTCGCCTGTCAACATCACCCCCTCTC